>OX453237.1:2237387-2837387 GCA_949709995.1 Arachnomyces sp. KDTOL00113
CGATCTGTTGTGTAATCGTTTAAGAAACCAATGACATCGTCTGCCCATTGATTTTGTCATATCTGTCTCTTGATTAGCATATAATATTCAATGCGGGCCAACAACCCAGCTATGACATACCTAGCTGTGGGAAGACTCCAGACGTTAGGCATCTTGTGGCAGAAACGCGTTTCCGAAGAAACTCTTCCTCTCCTGTGCAACGGAAAAGCTCTTTGCGGACTAACTCTCTCCCTGTCCCACCATCGGGAATTCGGTGAAAGATGGCTCCTAGAGCAGCAATCTGGCCTTCACCTGTGGCCGACTTCCAACTGGCATGAATATTGTTAAACCAGCCTTGCACGATCTCGGTTTGCCTTGATGGTTGCAGGAGTGTGAATAGATCAGATGCAGCCTTCGAGGATGCTTCAATAGTGATCTCGTCGCTTCGAGGAACGGAAAGCAACAAAATATGAACTGCTTTTTCTCGTAAATGACTAGAGGGGGGGTTGCTCATCGGTTGTAGTGAGGTTCCATCAGCTGAAACGCAGGACCGGGCTAACGAAGATAACAGTTTGGAAACGGCTTCTGCCGTCAACTCAGGGCGCAGATCCGGAAGAGTGAAATAATCTTCCGTGAGACCTGCAGTAGAGTCAAATACCTCCCAAAGACCCGCGATTTGGCTAGACACATTAATCATAAGCTCGTCTTGAGAAGAGTCAAGCTCTGCAGTTCGGTGATTTAAGCAGGCGTCCACAACTGCAGCTAATGACAAAATACTTCCATGTCTAGCCTCCACAGAGTTCGATGACAACGCTGAAAGCCTGCGAGTAAGCCTCTCCAAAACGACACTGATACTCTTGTATGAGTTCTGCAGGCTCAGCTCGCCGATTGCGGAAGCGGCTAGCCTTCGAGACTCAGCATCTGGGGAATCTATACCTCTCCAGTACAGTAGCGAGTTCAAGAGAGGGTTCCAGTATACATCCCCAAGACCAACCGCGCCTTTTGCGACGTCAACCATGGCTCTCGAGCGGCGAGCAACAGTATGATAATCTACGACTTGAACTAATGCAATCCCTTCGTGTATGGTGTTTGGATGGCGTCCTATAAGTTCTTGCAAAGCCGCTGATGCTCCTCGCCTGATATTGCCAGACGGGTCTACACAGGCTGCGCAAACAAGCTCAACGGCAAGCATTTGCAAAATGCTAGTACTCTCTTGATCCGTTGGAGCTTTCACCTCTTCGGCATCCAAAGCTTGTAGTTCCTTGGTAGTATATTTTCGGGACAACGCCCAGATTCCAAAACAAGATGCGTCCCGTATTCCTGTTCCGATAGAACTTCCAGTAGATGATCTCTGCTCGAAATCCAGCCCAGACACCAATGACTGAAACACTTGCAAAAGCTGATGTGTTGGAGGTGAGCGTCGGAAAAGAAGATGTGCCAAAGTAAGAATGAGGCCTTGCCATTTATGAGGGTCCACAGCACTTAGATTTCGTTTCAGAGACTTGTTTCCCAGGTTTAAAGCATCTAATGGCGTAATCAATGTCCCATCGGCCTTTTCGAAAAGAATGTTCTCGTCAAGGGAGCCAATGACAGCTTCAACAACTTCCGATGCCAACTCTGGGTCGAGCTTGAGGGCAACAATACTCAACGCCTTGCTTGCCGCAAATCTGACAGGAGTCCCATTATCTGCGAGAGCTACAAGAAAGTAGTCGATAGCATCTTCTGTAATAGAAGAGACTCTATCAGACGGGATTTGGCAATCCGGCCGCTCATTCAAAGACAGGACAATGACAGTGATAGCGCGGAGGATTTTAATAATGACCTTCCGCGCCGATGTGGATGACCTGATGGTTTGCGATACGGCAGACTCATCCTGAGCGATATGCAAAAACCCATCGAAGACCGGCACGAGGAACGGAGAAAGATCTTCAGGCTGCCCTGATGAAATGAGTTTCGCCACAAACGTTGAAACGCCTATGCATGTGTAGGCCGGCGGAGCAGGTTTATCAGACCCTGGTCGAAGAATTGAAAAGGACCATCGAATGAGAACATCCAGTAAACCGAGTCGCTGCATGTCTAGTCTCAGGGCCAATCTTGCCAATAGCGCGCTTGCAGCTTCCCTCTCCTTTCCAGGGGCGACCACGTACGCAAGCGAAATGGATAAAATAGTACTCGCAATGCGGGGTAATTTAGGCGAAAGACCAACCAGGGGGGAAATGTTGTCATGCGGAATAGGTATCGTATCCGATGAGAGAGTCGCCAGATCAAAAGGGGAGAGCAGTAGATGAGACAACCACAGAAGCATAACATATCGTTCTTCCCAGATCAGTGCTTTCTGAACATGGCCTTTCGTAGGCAATTCTGTCGGGTCGGCTTCGGTATCCGTAGCATCCCATTCCATGAATGCTCGAAGCATGGGCTCAACATTCTTAGGCTCATTGTTAAAGAAACGACTAATGACATTCGCGCCTCTCACCTTACAGAGGATATAGAGAATCCTGCAGATGGCTCTAGGTAGCGGGCAGACCGGAGCGGAGAGTTGAGAGCGAACATATTTCTGCACGTATTGACTCCGATCGTATTTGTGTAAATATGCTATAAAGGCTTCGTTAAGGGGCGGTAGAAACTCAACTAAATGAGGGTCGAGAAGCTGCGGCCATTCTTGAAACGGCTCTAACTATACAGATATTTAGAGAAGCGCCCGGAAATGAAGAGTTTGCGGAAAGTTGTAGAAGAACTACTTCAGCTAATTCAGGTTGTAGGGTTTCTTACAAGAAATATCAATCTAGCTGTCTTATCTTCCTGTGCCAGTCGGTGGGGAGTTTTGACAGTGCGCCCATTTTCGACTCGGGATTTCCATAGGAGTGGCTGTAGCTTGTTTTTAAATTCTTGTATTAAATCGCTGGAAGCACGCTGCAGCTTTATATCTCTATCGGCTGGGGCGTCCATCTGCAAGAGCTGATCGATATTTGAGATGATCGTGTCGAAGTGGTGGTTTGAAGGTTGTCGTCGATCTCCTTTTATATATCGGTCATGTGACGCGCTGAAGTATTCATCCAACCAACCTGAGCTTTGCCAAAAAAAAGGGGGGGAATGATTGTTTGAAATATTTCATTGAATTTACTAGCTGATAATCTAGGCGTCGCTTAAAATTGTGAAGGAAGAGGAGATACCGTCACCTAACTCCCGCCGACGCTACTATACCTATCTAGGTATCGTACCATCAGACTATCCGGCGAGATATCAAGTTGCTACCTATGTTCCGATTCTGACCTTCCAAGCACCAAGATTCCGGATTCAAATAAATAGATGGCCCTGAAAATGAAAACAATAACCTTAATAGTGACTCTGAAGGGAAGAGCAAGAAAAAAGGAGTTCCCAGAGAACGCCAATTTGTTCCGCGCTTTCGGTCGCCGTGTGATGGGTTTATAAAAGGCGCTATGCTATGCCCTTATACCCGACCCCAAACTCCCTGGTAATGCGTAAATCGCCAAAAATAAAATAATAAAAATCAGCGAAACGGAATTAAGTCCGTTAGTCCGTCGTTTCCGGGGGGTTTAAAGGTCTGGATCCGCAATGTCCGTTCTCTCCCCCACCATCCACATCGGGTCGTCTGGACAGTCTTCTATCAGTTCCAGCATGTTTTTACGAAGCCTTATGACAGATATTGCGATGGCCAAAGCATTCCAGACATCCTGGCCCCCTCGGCTAAAATCAAACTGGGATATAAATTTCCCAGCGGCATCGGGAGGAAGATCTGGGTTGTCGGCCGGATCGGAATTCAGCGTTAGGACCGCAATCATGGGCCCGCAAATCAGAAAACCGGTGATAATGGGGAATTTGCGATCAAGGTAACGAGATGCCGCTGCATTTTCACCACCGGTACCAGGCTCAGAGACATCTTCGACACTTAGTTTCAAACGCCATGCTTCGCGGTACCTGTTGGCTAGTGTAACTAGTCTGCGATTGAGGATTTCGAGAGCACATCTAGAATTCTGAGAACCCCTCAGCGCGTACATAGCATATGTTGGAATATAATTTGGGCGATTGTGTAAATTTGCATCCCTCAACGCCCACTTGATATAGTTGGCCACATAGCGGCCTATGGCAGGCTCCGGGCGGAAGCCGGATAATGCACGGTCTCTCACGCGGTTTCCGATATAAAGGAGATCGCTTAGAAATTTTATAGCTAGGGGTTTAAAGGAATAAAATTAGTACTGGCATAAAACGAAAAAGGAAAATAACTCTTCAGATAAAAGGCATACCTCGGAATTCGGTCTCATGGATTGAATGTATGTAAGGGTTTGTTGCCCCAGGCCGCGCAAACAGGGAGTCCGGAAGCGTCGCGAAATCGATCTTCCAGTTACTTGGGATAATAGGTTCAAAGCCACGCATCGCCAGTCGGAAATAAAGATCTGATTCAGCGCGAGTCCAGTGGCCTTTGGGAAGCTTAACCGAGCCAACCCAGCGCCTTGCATTCTCCATTGACTGATCATAAGCTACCTCCTTCCTGTCATCCTTTCTTACGGCAACATTATCCCGGACTACCTCCTCCTCACTGAGGTCACTCTCCTCGGCGTTGCGGGACACTATGTCGCTAGTAAGGTTTCTATCGACAACATCGGGGGAAGGACGATAGGCCTCATGGTCGCGTTGGACACTCCCAGAGGCTCTGCTAGATCTACCACGCGTGGGCGCGGATATGATCATCTCATCCTCTGAAGCTTCTTCCGAAGAGTTCTCCGACGGCATAAATTCGTCGTCGCTGTCAAAGCCCGTAAATCTACGGTCTAGTTCCGGCATTTCGATTAAACCTCCGGGAAGTTCGTGGTCATTGTCTGACAGAGAATTAGTTGAACTATACTCATTATCTCCATCCGCGCCATTCTCATCATCCAGACCGTTCGGGCTGGTTTGAGTCTCTCGGCTTTCCCGATTCTCTCGATTCTCCTCACTCTCGGGTGTCTGTTCCCCTTCCATTACAGTGTCCCCGTCCAAATCTTCCAGAGCGCTGTGTCGGGCCTCTCGCGATTCAGGTGCTGGAGTGTACGCCAACGGCCCCGACTTCTCCGTATCTCCATCGTTCCCTTCATCGTCGACAAGCGTTGGTCCATCAAGGTCTTCCTCCTCATTATAGTTAACTGGAGACACGTATCTTTGATCGACAAAGAGCCTCTTCCTGGGACTCGGCGAGGTTGAAGTGGAGCGTCGGCGTTTCAGCGACTTCGATGTGTTACTGGATTGCGAGTTGGTGTTCCCCTCATTTCCAACCGGGTACCCAGTAAGCCACCTTTTAGCTTTGTAAAAAGAATTCATGGATATGTCGCTTCGTCGCTTCTTTACCCGCCGGTCTAACTTTTTCACTGACTTCTCTGGGGGCTTCTGATCGGACGAAGGCTTTTTACCAGTCATGAAAGAGGTGATTGACTGACGGATAGTCTTGAAGCTGTGCATCGTGACGACGGATGTGGTAATAATCAAAGAAAATAGGAGAAAATGGCTTCTTTGGTCTGAAACCTTGGCTTTGTTGTGAGATTATCTCAACAAAGCCGTCTTGGTGGATTTGTTCTAATAATATAGAACGGAAGGAAATCTGGTAGTACGACAAAAGAGAAGAAGAGATTCTTTGTTTACTTGAAAGTAAACACCAATAACCCGTAAAGGCAAACCATTTAGAGCCCACCTTGGGGTTTAATATCGAGCGCCAGAGCGAGCGAAGAAGGACTTGTGATGTTGTGAAGCTGGGTGATCGAGCCTGGTACTTTAAGATGCTGACTAACAAGGTAATTCAGATATTGGGCTAACGGCGGCTAGGAAAGTTATCGAAGCGCGTGGGATTGACCGTCAACCTCAGAAGAGACAATATCTTGGTTGCACAATAAGGTTGTTCATTTAAGAACCTTGTGGATTGACAGAGCTTGTAATTATTTCAGAGAATTGTTTATTAGAATCGGGAATGGAATATGGCAAGCTGGAAAAGAAAAGAAAAAGTCCAATCATCAAAAAGTCCACTCATTAATCCAGTCGTTCAAGAAACTGTCTCGTTTTCATGTCTCATCATCACTTGTGGTCGAACCCAGCATCATCCTCCCCAAAAGCCGCAGTCGACATTCTCCATCTCACACTCCATGCCTCTCGCCATCAAGAGTCAAGAGTTACTCATCCGCTATCCCCGCCGAATTTTAAAGGAAGTCGAACCCGCTACAGGGAGGAAAAGAATGGAAAGGAGTACCGAACGCAGAGAGGTTCGAGGAACCGAAACAGGCCATCAGACAAGAAGTGAATGGAAGGAATTAAACAAGAAAAATACGGTACGTAAAAAAATAAAGGAAAAAAAGTAGAAAGACAGCGACTAAACTGTCCAGTTCGCCTTCACCCTTTTTTCTGTAAAGCCTCTTGCTTATTCAATTACCGTGGATGACGGAGCTCGAGTCTTCCGCTACTGATAAGTAGAGTGAAGAGACATGGAGTGGCTCTACTCAACGATTAAATGTAATGATGTAGCTAGAATCTTCTTTTAGGAATCATAACTCGAGAGATCGTATGTTCGTCGTATTGCATCACTTAGCCGGCGGTGCAGTCTCAAAATCTGCCGAATATGAGAAGCCACGGAATTCTTCTTGCATTGCTTGAGAGAGAACTAGAAGCAGAGTCAGCGGACGAGGCACCGGAGAGCGTATATAAATGAAAGTTAAACACATACCTGATTGAACCGGGGTGAGTACGGGTGTAACACTGGTAAATTCTTGGTCGAAATTACTTGTGTCGGTCGCGCTGCTAATCTGTGGGCAAAATGGGGGCGCTATCCGTTTGTGATAGACGTCTTCCCAATTGATATTTCTGAAGAAGGCATGAGACATTATCTCCTGGGCATCAGTTGGGCCCGAGCCCAGCCTCATTTCCGGCTCACGAGTCAGGAGCTTCTGCAAAATCGAGACAGAGTCACGAGGCATGTGAATGGGGTAAAGCGGCTCATCAGTGAGGATAGCATCGTAAATCTCATCCTCGTCCTCACCGCGGAATGGTGACTGCTGAAGGAGCATTTGGTAGATGAGCACACCAAACGCCCACCAATCAACTGCGCGGCCGTATTTCTTATCTAGAAGGATCTAAAAATAAAAATAAAATTAATGACCAATTTCTTTGTAGCGCATTGAGCCGGTCTCAACTTACCTCTGGGGCCATGAACTCTGGGGTTCCACAGAACGTGCTGGTTGTACACCCATACCACATCTCCTCTTTGCATAGACCGTAATCTGCAATCTTAATATGCCCATCCAAAGTCAAGAGAATGTTGTCCAGCTTCAGATCACGGTAAATAACTCCATTTTCATGGAAATATTTAAGGGCCAGACAGACCTCAGCTGCGTAGAATCTGCGAAGTGTTAGATCCATAGAGCAAAACGGGGAGAAGTATAAAAAAAGGGTGGCTATTGAACATACTGTGCTCGCTTCAGGCCAAACTGGCCACGTTGAATGTGCAGCATGAGATCACCGCCGCTAATATATTCCATCACGAAATAGACACGAGTTTCTGTCTGAAAGCAGGCATGAAGGTTAAGCAAGAAAGGATGCCGCTCCTTATTCGCGATCAAGAAGACTCGTTTCTCAGATTTCGTGCTCTCAACTTCATCATTTTCGATGATGAATTCTTTCTTCAATACCTTGATGGCATAAAGCTGTCTCGTCGACTTTGTTTCAGCAAGCATAACTTTTCCGAAATTTCCCTTCCCAAGAACTGCAAGGAAATTAAAATGATCGAGGCCAATTTTTCCTCCCGTCCGTGTGGAAGGAGGCTTTGCAACTGGAACCGGAGCCGTATGAGGGCTGACCACCGGTGGTGTCATTGGCGCTGTCATTGGCGCGGCCATAGGTGCGGGTTTCGGCATCATGTAAGATGGGGTGGGTTGTGCAGCTGGCTGAGATTGCGGAAGTTGTTGAGGCGGTGGTTGATTAATATGGGCATAAGCACCAGGGTCATAATGTGGATGCTGAGGTTGTGGTGGCTGCTGAGCTTGACGGCTAGGGTCAACATCGGGTCGGATATCCATCCCAGGCGGACGATCATATCGATCAGTGGTAGGTTTCCCTCCCATGTAGTCGGGGGTCGGGATATTGTGAGATCCAGATCCCTGTTGTGAAGATGGTCGCATCCCAGTCGCAGCTGCGGCTGCAGCGGCGGCTGCAGTGGAAGATGATGATGTCCGTGGGGGAAGCGGTTGTCTCTGGGCTGCAGTAGGAGATTGAGGATCCGTGTATGAGCTGTGTGCCGCAGTAACAGCATCAGCGGAGGATTGTTTTGAGTGTTGACCATAGCCTTGATCCAGCTGTTTCTGTGGTATTTGCGGGGGGTAATCCTGCGACTGAGGAGGGGCACCTGGACGAAGCGTACGGCCACTTATGCCAGAACTGAAAGAAGAGGATTTGTTGTGGTTTTTGTTTCTGATCAAGGTCTCTAGAATCTGATTTGCAACCTCCATTGACATTCCACAGAAGTCGGGTACGAGATGGGCACATTGTGAGTGGCAAGTAAGGCCACATTCTAAGAAGAGTTAGTACCAGGGTCGTATCACTGTTTCCTTCTTCTTCTTCTTCTAGGGTTCAAGGGACGGAGGGTATTTACCTGAGCACTTCTTTGCATTTTTCCGGCCAAATGGCAAGAGATAGCCACAGTGACAGCACCAGTTAGCCGAGATGTTGGAATAACCTTCGAAACGATGAGGGATGCGATGGTTAATCTTCTCCTCGTCCGGATCGGTCTCGTAATTCGCTTTGCTGATACATTTCGTAACAACCTTGGGATAGCACTTTCTGTGGCAGGTGTATTTGCAGTCCGCACATTGCATACCCGCAGCATATTTCAAAAAGTCCCCACAAAGAGCACATCGCATGATATTGTAGAACTGCTGGGTAATGAACTTGTGACCCTGCTTCTCATGCACTTCCTCTTTCTTTTGACGGACGGCTCCCTGTCGATTGAGACCAATGTCAAATGGACGGCGATCCTTCAATTGTTTGGCTACACAAGTTGTTAGAAAACGTCTAGTTGGGAGAGTAATTTTTTGCAAAAATTCTTACCGAAGCTCATGGTGAGATGGATTCTGCCCACAGGCTCTAGGGCAAACCACGAGTCGATCATAACGACAGGGCCCTGGGGTGCACCTGGATCGTTTCCTTGAGCTTGTCCCGGCGGTGCATAGGCACCACCAGCCGGTTGGCCATGAGGAGTACTCATAGGTAAATTGGGATCCTGTCGACCTGGGCCACCACCGTGTTCCATCTTGTCGGCAGAAACCCACCCTGAAGCATTAAATTCAGATTCTATCTTCTTTCGGCGCATCTCCTCCGCGATATCCGAAATTCTGATCCAGAGCATGCCTATTGGCGTGGGACGATCTCCTGATTTGTCGTAGACCGTAAGCTCTATCTCATTCGCCTTGTCGATATCAATGTTGAAAGTTTCCTCGGGCCATCTATCCGCTCGAGTGGCTCTAGTCTTAGCCTTGACGGCGTCTTCGACCTTCATAATAACAAATGTTTCCGGTCCCCTCGAGAATCTTGAGCTTGCTGCGTGGTCCACATCGCTAACCGCGTGTATACGCATGGTTAGATGCCCGGTAAGGGGCTTCCGCATATTCGGGGAGTTTAAACTCTCATCTAAACGACGTTAGCGGAGTACAAGTACACGTACTAAACACGAAAATATCGGAACGAGGCCTATAGGAGCATACCGTCGGGTTGATCCGTCGAGCTCTCTATATCGACATGAAGATCCTCATATCTTTTCAGAGCTTGCTTCAATAATTGAATCTTTTGGTTACTTTCGATGCGTCTGCCTTCCGCATCTGCTCTGCTCTTCCGATCCCCTTCGTCCTGATATAAGCGAACCATCTTCTCAATTCCAGCCTTGTACTGCTTTTCAACACTCAGTTTGAACTCGAGTTGTGATAACATCAGTTGAATCTTAGGTCCAAGGAAAGGGGTATCATATTTAATCAAATCTATAAAATCATCACTAGTTAGCAAGTGGGACTCTCAAATGTCATCAGGAGTATGGTCTATCAATATGGAGAGTGCACACCTAGTTTGCTGAAGTTCGGTCTGGCTTTTGGAACAGATGCGTATGGTCTGGGATCGCTGAATGGAGCGCGAGGAGGCATCGCGCCACTCCCTCCTTGGCTGTACCCGCCGGGACCGGCATCGCCATAATCACCTCTCTCTCCTTGCATGTAGCTCCCATCCTTCGGAGGTGGTGGAGGTCCATCACCGCGTCCTCCACCCGAAAACCGCTGTTGTGTTGGTGACCCGCGGGTTGGAGACGACGGTCCACCGTCCTGACCCATTCGAAGCTGAAGTTCTCTCATCTTTTCCTCCAGATACGCAATGTTCTTTTTGCCATCTCGAATGTTCGAGTCGACCCTTTGTTGGACTAGGGGATTGTCGGTCGACTGACGAATGTTTGACGCGGCATGGATGAGAGCCTTTTCCCGCTCGATTTTGCGGTAGACCGTCGCGACGAGCTCATCCCCGTCCATTTTGGCTGGTTCGTTCGGGTATTTTAATGCCTTTAATCTTCAACCAGGGTATTAAAAAGGATTTTCAGGAGAAAGAGACAATGACGTTGATGAAGATGGCGGATTTATACCACGGGAATAGTGATGTGTGGGTGGGATTCCGTTCTCGAATCTTTGTGCTCACAAGAGAGGGGATGGGCGACAGTCCGTCGCTGCCGGGGATCTCGGCAAAAGAAATCGCCGGAAGAGAAAGGATGTGTTTATATCGCCTTATAATATCGGGCTTGGTTAGCATGAAGAGGTACTATTCACTTCTTCGATGAGAAGTTCTGGGAATGATCGTGATGCTGACTCCCTGCGGTTCTGCTCATCACAGCTGCAGGCAATTCGGCACCAGATCTGCCCGGGGAAGGAAGGGTTTGGTTCAGGTCTTTGAGAAGCGCACACCTATGTCATCTGTAATTGATCGGATAATGATCACTCTTCTGTGCCACGTCCTTTTCCTTCTCACTTGTGTGATGTCGAAGATGATGGTGATTCTGTGGTTGAAGTTGTACCTTTTCTTTGTTCTCTGGAACGATTGGCCGTGACCTTCTTTGTGATTAGAGAGGGGAAAATCAGAGTTACAGAGCCGCACATGGTGGGGAGAACAAGAGAACCTGGACTTTCTTTCTTCCCCAGGCGAATTGTCGGAGATCTCAACTTCAACTTCATCGATTGACAAACAAACCTCTATTCACAGTTTTATCACACCCGACAATGGTAAATGTCTACAAAATCAAGTCTACGATGGTCTTCCAACTCCTCTCCTTATCTCGCTATCGACTAGAGGGGAGTATATTCCCCACTTTCAGAACGTGACTAGATGAGATTCACCACCTGGTCCACCGTTTCAGGATCTCTTTATCTTCATCGATCGCATGCTTTTGATATAAATAGATATCAAAGACGCGTTTTGGCTCGAGAAACCATATCTCGAGTCATTTGAACCGTGCCATGGTTCAGAATGACTGTTTGGTGTCTTCATGGCCTTCGCACGAAGGATAATTAAGATTACTCTTCGGTATCCATCGACGGAGGTATAAGTAGGCTACAGCCTTACAAGTATCTCCTTCTCTTAATTATTTTCCAAACGAATACCGCCATCCATTGATAGCACCATATAACTACTTTCTACTGTAGTAAGATCATTATGACTTGGAAGTCTTTGACGAATATATACTCCAAAATAAAATTTCAGATATTTATTGGCTCGCTTTCGAACACCGCAGAAGTTGAAAAGCGCTCGTTTCCGACCTCTATTCCTGCAGTCTTAGGCATTTTAATCACGGAGAAGCTCGCGGCGAAGAGAACACAAGCTGAAAAACGATCATCGGATACCAAGTCAAACTTCTTGAGGAAGCCGGACTTGGTACCCGGTAACTTTCTCGATATCTTCAATTATACTTGCCAAGGGTGTGAAGTAGTAACCGACGGAAATGTCATTTGTGATCCGACCACCCCGAATCATACCGTGGACATGGGAACGTGGGTCGATCACCCAAGACCCAGAATCCCCTTCTCGGTATATAGAATTTATCCCGCCGGCGGGCACAACCACACGCTCTTTCAAGTACGTCCCACGACCCTTCCCGGGAGATGCCAGAAAGCTCTCAACTGCGTTCGCTTGACCAAAAGTACGCCCCGTCTTTTTCCCGATTTTAATCAACTGAGTTCCTGCTGGAATGTAGTTTAATGTCGGAAATTTTAGCTCCTTGAAAGTAGACTATAAAGGTCATTAGCTTCATTGATGCCAATAAGATGTCGTACTCACCTTGTTAGTTCCAATCCTTTCAGGAAGTAATTCAACAAGGCCCCAGTCGAGAAGCTGCAGCTTTGAGTTCACGGTAAACCCTGACGTTGCGAATACTGTTCCAATTTCTCTGTCTGACGCACCTAGCAGAGTGATATGCTGCCTGTGTTGTGCAATCCCTTCCCGAACATCTGCAAGTCCCGCCCGAGCTTCCAAATCGGCTGGGTTTTCGAAAAGACGCTCTGTCCACATTTGTTCTTCCTGCTGAAAGATTTTCACATCGCCCTCCAGGTCGAGTATGGCCCGTTCATGATCGTCATAACTTGGATGGCCTATCCGCACTGGTGGCTCGTCGCCACCACCGGAAGACCTAATGTAAGGGACTGTGACCGAATTATTAGCCGGTGATATACGGTATTGCTTAGTCTGACCCACCGTGAAAGTCGCCATCTACCCGCTCGCTGGACGAGTCGCCGGACGAGGGCTTTGCAACGTGCCTACATGTAAGAGCGCATTGTATAGTTGGAGCGTTCGGGTCCGCTTCCTTGAACAGCTCTACGTAGCCACCCAACGTTCCGGATATACTTGGCATGCCCAGGTTCCCAATCGCAGACCCCATAGATGGACGCATGTCATATGAGGTTTTGAAGAGAATTTCTCTGCTATTGACACCATTTCTTGAGATGCTGCCTCGTACGAGCTCGACGAATAAGCCACCTAAGTTCTCTAGTTCATATCTTTTCGCAACACAAGGTTGAGATATCTGTCAAGGCTTACCTGCGAGTTGGTGAATTTCTCTCAAAAGCAAACTCAATCGTTCAGACTTTTGAGGGAGCTCGACCAGCATGATGACGATGGTTGTGGCATCACCACCGTCGACATCGCCTCCTTCTTGGTGCCTCTTGAAGCATTCTATCGCAACCCATTCCAGATTAGCGGTATTAAGATGCTTCATGATCTGTAGGGCTATTTCTTCCCATCAGTTCACAATGGGATGACTTGCGTCGATGGGGGCCGTAAGTACTCGAGCTCGGATCGGTGCAGGCCTAAAGGTAGGGTGATGAGGCAGGTAGTCGGTCTCGCGCTTGGTATGAGGGTTGCGTGGATAAAAAATCCAGCCATCCTCGACTAGGTAATCATGCGGTGCTCCCAGGACGTCCATTTTGCGTGATGATCTTACTAAAAGCCTTTGGGCGCTTTGTGGCAGGAATAATATGACTTTTCAGGCGCAGGAACTGCGAGTTTTATAGTCCTACATTTTGAATCGTCGCTGCTTTCGGTCGTCTAGTGCTCACATAACATGTTAGGGCAAAGTTGTTGAGAATGTTGTATTGCATGAATTTCCCTTTTAGATATGTTTGTAATGTAATAAATATGGAGCAAAAGCAGGAGGGCGAATAAATATCCACACAGCGAGCCATTCTGACCTATTTCCGTTTGCGTCAACGAAGCAAAATCTCTCGCTTAGCTTGAAGATTGGGTTACAAGACTTTCTCTATTCAAGTCTATCATGTCTTCAGAGTAAACAGCACAGAATGTGTTTTCTGAAGTCATCTTCAACAAGAGACAACGAAAAACTTCTTAAGAATCTTTCTAATGCTATCACGTATGATAACGGCTTTCTTCAAACTATTTTCTTTGTCTCAGAAACGTTACTAGCATAGACTTGAGTTTCTCATAGAGACTTAGGGTATGGCAAAGAGATCATTCATAATATCTTTCGAATTTTGGAGAGCGACACATATCGAGACCGATTGATTGACTCTGCGTCAGTAGTCGCATTGGCGACAGTCAGAGAATGATGTCCATGATTCTCTCTCATTTTCCCAGACTATCCTCTCATATTTTATCCTTCATTCGAACCCAGTAGATGGTTTTGTCGCGTTATATGTATATAGCTCACCAAACGAAGGCATTCCGCCTCGGCTCTGTGAGGTGATTCCCATACATGATACCACGACTCCAATGTTAATCCACACAAACATGGGGAAGTCCGATAGCTGAGAGGAGCCCGCTTTCATCTCCCTCAGTGTATCCATTGCAACAAATCATTTTCCAGAAAGAGAGCATCTTGAAGAGGAAAAAATGAGAGGTTCATCCATAGTCACTGACATTATTAGGACAGACCGTAGACCCAATTTGGGATCATCATACCACTAAATAAATGTTAATTGTATTCAGAACATTCTTTTAAAAGGAGTGTGGGATCTATACCCGAGATTAAATACCGGCTTTAGATGTCAAGAAAAAAGGAAAAAGGCAAAAGAGAACAAAAAAATAACACAAAGTGCTTCCCCCTTATGACTTCGAAGCAAAATTGCCCTCTGGCCCCTCATCAAGCTCGCTGTGGAAGCCGGACTTTATAGCCCGTAACTTCCTCAATATGTCGGGTTATTTCGTGGAAAGGTGTTAAATAGGCAAAATCAACCGTGTTGCGGCCCACCCATCTAAGACCCCAGAGCATACCGACAACCGCAGAATCTTCGTCTATCACAAAGGACCCTGAATCTCCTGGCAAGCATACCGCAGTTGATTGATTTCCAGACACAACAGTCCACGCTTTCAACACTTTCCTTCGAACCGTACCGGGGAATGCGATGAAGCTTCTAAGCGTATTGATGCGTCCATGAGTAACTCCGGTCGTTCTCCCGATTTTAAGCACTTCGGCTCCTTGCATCACGTTGTCCGAAGACTGGACATTTAGCCCGTTGGCGAACGCAGACAACATAACTGTTAGCTACATCGATACCAACCAGGGCCTTGTTAACTCACTATATTGTAGCCCACACGTTCAGAAGGCAACTCCACCAATGCCCAATCAAGAAGACTCCCCTCATCATTAATCGTGTAACCTGACGCCGCGAAAACTGTCCCAAGTTTTCTGTTTGAGGCTCTTGCCATATTAATTCTCTCCACACACCGTGCGATCTTCCTTTGGGTATTTGAGAGATTTTCCTTTGCGTTTGAATCCAGGGGAGTTTCTATAACAAGCCTGCTCCACCTCCGCTCATCCTGCCGAAGTTGAGCTACCCTGGATTCTTGTGCGTCTATAAGCAGTTTGTTGTCATCGAATCCTGGGTGGCCAATTTTCACAGCTGGATCGTTACCACCAGCTGATGGCTTGTAAAATGGCACTGGGACTAATCAGTACTTGAGATATATAGTATTGCTTAGACAACTCACAGGGAATGTCACTGCTAGCCTCCTCTCCAGGCGATGGGTAGGCGACGTGTCTGCATGTCAGAGCGCAGTCGATGATTGGCAAACTAGGATCGCTTTCTTTGAATAGCTGAACAAAGCCACCCAAAGTCCCGCACGGACCGGGAACGTCACAACTCCCAATCGGATCCCCCAAAGATGGACGTTGGCTATATGGCAATTTAAGAGCCCCTGTCCCGCCTGAAATACGTGCTGGGGTGTTTGTACCGCAGAAAATGCTACCTTCTACTAGTTCGATAGACACGCCTAAATTGCCGGGTTTGTATCTTCAAGCAGCATAGGGTCGATATAGAAGAGAAGGCTTACCGGTAAGTGTGTGAATCTTCTGAAGTACAAGAGTCAAGGGTTCTGTAATCGAAGGAAGGTTGACTACGGTAATTACTACCGTGGTAAGATCACCTGGCTGAATTGCAGCTCCTATCTCCTCTCTCTCAAAACACTCAACGGCTGTCCAGCTTATGCGAGCCTTATTTAGCTCTTCGATAATTTCAGGCGCCCATCCTTCCCAGTGGTCCACAATTTCATGGTTCGGAGCAACCGGCGCGGTAACTACCTGAGCCCGAGCTTGTGCACATACATAGAAAGGACTCAATGTCCGGGTGTCGCTCCCAAGTTGGCGCGGAAGGCTTCCTGGGAAAACAATTCGGACATCCTCGGGATAATCGGAGGCATCGGGAGCATCGGGCGCCTCTGGGACATTCATTTTACGTAGTTTTCTAGAAGTCCCTTTAATTCTTCCCACAGTCGCCTTGATATGTGACAGGAGACGTCGGGGGTGATCGAGGCTTTTATGGGATAGCATCTTTCGCGTTCGCTGGTTTCGGTCTTTCTTGCAAATCAAGGAGAGGAGATTGGGAAAGTTGTATTGTATGACTGTCGCTTTCAGAATTGCTGGAATGTAATAAACGTAGAGCAGACGCTTCTTGCTTGTAGGTCGAAAGACGAAGCATAAATATTCGCACAAAGAAGTAGCCTGGCTCATTTCTGTTTGCGTCAACGAAGTAAAGATCCCCCCAGACCGAAA
The DNA here is from genome assembly GCA_949709995.1 of Arachnomyces sp. KDTOL00113. Classification (NCBI taxonomy): domain Eukaryota; kingdom Fungi; phylum Ascomycota; class Eurotiomycetes; order Onygenales; family Arachnomycetaceae; genus Arachnomyces; species Arachnomyces sp. KDTOL00113. The sequence goes on from OX453237.1 coordinate 2,253,916, forward strand.
GCCCAATTGCAAAGCTTCACACTATTCAAGCCTGTCGTACTTTAAGAATAAACGGCACAGAATATTGCTTTTCGAAATCATTTTCGGCGGGAGACGACAGAAAGCTCCTGAAGAATCTTCTTAACGCTACTGTACACCAGCGGCATCTCTGCAAATCACTTTCTTTGTCTCAAGAGCGTTACCAGCATACCATAGACTTGAATCCTTGTATAGACTTAGGGTATGCTCGTAATGATCTTTGAGCTTTTGAGAGCAACACACGCTGAGATCGGTTGATTGACTTTGTGCCCGTAGCCGCATCCGCGACAGTCAGTGAACGCCGTTTATGATCATGTCTCATTTTTTCAGATCACCCTGTCATCTTTTATCCGGAACTTAATCCCAGTAGATAGCTTCGCCGCGTTGCAAGTTGGCACATAGGGTCCATACATATAGCTCATCAAACGAAGGCATTCTACATTAGCTCTGCGAGATGATTCGCATATTACCGCGGAAGTAGATAATGCGCGTATCCCGTGTTTGAGAATGGCGGGTACGTATTCGCCCGTTTTGCCACTTAATTTTGAAAAGTCGGAGTCCGAAACCGGCGGAGCTTTCTTTCGGAGAAGCTGGTCAATGAAATGTTAACTGTGAACGATAAAGATAAAGGTGTCGTTATGCGCAATAGTAGAGAGTAACATATAACACCTTTCTTATTATAGTTCCAACCTGCCAAAACGAGCCAGAATGGACCTCAATGCAATTCTGCACAAGCATGACGGAGAAGTGCGGTCATCAAGAGGAGAGACCGCTTTCATCTTTCATCTTCCGTCGCTGTATCCGTAGTAACATATCATTTCCCGGAAGAAAGCATGTTGAAAATGGAAATCTGCAAGCGTTTGAAACTCATCATAACCGTCACGTTCTAGAGCACTCGGTAGCCTTTGGTTGATCAACACCGCCCTGAACTTTGGCGGGATGATGATTAGATTGACCGACATCCGGTCCTGCAGTGACACTCAGACCAAAGGTTTGGGTGACGGGCGCGAGTGTGTTCCAAGATCCAGGTGATTTGCTTGGGAAGATGGCATCCGTTTTGTTACGACGGTTCGTTCTTGCAGATGTGTTCAAAAAGTCGGATACAGACATGTACAGGTCGTAAGCGGTCTATGTCGTCTAAATTTGGTTAGAATAGCGGAATAAACATGGCAAACAGTTATGCGCGTTTGGTGTTTGAATCGATCTTGTCTTACCAAGTCACAATCATCCGGTCTCGTATTTTGCCGACACAGAAACGGTTTGGGTTCTCAGCCCTGTATTCCTGGGGGATTCGCCAAATCTCTATCTTAGACGCCATCGAATACTAGAACAACGGCTGAGATTCAGCAACATATTCCGCAGAGACATGCATCCCTTCTATCGCGAAGGTTGTATAGGGTATTGAGAAATCCGCCTCCTGCGTTTGGTAGAAGTGACATTGTGAGCGTATGGAACTTCGATAGGCAGGTATTGAATAATCTCCGATGTGAGCTGTAAGACCAAGTTTCCGAAGATTCAGGTAGAGTGGGGGTGAGCAACGCCAGCCTTTAGCTGTCGGCAGCGTTTGCATGTAACAAATGCGCAAGGCCGTGGGAGGTTCAGTAGTGGAAGCCACATAAGTCGATTTTGGAGAGCAGAAACCTCAGATAGCTTCCGGGATTGTGGAATTAATACTCCGTCGAACCGATCTGAAACGCAAACATGAGCGAATGGGGATTAGCGTTGATCAGAGAATCCCACCGAATGATAAACTACATAATATCACAACTTTTCAAACCATCGCTTCGTGATCAAGATCGAGATCGAGATCTTTAGATCTTTAGATCTGCATGAACGAGGTGTTTGAAGCGACCAAGAGCGAGACTTCTGGATTATGTGAGACAAAGCGTTTTACTCAGTCAGAAGGCCACTTTAGTTGCTGTGCCTTGAAAACTTATCATTCTTATATTACCAAATCAAGGATATCTATCTTAATACCAACTACACGAATAACGAGTAGCTCGGGGTTTAGAATAACAAGAACAATAACATGCGATATTATTAGAAAACCATTGTCTTCAAGAAATCGCTGAAATCTCGCCTGTAGTCCATATCTATACAGCCCTGAGACCTCGTAGATTGATCATCCCCTCGACTGGTGAATGACTCTGACAGAAATTAAACTGTGACAGAAAGCGAAAGATTGGGCAATCGAGGGGTCCTCTATACACGTTATGGAGCTTTGGCCATTGTGAAGTGCTACATTTTTAAGCCGACAGCGAGAGGGGATACAGACATCAAAAAAATATACATCCAGAGGCCCCACATATACTACGTCAAAAAGCAACCATTCAGTTAAAAAAAGAGACCTGTGCTTAATAACTTTTCATAAGGAAAGCTTTCGAAGTAGGTAGACAAGTTGTAGATAACCCTTCCCATGCTTCTGGTTTTGAGCTGCTCCATAAATTATCCGGTGAAGTAGGGGAAACATTCCAGGGGCGCCAAGAGGACCAATATCTTGAACTAATCCAAAACAAGCAGAGAGTAAACCGTTCCCTTATGCTGCGTGGGTGAGACTACTCCCTCTTATGGATACGCGGCAAGTAGAACCAGCAAATGACCATAGATACGTATAACCCGATGCAGATCGGATGCAGGACTACCGTCGAAAACTTCTGCGCCAACAGACCTGTGAAGAAAGGAGCGACGGCACCACCACTGCTTCCCATGGCGCTAATGAACCCGATACTCGTTATCTGGATGCTCCGAGGAAGTAGAACGGTGAACACAGATGTTGCGCAGGGATAAACTGGCCCAAGAAGCAGACCGACAATGGCGACTGCGACGGCATCTCCGATGACATTCGGAACGAGCCAAACGAGGAGTTGGAAAACTAAAGAACCGGCTATGAGAACGACAACGGAAACCTTCTCCCCAAATTTATGGGCGGGGTGAGAGAGCAGGAAGCGGCCGATAGTGATCCCCGCCCAGAAACCAGCGCTGACATAACCGACGTTGGATGGGTCCCCGTTGCGGTAGCTGATGAGGAAGGACACGACCCATCCAGAAATCGAAACTTCTGCACCCTGGTAGGCGAAGATGAAAAGAGCGCCTAGAATTGTAACTCTGTTCTTCACAGCTTGCTTGAGAAGTTGCTTTTTGCTGGGTGTTTCCGCGGCCGACTGAGAAGCCGTCTGTAGGACTTCGGTATGGGATTGGGAAGGAAGATCCTTCTCGTAGTTCCAGAATGACCATCCCGAAAACACCAGATTCAGTAAAGCGAATCCGAGGGATATGAAATAAACGAATGGCCACTGCGTCCCGCTTGATGCTATTGCAGTCGCCATCAACGGGCCAATCGTACCTCCTAGACCATATCCTCCATGCAACCCACCCAAGGCCAAGGTCCTGTTGGCGAGATTGGCACAGAAAACGTTGTTCAGGGCAAGGTTGATAGCGATACCAAATCCGAGGAGGAAGAAACTTACTACAACCACGGGGAACGGCGGGTGGCAGATTATCGCGACATATGTGGCAGCAAGTAAGGTGAATGAAAGCATATACACCCGTGATCGACCCAGCCGGTTCTCGAGAGCGTATGTACACGGCGCCGCTAAGATAAAGCCTAGGGCATTTCCGACAAAGATCAGGGAGACGACAGCGTATCCGATATTATAGTCCTTCTCAATGTAGGGAATTATAGCACCAGGGATACTATCATTCAAGCCGCTTCCAAAATTCATGAAACAAGCGGCTAGAAGTCTCCATCGCGTCATCGGTGGGTTTGAAAGGGTTTGAGCCTCGTCTGCTGCCTCATTGTGTCTTGGGGTTGGAGGGCTGCTTCTCTCCAACTCATCTGGTGTCATTGGTTCCGCCGAAGGGCCCGACTTCGTTCCGCTATTGACAGGCATTACCCCCGTAATTTCATCCATTTCATGAACAGATGCGTGGCCAGTTTTGCCTTCCCGGCATACAGCAGCCGTCGGGTTGGCAATTTGCGATCCATGGCCACTCTCCACCTCGATAAACGAACCCAGTCTATGTAAAGACATCTTCTCACACAAGCGAGGGTCCAATTGATCCTGTCAAATACCGGATGGGGAAGGGTATGAGAATTCAATGCAAGCCCAGCCGAAGGGAGTTTTGTTAAAAGGTAAGTGAGATAGACACAGTTACATCCAGTGCCGCGGGTGGTTTTACTTATGGGTTCAATATTGAATAAGTAGATATCGATTCCTCACCGCATGAGCTTGCTACCGCCATGGGAAAGAGCGAAGCGAGTTAGCAATGAAGAGAGCGAGGGGGCAAGGTATCATGCAAGTCTGGCGTTATGACTCAACGGCAATGGAAGACAAACAACATTATTAATAATTGCTTGACCCCCCCACAGTTTGAAGAGCGAGGATGGAGAATGATATGATGGACGTTTCATCAAGATTGCTTATTAATTTTCAGTCTTCAAAAGATTCAAGTCATCAACCCAGGTCTCTTATTCGTTCTTTAACCGAGAAATTCACAGTCACCTGATCTCTCATATATAAGGTTTACGGTAGCCTATGATAGGTCAACTCTAAATTAACCTTATCCACACCACATGCCGCCTCCCGAAAGTACTCGGCCCGATCCTTAATCTCACGATAGCTATGGTCTTTGCTTTTGAAGTGAGTGAGTTACCATTATCTTCATGAGAAACCCTTAATATAGTCTTCCTTAAAATCCGATTCCTTCCGCGAATGCATCTCTTAGCAGAGAGCTTACCAACGTGAGGTTCAATGCGATCGTTTCGGCGGTAAGAAATGGCGACGGAAAAGAATGCGTTGTCTCCCGTGTTCCACGGAGATATGGCGACTAATGGTATTTAAATGCCAGTCTTCCGTGATATGCTCCAGGCACCCTTTCAACTATGTATAATAGAATCTAATCAACCCATACCTGGCGGCAAAAGATCCCCTGGAATTCAACACCCAATGTATCAAGACGAATGATAGATGGAACCCGATCCCGAATGAAATTGTCAACCGTCTCACCCAAAATCAATCCCGTATCTACATTGAAGGCATTGCAACAAACATCACCAGCTTAACACTCCCAGGTCAACAACCCATGTTTTTATATTCTCTTAGCCCAAGATGGCTACCTCCGACAAACCCCCTACCCACGACCGTCAAAAATTTAATATTCTCAAACCCATCTCTTCAAACCCTCATAATCAAACGGAATATGAAAATATACGATATAGGAGCACCTTTTGTCCTGGGCTCAAATGATTCACTTCCGCCTGTCAAAACTCTCCATCTCGCAAACCTCGGCTTTCAGTCGAATCAGGCAGAAATATGGGCTAGATGTCTTCAGTCTCGTCGCCTTAGAAACCTCACTCTTGATTGAAAGCACTATAGTTTTAAGCACGAGATATATCATATGACTTTTCTAACTGCGTAGATACACAAGGCCCGTGGCTTTCATGCAACAGTGGCAGTTGGGATTAATGATATTTCGCACGAAGATTGAGATGGGTTGGCTTGAGGTAGACGTATCTGTCTCTCGAGACTCGAGGGCTCTGCACATGGTCTAGACTCTTGAGGAACAACTTGGAAGTAAGGGTCCATTGTGCGGTTGGAATCTCAATGCCGGGGTTCTTAATTCCGCATTTCGCTTCCAGTCGACGTCGAATCACTCGTCTACCCTTCCGGTTTGAAGCCCGCTATCTCTAATTAAGGGATTGGTCATGGGGCCATCTTATAGAGAAACCGATATAGCGGACAATAGTTGGATTTGTTTGACAATCAGGAATTTGGCTATGATCTTAGATCGAAAGAGGCAAGGATCTTTCGGAGAAACCAATACTTCGGGTAAAGCATTGATCAACCCTGTGCTGTCAAATACGAATTTCTAATATGCTCGTATACAGTCTAAGCTTAATTTACTAGAGCGGGAGGCACCGATAACCCAGGCATCTCCCTGCTAGCACCATCTTCCTGATTCTGTGAGCTTAAATTAAGAATAAATTTAGATATGTACGAGACGGAATGCAAGTGAAATAGCTCGAGTATTAATACTAGTAGGTGGTGGGCTACTTTCCCGGAGCCCTCCGAGGGCAACAGTAGTCTAATATAGCATATGTTACATCAGATTGCTCCAAGGCTGCAGATGAGCACTCGCCAGAGATGGGACGAAAGGGAATATATAACTCTTCAGAGTTAATATAAAATATAGGAAAGGGATCATCCTGTGCATTTGGTGGAGAATTTGTAGAGAAATGAAGATATAGGTGAGGAACGCGATAGGGTGAAGGGAGTTAAGGCAAAGGGTAGTAGAGGAGAGAGAAAATGGAGAACAGGAGGACGAGAGGAAGCGGAGGGTATTTAGGTCGTTAGAAATGTTACATGAGGTAATTAAAATGGGATATTGAGACAAGAGAAAGGAGAATAAGAGTTTAGTTACTCGTAACGTTTGGTTGGGTTTTAATCAACTACGCCAACCTTTTAAATATTTCATCGGCCCTTCTCTGGTATTCTCAGGTTGTGCTGGACCACGCCTGTCTCCGGGCGTGTCAGAGATCTCTCGATATGCACCCGGTGAGTTCGAAGCAGACGTGTCTCCAGCGGACTCGGTGGTTATCCGGATTTCGGTCGTCTGCTTCACCTGGCCTAGTTCGAATTCGTCGGGTTTTATAATATTTTCCGTAGAGCTCGAGGTAGACTGTCGAGGTTGTCGGGCCTTGACAAGAAACTCGTCCTGGGTAGGATCTGCCCCTCCTTCTATATTGGAAGAAAGATCTCTATGGCCGCTCTTGTTGTGCTGGCTACCATGGGTTCCGCTAGTGTGTGTGACGTCGGCATCAAGGAGTCGTCGCCGTGTGACGAAGTATAAGATCGAATCAACCCATCCACAACACATGATCATACACCCAGCAGCATAGAAATATGTCTCTCCAGGGTCCTGGCCGTTCATTAAGCTCATTCGGCCGGCCGCGATCGGAAGCGAGAAGACAATGTAAGCGAACGGGTACAACAACATGAGTTGTATGACCTTGCTAAATTTTTGAGCCCGAAAGTCGGTGGACCCCCCTAGCCCCTTGGATACATGGATCCGGCGGCGGAGAACGACAAACAGAGCCGAGTATAGTATAACGATGCCGAATTCGGAGACGAAAATCCAGAGATAATGGAGATATAGCCGTTCAGCTTCATATTGGGCATCAATCCAGCACTAATGTTTCCACGATTTAGAAAATTTAGAGTGAAAGAAATGAAAGAAATGAAATAGAAAAGACAGGGAGGAATCTTACCCAACTACCCGCCGGCACATAAACATACCTTCCATGAGCCATTGGGGCTATGAAGGAGACTAGGGCGCAGAAAATCCAGAGCGCAACGACACATCCTATAAAAATTCCATGTCTTATGTGCTTTCCCTGGATCACGACAGTGAAAGTATGAGCGGCGATTGCGAGAACAAAGAGGCCGCTCGCAAGGTCTCCAAAATTGATAAGCAGGCCCTGCGTAAAGCATGCCGGCGAATAGGAGGTTATGGTGTTCGTTCGGAGCCAATGAGGGGAAAAGAGGGCTGTCGAAGACGCCTGTATAAAATCTGCGAGCAGAAGGTTATAAATCAAGAGGATGCACTGATTGTATCCGAGGTATCGCGAGTAGTATCGCCGCCAAAAGATGAGTCGGTAGGTGAGCCATAACAGGAGGAAGAATGTGGAAATCATCGAAGGCAGAGCGCATCCCAGAATGCCGTAGAGTGCTCGATGGAGATCAGGGGATAGAGGAGTCACAACCCGTGGAGACGGAGGTAACCCGGACCGCGGTTCGTTAGAAGACATGTCTGCGGTTCGGCGTCAAGATTGTATTGGATTTTTATTCTCGTCGTCGTTTTCGCTTCATGTCATCCCCATAAGTGAGCCACAGGTAGGAATGGGGATACAGTGTGTTTGAAGTGGAAGAGGAATTTTCATCACTATTTAATCTTTTGCAGTGAGCCGAGAAGGTTGGGCACTTAAAGATCCCCACTATGAAGAGGATCGTTACTAACTCATCATTCTGCAGATTGCAAGAGCCTCGAGCCCCTTGAGAGATGATTGACTCTGGGGAAGCGGGACCAGAGAAGAAGAAAAACTTATTAAAGAGTCCAATCTGTAATTCAAAACATCGACTGGAACAGGTGGTCTGACTCGTAACTCAGAAAATCGTCAAATGGGGACTTGAAGCTCGTATTTTGGCTTCAATGAAGCAGAGTTGCCATGCCTTTCTCCATCAACGGGGGCGACTGTCAGAGGGATTTGGGCTTTGATCCCTATTTTCAAGCTTATCGCCAGACTCGATCAGTACGTATCTTTGCAAGGAATGTCTACTCGGAATTTGAGAGCGAAGATCGAGTTGATATGACGTGCAGCCGTATGTAGCCCTACTAAATGAATGATCAACGATTTTCACATTCCTCCTCGGAGTATTATCTGAAGCTCAAAGTAAGACTTCGACTATCTTGGAATAGTCGACACTAGTAGCAGGGAAGGTTTAACGAGACACGGGATGTAAAGTATAATTAACCTGCGTCAAAGGAATCAAAACATGGCGTGTTGCAGTGAGGAGTGAGTGATAATAGCCATATTACTTGGAACAAACTCGCGTGGCAAGACAACCTTTCCCGAAGGAACTCGGGAGCTGGTCAAAGAACTCATGAGAAGGGGAAGATCCTTCACGACTCTGCGGATGCGAAGATCAGCTAAAGCCCGGATCAACAAAATTCCGGAGCCGAAGGACAAGATATGCCCTGAATTTCCAGATACGGACACGAGGAGCGCGAGGGTCTATGCGACGATGTGGAGTTGAGAATTTCTTCTAAGAACCTTCTCATCCTTTGAGTTCCCTTTGAGTTCTCAAGCTGAGGCAGATCTTTGTATCTCACCTTCTTCTCTGGGCCTCAGGACGAATTTTTACTTGCCTCGATTTCTTCAGCAACGCAGCTTGGAAAAACTGTGACAAATTCGGGGCGCTACTCTGGACGCATTCCCCAACACTCACATCTCGAGGAATGGATAGACGAATTCTAGAAGGACTCGAGTGTCATGAAAGTTAAGCCCTGACGCCTGCGATATGGGAACCCATGAGACGAATGCAGTCAGCGAACCACGAGACTGGGTCCGAATGCACTCAAACCGCCTATGTAGTGTCACCTATGAGAATTTAGGTTGGCCAAGGTTCAAGGGTTTCTGTGTGCTCACTGCCGCTCAAGATGCAAGATAATCCTCACAGGGGACCGAGCGGGATTGATCACAACCTCAACATTCGCATCAAGCAAAAAGGGGTCGAGAATGGCATGCGAAGGAACTCAAAATCTGCGTTTCGTTCGACCGGTGAAGATTGTTATGAAACTCCTCCATTTGATTGATTCTCAGGAGCAGGGATATGATGAAGGAGTCCACTGCGAAAACTGCTCTTTTTGGTGAGAAGGAAAAAATCTACGAAGTTAATGTTCATCCAAACGCTAAAATATTTAACTGGCGGATGTCAACTTGCAAGCCAAGTCCAGCATCGAGGCTTGACCGCCGCTATTGAATACCTAATGCAACTCAGGTGAAGTTTTCTTGCATCGGCAAAATATCGAAGCCTGTAGGGCAAGACGGAGAAGGCCGACCGAATTCTCACCTTCTACTCCGTAGAACGAATATTGAGGGCTCAGTCGACACTCGAAAGGAACCAATGAACCCTCTATGGATCTGATTATCGTGGAGGAGGTGGCGAAGTAAAAAGACATCTCTGTATCCTCAGGGAGGGATAAGTAATTGTTCTTTCGAGATGTGAAGCCAGTGGACAGAGTCGGGGTCACGAGTCAGGGGTAAATCATGTGATCCTTTGTCTTGGCGTCTCACGACTTGGCAAAACGGTCAGCAGAGGAAGTCTGACCTCGGGAGTCTGCTCCTCGCCAGTGACAACCCTATTCAATTCATTTCTCCGCCAAGGAGTTCGAGTGAAAGAATACTGCCTCTAGGAAGGGACATATAGATGATGGGGATAGCTAAGTCCACGATGCGAGCGGCGAGAAGGTTCCAAGAGATGCGCCGGTCACCACAATATCGAGGGTCATTGACCCCATCTTCTTGAGAAGGGTAATTAACTCAGCATCGAATCCAGCACGCATATGGAGTACTACCTTCGGGCATCCTTCAACCAAGGAGAAAACAAACTATGGTCCATCGATCAGAGAAGAGTGAAGAAACACAAATGATATATAATGAACTAAATGCCGGAGACAAAGGAAAGGATAAAAGGATAGCAGAATAGATGGTGTCGAGCAGAAGAAACCCCGTTCGTCGGCAAAACGAAGAGCAATACGTCGACACCATACTGGATTCTTAAACGTACTCCAGGTACTGGAAATGGGTACAAGTTTTTCTTGCTACGAATACATGATTTCGATGGATATGATAACAGCTTCAAGCGCTAAACTGCGAGAATTGAAATCGAAAGGAGCTGACATGATATGGTATTGATTAACCAGAAGCTCTTGAGTCACAAATTGGTGGGCATAGAAACGGGTTTTACACCGAATCAAGACTGTATTAGACGCGATGGTCGCCCTTCAGCTTCAAATTGACCTTGATGTTGCTTTGCCTCACGAACCAAGAGTTCTGGACGTGCCAGTTCTGCTTGGGATCCGCCAAACTTATCTAGAAACGGTAACCTCAATTAGCCAACACCTCCGACACCACTGCTAACTCGCAAAAAAGGCGAGCGTTGGGGAATTCAACTTACATCAAACATCCCAAAAAGTGTCCCAATGAGCTTGTAGCTTTCCAGCATGCTCAGGAATTTACCAATACAAGTCCTTGGCCCGGAGCCGAACGCAAGGTTGGCACCCTTCATCTTCTTCTTCCTAGCCTCAAATCCCTCTTCCGATTCACCATCTTGCTGCAGCCATCTCTCAGGCCTAAATGTTTCGACGTCCGGCCCAAAAACTTCCTCGTTGCGATGGATAACCCATGGATTCATACCCACAATCGTGCCTCCAGGGATATAGCGGCCATCTGGAAGGGTAAAACCTTCTGCGGGGACGATACGCTCAAGCATAAGACCAACTCCGGAGTGGATGCGCATAGTTTCCAACATAACAGCGTCCAGGTAAGTTAAACTTTGAGTAGCTTTCCAGCTAACGGGGAACTCCAGATTCGCATCGTCCAACTCCTTTTCGAGCTTCCTCTGAACCTGAGGGTTCTTAAGGACGTAATAAGTCGCAGCGCAAAGAGTTATTGCGGTGGTGTCGCTACCTGCAAGGACGTTCGATAGGAGATATGTGACAACCATGTTGTCGTCAACAAGGTCTGGGTGTTTTTCCTTCATCTGCAGAAATTTGTCCAAAAAATCTTCGTACTCGCTTGGCGCACCCTCTTTGAGATCTGCCTGACGCTTGCCGAGAGCTTCGATACTGAAGCCCGTGGCCCATGAGAAAGTTGGGGGTCCGAAGCGGTATATCGGGTTTTTGTCCATGAGAAGGTCCAGCTCTGGAATTTGGCAGACCTAGAGTTAGAAAAGGAGGTTAGTCGGGAAGCGGAGTATCAGGATGAATTGCCTGGGTTGGATAACAATACCGGAGCAAAATAGTCAAGTGATCCACTCGAGATCTTGAGAAGGCCGGTTTTATCCTCTCCGGCTTCCACCAACCCCAACGTGCGTTTGAACGTTATCTCGCTCATCGTGTCCCAGGCAACTGCGAATCCAAAGTAAGCACCCAAAAGTATGGCAAGAGTTTGAAATAGGTCTCACAGTAAAGCATCCAGTCACTCATGTCGCACACTGCCGGCTGAGGTCCATCAATAAACTTCTCTTGCAGCTTGTTTGTGTACGCCTTGATCGACTTGTCGACTCCGTATTCAACATCGATAACACGAGACATAGAATACAACGACTTAATCGGCCGAATAGTTGTCGTATGCCAATGCTCGTCACGAGAGCTGAAGAGATTTGATACTCTGGTGCCATTGACCATGACATCGTTGACCTTGTGCATATCACTCTATAGGATCCCATCAGCATTGTTTCCGGGACTTTATTCAACATTAGATGAATCATCATACCTTTTTCCATGGGTTCCTTGATGTGAAGACCTTTCCGATGACATTCGGATCAGACAAGCTAATAATATTCGGACCCATCTTCACTGCCGTTCCATATTTCCGATGAAGTTGGTTTTGTGTGATATCGCACCGCCCGCCCCATACGTCAAAGAAACGCCAAAGGTGTGTGAATTTTGCCGCAAAAGGGCCAGGAATAGATTTGCAAGGAGACGTGAGATAATTCCATAACAGTTTGCCAATTATGAACAGAAAGCCTGCCACCAGGGCCTTGGCAATCTGAAGGACGATAGCCATAGCCGTGAAATCAGCGACGTGGGATTCCTCTTGTTGCACCAACTCCGTTGAAAAGCTGTTTCAAGCTCGGAGCCAAAACTTCAAGAAAATACAGAGAGCCACGGGTTCGAGGAACTTGAGAAAAGCAGTCCAAATATATTTGGAACGTGGCCTACGCCGCAGCTCATAAATAGAGAGAAGGGCATCCCTATCCACGTGGAGCACGAGCTTCAAAGGCCTTCCCACGAGTCAGTCAAGGTGTATCCCATGTGGCAAGGATCAACCCCGACATTGGAGAAGTTCGGGGTCAGGAGGTTTTCTTCCTGTCAGTTCATAGGCTTATCCAATGGTTGTTGTTGGATTGATGAGAACGACCCCTTATCGAGGAGTGCAGCGCAGAGCGTAGTCGGATGAGGAAGGAGTAGCTTCGATCCCATATCAGGACTCTGTCAATAACCGATGTCCACTCGATCCTGCTGGACAGGAGAAACAGAGATGATGATCCCCGCTGGTGGATAATGATAACGACATAACCTCCAGGTTGCCTCTCATCAAAACCGTTGCTGCCAGTCCATCTCCACACCGAGCAAGCATCGGTCAATGCATCATGTTCTGGGCCCTGGTCCGCATATCTTAGTTGGCTGCTAGCCATTTACAGTTTTTCGTCGTTCAGGGGAGATTCCCGTTCGTTTCATGCCACTGTTTCTTGAACTCAGCCGGTGAAGGAAGTGGAGATTGATACGGGCAAATATCAAATTTTCTTCCGAGCGAAGTTGACAACAAGAACAGGGATAAATGCCAGCGGGAGTCTCTCCGTTGGTAATACAAGGTGGCTAAACTACCCCGGTAATCTGGGTGCGGCTTAGGCGGGCTGTCCGGAAGCGGCAGCGGAAGCCTATCCCCTAGTCTGTCTTTCACGCTGCTGATCGAACGTTGAACTATAGAGCATTCATTGGCCCGCTTGACTTCAACCATGGGTAACCCAATGTTGCGTCGTTAGTCTGCAGATGTTGAACGTTGGCGGTGGGGACACTTGAGGGCAAGACAGAAGGAGCCGAAATCGAATGTCATAGCTCATGCACGTCGCACAGCTGCACAGGAGGAAATGCACGAGGCGCGAGTTGGCAAAAGCCCCCACTTTCAATTGCTCAAGAATCGTTTTTGTTTTTGCTTCCAACCTGAAGATCTTTGAGCGTTTCAACACTCAGCTGTTCCGTCAAAAAGCCGAAATTAGAACGCTTATGATGATTGAAAATTGGTATTCCCCCTGTTGTTCGATCTGAGATTCCTCCAATATTCCACAATTACCCGAGCTATTCGTGGAGGTGGCTGTTCATAATAATAATGCCCAAATCCACCGCCAGTCGCTTCAAAGATAAAACAATACCGGGGGATTCTCAAGAGGATTCGTTCAAGGGTCCTGGTCCCTGAGAAACCCACTTCTGAAGACATGTCACACAAGAAGCATTTTCTCGGCAGATCATTCGGTCGTGTGATTATTTGCAATTAATGAATAATATACGTTGTTATTCTCGTTTCCTTCGTTCTTTTTTTTTTCGAAGCTGTCAACGCAATCGTGGCTTCATGACTGATCAACAGACTTCACAGAGCTACTCGTGCCCCAACCCACACCATCTTTAGGTGGGTTGGGGCACGAGTAGTCTTCGTATTCGTATGGAGGAAACTATCACAAGTTTTCGTTAAGAGCTGAGCCTGTAATTCGGGACAAAAAAGAAATTCGGGATGGAAAATAATTATTATGTATTATCCTCAGAGACACCTTGTTCTATGAAGACGGGACAGGCATCCCTCCCCTGTTGCACCGTTACCTATAAAGGGAACTGGTACGCGTCTATTATAACGTCCACAGGGGACCCTGTTAAGAATCCTCGTCATAAAACTCCTTGTTTTCTGCAGTTTCTTTTCTTTTCGAGACCCTCAAAAAATCGAAAGCTACCCGGCAAGAACTTTCTCATCAAGATCCCAATGATTGGCGTGTTTGTTATTTGGACCATCGTACGTAGATGAAGCTGTTCCTTGCTGTTGAGCGACGGCTTCCTGTCACGTCGCACATCTCTGATGTCGGGGATCGAGGACAAACCCGAACCAAAATGGAAAGTCAGCAACCCGAGAATCTGGTACCCCAAATACTTCGGGTAAGATCTACCGGAGTGCCTGTTAGTGTGCCGGCAACACCAATCAAGAGAAAGTTTTTCCTTTGAACGAGGCCGGTCGCTCATTCATGTCTGAGATCTGCACGGTCTGGTCCATATTATTCTTGGACCCTTGAGTTTGTGGGTTTCGGATTCTGAGATCCGCCAGTTGAGGTGAGCTGTCCGATGTGACCTCGGTGGAGAGCGGGGATTTTATGGGTACAGCTGGGAGCACGATCCCTCGAAAATAATCTGGGAAAAAGGGTGTTATTATGTTTGGATTGATCATTATTTATGGAACAATGAGACGGGTATCGTGAGTCCAGCGATAAAACAGCAAATAATCCGTCAGCAAGAAGTACTTTTAGAGTTTCGGCTGCTGGCGCTTCTGCCAGAAGTTTAAATAGAGTTGTGTGACCCCCTAAATTTAAGGTTATCGTGCTCAACAGCTTTTTCCGAGCGGCAAGCAGCATATGATTGGAACTCAGTTGCTCAATCACCCCCTAACGCTTCAAAATCAACAACAGTTTGTAAGGGCAAGACACACTGTCAATACTGTCAATTGGGAACAGTACCAACTTCAGTCTCTTGAAGGTGTTGAAACTATCGTCGGCAAGGGTGACAAAAGCGCAGAGATACGAAAGCACGGAGCACACTCACCAAAATATCTTTGGATCAGCCTTCTCGGAAAATTTTCGAGCCTATTCCCGACCTCAACGGCTCACAACCTCAAGGGCAAGACAAGACACCGGAGCAGTCAAGGGGCTAACTTTCTAGTTTATTATTTATTTTTTTACTCCCAGCTCGAGGGATCGTATATCGCTTACGGCCCTTGATTCTTACGTGAGTATTGAGTCCGAGATGACCAATTCAAGGAAAGAAGCTTGGACTCCGTCAAAATTGGGTGTCTTTGATATCTCCACTTCTCAAGCGCGTTCTGGTTACGGGATGATTATTATTAGATCCACAGACTTCAAATCAAGAATTGGACATGCCTCAAAATGTTGTGCACATCTCCAAATGAGCGTCAATTATGCCAAGCAGACGGCGTGGTGTGGGGGTTGGCCGGGGAGTGGGGCCCCGGTGTCAGAAAGAAGATCCCTGTCGCAAAAGTCTCCAAACTCTCCAAACTAACCCGATATCTTAGCTTAGATGTTGGCGCCACTATCGATGTCTCCAGACGAACCAAGCTGTGCCACCCCTTTGTCTGTCTCTTCTACCAATAGTTTTGAAAGACCTTTACCCGTGATCCGGTCCTTTTTACAGTCCTTCTTCGGTACCAAACTTCTGTTGGTTCGTTCAGAATATGTAACCTTGCCGTTCTAAGCGTTCCCATTTGTGATCAGTCCAAAACACTGCCTACTACAATTGAACCCCCCAGGTCATAACTGGCTTGAGAAAGTGAAGCGGTTTCCTTCGCGGGACCTTTTGGTGAGAGAACAGTCCCCATCATCCACAAAAAACTACAGATATCTCGACCGAGGCAGGAACCAAGTCCTCAAGTGGAACTCTTCCCGATATTCATCTTGCAAGATTGATCCCCCGATTCTGGATAGACATATCAATTCTTGATTCTTCCCCTAATAGTGTTAAAGAAGAATATTGTAACGTAATTACTGGGCACATACGGAGTTCACGTCCATATTCCAGAGAGCAATCTAGAATACATATGAATATGATGACCAGGTCGGGCGTGGGGGGAAGGGGCCAACCGAACTGGCCTTGACTGGAATATTATGGAGCCGAGCCAGCCAAACCCACATTGCCGGGAGCTTCGTCGCCGTTGGCAATAATGGTCCTTCCTCAGGTCGACACCAGCTGAGGAACCTCGTTCCCTCCCATGTCAAAGAGGGTCTGTGATGTCGGAGAATAACCACCCCCTGAAACTAGCCAGTGAAAGTGATCCTTCTTCCAGGATTTCTCTTCCCTTCTGGGTCGAGGCGATTTTGGAAGACTTCGGCAAGAATCCTGGCTTTCCTGAAGATCTTTTCTCAAATTCGTCAAGAACGCAACGTTAGACCAACTCTTCCACTGTAGGGATTATCCTCGGGAGTGCTTCCATGATACTCCTCCTGTCAAGATAGTCACCCTATCACTGTACTCAATCACTTCCTTCTTCTTTTATTATAATTCTCCGACATCCAAAAATATCGAGAGACGAAAAACTGCTCGAGCATCTTGTCGATAGCTCACAAAATTCCGAAGCATTCCCGAAAGGACCTCTGTCGACATCAAGATATATATTCCAAGCCACTATCTTCCCGGCAAGTGTTGGGATGCGTTCAGTGAGGACGGGCATCGACGAAAGTAGTTGACTTGAACACCTTGAACCCTCTTGCCTTCAGAAACCCTCACCATGGTGGACAATAGGGGACCCAAGATCGCGTCGGTGATGTGGGTGGTGACGGCTCTTGCAATATTTTTTGTGGCTCTTCGAGTGTACTGCAAGACTAGATTCAACCGAACTCTGGGTTGGGATGACCATGTAGTCACCGTGGCGCTGGTGATTATTTCTCCTCTCCATTATCCACTGGTCGGCGAACTAATATTCCCAGATGTTGCTTATTTCGTATACGTGTTTAATATCGGCGGCGGTCTGGAATGGCCTCGGACGGCATATTACTGACATCCCACCGGATAAGGCCGTCCCAGCATTAAAAGAAACATACATCGGAATAGTGGTCATCGTCATTGGCTGCTCGCTGAGCAAAACCTCGTTTGCCATCACCCTGCTTCGCATCGTGAGCAAGAAATGGCAAACTATTGTTTTGTGGCTCATCATCGTTTCCATGAATATAATCATGCTCCTCTGCGCAGTTTTTTATATTGCTCAGTGCGAGAACCCGGAGAGCCTATGGAATATCAAAGTCAAATCAAAATGCTGGGACCCTTTGGTGGCAACCAACTTTGCGTTATTCGCTGGAGGTATGAACTTCGCGATCACTCTCCCCTTCTTGAGTTACTGCTAACTTCAAGATAAAAAGCATACTCCGCTTTTATGGATATCGTCCTTGCCCTCCTTCCATGGAGTGTTATTTTGAATCTTCAAATGAAGACTAAGGAGAAGTTCGGTGTTGCGTGCGCGATGAGTTTGGGTCTCTTGTAAGCGACATGAATATAAAATACCAGGCCATGCGTTATAGGTATTCGAGACTGACTGAACCTTAACAGTGCCGGGGCGATGGCCATCGTGAAGACGTCGTACCTCCCCGATTTGTCGAAGACAGAAGACTTCACTTGTTAGTATCACAGAAAACCCATCTAATGCCAAAGCAAACAGCTCACATATTTCTTCCAGATTATTGCAGTGATGTTATCATCTGGGGTGGAACTGAGACCGCCATCACCATCATCGCAGCCTCCATTCCTTCGCTTCGGAAATTGTTCCAAAGCCTTCGATCCAGCGATAAAAGCGGCAGCTATAAATACAGCGGCAGTTACCCCCTTCATTCGAGCAAGGGGCACACCATGCTATCTAAAGGAAATAATGTCAGCAGCGCGACAAGAGATGACCAGAAACTCGATGATCGGAGTGATAAGAGTATCTTGGGTGGTGCCAGCTGGTCCGGCAACAATATCAAGCAAACCAACGAAATCACCGTATCCTATGAGGACAAGTCGTTAAGGGACAAACCCAGAGAGGTTCACTCCACAATACCCTGATTGGATTTGTATATAGATAATAGAGGCCACGGCTGTTTTGAAGGGGATATCAGCATTGGATCCCTCTCTTTCGCTTTCCACCTTTTTTCATACTATCCACCCACCTACCTCTACCTGAATACTTTGTTTCCATTGCTGGTCGATTCATTCAGTTCGACTGATCTCTATCTTTTAAATAGATCTCCTGTATACCTACGCACATATGCTCCTGCCAATTCCATTCTACCACGCAGTTCATTTCAATTTCGCTTGATGCTTCATAGGTAGCTTCCGCATCACTCCGGTATATTCTCTCTGGTCAGATCCTCAGTCATGGACGTCTTCATTCTTCAATCGGTAAATTCTCAGATCGCTTGTATTCTTAGAAGTTGTCGTCGTCTTCTTGCCGTTGTATTTGGATCCAAAACCCATATCACATGATATCTTGAATTTTACCACGTGATACGAATAAGCGATTGGCTCTTATCATCTCTTGTGGTTGACAGCACATCGATCGTTTTCCTTTCATCAGTCGACATAGAACTCATACGTGCAGACGCGGGGTGTTTATTTTTCAATCTTAAATATTTCTCTATAAGGACAGCGCGTGCACTTCTACACTTGATTTCATTTTTGATTTCTGCAACGTCTAAGTTTTGAACACATTAAAGTCCACGATCCGGTGGAAGCTTGTCCATTTAAAGCAATATATCAGGGATAAAAAGGGGAGATATTCTCAATGGGTGCTCCAAAACGAAAGTTGCTTGCGACAGCGGAGGAGACTTTGTTTCCTCCAGACACATTATCTGAGCAGCAGCAGATTGCACGGGTGGTCAAAGCAACCGGGAACAACCTCTACTCCGTAGAGCTGCCGTCCAAGGTGTCGCTTTTGGTGGAGTTGCCCGCCAAATTTCGCTCCACCATTTGGATTAAACGGGGTTCATACGTTGTTGTCGATACGGACGCCCTCGAAGACAGAGATAACAAGCTCGATGGGGAGATCACCAATGTGGTCAGAGACGAGAAAGCATGGCGGAAAGCAGCCTATTGGTAAGTCTCATGAGAGACCAAAAACTCCTGCTTGTTGTTTAGGATTTTCACTGAATTCAAGTAGGCCGAAAGAGTTCGTCAAGCAATCGAGATTACCGCCAAACAGTGATGATGAAGACTCGACGATGGGAAAGTTGCCACCCTCAGATGACTCCGACGGTTAATGGACCATTCAGTCCCAGAACGGAGGCCTGGAGGTTCAACCTCAATTGGAGCCCCCTTGTCCACACTGTCAATCGAAACCCCCGTTTATTAACCCTTCGTCCACCCCATACGCTCTGAAGCCGCCATCCCGGAAATACTACTTCGCTTCACGGTATACTGGTGGAGTCATACCATGCCATTCCCTCTCATTGTCTTGGGCATCTTTTTTCAATGTCATCTGCTCTTTCTCTCTCGAATGCTTTCGTTGGATGCTTCATTTTTGTTCCACAATCCCGCAAGCACTTGAATCGCCAGGGAAGACACCACGACCATCGAACTCACATCCGTACTTGGATACACGTTCCACGCCCACTCCTGCGCCACCCACACTGTGTATATAAACACGGGATGCATTCCAGATCTCCAAAGAAGCAGAGGAGAAGCCCACGAAAGATATGCAAAGAACTGGTAATGTAGACTCCTCGCACATAGGAGCCCTATAGCGAGGGACGTCAGCATAGTGGTGGCCACGAAAGAACCTGTCATATTTGCTTTCGGCTGCTTTCCTTTCAACGTGTTTTGAACGAAGTCCAATAGATTTGATCTGGAAGGCCGTATCCAGCGGAAAGTTAGAAATATCCCAAGTAGGGTGGCGTGCGTAACTAGGAGCAAGAGCGAGAAATCCCTAGATAGAAACATATCTTCGCCAACAAATCTCCAATTTACTGTCCATTTGAACAAAAATTGTCTTGTAAACTCAAACGCCCTAGAAATATACCCCGTAGGATTCGCCTGAACGAAGGGTACAGCCAACAGGACCTATATAAATCGATTTGTTAGGAATTTCGGGAGCATTGCTTTACTATGTATCCCGCCTGGTGACACTTTACACATCTTGACCAAAAGAGGTTCAGAACATACCTGGACAAGTACAGCAACACTACCAACCCAGACTCCTTGCACGGCTCCCACAGCGAGCAAAACAATAATACCAATCGCCGGGGCCACAAGCAATAAAGTCATCTTCACAGCCACACCTGCGCTCCATAGGGCAGCAGCAGGGGCCCATTGCCTCCTCTGAAGCAGCAGTATAGCCCCCCAGAGCACAGTGGCCGCGATCCCATCGTTGAAGAGCCGTAGCATGAACACGCTATGCAATCTCTTCGAAAGTACAAGCAACGGGAAGATATACGGCGGTGCCCCAGCCCGGCGATAGCATGCCATCACGATTGCCAAGGTAAACAGATATAGGATCGCAAATAGGACCTGGGCGCGAGCAATATCGCGACCTTCGTCGGTGAGATGATGGAGGAGGGAGTATATGTAGACATGGCCGGCAGGATACACGAGGGGTCCGGTAGAGCCTTTAATTAGGGTATAATCTCGTTCGCCGGCAAGAAAGAGCGAGACTTGTTGCATGTATGTTGTCCAGTCAATCTCCGTATCTGTATTAAATTGGGCGCAATTGCGGAATCGTCAGCAAGCTGTTGTTGGTAACCTTCATTTTGTAGATTGTGGGGGAACGAGAGACGAACACTGGATCTTCCAAATTATTAGGACGCATAAGAAGCTGTCCGCAATGATAAGTAATGGAGAGATCCATCTTGAATGCTTAGGATTTGTGCAGAGGTCGAGGACCCGGTTGTAGACCTCCATCTTGTTGATGTGTCCACAGTTCCGAAGATGAGCTCCAAGCTCAACGCCAGAAAACCAAAAGTTGACAACTCAGGAACCCACCTAGCTACGACGACATCCATGGAACCGCCTCAAGCAAAGATGGAGAATAAATTTTATTTGATCATGGGTGGATTCCTTTTTACACAATTTGACTACATTATATGATAAATATCTATATCGAAGGAAATATATATATAGGATAGGTACTGATATTCGAAAATGAAACGAACCGCTCAGAGAAAGCCTATCATCATCCCCTCTATCCGTCTAAAAGGAGTCCATAGGAAATGGGAAACCTGGATCCCGTCACAACCAGCCAGTCGCCGCTTTTTACAGACACATATCCTTCAGACCTCTACCTCGTTGAGCCTAGAACGATAGGCAAACCCGCCGTTCTTCATAATGCTCTTTTGAGAGCAAAAATTAGTCCGCATTCGAGGTCTAAGCACGGGCAAATGATTGTAGCCTAACAGTCCCCGAGGTGGATCCATTCCTCTCGCCCTTCACTATAGCTAGAAGTGGCCCCGACTCGACTTCAATGGTGCTAGACGGGTAGTAGTGTAATGATGGGAAGACCCATGGGAGATTTAAAGGAGTGCCAGAAATACAATCTCATGCATGATATCCTTTTCAACCGTTTCGTTGATGATTTCTCCTGTGGAAGGGGTTTCGAATATAATGTTCTCGGTGAGTTTCGGCACGATTGTGGCCCCGTGTCTTGGATCCGGACCACCAGTATTCATGCACTGGATCGCTTCCAGCGGGGAGATCCCGAACATACAATTTTCAATCATTCATGGTCTTTGTTGTCGCCGGCATTTCACGTATTGACCTGGCACTGCTCTCAACAGCAGTCGCAGGGGAATTGGCCTCAAGTTCCTGTACAAATGTCCCTGGTGCGTATGCGGGCGGCTCTCGGGGAGAATATGGTGGCATCGAGGATATTGTGCTTCGGTTCGTACTGCGATCGTTGACCTCGCGCAGTGCGGCCTCTTTAATTCGATCCAACTCCGGGGACAAAATTAACGGTCCTGATAAATTATCCTCCACCAATGGCTCAACAATGAGCTTGAAAAACTTTTCGGTTTTCGCCTCCTTCTTCTTCTTCTTTTTGTCGCCATCTTTCTCCTCGCTGGCCGGATCTTGTTCCTGTTCCTTGGTTTCTTCGGTACCGACATTGTCGCTCGTATTATCCTTGGCACTATCTTTGTCCTTCTTGGACAATGGCAATTCTAACCGTACCCTGCATCCCTTTTCCATAAAAACGGTTTCGTTCCAAAATTTCATAATGGCCTCCAGCTCGCCCTCCTCTTTAAGCCCTTGGCGTACCTTCCTCGTCATAGCCTTGTTATAAACAGCTTTACCTGCGTAGTACCCGGGCGGAATAGCAAGCACCGTCAAAAATGCGGAGCTCGTTACGCCAACAGCAACTCCCGTACCCCAAACCGCCCACCGAGCTAGTGTGGAGAGGCTGCAAACTCGAATCACATCATCGGTAAACCGAGACCATTCATCAGGCGAAACACGGAAATGAAAGAGCTGGCGGTGATATGGAAATCCGGACGATAATGGAAACTGTCTGGTTGGGACTTCAAAGGGCGCGATTTGGGCCGGGAGCGCTGATATGCGTGAGTCCGGGTTAACCGGTGGCTGGCCTGTACGGTACTCTGAGCGATCATTCTCGACAACACAAACGGATTGATGCCAACTCACCTATCTCACTAGACTCCCCATATTCACTGATGATGTCGGGATCACCCACACTTGCTGTCCCCGGCTCACTGACTTCCTTCGACGATTCCATTGGGGAAGTTTCTGTGATACCTATCTCCGTATGCCCAGAATTGTCGACGTTCGATTCATCCACATGATAACCGAGCTGATGGTTCTCATCAGCAATAGGTTTTTTCTGCCTTTTCAAGAACTGTTTCATATCGACCATCGTAAAGTATGATCCTTAAAGGCTTTGAAGATATTTCAGATTATGCCTTCGATGTTGGATTGGAGGCCTAACTTTGACTGAAGGAGACTGGAAATAAGAAATGGGACAACCCAGGAGATATTTAACAGTTCCCATCCTTCAGCTAGAACCAGCCTCTGCTTCAATATTTGGGGTCCAAGCCTCAATCCATGGCCAAAGGGAGGACATGATTCGTATGCCTTGTGACGACGCTTATGCGCGGTGCGTCAGCATCGAATTTAAACAGTTTTTGGAAATCGGTCCGATACGATGATAGTTGCGATTCCCATTTGGGAGGATGTTGTTCACATCTCACAGGGTTGCTGCTGACATGCAGTACGATAATTGGCTGACTCGACTACTTCTCGCACGTAAGCGACGAGGACCACCCGGTGCGATGTTTAACCTCTTGGGGCTAGAACGGCTTTGGTGAAAGTTTAAGACCGAGCAACAATAATATTAATTAATATTATCAAGATGAAAGCATCGGACAACAACACCATTAGGTGCCTCTAGATGACTTGCCATTGATTCCGTCGTGTTCGTAAAGATGTTCTGCGAAGACGATTAGATCAGTTTGTTTAGACGCCTGAAAGCTGACAACCCTGAAATGTGGCTGGTGGCTTTTTTCAAGTTAAACCACCCAAACCGATTCAGAAAGGCTGATACGAAGTGAGTAGACTTGTTAGTAGAATTGAAGAAGACCATGATGAATATTTGGGGAGGACAGTAAAACTGTCTAGATACAACCAAGAGGGAAGGCCCGTAGAAAAGTTGTACGGAAGACATTCTTGCTTCAAGCAATCATAAAAATGATAACAATAGTAGGGGCGCGGGCGGGCACGGGTCTTCTACCCTGTAGTTGAGCAAACGTTTACTGCTGCAATGAAAAGCCTTGAGGACTTTTTTGAAGAATTCCGGTCAATTCAGAACCCTGGTGCAACTGCGGTGTCTTTGACAATGGTTTAAATTTCCAAGAGATGATACAATGGAGGAATCGTGTATATATATATATATATCGAAAAACATGAACGAGGCTGAAATATTTTATACTTATTGAGACAGAATGGAGGATATATGGGGTTCAAAAAGGAAAAATGATTCGTCAGATTGGTGTGATCGATGTCACCGTTCGGGTTCTCGCCCTTGGATATCTGTTCGAAGAATTCGACTGCTCCCCCTGCCTTCTTCAAATCCAAGTATCTGTCCCACTATGCCTCGTGGTTTAGGAACCGGGCATTCTCTTCCACTCTTTTCCAATGCCTTCGACTCTTTCTCCATCTGCAAGAACGTCGCCAATTCCTCCTCCACTTGGGAAGAATCCAGGGTTGGTATACCACTATGCGTTGGCTGTACTTGCTCGGGCGGTTCTGCAGCCTTCCTTCTCCGTTTCCGTATCCTCCGCTCCTGTTGTCCATCAGAGGTCATCACTGTATCTGAATCGGCGAGCGTGCGTCGGGGTGCAGGGCAAGGGAAGATGTGAGGCATGCCGACGATAAAGAAAGACGCGAGCAGGGTGGCGGCGAAGAGGGACGTAGTCGATCTCGAGCGGGGATGAAGATGAGGAGGCATTGTTTCGTAGTATTAGGGGGATCGTTTGGATTGAAAGGAAAGGGAAGCTGGGTACGGCTCCTGGTGTGTACCAGACGTCATTGATGAATCGGTATGTGATAGTGTCCCTAAAACTAGAGAATTAAGTTAACACCAAGCCATTGAGAATATTTGGATATCAACGTAATACCTTTAACACCAGGGAGTCATTCTCATGCCCGCATTGAAGGTTGACAGGCCCAATTGTAGATGTAATTCGAACGAGATCCCGTTCATGTCCTTGTTGCTTCTCGGAGAAGAATCTCAGCGTCGGAACATGGTTGTCAAGTCACGTGCGAGGAAAAGCGTCCCTTTCGATCTAATCTTATCTATCTCCGCTATCATTGGATAACCTGCTGATCGTCATCATCCCCACGCATTTTCTCAGCTAAGCGCGTTCTCTCTCTTTCTCAGCAACTCAAGAGCATATCCACGCAAGGACTTCAGCTCCACGAATCTTATCTCTCCAGGATCATGACAGCTTGTTTATAGGTCGGACTATAACAGAGGCTCTGATCACCTATTCTACGCCCGGGGAGTGAAAGTGCGACTTAAAACCAATCGGTCTCAGTCAAATCTGCGCAACCGCGATTTCGGGGCTGACAAGCCTAGGTTTCCAAGAAGAGGTCGCGCAGTCTTTTGACAGAAGCCATAATGAGTGATCTAGACAGGTATACATTCCAGTTTACTTTGGCTATGGTATCCCCCGAAACAGATGAAGGATTTTTATTAACCTGTTTCTCTCTGGTACATCTAGGGCGATCGCACAGCTTCGCGCCTGCCGGCCGATCCCAGAAGCTCAAGTCCGGGAACTATGCTATAAAGCCCGAGAACTCTTAATTGAAGAAGGAAATGTGGTCTCTGTGGATGCACCTGTCACTATATGTGGTGACATTCATGGGCAATTCCATGACCTGATGGAACTCTTCCGTGTTGGTGGTGATGTGCCAGATACGAACTACCTCTTCATGGGTGATTTTGTGGACCGTGGCTTCTACTCTCTCGAATCCTTCCTTCTCCTTCTTTGCCTAAAGGTCCGGTACCCGGATCGCATCACGTTAATTCGCGGGAACCACGAGTCAAGACAAATCACGACCGTATACGGCTTTTATGATGAATGCATACGAAAATATGGAAGTGCGAATGTGTGGCGGTATTGTTGTGAAGTATTTGATTATTTAGCCTTGGGCGCACTGGTATTAGGAGCTAGTTCTGAACTCGAGCCAACTCCTACAACTATGGTCGAGGGGACTCAAACTACAATTATCGGAGATGATGATGATTTAGAGAGCGAGGTTCTAAACTCAAAGGGAGAGGTCACCTATATATCTCACAGGAGGAAGAGATCATCTTCAGACGCTTCTAGTGATGCGAGAGATATCTCACCACCTCGTGACATCTCATCGGCACCCGGGGATATCAAGACGCCTACGCGAACGGGCCCGGCTGGCACGGGCGCAACAGCGGACAGCTTCGGAAGCCTCTCCAGCAGCACCGGCGCTGTCCTCTGTGTTCATGGCGGTCTTTCCCCGCTAGTCGACAGCGTGGATAAAATCCGTCTCATCGATCGAAAACAAGAAGTCCCTCACGAAGGCGCGATGTGCGACCTTCTCTGGTCGGATCCTGATGACATAGAGGGTTGGGGTCTCAGTCCCCGAGGAGCAGGTTTCCTCTTCGGTGCGGACATAGTCAAACACTTCAACTACAAAAACGACCTATCACTCATCGCACGTGCTCATCAGCTCGTCATGGAAGGATTCAGAGAGATGTTTGACGGCGGCATTGTGACCGTATGGTCTGCTCCAAACTACTGCTACCGATGTGGTAATGTCGCGGCAATACTCGAGCTAGGTGAGGATGCGAGCAATGGTGGCACTATTGAAAGGAGTAATGGGGATTATGGCCGGAGCACCGGCATTATTGGTGGTCAGAGGAAGAACATAATGGGTCCCGGACGGAGGTATAGAGTTTTTGAAGCTGCGGCGCAGGACACGAGAGGGATGCCGGCAAAGAAACCTGTTGCTGATTACTTTTTGGTACGTATATCGATCGCCGTACTCCAATGGACCCGCAACGCTATGGGGAACTGTAGTTGCTAACCCGAATTTTTACAGTGATACCACATAACGCATGTTCTTTCCCACTTTCTAATTTCCAAATAAGACTGGGACGGAAAAGAAATCCTCCAGCTACGATTACCATTTCCTTTAAATTTTTTTCTGGGATTACGGGGAATGGGGGAAATGGATTAAAAACTGACAAATGTAAAATATCTTTTTTTAAACCGCCTATCTGTTACAAATGTTTCCTACCATGCCAGCGATAACGAAATATGAAAAGATCTTACTGTTTTCTATATTTTTTAATATATGATCTTGCACACCGATCTAAGGTTGTCACTGAGATACTGCGGAAGATGAATTCACAGGGTACATGAAGTTTCCTGTTCGCCATTTCCACCTGGGTTGTGAAAGAGAAGTATACCCTGAAGCTGTACGCGATGAAGAATGCCGAGCGCCTTTTTATATACATAAAAACTATAGCTTCATAAATCTATGTACGTCTGAAGGTATGTATATCTCGGTATACCAATCGAAACCTCCCGCTCATACATTAAAAGATATCCAGCCACCCAAAACGAGGATGAAAAGAAGGCGTTAAGACAAGAATGAAAATAGATGAAAATCAACAACCACCCACGAAGTATTATAATAATGTAAAGGTGAGAGGGAAAATCCAGAAATACTTCCACTGACTTCGTAACTCGTCGGCTGTTGGAATGTTCGCAGGGGTACAGTCATTGACCTCTCCTAGGCCATTGAACGCAAAACATCGCTAGGTTACCGGCCGGTGTTTCTTAATTTAGAGTGGTCTATTTTGACCATCAAAAATATAATGACTCATGTCATTATGATCAAGACCGATCGGGTATCCAACCCCTGTCGTCGTGTCGCCCTCCATTTTCAACGGCACAACAGGCGTCCCAGGCCCAGTGACATTAGTGCTGTTACTATCGAGAAGGGATTGCTCTCTTCCACCAACACCCATGTCCAAGGCATTGGCGGAAGACGGATCGGACTCAAAATCCATCTCGGGATTTCCGCTCCAGTCATCCACCCAGTTATTCATGCCGAGCGCTAAGGCGCTCTGATCCTTTAGCCACCAGTCCTGGCTTTCTCGAACAAGGTTCCTCGCACCACCGTATGATGATGTTATTGGAACTGTAGATGGGGCCGCACTAGAAGTACCGATGCCGGCCATTTCCCCGACGAGTGGTTGCTGAGGCATATTTCCCATAATTCCTTGCTGGGGCTGCTGGGGCTGTTGAGGGTTCTGAGGTTGATGTGTGTATAAAAGACAAGGAATCTGCTGTCCAGCACCAGTTGAGCCCGTATGTTGTTGCGCGCTGCGATCACAGATACATGCAGGCGGCGACGAGCGAGTGGTGGGGAAACTGCTAGAGCAAGGGAGCGGCGGCGGCGCTTGATTGGGGTTGATAGCCTCTGTATTAGCCACACTCGCAACCGATTGAGAATCAACGTATTGGTTAGACTCGTGTATCTGGCCCGGAGTCATCATATTCATTGGACCTTGCGGGGAGACCGGAGGGACAGCTAGCATAGCATATTCATCGGAGCTTGTTGGGGATTGAACCTGATCCCACGATCCCCAAGACCCGTATTTTGCGTGCGAACGTTCGAGCACAAGCAAAGCTTGGTGAGGCAGTTCAATGTTCCATTTAGAAGCTGATAGATCTAGAATCCGTAATGTTCGGCGGGCACACAGCCAGCTTTCAGCAATCTCTTCCAAATTCTTGAGGCCATGGACGATATCTCTTTGGGCGTTCTTGTCCGGTAGGTTAAGTAGGTGAATCGTGCAAGCCGAGTGGGCAATGTATACGGCGATATTACAGATCTGTTGCAGCCCATAGCTGCGTTTATAGATCCGGAGAAGCTTAGATATCGACGAGGCAGCTTGGATGCAAAGCTTTCGGGGGGATACATGCGACGGAAGCGGGGAAGTGGATTTAGTATATTTGAGAAACGGGCGGTATAGATGAATGTAAAGCAAATGGAAAAACATGCTGATAGCGGTTAGAATGATGTTCTCTCTTTCCATTTGGGTGTGAGAACTCGACTTACTGCATGAGAAGGACTTGGGGAAGCTGGCCGTCTTTAGGCTCCATCTCCTTTGGAAGATTCTTTTTCCAAGCTTCCAGCCGAGTATGGAGTGCGGTCAATTGTTTTAACTCGGCTTGTTTCCCTACGGGCTTTTCCGGACGCGTGGGATGGTAAAAGAAAGCTAAAAGTTCACTGCTAATCTCGCACAGTAGCGTGATTTGCAGGGAAACGGCTCTGGTTCGGGATGGTTGAGTATGCTCGGGGACAACCCCAGCATCTGTATAAGCAGACCATGTCTCCGCATCCTCCGTTGGAAACACGTCAGGTTTAGGTACGCTAATGTTGGAGATGGAAAGTTGAGGTTGACGGCCGAGGTAATTCGACCAGCACCTAGAATAACGTTAGTTCTATGGTACTAGGAGCGCAGGATTTAATCTTGCGAGGAAACTCACTTATCGAAAAGAAAACAGCCCCAGAAAGTTATCCTCCTAGCATCAGCCTCCTCTTCGCTGAGGTTACTTGCATAAAGTTCGGTCGCATCTACATTAAGGCCAAGATCATAGGCCATCCGGAAACTCATTCCGCTATAGACCCAGCCCTTTCCTTCTCGGCCACAGCCAGCTTCTCGGACCGACATCAAAGCAAGTGCTTGCACAGTGCAAAGCTTCGCTCTCTCATGTTCACCGTGGTTCAGGAGCAATCGTTTAGCTTCCTTGAAAAAATGGTCACCCGCAGTAGCCGAGTCCTCAGGGTCGGCACGTGAGGCTGGCCAGGCGCTGAAGTGGCAACCAAGTGCCAACATGGTATTGACGAGAAGTGGAGAGCAGTACTGGCTTGGACTCCCCCGAACGAAGTCTCGATAGAATAAGTGCTTTGATAGCGTAGTAAAATACGCATAATGCCAGGTGAAGTACATAGTAAGAAGATGTCGGATAAGTTCTTTGTTCTTGGTCACCGTAGTCCAGCAAGAAATAGGATCATCGCCGCTCCGTTGCTGACCAAATCCCATTTCAGCTCTCATAGAGTCAGGTTCGTCCAATTCAGATCCGGGAGGCAAAAAGATCAAGTTCGAGGTTCCTCCGATGAATTTCCCGGAGCCATCAATCATAAGCTCGCTCATCTTACCCGCCAGTTCCGACTCAAACTGAGGGATATCACTCGAGACAGATTCACCTTCATCCTGAGAGTCCGCTGCTTCTTCGATGCCATCCATCCTCTTTGCCCGAGCAGTGATCGAATCTGCAACATCTTCAAGGCTCTCGGTGTTTCGCATCTGCCGTACAAGATCAAAAACTTCATCTTCCTCGTAGTTCAATATAGCTTGCACCAATGTCTGGAGTGTGGTGTTCCGCGTTTTGAGGTTATCTATATCTTTTTTATAGACCCCTTTCCGGCGGTGGTCTGAATTCGGATCGTAAACACCTATGATGTGAGTTAGCAAAAAAGTTTTTCAAATACCGATCGGCAAGATCTAAGAGTATTAATTACAAGGCGTATGGTAGACCGAGGAACAAGCTGCGCAGCTGGGGGTATTTCCATCGCACTAGAGAGGAAGAAGTATGTCAGCGAAAAAAGAGAAGAGAAAAAAAAAATGTATGTGCATTTCGACAATTCTGCGCGAATATAAGGGTTAATGTGAGAGGGGTCAAACCTTGGACTTCCTTCTACGACAAGCGATACAAGCGGTGCTAACGCATCGTCTCTTGACAGGCGGGGTTTGTTTATTATGCCGTCTCGACTTTGACTTTCCTTGCAACGACGGGTCCTGGGATCCCTCTTCACCAGGGCCGGTGTCTTCTTCTTTTACTCGAGAAGCCATCGTCACGTTGTTAACCCCTGAGATGGTTAGGTTTGGGTAGAGCGGGCGCGTAAGAGGAAAATAATTCGAAAACTGCGGGGGGAAGGCTCGGTCGTTACACGCCCATGAATAGATCGTATTTCGATTCAAATGGCGCGGGCGATCGATCTGGAGGTACCCTGCACCCAGTCCGCGGGTCCGTTAGATAAGATAGGAGGGCGGCGTTCGACAAGCACACTAGTCGGAGTGTCAATGATAGCAGGTTAAAGGGATTGAAAAGCATCTCCTCTCTTTCCCCCAATTAGAGTTGTTTCATACCTGTGACTGGACGACCCGTCATACAGACCGACGCTTTGAAAGAGTGTCTGAGGAGAGTCGCCGTGAACGAAGTGTGGGGAAGCTGTTTTGCGCGCGGTGCAGCGTCAGAATGCGACGTTGACGCAGGTGTTCAATTGCGATAAGCGAGACCGTGTCTTTGGCCGATCAACCAGTAACAGCATGGAAATGCTCTGCTCTTGTTCTGTTCCGAGCCAGCGAGGTCACTTTGGCAATTGTTGCACATCCTCGACATCTGTGGTTGATCGGGGTCATTTTGAGGGACGCTGACTAAGTGCTTGGCCCAAATTGGCTGAACGAGATTCGCCCTCTATTTGGTTAGTCAGCTTCTTCTTTTTCAGGCTTAGTTTGGCAGGTGGTCACGATGGTTTCTTTTCTTATTCATTCGGCGAAGAAATAATGGCAGCAGAGATGTTCAATCAGATGATCAGACGATGAAAAAGAACAACAATTGAAGTCAATATAGAGTTGTGGGGAATGGCTTTAAATAGGATAAAAGATCTGATAACACTTGGTGTTCTTTTTTCTCTTTCTCTACTCCGTATCTCCGGAGCTTTCTCCTATCTTCCCTTCCCACAGCCCAATCCCCGTCTCATCCTACGCATTTAGCGCTGATGAGGTTATCAATTTCGGTGCCGTAATTCCCTTCCTTCGGTAACATCCACGCGTCCTCCATAATTACTCGCTGTGATTGTTTCAACCCATTCCCCCGCATGGCTATCTTGTCAGAAGCCACCACAGCGCCCGCCATTGAAATAGAGGAGCCAGGTGTAACTTGGCTGATCTTGTCATACAGCTAACCCATGCCATGATAAGGATCATTAACACCTCATCGATAGATGTGACAGAACCTTCGTTATTAGTTATTTCAATCCGAGAGTAGTATAAAGAAGCTACAGAACGATATCAGCGTCATCGCGAACGATCAAGAAGGAACTCGTGTTCTTTTCTTGGTCAAGCAAAAGCTACATGGGATGACTTCTATTAATAAAATGGCATAAAAAGAAAGAAACTCAGGCACTTTCTCCCAAATTACTTATCGGAAGAGCTAAGAAGCTCCCGTTTCTCCTTCATCTGCCGCAGCAATAAGAGAATGGGAAAATGGACGTCATCCAAGAATTCTGAGTGCACCACCTTTGCTAGCTATTCACCGGATAACATTGTGCCATGTGGTCACCTGAGGGTCAGTAACGACGGCGTTTTTATCCTCGAAAATAATAGCTACGGGATTGAAGCAATATGACTATGGCGGATTTTTGATTGAGTACTTCTGCAACCCGTACTGAGGTCCCCTTTCCAATCCAACGCACTCTCTCACAACTACTTGTTCGGCTAATGGTTCCCCGAAACTGTTCGGAATATACGGGGTAAGACTTATTGTTGTGAGGAGCTATACCATGTCTATCTCTAAATCAAGATAGAGTCAAGTTCTCATATTATTCGTTCTCCGCACCGCTATCCATATGTCGCCCCGAAGTTCGGTCTATCTCACTCCGTAGCTACGCATTAAGGGAATGAGTAGCAGAAACGGAGCCCCGCTTCTCATGCCGATAATACCAGGATCGGGATCGGGTATCTAAGGTCCAACCTGGGGCCGAGATAAAAAGTTTCCCATACCCCTGACTAGTGATACAAATTTAGCACTCTTTCAAGTTTCTTCTGCGGTCCTCCGGAACAAGCTTTGTTCTTCAGCTCAGATGCCAGTTTAATCTACGCAATTTAGCAACTGCCATTGGCGGGAGTATTTCGTTGCGTTTCCACTTTTCGCGGAACGCTCCTACTCTCTAGCTTCCCATGTTCCCCCGCAATTCTTTTCCCAGATCTTCAGGAGTGTTTCAAGATTCCAGAAGGAAAACACTCCAGTTATGATGTGTTTCTTCAAAGACAAGAGATCTTCAGCTTTTACTTGACGAAGACGATGATGAGTGTATACGTGTGGATCTCCATTCACCCGATGATGAGGCTCGAAACACGCCAGAGAAGCAGCGGAATCGAAACGCTTTTCAGGGCTTTCCCTTGGTTGTAGGGGAAATTGAAACTGCCATGTCAACCCATGCTATGACAGGACGGAAATCCCAGGCCTTTCCCCAAAGAAGACCTATCCCATTCGCCCGGGGAACGAAGCGTGACGGACGTCTACCAACAGTCCCGCCGTCTCTCCACGTGCCCCAAGTTATGAAGAATATAAAAGGCTCCTAAAAGCGCCTTGAAAACGATATCATAACCCAACAACCAGGCTCTCAAACACTCACCGCATAACTATCCCTCTTGACCAACCCAATAAACGAAGCGAAAATGTTTAAGCCAACCCCCCTCCTCACTACCCTATCTCTGGCATCCATCGTCGCGGCAGCCAACCCGCCAGCTTTCCTGCTCGCCGGCGACTCCACAACGGCCTCCGGTGCCGGCTGGGGTGACGCCTTCCTCGCCCAACTTACCAACGACTCCACGGGCACCAACTATGCCGTGAGCGGCAAATCCACCATCTCCTACGGCTCCCAATGGGAAGACATCCTCGCAGGCATCGCAGAGGCCGTCGAGGGCAACTACGACCCCTACGTGACCATCCAATTCGGACACAACGACCAAAAATCCCAAGACGCACTCGACGTCTATGTTGAAAACATACAAACATGGGTCGAGCAGGCGCGCAGCGCAGGAGCCACTCCTCTCATCTTCAGTTCTCTGACCCGCCGCAACTTCAACGACAGCGACCCACCACAGGTGGAGGATGATCTGGCAAACGTCCGCGAATTGGCTGTCGAAGCCGCTGAGGGCGTGGATGCGGACTATGCTGATCTCAACACGCGATCGCGGGAGTACGTGAACGCAATCGGGCAGGATAATGCCGAAACCTACAACTATGATGGAACTGACAGTACTCATCTCAACGAAAAGGGTGGGATCGTTTTCGCAGTCCTGGTTGGGCAGTTGGTTGTTGAGACTTTCCTCGATTTAGCGGATTATATCAGTGTTGATGCGGAGTTGGCTGATGCGTTGACGAACGGGGAGTACTACTATCCCTCATGAACAAGGGGGGATATGAAGAGAAGGAATCTAGAGAATTCCTTGCTCTTTGTCAATATTTATATCTAATGCCATGCTCTTTTTCAGAAGGCATCCCGGCCCAGCTCTTATTTGATATTAATATAAAACCCTTCACAAAACTTTCCACATAGACTCGTCAACCCGGCTTCTCAATGATATATAACAAGTGTGATATAACCAGCTTAAAATTGGAAATGGAAGAGCATTGTATCCATTTGGCGGGAAATGAGCTTCGTTATTGCCGCGACTGCGTCCCGTGGCATCACGACTGATAATCGGGGGTGTATCGCCAAACTCGGTACGTTGTTATGCCGACTGCGCGTATAGATTTAATCAAGGGATTTCCTGCAGTTCCCTGACAGATCCCGACTATTAGTTTCCTTTTTCCCAGACACCGGAGGAGGCCCCATGATTTCTCTCCCCACAACCCACCCCGGGACGATGTTAACAACATACGTGACGAGGCTTCTCAAGCGCTTCTTAGCACGTACATGTAGAAAGGCCAAACCGAAACATTCTTTTTCTATGCCAGGTAGTGATAATCTTAAATATAAAAAAGAAATAAGAAAAGAAATTTATTCACATTCTATTGCCTTTTTCCCCTGTTGTATCCACCCCCTTCCTCACCATCATCGCAAACCTTCTAGCTCCTGCTCAACCTCCTCCCTCACGATCGACCGAATACCCTCCCAACCAGCTCCACCTGGCACATGAGTAATTCTGCTCTCCTTCTCCTCCAGCCCAACGAACTCCTTGGGAAGCACTTTGCTGAAGTCATATCCCTCCTCCTCTTTCAGAGCAAGATCAACGGCTTCAGCAAATTTCGCCGGGTGTGCTGTCGAGAGTGATATATGATTCGTTCCAGGGTTCCGTTCGATGGATCGGAGAGATGAAGCAACACCCACAGCTGAATGCGGATCTAGAATGTATCCCCCAGTTTTTCCTGGGGCGGTGTATTGGTGACGGATGGTATCGATGATTTGTTCATCACTGACACGTTCACTTTCGAAATCCGCTTTGGCAGCTTCCACAACTTCGTCTCCAACGTTGAAACCGCCATTCGTCTTGAGCTGATCTAACCAGTTCTTGATCTTTTCGCCCGTGACTTGACGTTTTTCTTCAACCGAGGCGGAGGCATCGACATCGTGGGCCAAGAACCAGAGCAACCGTTCGAAGTTACTACTGACAAGGATGTCCATAGCGGGGCTATGAGTTCCTTTAACACCGTGCTGGGAGTCTTCTGGTTCATGGAGAGGTTTCTTGGTATAGTGACCTCCTGATTTGAAGAAGCGATCTAGAATGTCATTTTCGTTCGTCCCAATAATGAGTTTATCTGCGGGAAGGCCCATCCTCTTGGCAAACCAGCCAGCTCTGAAAAATGAAATGTTAGCATAAACTGATTATGTTTTGGGAGGATTGACTTTACAGGATATCACCGAAGTTCCCTGAAGGCACAACAAATCGTGTTTTCGTACCGCTCACATAATTGGGTGAGCGGGTCAAAGAGAAGTATGAATAAAAGTAGTACGTCATCTGCGCCAGAATCCTGGACCAGTTTATACTATTCACCGCCGCTGTATTGTGCGTCCCATTGAGGTCTGGATCGGCGAAGAGTGCCTTAACTGCATCCCTATTGTACGTGTTAGTAGACGAAATAACCCAGCCGGAATACTCAACATACTGGCAGTCATCAAAAGAACCTTCCACCTTTGAGAATACTTTAGCTATAGCAAAACCGAGTTTCGGGAGGGACATACACTGAGGTTATGAACGTTGGCGTCTAGAACGGTGGTCATTTGAGCCTGTTGAATGGGGGAGACCTATAAAAGGGGCTTTAGTCCTAACTTCACCATGCATGGAATCCATACGGAAGGGGAATAGTCTTACCCGGCCATCGGGGTATAATATGAAGATTGAAATATCTTTCTTGCCGCGCAAGCCATAGATTGCCTGTTCCAGCATCAGATTTTGCGCATTTCCCAGTATCGTTCTGGAAGAGAAAAGTTACCGCAGAACCCGTATCCCCACTCGTTGCGCCGATAACCGTCAAGTGATGTCGTTCTTTGCCAACTTTCCCCTGAAACAAAACGTTAGACTTGCCCCCCCTTGAAATTCGGTCTTAGAATTTACCTCATTTCTTCGAACAAGGAAATATTCAAAGAGATTCCCAAGGAATTGTAAAGCAACATCCTTGAATGCAAAGGTAGCTAGAATCGCGAGTGAGAAAAAGCACCTCACGCAGTTGGGCTGGCGTATTTACGTCCGTGAAACAATTCTAACAGATAGAGATTCTTCTCCTCGTCCAATTCGACTAACGGGGTTATATCTGGATGTCGGAAGGTGGAGTAAGAACGTTTGATAAGGTCCTGAAGATCTT
This sequence comes from Arachnomyces sp. KDTOL00113, assembly GCA_949709995.1. Taxonomy (NCBI): domain Eukaryota; kingdom Fungi; phylum Ascomycota; class Eurotiomycetes; order Onygenales; family Arachnomycetaceae; genus Arachnomyces; species Arachnomyces sp. KDTOL00113. Next base: position 2,290,158 of record OX453237.1, read on the forward strand.
CCGGCGGAATCTCGCTGGGGGATATGTAGAGCGAAAGAATCTGGTATGCCAGTTCCTCGAAGCTCAAATCGCGCCAATCCGACTCCCAGTTTTCTGGTAACGTAGGGATTTCTTGGGGGATAAAGAGCCCGCCGTCCGCGGCCAGGCCTTTAATAACAACATCTTCAAAGGATAACTATATCGCATTGAAGTTGATATTAGCAATGTATAGAAAAGAATCAAAGTATGACTCAAACCAACAATTCGGAGGAGAACAAGGACACAGAAGGAGACGTACACCATACGAACCACCTCTAGTGCTCAGGTATTTCTGCGACTCGGTATGCGCCATCTCTGGATGGGTCTATTCAGCTCTGCAGGTCGTCAATTCCCAATGCTTGACGGAGGAAAGATATTATTTGCGATGCGATGACTTGCCAAAGCAACGTGGGATGGAAAATTGTTACTAACCTTGACAAGCTAGATACCCCGCCACATCAAAATCTTCCCCCTCTACGTGGGAAATCAACTCACTTCAATCACATCTCACCGGATATTGGTTTATCTCTCATTTTCACCCATTATGAAGCATCAGAGAATCAGCCTAGAAATCTTATGACCTTGAGCTAACATGATGCGGTTTTCCCGTTTTTCTTCCCTTTGAAGGTCTTGACAACATGATTAGCACGAGGAAAGAAGCATTGATCCTTAGTAACTGCAAGATGCCAAACTTGACATATTCCAATGACAGCGCCACGGAGTATGCCGTGGGGATTTAAAGCGCATCGCGTGGGTGCCCAAGGAATCTTTGCAGCCTGAAGTTACATGGTTCGCATTCCTATCGCAAGAAAGGGTCCAGGACGACTTCAATCCATAGTGAACGGATGAGAAGTATCTCCCTTCTCTGAACTTAAGCTCTCCTACTGTTTGTTATTATTGAATTACTACCCTAACTGGTGCCTTTATGGCGGGTTCGATGGCTTTCGAAGAGTCTGGCAACCGAGGAACTCGGGCTTCGCCGCCTCCTCCACCTCCACTCCCTGAGAAGAGTGAAAACACTCAAACGAGAGTGAAGCTTAAGATAGCCCCCACGGGCCGGTTCGACATCTTCAATTCAGCGAATCCCGAATCATCGGGTACGCCTCCCCCAGTCGGCCTATATTTCTTTTATGGAACGCTCATGGATCCGGGGATGCTGAGGGATATCTTGGATCTCGAGGAAAGACCTGTACTTCGTCCAGCATTAATAACCGGCTACGCATGCAAGCTCTGGGGTCAATATCCAGCGCTAGTTCAGCAAGAAACACCCGATCAGAGCGTTGCTGGTGCTATCTACCGAGTTCGGACTGAAGCAGATGCACAGAAGTTGGCAGACTACGAAACAAGCAACTATAGGCCACACCCTTGCTCAATCCGATATACAGATGGAAGAGACCCGACTACAGATGAATGTCATGCATTCGTCTTCGTTGGTAATCCTGGAAGCCTCAGCGACGGAGAATTCGACCTGAGTGTGTGGTTGAAGAGAATCGGGAGGGGAGTCGGCTGTCAGAAATCTGATCATTGATGATGAAGATACCCATGAATCCTCTCAATGAACGGAGGAGCTTGGAGTTATTCTTGACGCTTCACTTTGGTTGCCTGGGATCCATGATCAGCTAGTCGTGCAAGCTTCCGAGTGGCTTCCAAAAATATTTCTTCGTTCGGCTTCTTATCCTGTTGGCCCCAACGGCACCAGCTTCTCAACTCAACTCATCATACCCACTGGTGGTTTTTTCCCAAGAGCTCCGGAGGATAACAAATGCCGCAAAATAAGGATGGCGGATTGGAAAACTGGTGATGTCGATATGTTGTTTGCTTTCCAAAGTCGGATAAAGCCGGAAATGATAGTTACAAAAGGAAATATCGTTGGAAGATGCGGTCTGTTTTTGACCGTGTTGGGAAACAGACTGGTTGAAAACCGCTCCTTGTGATGCCACGTCAATGATTAAGTCGGCAAATTAGCCAGGCACTGGTGTGCAATAATGCCCAAGCTTGGATCTTACTCATGGGGCCTTTTTATCTCCGCTTCAACTCTCTTCACCGCGCTGCTGTCACAGAACGTCTTTCTTGTAGCCCTTTGTCTTGATACAGCCCTGGAGAGATCTTTTACATCACGCGGTCTCTGTCTTGAGTCTGTGCAGTCTTTTAAGCGCAGAGGGTTTTCATTGGAAGAGCACAATACAGCTGTTTGTTACCAGTCATTACCGGTTCTGAAATTACCCCGTACTTTGTAGCGTATTTTTCTCTGATAAGCGAACGATAACGGTAATAATGGTAATAAACTCTTTCCACAGACGTCATCGAATGAAATGATCGCTTTAGTGATCACCCAGCCAATCATTGCATAACAGACCCCATACCTATCCCAGATGTCCACATATCAGTCACTTGGCTTCCGAAGGCTGACTGGCTCCCCCCGTTTTTTTCAATCCCCTGAGTTTTGCACGAGCCCGCATTCGGGCTCGTTGCGCTGCGTAAACCCTCAGGCTTCGTTGCATTTTTCTAGCTAATGTGTCCGGAGGCAACGAGAACTCGAGAGCGCCTTCCAACCCGGGTAGAAGATCCTGAGCGGCGAAAGAACACGTATCTCGCATCAAGGAAAATGGCGACTCCCCCCCGTCGAGAGAGACGGCACACTCCCCGACCCACCGTGGTTCATTTTCGGGGAAGCAGAAATATACGAACGCTTGGAATTTCCCGAGAAGAGGGATTTTTTCTTGTTGGTGCCATTGCAAGATGTGACCTCCAAGATCAAGGTAGGTAAGTCGGAGAATCTCTTCGTCGGATAGGCCCCAGGTCGTCGTCGTTGTTTTCGTTCCCCCTTCCTCCGGGACAGGGCACTCCCGAATATCCACGGCGATGGCGAGTTTCGTTTGCCCACTGAAGTACTCCAGCCATCGGTTAGCGTCTCGAAAGACATCCGATTTAGATTCGGACACCGCGATTTCGAGAACAACTAGTGGATAGTCATCGGCGTTTCGACGTATTCCTCCATCAGGCTCCTTCCTCGAGCCTCCGTGACGACCAGACAGATCAGAATCTAGAATTGTCAAATCAGTATCTACATAAAAGATGGGAGTCAAATTACTTTACTGACAGCTGCTTCCGATAGATTGGAAATCCGATCCAGTTGCATCCTCAAGCTGCGTTGCAACAGACCCAAACCAGCTCAATGTAACCGCAGCCGACGTCTCATGTAATTCACTGGGAATTGCCTTGATGATCAGACTGTTTTGCTGTGCGTTATACTCAGCTCCGCGCTCGTCGTCATTCCAATTCTCTTCAATCCACTGACAGAATTTCATCTCGGAGATCTCAAATTTCTCAACGGCAAATCTGCCAGCGGAAGTGCATCTTAGTTCGCATAGACTACCCTGATCTAGCTCGTTGATTGAACTAATAGGCTCCAGGATACGCTCAATATCGAGCCTGCATTCGTCGTTCATATCGGATTTGCTGGTAGTGGGCATAGAATCTGGAGGCCCGGCCAAATATTTCTTTTTAGCGGGCAAATTTCTCTGAGTGACATGCGGCTTGAAGACTCAATATTTGAATTCCCGAAATCCAGTGATAGACGACATTGTTTTCTTTGACGGACCAGTTTCGTGACGCGAAGAAGTTTGGATAACTGGTTGCGGAGAGAAGGAGGCATAGTAGTTTTCACTACCGTAAACGGAAGCCATTTGGGCTTGATTGCTGACAAGGGAGTGTCAATTGAGCGAATCCGCTGAATCTGGCTTACTCTGAACTCTTGAAGATAGGTACTTCCCTGCTCTCTGAAAGTTTTCAAATTTCCGCAAGCTAACCACGAGCATAACCGTCATTAATAAGACATTTCGTCGCCAGAGGAGATGATTCCCTCTTTGTCCTGCATTCTTGCATTTCTACATCCCAACGTCTGAAAAGCAAACATTTCACAAATAAAAATAAAGAACAAAACAAAGAAATAGCACGACGGCGTCGTCTTCCAGCATCAGAAGCCGTTGGGACAACAAACATAAGAGATGCAAACATGTTTTGGCAGAGGGATAAAGAAATCATCAATCTGGGGGTCAACGAGCAAGGACGAAATAAACGACGGAAATGAAACAGAGCAAATAAACAGTGAAGGGTTTGCTTCTTCTCCTTCTCCTTCTTTCGTAAAACATCCATATCTTCGTTCCGGGAATGCGCAAAAACCTAAAGCCCTTTCTTGCTTTGATCAATGGAATCGCCCAGAATGAGAGTGTTTGCTCAGGGGTTGAAAGAGGGAGAGAAAGAAGGCAGGACGTAGACGTAGACAAGTAGGACCCGCTAAGTAAGCGAGATAGAACTCGTCACGTGAAAAGAACTTTTTTTAGTCATCACTTTAAAAAAAACTGAAAATATTTACATGATACATAACAATACTGTAATATACTAATTACGGTTACAGGGCTGGCTGTATTATTACTCACCCTCATTCAATGATTCTCTTTCTCATCATCATCATCATCAACTTCCACTTCCGCCTGTCTTTGTCACTTCACTTCACTTCAACTCTTCTTCTTCACTTGTCTGTCTCATCTTTCTCTTCCCACCCAACTGCTATTGACAGCTAGTGACTCCACAAGGCTTGCACTTGGTTCAAATGTATGTCTGATCTTCTTCTTTCCTTATCTTGGCCCGTCTATGACCATTCGTTCTGACATTCACCTGCCAGCGCAACAGCTCGAAACGGAGAGACATCGTGTGACGGACTCCTATTCCATGGGTATTCATTCTCATTCGTCTCCTTTCATTTATGATTGTCCACGATGGTTATGGTGCTCTACCTGAGAGTTATTTGAGGCTTAAATAATGATATCGACAAATACACCCAACTCATATCCCTGTCGTTGAGAGTCCTCCTACCGAAGAACCCGTGATCATCTTGTCTCTTTTATTTCTCTTACCTTTTATCACATACTTGCCTTTCGGTTATGATCCGCAATGATGGTCCCCAGGGCCTCCTTTTTCAGCTCCGTTCCGGCAACCAGACAACCATCATCGTCCAGTGATGAAGACGACCTACCGGCACCATCTCCCAAAGCACCAAGATCCCGATCACGATCACGGCCCCGGCGCCGTGTAGAGGATGCACCAACACCCAAGCGACCTGCTAAACCCATAAGCGATATTCCCTCCGTTACCCATACCGATCCCGTCGTTATCCCACCGAGCCGAGTTTCCCGGAAACCTTCCCTCACCACTGCACCTGGAAGACCCATGCGAAAGAAACCTGCAAATACTCACCCTTCACATCCGAAAAATGTGCCACAGAACCGAAATGGAGTTTCCAATTCCGTTGCTACGATTCTCCAAGTGACGTCGATCCCTCGTCCACAAAAACGGGTTCCGCCAAGAAATACTCAACGGCTTCCCACCGGAAACAATGTAGAGGATTTCAGCAAACTGTTGCTCGAAGGACTGGAAACTAGTGATGTGGATGGAGCTGTTGCTGATTCTCCAGGAAGTCACTCTCTCGACATTCTTTTGAGTCCACCGGATGAAGACGGTGACGAGAAGTTGGTCTCCGAAAGTGATCACAGTCCCCAGGCTGGTCTATCTATCCGGTCCTCATCGTCGGAATCTCTGCCTTCCCTAGTGAACGATATCGAATCATACACACAATCGAATGATATCGCAACACCTTCTCGCTTGTCCCAGAAATGGTTGTCAGAAAAGAAGCATCCGCTTGTTTCTCCCTATGAGGAGTGCACTTCCGATCATCCTCTTCTGCCAACAACCTCTTCAACGGTCGAGGAAATCCCAGAGCTGTTGTTGGACTCTAGTGAAGCCAGCTCGACGGGCCGCGGACGATCATTACCAAAGCTAGGGTTGACCTTCAAATCCAATCTCACTGCTTCCTTGCGAGCTCTTAAATCTGCTGCCCAGACTGTCTCCAACTTCGCCAACCCGTCAGTCCAGTCAGAAGATTTCTTGACGCGATCCCTTTTTTCCTTTTCTCCCGAGTTAACGGATGATCGACGACCCGTTCCCACCGACCTACCGCCTTCTCCAGCGTTGAGACGGTACCTAAACCCAATCCCCACGTCTCCTGCGGAAATCCATGTCTACCAAGAATACCCGACGGACCCATTCAACAAGATCCAAAGCTGTCCGGCCTCCATTCAGATGCAAACATATCGTTGGTCTGGTAACGACCCTTCCCACAAGAAGCCATCCAACCATTTCGATGAGAGCCTACCTTTGCCTCGCCAACGGGAGCCAAGGGAGAATAGCAATTTCCTCCGAATGGTCGTGTTGGAGATGAATATGAGGCGACGCGGCAAACTACGAGACGATATCCCCACTCGTGTGAAGGTTTACCTACCGCCAAGGAAAGGAGGGAACTCAAAAATGTCGACTCCTTCAAATCCTTCTGAGGCCTGTGGAACCGAAAGCAGTAAGACAGTTCCGCAGAGATGGGTCGGGGTATCAGTGGAGTGTAACTGATTTAGATTTCCTTTTTTTCCCCTCTCACTTTCATCCGTTTCTTTTTTCACAACCAGATGTACGCCTATCCATTTTCTTACTCCAAGATAGTGGGAAAGATGATGCATTTGCGTTTGACGCCTTATGATAAGTAGCATATACCCTCTGGTGTTTATTCGGTATGGACTACTAAGATTGTGCTGTCCACTTTTTTTTTTCTTTTTCTTTCTTGCTTTCCTTACTTCAATTTTCCTATTCTTGTTATTTCCCCAATACCCCAATACACATCCAAGTTTAGAAGGGAGGGAGGTCTGGAATTGCTCTATTTTTCTCTCTCGCAAGCGTATAGACTAAACGCTATGAAACGGAGATGGGCGGTGTCTTCGAAGGGGAGGTATTTTGGCGGAACACTCTTTTCCTTGTAAAAAAAAGGGGGGAGATTTACTTCTTGCTTAAACCGATTCGCTTCTAGATATATTAAGGCCTCGTCATCCTTTGTTTTTTTTTTTTTTTTTGTTTCCTTTGTCACTTTCTTCTTGCTATTTGAATTGCTATCTAAAGGTTAAAAATTTTCAGACGAAACAAATTCGCCAAATCTCAGCTTCAGAAGACTGTTTTTGGAAACTCATCGTTCGACTAGATATCGTTATTGACATATTGGTAGAGAAAGGACACCGAATTGTTCAAAGACTTCGTCTCGATTACAAGAATTGACTTAGACGCTGTGAAGCTCTTAGCAGTTTCCAACTAGAGAGCGGGAAAAAGATCATATCATAGGAGAAATTCCTCTCATCACATTTTGATATCATTATATCGGTTATTTAACCATGATTCATTTCGTCATATCACCCCTGGTTTTCATGGGGTTGGAACTTCTCTCATCACTGAGTAGGAGGGGCATGTTTAACCCCACCATTTCGGGATTGGAATCCTGATCTCTGATCTTCATCCCGACGAGAAGGAGAGGATAAGCGTGGGGAGTTGGGGTTGATGTGAGTAAGCAATGAACCCCCTACCAATTCAATAAATCATAATCAAGCTACTATGGGCACTTTCTGTCTTTCGCTATGTCGACGGAGCGAATCCTAAAGGTAGTTCCAAATTAGCGCCTACAAGCATTACGTTTTACATTCATGATAGGAAAAAGAAGGACTTACGCTCCTCATCCAAAAGCGTCCTCTCCGCCCAACTCTGCTCAATCCACTCCACAGTGACGATGTGAGGGATTTTACTCTTCGTCCCTACACGCTTCGAGAGGGATTTTCTTAGAGCGGATATATCTGTTGAAGAGCCATCACATACGACAATATGAGTGATGTTCTTAGCTTCTATGTCAGTGACGACGCGGGCGCTTGCGAATCTGGCAAGATTGGAGGCGAGGTTGAGGCGTTGGTGTTGGTGTTGATGTAGCTGGGAATCATCGGATGGAGAGTCATCATGGGCAAAGTAGAGGGTTTGTCCTTTGAAGAGGGAGCCGAGGTCTGAGGATGAGTCGTTGCTACGGAGCTGGTCTTCGACTTCGGGGATTTGAGAGAATTTGACGTCGGATATTGGAGGCATTCTCTCGAGGAGCTGTGGGTAGTAGGATATCGTTAAGGAGGGAGCTTTTCGGGGACTTTTTTTTGAAGTATTCCGAGGAAATAGGATAGGGAAATAAATGATGAGGCAAGATAGGATCCTACCTGTTTAAGTGCGGCTACTGAAGTATCCCGAGCGTAGCTGTCTTCATATTTATCAACGTTTCCACTGATCGATTCTCGTTCATCCTCCTTGGTGAAGAACATGTGTCTGATAATATGGTTAGAATAGTTACTGGCAATTTGTAGACCGTCCGTGAACTTACGCTGGCTCTAATGGGATGAGCAGATCTGGGAGACCTGCATCTACTTGGTTTTGGTGGACACAGTCAAAAAGCCATGAAGGCCGTATCAAATTGTTGTCTGCGCCTTTCTGTAAGGAAGCAACTTTGACCGTTCCTAGAACATGTTAGCCGATATATCGGATATAAAGAATTGGTGACCACGAACTTCTATCAGCAATACAAATTGTATTCGGCGCAGCTGTATTGGTTTGATATATCTTGCCGCCGTTTGCCTTCACAAACTTCTCAAGTTCTAGCTTTGATTTCTTTTGCGGTGCTGTAGCTTCGGTCATGACGACTAGCACCCATGTTAGTGAGAGCAAAATAGTCAGGGGCATATCTTGCTTACAAAAGTTGAGTCCATCAAATACCTTCCCAGAGGGGCCTTGATAGTCAACTGTTTCCTTCTCTTTATAGCCAGCGACGGTAAGTGGCTTCTTTCTCGTCGTCCGTTTTGTTCGCTTTTTCCTGTCTTCCACTTTGAACTCCTTATCCTTCTGCTCCTTTTCAACATCCGACTTTAGATCCAGAAACTCCTGCACGGATAACGCGCTCTTCCAGTCTTTGTCCATGCGCAGCCTCTTGAACCGCGGGAAACGCAACGTAAGACCCATACGGAATTGATCCGTCGGTGATATGGATGCCGCTTTCACGCACACAACCACCGAATCGTCAGGCTTGATCCAAACATCTGGACGTTCATACTGAGCATCCCCGCCTGCCAGCTCGATAAACTCGGTTGGGGGGCGAGTAGGATCCCAATGTATCCATTTCCCATCAGTGTGATGGCGCACATTTGCATAGTCAGCAGCAGTGAAGCCTCCACCAACTTTGCAGAATGAGTAGCATTTCATAGGGTTGGATCCCTTTCGCGGTTCTGAATCGCCGACCCTCAGCCCACAGAGAAAACTAGATAATCCGCCGCCTCGAGAGCCAGATCCGTAGTAGCCTCCGATAACTACCAGGTCGAGAGATTCTCCAAATTCTGTCATGTATTCGGGCTTTACTTTCATCCAGTCATCATGGCGTTCGTTCAATCTGTACATAGATCTCGGGTTCTTGAGCACTAGTCCCTCCGAAGCTTCGGCAACGACCTTTCGGAGCAACGGCTCAATATCAGATGCACTCTTAAGTTCTTCGTAAGTATGGATCTCGAATCTGCGGTGGACTGGTACAATACTAGCTTCCAATGCTCTTCGGCGGTCACGGAGTGTGTATTTAGTCAACGGACGATTATTAAGGTATACGATGTCAAAAATACGATATAGAGGTCTTGGGCCCTTTGAGAAGGGGTTTCTTTGCTCGGAAATGGCAGCCGTTTTGAGGGTACCAAACGGTACGGGTGCGTCCTGCTCCGGATCCCAGGTAATCATCTCACCATCCAATATAATATTGTCAACCCCATCTGCGAAAGCTTCCTTGAGGTGTCTCGTCAATGCACTGTTTTCATCACAGAAACCATTCCCATAAAGATATGTGTAATCCTTCGCTTTCCTCGACCAAAAGCCGAACCTCTTCCCCCCAGGTACCGAGTCGTCAGACTCCATATGAAGCTGCATGCGCTCGCCGTCAAGTTTCTCCTCAACCCAGAATGTAGGGTCATCTTCAGTCATCCTCATCCTATCCACCATTTTATTGAAGGAGTGCATCTGGAACTGGGCAAGTTGGGGTTGAAAACACTGCATGAGCGCTATTCCAGTATCATCCCCATCTAGCCGTGAATCTGGATCATACAGCTCCCAACAGACTCGACGGAGGCTGCTGGATACGCTATAGAGGCTCTCCGCATCCGGATGCCAAACGCTGAAGAAGGTTCTCTCTGTCGCGCCCACTTTCATCTGCCGGAGAATTACTCGAATCAGCCACATTAGTTCCTCTGGATTCATCCGCCTGTAAAAATCGGCCAGAATCGGAAGCTGTTGATCCTCCTTGGAGGCGGCTGCGAGTTTATCAAGCTGAGAATTGACCTCCTCGATCGTCATGTTTCCGACCTCAGTTCTCATGGGCCTTTTGGAGATAACTTCATAGCATCTGCCAGCAAAGTCTCCAGCCATCCTACTCGCCGCACTTTGCCCCGGTATCTTCCAGTTAAGGAGATTGAACCCATCCTCGGAATTCTTATCAATCTTCATAATCTTCACCAAAAGTTTGCCGATAACCTTCTCTTTCAGCCCATACATAGCTCGGTCTCGGTCCTTCTCGGGAATTATCAATCGAAGCGCAGGGTAGATATCATTCCCAACATCTTGACGCCACCGGGAGAAGAAACGCTGGATGATATCTCGCCGTAGTTCTTGCGGAGACAGGTTGGTAGCACTGAGACCATGTTGGCCTACTTTCCTACGCGATGCTGCCGGACCAGTAGGTTTCTTTTTGTTTTCATTGAGTGGGTTAAATAGGGTGAGGAAGAGGTCGTGGAACGGGAGAGTAGGAGAATGGTTATGAGGTCGATTTGGGTATCTTGAGAAGATGTCAGTCCTGGGAGAGCTATAATACAATAGACCATACAATTGCTTACTTCTCATCGAGCTCCTTTTCAGAGTCGGGGCCGCCCGCGTCCGACATCGCGCCAGCATCTGACGACATGGTGTAGCTCCTCTAGGGAATATGAGACCGGGTTATCAGCAGAATATAGCTTACATAGAAACTCCAAAAAGGGGCTCCTAGAAGAACGAGTATATAATCGACGTGGAGCGAGTAAAGGGAGTTTAATGAATGTTTGAAGTGGGATGTTCGTGAACTTCTAGGCAGCCATGGATCCAAATCGCGAAATGAGCGCCAGAACACGTGACTATCTACGTCATAAGATAAGTGATTGATGACGACGCGAGTGAGATACGCGCCCCTTGAGACGAGATAATCAACATGTCAAAGTTCTATTCAATCTCGAGTTACTCTGTACAGCCTAACCGTGATTCAGAAAAGAGAATAATATGTCTTGTTCGCCTGACCCATCCTACCGAACAAAGTTGTTCTCAAAATATGCTTAAATGTTTATTCAGCCAGATCGCCACGTGCTGAAAGTGTGGGGAAAGCCAACACAACATCACCAGCTTCAAAGTTCGAGGGATGAGCTGTAGCCTGTGTTGAGTCTCGAGGTTGAGTCTCGGGCTTCTTACTTCTGTCACTTCTGTCAGAGATAGAGGGATATAATATAGTACAGATACGAAACGGGCATACGAATTTTCACGCGACTTCCATGCATGCGTTTGCCGGCCTGGCACCCTTCCACACCGGTGCTCGCATATCACGGGGAATTTTCACAGAGTTTATCAACACCCAACCGTATTATCGGCTGAGCTATCTGATATTTCTTAGGTATGTAAGGTATGTACAGGTACTAATAGTACATTAATATGATCGAGACATATGAGACATATGGTCCCCGATATCCACCAATCCACCTCTTTGACGAGAGCCACAAGATGTCTTACTCAAAGCCAACGTCGATCGTAACAGTGTCTGTAGTGTTTGTTGTGGAGAAATTGACCTGTCCAACACAATCACCACCTTCATACCCTTCTCCAAGGCTTCCGGCACCAGCGCCTTCAGTTGTGGTTGTGGGTGCACCGAACACAATTGAAGTATAGGGTAGATCGCTGCACTCGTGGTCCGGTTCGGCGTTCCATGGGTAGTATTCAACGAAACCCACCTGCGACGAGGCAATTCCGCCTGATCCCTCGGGGATGGTGTATGTGCCGATGTGGTATTCCTCGCCGGACTCGGACACCAGAGTACCGGTCCAAGTGGTGCCCTCGGTGTTGGTAATCTGCAATTGGTAGGTACCATCGTAGGGAGCTGGGATATCGGCAGCGCAGCTGACGCCTTCTCCGCCATCGGCGCCGTCGCTGCAGTTGTCGTCGTCCGAGGTGGCGCCCGCAACGAAACTCGAAAAAACGGCGTGGATAACGCTCGACGATCCGTTATCCCCACGTGGTTGGAGGCCAGTATATCCGACGTCATCCTCGTTGACGAAGTTGAATTGCTGCGCGAAGTAGAACCCTTCCACATGGGGAGCATTGGTAATCGACATCGGGAACGATATGTCCGTCAGGCCGGAGGATGGGACATCAGCCACCTCCCATGATATATATGCCTGTGCTTGGGACGCTGGAAGGGCGGCAAGAATCAGCGCCGTGGCTTCGATGAGGGTTGAGGAAGTCTTCATGATTAAGGACTGTGATGGTATTCAGAAGTTGGTAATAATAATATGTGATGATGAGAGCAATGAAAGTCTAATAAGTACTTCAATCCCGAAATCTTCGGAGGGAGAAGCGGGCTATTTCTACTCTTCAGTCCCGAATGGCCTCAAGCCGGGAAAGGGGTAACGCGCAAGCCCTGATCGCAACAATAGCTACCATGGACAGAACAAAGATTTCCCCCTGCTGCGTCTCCAATGTTACCGGACGGGACCTTGGTGGAGTAAACGATAAATGCAACCCTCTATTAAGAAGGCCTGAGTAAGTGAGCGAGCATGATGAGGAAGCATTGCCGCCTGACATTTCAAAATAATTCATCAACGAATTTTGTTTCCCTTCGATATGACGGTCTTTTCTCATTGCTGTTGTTGGGACTGCTTTAGTGAGTTTCGTATATGTGGGGTACGCAGTTGGTCCCTGACTCCTAGATAATATATCCAGGGGCGCGCCCTTCAACTTCTCGCTTAGCGACAGATGCAGAGTCCACCTGCCAAACGCGAGTAGTGGGAACTGCGATCGCTGGCTCTTCGGCTTTTTATCGAAATGATGGTCCATGAAAACAAAGCCCATCCCGATCGCTGCCCACACAAGGCTTACTTGGAAGGCCAGAGTTGAAATTTCCCTTTGCTTTGGGTGTCTCCACCGGCTCCACCCGCTTCCCGCTGTTTCATGTGTGGGGTCTTCGACGTTTCTTTGATAAATGGAAACATAGTTGGTACCTTCTATATAAGGAGATAATCATCATCTCAGGAACGTGAGGATTTCCAAGATCCCCAGTGGAGTTGTTGAAGTGTGGACCATAATATGAAGGCATGACTCCTTCGCGTTTAGAACTAGGGCAATTCGAATATTGAAGATCCAAAATCCGATAGAATGATAGTCGTTGGATTTTGATATGACATCCCTTCCAACGTTCGGGCGCATGGACATGCTACGTCTGCAGGGACCATATCCCATAGATCCCATCGTGACATCGCTCATTGCAGATCGTCTCTCGATCGATATAGAAAATCCCTGGGGCAAAAGAGGAAGGGGGGCAGACGGGAAAGAAAGCCGAAAAGTTCACAGCAGTATTGATAACCATAAGGCTATCCAGGGGCTCACTGTCTGTCGGGGTACCTGCGCCCATACTTTCTGAAAGGTGGATTTTTCTCAGCGCGAGCGTCTCGCAGATGTTTCCTCGTCGCTTAACCATCTGTTCCTTTCAAACCCCTCAACATTCCCCAACTCCGTCTCTCACGAAAAGGAAGCACCATGTAGGACCTCTTCGGTTCTGGTGGTTTTATTTGATGAAGCAATTTCTATTTGGCTCTAGGAAATATAGAATTTTTCACCTTCTTCTTTTTTTTTTTGGGTGTGTGTGGCTATTTTCTCGAACGCCGGTACTCGATGATGTCGATAGGATACCGACACTGAATGCCCCAGAGTCCACGTTCGACAACGCAAGAATATTAAGAGCCTTGTTGGTATGGTCTAGGTTTATTAAAGGTTTATATTTCAAGCTAAAACATCTGTAATTATTGTTTACCAATTTCGACCAAATATCTACGGAACTCTCCTCGAACTAGCTAGGTATGACGGCCATAATCATGGGGTCCAAAGGTCCACCTTAAGCTAACATAAGGGACCCGTTTCCATCTCCATGTTACCAGAGTCACCGCTACAATGCATTTGCTTTGAAGCCTGCGGCGAAGTGACCTTAATGCCATCTTCGATTCGAGACAGTGTCATCTCATGCCCCTTGTAGTCGCACCACGCCGTGACCATCTTGAGAACGCTCTTAATCTCGCGACCGTTCAGATGCCAGGTTGCCAGCTCTCTCAGGTCTTCCTCGGTCAAGTGTGCCGCTTCCCCCCTCTCTTGGCTTCTAGTCTTCCGAGCCTGACTCTTCAAGTCGTTGCACTGAATGCTACTGGGAGTGTTATCGCGGCTTCCATGATCGATGATTCCCTCCGTAGTAGCATTCTGAGGCAGGCGATCCAAGAATCTTTTCCAGATACCCAGGCGGGCTTCAAAGGTGAGAGGCTTGAATAGAAGGTGCATGCTGACCCTACTTCGGAAAGCGGGGTCGATTGTGCTGTACAAGTTGGTGGTTAGAAAGATGATGCCCGGGAAGTATTCAAGCTCGCGTAGGAAGATGGACACAAGCTCGTTGCGGGAAATGTCTTGCGGATGACGCTTGGCCATAAAGACATCGGCCTCGTCGAGGAGTATTATGGCTTTCCACTCTGTGGTCATCCCAAAGACCTTCTTGATATTACCACCGAGAGTAGCAGCACTGGAGCCGAGGTCCTCCGCCTGCAAGTAGAAGAGTGGGAGCTGAGCACGATCCGCAACTACTTACACGTTAGAACATTGGAAGGGCACACATGGTCGAGGCAAGCCTTACCGGCTTCTGCGGTCAAAGTCTTTCCAGTTCCTGGAGGCCCGCTTAATAGGATAATCAACCCCCCACCTATGTACAGTACGAGACATTAGCCCATTGCGTGATAACTTGGGGAGAGTTTGAGCATTTTTCTTGCCTTTCCCGGCAATCACGTCTTCCACCGAAGATGTTGCATGGTCATGGCTCTTGACCAAGGAAATGATCAGGTCTTTCTGCTCTTCATCGTACACTAGATGGTCGAAGGCCTGGTCGTTCCAAACCAGGGGTCGGAGGTTGTCAAAAAACACCTCAACTATAAGATAGTTTAGAGAGGACTGCCCCAGATCAGCTAAGGGAAACTGACCCCACAATTGTTCTTCAAAGCATATCCCTGAAGGCGAGGTGAGATAACATGAGATCTCCCTCCCTTTCCAGCATCGCCTTCCTGTTCTTCTGTTTCCCTTGAATGAGACTCCTATTAGATGGGGACTTGGGGTTTCCGTTATTGTCAGGCGCTGGTCCGACTTCGTTGGCAGTGATGTCTAGCGTCGATGACTGTGGATATATTTGCGGACCTACATTGTGGGGTCTACGAATAGCACTGACAGTACGTCTAGTGTGTTCAAGGCCGTCTTCTTGTCTGTTTTGTTCAACCAAGCAGTGTTTTCTGTAACCAGCCGCGTCAATGAGGATCCGGCCATCCACCTAAATAAAAGAATTAGTATAATGTTCGAAGACGTCTGATGGAGAATCTAACATTGTGCTTTTCTGTCAGCCCTTCTTCTATTTCGTGGAAGCCGATACCCGTGTATGAACGGTATACTAGACCCTGGTAGTTTAGAACCAACCTGCCTCTGGCAGCCAATCTCGTCTTCACCTCTCCCAGGTCCTTGCAGAACTCCAATGGGATGTGAGGAAGCTCATTGATCGGTTTGTTGCCCTCCAAAGCAGGGATCTTGAGGTTAGCTTCTTCCCAGACGAATGATTCACCATTAAACCTAAGGACTTTGGCTTGAATGATCATGAAATCGAGGTCCCAGGTGTAGACTGTGTCTCGCCCTTTAGCTAAGAGCTCCCGATTAGTATCCCAACTCAGAACGGCCGAGTTCCGAGGGAAATAAGTCCATCCAAGCTTGAAGGACACCAACTTGTTCTCCTGCAGGTGCTGCTTCTTCGCCTTTACATCTTTGAACACCTCATCCAGAACTTCGATCAGCAAGTCTATGAAGGGCTTGACATTGTCGCCGTCAGCCAGGCTCTTAGACCTTCTTTAAAATGGTACCATAACAGAAGAACAGCGGCCGGAATGGCTCAATAAAAGTCGCGGTGTCATTAACGTCAAGGTAATGCTCCTCCTCCTTCAAGATCGGTTCTAGAGTTGCCACTAGAAGTGGGTTTTGAATGTCAATCCTGTGAGGCTTCAGGGCGCGGTGACCAGAAATGGCTGGCGAGCCTTGATCCCTTATCTTGTAGATCTTTATGGCGACACGGTCATGGGCCCTGGAGGCGCGTTTACTCATCTGCTTGGGTGGGCATTCCACCCAGTCATAATCTGCGACTGTACTGTATTTCCCTTCGTACAAAGTCTTCGTCATCAACCCCGATCCAAACCCGTTATCGTTCGGAGAAATTTCGGACAGCTCCTTGTCTTCTTTAACGGTGCCGGTCAGCTTGTGGCCCCATTCCCGGGCCCCACCGGCGACTATCTTGCGGTAAATACCCATGTTTTGACTATCTCATAAAATCTGGGGACCAGCCAGCGAAAGACAACAGAAGTGACAAGAGAAAGGGCACAGAAAATTATTTCAGGCACCAGAATTCGGGTTTGCGGATAATATATACTAGATGGGTAGAATGAAGTCATACTTCATCAGTGGTAGAACCACGAAGGTGCTCATGGAACTGTGTCTACTCATTTTTTTTTTTTTTGAACACGTAGCTTGACCACAAGCCATGCTCTGATGTGAGCTTGCATTTTTGAAGACCTCAGATTCAAGGCTCAAGCGTCAATAATGTACAAGAAAAAGGCAAATCTCAAACAGATCTTGTAAAAAGATTTGTCCAGCAAACTATGCCTCGTCCACAGCCAGACTCAGTATGAATCTCCTGTCGTCAAAAATTATTAGGACAACACTAAATATTATGTTTAGTTCTGTCAGCCTCCTTTCCTCGCATAAACCTCGCCCAACATGGGTAATCGGGGTGCTTGTCAAGAACTTTTCTTTGCAACCTCGGCCACGAGCTGATGCGTTCCCCCCCTAAACAAACGAGCCTAGGGCTAGAATGGTAATAGATACTTAGCTTGAGAATAATAAACACGCCATATGCTTCCTCCACATCTGCGACATGCTGAGATATCAACAGCCGCCATGTCAAGAGGGCCGCCGGGCCTATTACCCTCGTTTCCGACGGCTGGTGTAAAGGAGGATGTAGATGGGACCCTACGACTCCAGAAATTTGCTTTCCTGGGTCTAGTCGCATCCATATCTTGTCGTACACCTGAACCACCCCGCGTTTCTTCCGCTGGAGGAGGTTTCTGTAAATCGCTATGTCTGCGGCGAACTTGAGACTTCCATCCCGATCTAATGCGAGATAATCCCTACACTGCGATCTTTTCAAGATCCACAGATCGACGGGAGAGGTTGCAGTTGCACCTTATCTCTTGTTCCAACATTCGAATATCACGATATTATGCTACAAAGCTTTGTGTGTATTCTCCACATACCAGGATTTAGTAAGGTCCTTCTATCACATATCCTCCCCGTAGATCATAAACTCTTTGATTAGTAGAATTCCCCTCATAACCGCTCGCACCGCCGATGTTTATGGCAGCAGGAGAAGTAGGAGTCGGTAGGCACGTTGTACAGCAGCCACCGCTATGTACCATGGGTTTATTATAGCAAGATTCAAACTCAACAGATACTTCGGGTAGGTACCTAGAGACCACTACCCTGATGGGTTGGAGTAGTGCTGAATAGATGGGACGAGATATCAAAGCCAAATTGATAAACGGGGAGGTCGGTGCTCTTCAAATTCTTTGTAAAAGATGTTGTCCCATACCTCTTTGTAGATAATGCGCTCCGAAACGAGCTTCATGCTCTTTCCCTCTTTTCTTGTTGGTCTCTTGTGGCTGACGGTATTTTTTTTTCTTTCTGCTCCTGTCGTTCTGCAAAACTCCAGAGATGAGCTTCACCTTTTAAAGTTGGAAACGCGGGAAAGCTTTTCGTTCCTTCGGCCTTGGCTAAATTGCCTTTTTGTAGTGACGGCGTGTATCATAGCACACGTTCAGATAACAGAGTACACAGCGCTATGAGCGGTTAGACTGAGAAAGAACTATTAGAAGCTTCATATCTCGTCTGCAATATATCTGGACATCAGAAGTTATCCCTCGCAACAACGGAGAACCACAGCTTTTGTTAATGGTGACGTCATAATACTTTGCACTACTTCAAAACCCCCCTCTCCACTCTTTTTTTTTTTTTTTTTTTTTTTTAAAAGAAAATCGTGCGTTTCGACAAGTAGTTCGATTGCAGTCAATTATATCTGACCATGAGCACTCAATCCTGCCAAGGGCTCGTCGTGCGTCGGGGAGATGGAGGTTCGTTGAAACTCCACAAAGAATCTGTGCCTGTGCCGAAGCCAGGGCCCGAAGAGCTTCTTGTGCGAGTGTCGTATGTGGCTCAGAACCCCACGGATAGTACGTTGGGTGAGAGTTTTAGTCTTTTATAATCTAGAATCTCATGGTTTTCTAGTCCGATCCTTCGATATGAAAATATTTGGCGAGGGAGCAATTCTGGGGTGCGATTTTGTCGGCACTGTTGAAGAGCTAGGTAGCGAGGGTCGCCGGATCGCCAAAGGAGACGTTATAGCGGGATTGATATGGGGAGGTGAGTGTCGTTCTCACCCCATCACCGATTTGGCAATAACTCCCATTTTTAATTCAACTGGCAGGGGAGATCAAGGGCCTCGGGGGGTATTGTGAATATACCCTCGCAGAAGAGCCTATCTGTTTCAAAATTCCAATGGGTATTTCACCTGAGCAAGCTTCCACCGTTCCGCTGGCTTCAACAACTGCCTGGCTGGCGCTATTCTCAAAGGGATGTTTGAATATCGAACGCCACCACGACATCAATTTGAGTATACTTATCTGGGGTGGTAGTTGTACGTGATGCACCCCTCTTTCTATGAACGTTATGCCGATCTAATGTTATTTAGCAAGCGTTGGTCTTTACGCCATTCAAATTGCAGCGATGTACGGCTTCAATATTATAGCTACCTGCAGTCCACGGCATTTCGATCTTGTTCGATCGTATGGCGCAAAGCGCGTTTTCGACTATCGTGATGAAAAGGTGATTGAAAATATCAAAAATGCCGTACCTGGTCTCAAATATGTCTTTGATACCATCGGGAACTCAACCTCTTCAACCACTGCAAGTCAAGCGATTCATGAAAGTGGAGGCACATTTTGCACAGTTAGAGCCGATAATACGAACACGGAAAATGTAGCGAAGCAGGCTAAGGTCACGAACGTGTTCGTGTGGTCGGCATTCCTAAAAGATCACCACTATGGAAAACTTCACTGGGCGGTAAGCACACTCAGGACAACCCGTTCAATGATTACTTTACTCACGAATGATTCAGCCTAACAAGGAAGACCACGAATTATCTCGTGAGTTTTTCGAAAAGCTGTCGTCCTGGCTTGAGAGTGGTAAAATTAAGCCAAATACCCCGAAACTTCGGAATGGTGGATTGGATGCCGTGCCAGATGGCTTTCAGGAGTACCGGGATGGAAATATTTCCGCGTACAAAATCGTGTACAAGCTCCAAGCCTAAAAGCATTAGCATTGCAATCTCTACTGCATTTTTGTTCCTTTATACAGACGGTAGTCTAGCAGCTGTCGTTCAAGTGGACAAAACTCGGCCAGCGCTCAGTGACAGTGACAACGATATTGACTTCGATAATAACCCCAATTGTTTGGTATTGGCGATACCTGGACATGTGCTTGAGCAGATTGAGCAATCGGCCAAAATTAAGATAAAGATAATATTTGGACTCTGTCGTCTTTTGCTAGTTGATGTCGACGGTTTGTTGTAGGTAGGCGAGAAACTCAAACATCGATTCTTGTCGACGTGGACGGCGGGCTAGTTATCTTATGTAAGCGACGATCGAAGTAAGTCCTGACTTGACGACTGCTTCGATCGTGGAGAAAGACCGACAACGTCCCCTTGTTTGATAACGAGAAATGCGTTTCTTTCAGGCTGACACTTGAGCCTTCACAATGTTGTCAGCCATCGAGTTGGCCTATCTAATAAAATTGCAGTCTGGGCCCTCACACCCATGTACTTACCTAGACTCACTTATTAGCCGGCCAGGTTTATCCACTCCTTGAAATCCTTTCAAACACGATGCGGCGGGAAATATGGAAAAATTCCGGCTGTCTGGTCTCGTTTCTGTCTGTCAATTTTTCTCGATTTTGTTCCATTATTTGACAAACTTTTCTGGTTTGTCCATCTTCGAGTGTTCCGAGACATCATGGCTTCGGTTGCTCGAGCTCTGCTTATGTTAAGTGCTCTTCACCACTTCAACCCGGCCAATGGCCAGACTATTTATCAGAATGGTGAATTACTCGGTACGTAGTGTTGCCCATCCCGTTGTTTTATGTTTCCCAAGCTGATGCAGGATAGATGCCAATGAGAGTACCGTAGCCCCAGCTGGCGAGTTCGTTCTTAGCGTAGACGAAACCGAACAGTTCCAGCTTACAGATGACGTCCTAACAAACCTAACTGAGTTGGAGTTGAGCGATGTCTCGCTCTTCCAGTTCCGGGAAGCGGGCTTTAGGAATCATTCCGTCTCGTCAGGTTGCAAGACCTTTCCAGGAGACTCACTTTGGCCTTCTGAGCCTGTTTGGAAAGTTTTTGATCTCCTAACTGGGGGCGCGCTCATCGAAGCGGTCCCTATTGGTGCTGTCTGCTACAAGAATAATAAACACTATGATATAGCCAAATGCGAAGACATTCTCAGTCACTGGACAGAGTCGGAAACTCAGTAAGCTTCTTTTGTTTTCAGGCTCAACCCTTCTCATACTCGCCAGCACTTTAATGGGAAGAAATGACTAAAAATACCTAGCGCCCGTGATCCCACCTCGGTCATGTCTCCTCTCTTTCAGGGAGAGACCTGCATGCCACAGAACGGCAACTCCAGCACCTGCGAGCTGGGTGGATTCCCTTCATATTCTGTCAAAGCTACCACAATTGCCCAGATTCAGTTAGCTGTGAATTTTGCGCGCAACGCAAACCTGCGCCTTGTTGTTCAGAATACGGGCCACGACTTCCTTGGGAAGTCGACTGGTGCTGGCGCGCTTTCAATCTGGACACACAACCTCAAGAGTGTCGAATTCGTCGAGAACTACTCCTCCCCCTCATATGAAGGACCAGCGTTTCAACTTGGTGCTGGTATTCAGGTGGCCGAGCTGTATTCTGCAGCCGACAAGTACGGTGTGACCGTTCTCGGAGGTGAATGCGGGGGCGTCGGTGTCACCGGTGGCTTCATCGCTGGAGGCGGCCACTCTCCGTTATCTCCTGTATATGGAATGGGTGCAGACCAAGTCCTTAGCATTGATATCGTAACTCCTGATGGACGTTTCGTCACCGCCAACGAAGATGATAACAGAGACCTTTTTTGGGCCGTTCGCGGTGGTGGTGGCGCTACATTTGGCGTCGTCACTAGCATGACAGTCATTGCGCACCCCAAGATGCGCGTTTCTGGTGTCACCTTCAACGTCACGAGCGGCAATGATACAAACGTTCCCACCGACGTCTTTTGGTCTTCCGTAGAGGCGTACTGGCGCAAATTTCCCTCCTACTCTGCTCAGAACAGCCACAGCTATTCGACAATTTTTCCGCGTGGTGCTCCCGGCACTGGGTACGTGTGGAGTATGCTGCCCTGGCTCGGCCCAGGCATGGAAATCCGCGAATTCAAGGCGATGGTTGCGCCACTATTCGAGGAGTGGGCAGCCCTAGGTCTTGACTTCGAGCCTCAATATTTCGAGCACGACAACTTTTACGACACGTGGGCTTCCCATTTTCCCACTGAACAGGTCGCAACCCCAAATGTACGCACCGCTTCGCGA
Organism: Arachnomyces sp. KDTOL00113; assembly: GCA_949709995.1. Lineage (NCBI taxonomy): Eukaryota > Fungi > Ascomycota > Eurotiomycetes > Onygenales > Arachnomycetaceae > Arachnomyces > Arachnomyces sp. KDTOL00113. The sequence goes on from OX453237.1 coordinate 2,312,169, forward strand.
CTATTCCCTGAAAAGAACTGGGAGACTGAAGAGACCCTCAATGAAACCATTGCTACACTTCGTGGGATAATCGAGGAAGGTTCCGCATTTGTTGGGTATAATATAAACGGAGCTGCGCCGGGTGGGACACCTGATAGCGCCGTTAACCCAGCATGGCGCGACGCTGTTATGTTTGGAATCATTGGTGGCGCATGGGCTGCAGACGCTTCGACTGAAGAGCTGGCTATAATAAATAAGAAGATTACGCGTGACTGGATGGAACGGCTCCGGGATATTACCCCTGGCGGAGGAGGATATGGTAATGAGGGAGATGTCATGGAGCCGGACTTTGGGCAAGCTTTCTTTGGATCGAATTATGACAGACTGCTGCATATTAAGAACGAGACAGACCCATGGGGTGTCTTTTGGGCACCAACAGCCGTTGGTAGTGAGGATTGGTATATCACTGGCCAGGAGGACTGGTTAACCCTGCAAACTGGGCGTTTGTGCCGGAAGTAGAGATGAGATGATTTAAGTACACATCGAATATTAGTATGATTAAAGAGCACCGTTAAATCCACACTCGAAATCATTAGAATAAAACCTCAAAGTAATACTGCCACATCTCTTACGAGTTAATCCTCCCTCATGACTTTCTTTGAAGAGAAAAGAAAGAATACTTTCTCACATTGATTTGTTAACCCTGCCCAATCTGATTACATCGTTTTTTCTGACCCAACTTGAGCTGTTATCAGTTGTTGATAAATATGCTGACTCATCGTGATGACCCCTCATAGTAACATTTCTCCTTCTCTTCATCTTGATATTTCTACCCCCGTCTCACAATCAAAAAGTCTTCTTTGCATATTTCAACTTCAGTCAAGCGACTAACAACTAACAACTCGCACCATGGACGCTCCAGCCGAGCTTCCAGTTCGCAGCAAACCTCCCAAAAAGGAAAAACCAGCGAAAAAGCCACCGAAAGAGCCTCAAGCGAATCGAAAACGTCCCACTCCAACCGTCAATGATCCTGATGCGATGTTCAAGAAAGGATTTCTTAGTGATGTATACAATGAAAGGCCTATCGGATCACCGGGGACCGAAAAGGTTATCACACGTTTTCCACCAGAACCAAATGGATATCTCCATATCGGACATAGTAAAGCTATCGCGGTTAATTTTGGATTCGCAAAATATCATGGTGGAGAATGTTATCTGAGATTTGATGACACAAACCCTAAGGGCGAGGAAGAGCGGTATTATAACAGTGTGAAGGACATTGTCAAATGGCTAGGCTTCAAGCCGGTTAAAGTCTCCCATACTAGCGACCAGTTTGATAAGTTGTATGACCTTGCGGAAACCCTGATCACCAAAGATCGAGCATACGTGTGTCATTGCACAGGTAAGAGTTTTTCCGAATCAACCAAGCAGTAATCAGTTCTAATGGTCTTCAGAAAGCGAAATTAAGGCCCAACGCGGCGTTGACGATACCTCCAACACGAAAGGGAAAGAAAGATATGCTTGCCCGCATCGCGACCGTCCTATTTCGGAGTCTCTAGCTGAATTCCGGTCAATGCGAGATGGCAAATATCGAGCCCAAAAGGCAGCTCTTAGGATGAAGCAGGATCTAAAAAATAACAATCCTCAGATGTGGGATCTTTTCGCCTATAGAGTGGTAGAAGAAGAAGACGGTAGTTTTGCCAAGCACTTGCATACAGGAGACAAGTGGAAAATATATCCCACCTACGAGTTTTCCCATTGTCTATGTGATAGTCTAGAGGGTATTACACACTCTCTCTGTACTACAGAATTTGAACTGTCGCGCGAATCCTATGATTGGGTGTGCGATGAATTGGAAGTGTACAAGCCTATGCAAAGAGAGTATGCATCCCTCAGCCGATAAGACTTTCTGGATTTACACTAACTATAATGCTTTTCAGATATGGCCGTCTAAATCTCAACGGCACTATTCTTTCAAAGCGCAAACTAGTTGAGCTCGTTGAGGGCCGCTCCCCCGAACGGCTCAATCGGGGTATATACGTGAAAGGCTGGGATGACCCTCGCCTATTCACCCTTGTCGGGCTCCGCCGACGCGGAATACCTCCAGGGGCAATCCTATCGTTTGTGAATGAAATCGGGGTCACAAAATCGGTAACAACGATCGAAATCAAGCGGTTTGAACAGTCGGTGCGCTCTTATCTTGAGGCCACGGTTCCAAGGCTCATGCTAGTTCCGGATCCCATACCCGTCATTCTTGACAATCTCCCTGATGATTATGAGGAGATGATCGAGCTGCCTTTCTCCAAAGACCCCACTTATGGTGTATGTATCTATTCCCTATCCTGTCGGCAACCCATTATTGACAGCCATGATCAGTCTCATACCGTACCGTTCACAAAGACCATCTATATTGATCGCAGTGATTTCCGGGAGATTGCGTCGGATAGTTTTTATCGACTTTCACCGGGTGGTTCGGTTGGGCTGCTGAAAGTGCCATTTCCCATCACCGCCATCTCCTACGAAAAGGACCCAAATACGAATTTAGTTTCCTCCGTGCATGCCAAATATGACATCCCTGAGGCGGGTGCAGCTATCAAAAAGCCCAAGGCGTACGTATAAACTCCATTTCAACCCAAACAGCGCAATATTTTAATATTTGTAATTGACCTCTAACCAGGTATATCCAATGGGTTGCAAAATCACCCAATCATGGAAGCCCTATCAAGGCAGAAGTCCACAACTTCAACCCTCTCTTTAATTCCTCCAACCCTGCCGCACACCCGGACGGATTTTTGGCCGATATCAACCCAAATTCAGAAGAGATCTTTCCTGAAGCTATCGTGGAGACCGGATTTCATGAAATAAAACGCAGAGCCCCTTGGCCCGCGAATCCCGGGGAAAAGGATGCTAACGACGAGGTTGGGCCGGAATCTGTCCGTTTCCAAGGCATGCGTATCGCGTATTTCTGTGAGGACAAAACTAGCACACCCGAAAAGGTCGTGCTGAATAGGATTGTGACCTTGAAGGAGGACTCCGGCAAGGCGTAGATCAACAAAATTAAATTCCAAAGGTTTATGTCACTTTGCTTGTTGTATTTGTCTCCGAACGTAGCAGGTACCAGTAAAGTGTATAAAATAGTCGTAAAATGAGCTGTATTTAACGTCTATCCCATCTAGCCAGGAAAGGAGAGGTTTCATCGCCAGGTAACAGATGTCTATTTTGAGTGCCAAGCCACCGTGCAGTTAAGCTAAAATATCTCCAACGGTCCCTGAGGTAGCGTCATACTTTTGATCACATTATCAAGGCTAGTCCAAGGACGCGGGCAATCTCCTCTTCATGAGTTCGAAGAGTGAAGACTCTCTGCGAATGCCCTAGATCACACTGAGTCCCCAGCAAATCCAGTGGGATATAGGGTTTTTAGACGTTAGCATAGAAAAATGAACAAGGGCGGGTCAACTTTTGCCAAGACCACCCTCTTAGCCAATCAGAGTCTTAGCTTTTGCTCTTTTTGCCCTAGACCGCCTTCAAAAGGCGGTGTCAATACTTAATTAGTCATCTTCTCTCATAAGCTTATGTAATTCTGCCGGCAGAAAATAGTTGTTCCCTATTTAACCCCAATCCAACCCCTATTCCATTCCAATTCAATTCTAATCCGCTATTTCTATTCCAATCCACCCCCTAATTCCGCGCTGCCAGCTAGGTGGGTTCAATTCCATTGAATCTGGCTGCTAATACAACCAGCTTTAGCTGATGCTGCTGAAACCAACCCTAGATGCTAGTGGAATCAACCACGCTGCCAGCTAGGTTGATTCAATTCCATTGAACCTAGCAGCTACTGGAACCAACCCTAGGTGCTAGTAGAATCAATCACGCTGCCAGCTAGATCAGTTCAATTCCATTGAACCTAGGTGCTAGTGGAATCAACCACGCTGCCAGCTAGGTTGGTTCAATTTCATTGAATCTAGCAGCTGCTGAAACCAACCCTAGATGCTAGTAGAATCAATCACGCTGCCAGCTAGATGGGTTCAATTTCATTGAATCTCGATGCTAATACAACCAGCTTTAGCAGCTGCTGCTGGTACCAACTCTAGATGCTAGCAGAATCGACCGCGCTGTCAGCTAGATTGATTTTCGTTCGATTCCATTCAATTCTTCTTCTCGCACGTGATCTAGGGCCCCCCGGGACCGGTCGGAGACCGGACCCCCCCAGTTTATTAGCCGAATAGAACGTTATATTAGTCACAGAGTACGGAGGTGTGTATCAAAAGTCCCCGGCCCCCTTTTGTAAGAATTAGCGCCTTGGCTGTATCAACTAGTATCAATCTCTCATACTAACTTCTATGAGAATAGTTCTAGATAGTTATTTTACTTCAAATCTTCTCATTTTTTTCTATTCACAATTTTGACATTCAACTCTCTATTCATCACACTCACTCACTCATTCTTTCAGCATGCATTCAATTGAACTACGAGTTCAAGCTCTCATCTTGCTGACTCAGACTCGATTTATCAATAAAAGAGTCACTGAGATAACTGAAATCTCGAGATCTAGTTTAAAGAAATTGAAACGAAAGACAAGAGTTCGCGAATACAATTCTGAGCAGAATTCACGAATTCGAAAGAAATATGTGAAGAATGACAAGCGAACTGATCGTCTCAAGAAAATAACTGAAGAGACGAAACAATCTATCATACAATCTGTTACTGCGAATCGATTCGAACGAGAGAAATCTTTCGAGATTTTGATCTACGAAACTGATATTTTTCACTTTTTCGTTTGTCAAATATTGAAAAAGCATGAATTCACAATCGCTAAACTCTCTTGAAAGTCTGAGCTTACTGAAGTTGCTAAGCAGACTAGATACGTTTTCGCTGAGAAGTTTGCTCACTGACTTCTAGAGAGATGAAAGAACGTAATCTGAACAAATGAGATCTTCGTGATTCTAGATCATAGAAAAGAAGCTGTTCGTGTATGACGTTCGATCTCAGATGCTCACGATTCTATCTGTGTGCGAAAACGATGAAAAGAAGTGTCTGAATTCATGTTTTGAGACTCATTTTTCTATGATAAGAAGAGTCTCTGTCATATATTTCTCACGAAAACTGTCAAAGAGAAAAAGAAGACAGAACGAGAGATGAAAAGACTCAATGAAAAGAGAGAGACTGACTGTCGATCTAAGTGAGAGCTTGAAACGAAGATGAGAAGAATGACATTACGAAACAAGTCAGAAAAATCGTCAGAGTGAAAGTGAAATAAAAAGAACGACAAGCTGATTCGAGATGAAAAGAGAGAAATAGACTGATATAGATATCAAAAGACAAGTCAATTTACATACGTTTTTGATTTGTCTAACTGAATATTTTCAATTTTCTATCTTCTTTTGATCTGATCAACTGACAATTTTCACTTTTCTATAGAATATTCTCATTCTCAAACTGATTTCTTTCGCAAAGAAATGTCAGCAAAATCGTTCGAATATTTTAGTTCAAGAGAATAACGCTTCGACTCACGCTCACGTCTTTTAGCAAGAGATCTTCTCGCTTCATGAAGTTCAACGTTTTCTTTGATCTTTCAATTCGTCTGATTTGAATATGATTGAACTCGTCTGACTCTGAATGAAGCGTAAAATCATCTCACGAGAAGCTTCGCGAGAGAGAAAGACTGTCAAAGAGATCTGACTTAGAGCTTGAAACGATCTGTCTCAGAAAAAGATTTAGCAATGAATTGAACGAATTTCACGTCATTTACAAGAGATACTACGTCAAAAAGAAAATAATGAATATAAAGAGAGACGTACGAGCGAGAAAACTAGATCTTGAAAGAATCAACGATTAAAGAGAAAGCTCTCAAGAAGAGAAGATCTTGATGATCCCGAATGAGTGAATATATCGAACGATGAGATGAGTGAGATTGATGAGATTATTGAGATGGATTTGAGAGAGTAGATAGCAAGAGAGATCTCATCTTCATTCAAACTAATAGTAATTTATATGACACTAGATGTATTCTTGATACAGCCAAGGCGCTGATCCTTACAAAGGGGGGCCGGGGACTTTTGATACACACCTCCGTAAGCAGGATGTGATAGTGTTACCTAGGTGGTTCATTTTCCTTCCCTCTGAAGAAATTAAACGTGAAAAAGATTGCGCAGTCTCATAAGTACAAATGAAAGAATTTTAAACTCAAACTTCATTTTTCTTTTTTGTTTAGCTTATATTATGAGATTATATACTGAGATAAATGCAGCAGCTCGTTCACGTTCTTGTGAATGAATTTCTGTTAAAGAGAGGATAAGAGAGAGAATATAAAAAAATTGAAAACAGATGAAATTGAAATCAGGATGACAAGGGTGGGATTCGAACCCACGCCCCTTTCGAGACACGGAGATTGCTTATTTTCAGCCTTTTGAGAACACGGCTCAGAGAGCGTGTAGACACTGGAAAAACCTGAACCGTGCGCCTTAACCACTCGGCCACCTTGTCTGCTAGCTTATTATTATAACCCTAACCCTTGTTGAACCTGAAGGCTGAAGCCCAGAATCGTTTTTCGCCTTTTCTGGACGTCGTTACAACCGCAAATTGAGGGTTCTTGAACCAAGAAATAATGATGGCTGTACCGACGCAGTCGTTGGGAGTTGCAGATGTGCTTGATCTTATGTCTTGAATAACACTCGCTTCGAAGCAGTTCTCTACCTGCAGACTTACCAAGTGATCTAAGAGTTTAGGAGTTGCACTGGAGAATCCATCACTGAATTCTCCAGTTGGTACCATTTTATCCGTTTGCACCGCCGCGAAATTATAGTCGGGCGATTTACGAACAAAGCCGAGCCCATGGCAGGCGATAGCGAGGCAGCCGTTTCCCGTTCAAGAATAAGCAGCCACCCACAAGGTCGAGGGAACACCGAAAGTCCTTCACGGAACAGTCAATCGGCAGCACTTCAGGGTGCCACATTGGCTTTCAATAACAATGCGCATCCTCCCAAACCGGTAGTCCACGAATCGCGGGGGGCGCCGAGATCTCCCCGTCGAGCAGGATCACCAAGTGGTTCCAGGAATAATGGTCATATTTCGCCAGAATCCTCCCCTGAGCGCTATGTGGGTTCTGTCAAGGATAGGATAAGAAAGTTTACGGATAACCATGGCTCTACGGATACGCTTCGTGTACCTGGAAATGATGCCATGAAGCGGTCTGAAAGTCCGCAATGGATAGCGGCGCAACTCGCTGCCGGAAGATCAGCAACCAATTCCCCCGGTCCGCCTCCACCACCTGCGAAACGAAGCAATGGTTTGGAAGGCACAAAAGCCAGACATCAGAATACGAATTACCCCTATCCTCGGGATAACATTAGCAGTACGAGCGTTCACAACACAAGCGATAGGAAACCGGTTCAGCCCACATCTACGCGGAACCGTGCAGTAGGATCCGCTGAGAATTCCGAAGATGAGATATCATCTACGAATACTGGAATTACGGGTAACAGTGGACCTATATCTTCCCGAACGCCGCCTCCGCGCTATCCGGCCAACGAGTCCGGAAAGTTAGCTGGCGAAAAGCCCATAATACAGGGTGGGACTGCGGCTCGCTCACCGGGGGACCCATCTAAACCGCCGCGGCGTCATTTAGACTCAACCCCAGCTCGTAGAGATGAGCAACTTTTATCCCCAAAGCTAACTCCCGGCGAGCTGCTCTCCCCCTCTCCAAAAAGACACACGGACCAGTCGCCATCCCTTAAAGAGCGCAAGCCCCCTCTACCAACTCGCACAAACACATCGAATTCAAACACATCATTTTCCTCTCTTGCGATCCCCTCCAAGAAACCCACTGATGGTACTAGATCGACCACGTCATACTCCCCAACGAGACCAGCTGTGGTTGCTGAATCTACGCTGTCTCGTATGCGATCACAAAATCATTCCAATACTAGTTTGAAGCCTCAAAATACTGGAATGAGTGATGACTCAATGGCAAATGCTATCGCTGCCTCTTCTTTAGCCTCCTCTCGCGCTCCCTCTCCATCTAGAAACCAACCCCCACCCCCTCCGCCGAAACGTCGCACCAGGTCTCGTTCAATGTTACATCCACACGGCTCCAAGACGGACGACTCTCGAACACCCAGCCCGGCTAAAGGGCTTAGAGAAACAATGCGTACTCATTCAAAGTCAGATGACGAAGAAGAAAACACCAAAAAGCAGAGGCGAAAGCGTATTATCAAAACCCACCCCCATAAACATAATGAAGGCGATCGCAAGAGATGGAGAGATCAGATTAGCGAAAAGGAACGGAAGAGGTATGACGGTGTATGGGCAGCCAATCGAGGCTTATGGGTTTCATCGCCAGGAACTCCATCTGGCTCGACCAGACCAGCTGGTTCTAATAAGGTTTTGAACCTCGTAGTCCGAGAGATATGGTCTCGGACCCGCCTGCCGGCCAGCGTATTAGAACAGGTCTGGAACCTTGTCGATCGTCAAGCAGATGGGATGCTAGCGAGGGATGAATTCGTCGTTGGGATGTGGCTCATTGACCAGCGACTAAAAGGTCGAAAGCTACCGGTTAAGGTATCTGCGAGTGTCTGGGAAAGCGTCAGACAGCTTTCTGACCCGAACATGGCCAGCTTGAGACTCCTGGGCTAGATCTTTTACTATCTATCATGTCATAACGTGTCCAGCCATCTACTGTACTTATACTACCACTAATAATACCCTAATTAAGCGTAATCGTCCTATAAATTTAGCTCCAGGACAGCTGTATTTTTTCCAATACTATTATTTTCATAAATAATAGCGAGCCAAAGTCTCGAAGTTTTTTGTTTTCTATATTAGCTCTCCCAGTGATTGATCGTACGCATTATATTCTCCCCTGTTCGGGCCCAACACTGCCGATAGATAATTCCGAGTCGGCAAGAAATGTTCCGGAAATCGGGTATTGGGGGATATGTTGACCAATTAAAATAACACTCATAATTCCGCCACCCGCAGCTGAGTAATTGGCCCAAGATGGTTAGGGAGCATCGCTTAGTCCGCGCTTAGACAAGGTTCCCGTCCCGCATAACCATCCAAGGCTCTGGATTGCTTCTCGATCTCGATATGTTTACCTTTCATACTCTCTGGCACGTCTCCTAATAAAATTGGAGGCCTTTGATTTATTTCATTCTAGGATATATATCTATAATCTCCCGATAAAGACCAAACAATTGAAACATCAGCTCTTTCGGCGGCTAGCTAAAGATTGTGAACCCCACTCGCATCACGCATCAACATACCCTATTAGAGGTAGGACCTAACTGCAAGTGCCTCTCTAAATCCAGGCCAATCTCCTGGATCAACCACTCAGTCCACCCGATGTCAATGGTAGCCCGACGAAAGTTTGCGAAACCTCCTGTGAAAGTTGCTTGTCTGGCTTGGTAAGCGGCTTCCATGTCAACCTTTGCCCGTCTCATGCTTTCCTTTATGGAGGGCCATATTTCTCCGCAAGATAAATCATTTCTCGCCGCGTGACGACTAACTCTGAGATCATTAGCCGTTCTTCGAGAACACGCTGTGATGGGAAGGAAACATGCTCGAGCGTATGTAGATCCTATCTATTCTCTTTACTGTTTACCTTTTCTTGTTACTTCTATGAAGAACCGTAATCTTGGCCGACGGAATTACTGAACATGATTAACCCTTTCTCAAATTTAGTGTGCTAGCAAGGGCAAAAAATGCTCGTATCTGCCTAGCAAACGAGGAGGTCCGCGGAAGAAGAAAACTCCCGCTCCTCCTCCCCAGGAGTCACCTCTCTCAGGTGTAACGGCTGCGGACCCGGTGTCAACAGTGTCAGGCACTCACTATGGACCCTGGGAGCCAATCTTAGTTCCAAACCAACAGATTGACGAGTGTATGTGACCGGTGCTCCTTAGCATTTCCGCGCTCTTGAGTTTCCATGGCCAAGGCCTTCCGCTAATGTATATGAGAATAGCATCCATGTTCAATCAATTGGACTCGCTGGGAATGCCGGCCGCTGGTATAAAGCAACTAGACTTCCCGGTTGAGGTCCAATCAATGTTTCAAGATATGTTCGTTCCTTCTCAGAGGGATACCTCTCAGGTGGAACTGGATGTGCAACCTGCCCCTGTTGAGAAGAAGCCGATGGTCAGGCTTTATGGGAGTGAGGAAGATATGTGAGTAGAACACTTCCTTCCCTTTCTTTCCCTTCCCTCACCGGCCCCGCTTATAGGGTTTGGCCCTGCCTCTAATTTCTGACTCTAGATTAAATGCCTATTATATTTTCATTCATGCATATTTCCCAGTACTACCTCCTCCAGCCGCTCCTATTACGGCCGATCAGCCCATAGATTATCCAGGTGAAATCCCAGGCCCGACATCCCCCAAACCAAATGTTCTTTATGAACCATCCTCGCCACTAAGCCTTGCAATCTCCGCAATCCTCGCTCTCGTCCCCCATCCACGAGACTTAGATCCTTCTTCAGGAGAAGCGGTGCTTCTCCGAAGGTCAACTTCCGAAAACTTTGCGCGGGCCGCAATAGAGAAGATTGATGCAGATTCTGACCTCGTTGAATCTGCCACCCAACCGTCCCAGGCACTACAGAACCCGAAACCATCGATTACGCGGAAGGCTTTGCATGCCAGAACGCCTCTTGAATTGGAGGGAATTCTCAGCCTTTTGATATTATCGATTTATGAGTATGCGCAACGTGGGAACTTACCAAAAATGCGACGACGTGCAGGCCAAGCTTATGTCATGGCTATGGATATGTCACTTCACGCCTCGGGTGCGCAAGACGATGAATTTTCAGAAGCAAGGCGCAGAGCCTGGTGGATGACGGTAGGATAACCACTACACTCGGTTAACGCTGGAATATTAAATGTACTGACGAATGCGAAGTTCTATTGTGTCTGCCAAGGGTCGATAGTGAGCACGACCGTAAGTTTCCCCCCATTTCTTTAGATTATCCTCTGGGTGAAATGGATTTCTAATACAAGGTATCTAGTCTCCCACAATCCTCATCAACGATTCCCGATTCGTAACACCATACCCTCACTTCTCGGCCGACTCAGAGGTGAGTTCATACGGTTTCCACCTTGTGAAATTGATATATTAAAACCATCGACCTGTTGCAGGGTTGGCCTATATTACTTCAAGCGCAGGAGGCTCTAGTGTCCGCTACCCAATTTGTTATAGAGCTTAATCGGTGCCTGAAGTCACGATCCAACATGCCATATATATACGACCGAATGCAGAAACTTAATGACTGGGTCCAATCAATACTAAAGAAGGCAGACAGCTCACCCCCGATAATAGCATCTCCGGATGGTTCATATACATCGGAAGCCATTGTAGCTCAGAGTATTAGATGCATATCTCGGATTAAATTACACAGGTGATATCTGAAAAATTTCCCCAATATATTCTTTAGCTTACCGACAATTAGCGCCCGCATAAAAACGCATCGCTTTCGTGCATTTTCGGACATACCCATTTTTATCCAGAGGCATTGCGACCTCACGGTTGCAAGTGGAATTGACCAGGACGATAAATCCACGTCCCAGGAATCGCGTGGGCAGAGTATTTCTAAACTTTCGTGCTGTTCGAACCTCGAAGCGATACCTACCGCACAAGCTGAATACATCCCCTCCCCTTCGTCCTCCACATCCTCGACTTCGATGACGCCATTGCCTTCATTTTTTGGTCCTGGGTTTCCATTCAATATTCAGTATTCCGCAACAGTGTGCCTAAACTCAGCATTGACAATAGCGGAGATGTTTCATAGCCTGCCATTACCAAAGCCCTTCTACCAAGATGGTTTTTTCCTTCGGCAATCTCCCAGCTCCGAATCCGAATCCTCGCACATACTTCCGCGCACCATGCCGTCCTTTGCCTGCTGCGCAATGCAGAGCAGCTATGCAATGTTGATGCTTTATTATCGAGCTCGCGTCTCACAGCCCCAGGACCCGGAGCGTGCTCATGCATGGATCACTAAGGGCCCAATACAAAAGCTTCGGCGTGGGTTAGAACAGGTCATCGGCGCAGTGCGTAATTACTCCCTTGCATTTGAGGCGCTTGACGGAATGAGAGGTAAGTACTCCGAATCCGTTTTCTTCCTTCAGTCTCTGTTGGTAGCGGGAATCCCATGCAGGGCTAACGGTATCACTTCATTAACAGATGAAATCGAGGGTGCTTTCGAGACAGCATTCCGCCAAAGCTAAACGCTCATTATTTATTAACTTCTTACTTGCATTTAATATTCACTTCCTCCACTCCCTGCATACTTACTATTCTAATCTTATATTATAATCGCTCTTTCCCCGTTTCTTATGCTCATTTCTTGGGCGTATTGCTTTTAGGTCCTACTGTTGTTTTGATGACTGTCCTTTCCATCCATGATAAGGTGTCGGTTATGTACTGGGGATTTAGGCGTCCGGTAATCCCCCCTATTTGGAGCACTTCATGCGATTACGAATCTTATATATCTTCATGTTTTGAAGTTGCTCATATACCTATCCAATCTCCTATGTTTTCCTCCTTCTTTGTGAATTTTATTCCCGTACACGATGGAAGGCTTATTGGATTTTTATTTATTTATTACTCTTAAAAACATATCTTAGCTACTAATTTATCGAGAAATAAACGACGAAATATTTGGCAACTGTAAGACCTAGGCGATAGTTCGCGGGTTCCGAATGACCACTCTCAAAATAGAGCAAAGTACGCATCAACGGATTTTTTATATAAGTCTAACCACGAAGTATTTATATGTCTATTTATTAAACGATAACTCTCGACCCCTATATCTAGAAAATAAGTGTTGTAGCCAGCGTTCTACATCACCATAGTGGTGTTTGCCGAAATCCCAGTGAAACTAAACAGTGTTCCGCTCCAAGTTAATAAAAATGACAAGAAGCTGAATCGGCGGCAGCAAGATACCATCGCTTCCTGTCTTCCAAAAGCGAAGGGAATAGAAGTGTTAATCGCCAACCGGTTTCAAAGTTTCGATCGAATACCTTCAAGACGAAACTTCACGTCTTTCAACACTTTACTTGAAGGTTTCCAGTCCTCGAACTGTTTCAATAGCTCCATCGTTTCATCATACAACTCACCACGCACGTACTCTTCTTCGAGTAAACCCCGCATGGAGAATGGGAGGATGTACGGATTTGGGCTCGGAACTGGATAGGGCCTGTTCACTTGAAGAGTTGCGCCGGAGACGGACGATGTTTCTAAGGCGCATTCGACTGCAAGACTGTGAAAAAGGGTTAGTTTAGGTTTTTCGAGCACAAATTTAAGGAGTATTTCATTAACTTACTAGTAAACGGACTCATCATCGTAAAGGCGGGAATGGCCTTCCCCGGAATAAAGGCTCCCAGCCAGCGGCGAGCTCAATTCCCGAATCATCCCATGATCTGGGATTCCTAGATTACGAAGCTTGAGGGCAAACCCAACTAGGTGTGATAAGCTGGTATTAAGTGGTCGAATTAGAACGGGTTGAGACTTTGAGAGAGTACGGGGAGTAGACATACAAACTAGGAGCATGTGCTCTACCATCTACGAAAACGGCGCGGTAAATGTACGGATGGGAAATTGAAGCGAACGTAGAGGACTGAAAAAGATTTAGCCGGCTGGTTAAACGGAGCGAAATATGGAAAGTGATCTCAGCAGTTGAATTGACTTGCGACATACCTCTAATGAAACCAACTGATCGTCAATACTACCAACATAGACCATCCGAACTCCGAAATTGAGTGCGGTTTCAAGAGCTGTTGAATAATCTTGGGAAACCTGACTGTTCGGGTTCGAAAAATCAAAGAGCTCTCCGGCGGATCCACTAATCCACCTTGACCTATAGTCCACAAATGGCCCCATATTCACACCAGCCATAGCACATATGCCTATACGGGTAGCATTAACACACCCAAACGATATCAATTTTGCCACAAGCATAACAGCGACAGGCACGCCTTGGCTATGGCAAGATATTAGGATAAAATCTGCTTTTCTCAGATCTTCAATCCAATTAAGGAGCAGCTTCCACAACAATTCCCCTCGTTCAGCAATACGACCTTCCCCTTCTAATGCAATTTTCTCAACCTCACAACTGTATCCATGGTCCGCTGTCCACTTATGAATCGCTTTGGCAGCTAGATCAGAGAACTTGACCGATGTCCCGGTAGGCTGACCTATGACAGTCCGTATAAAGGGAGCAGGAAAGTATCCGTGGATCCCTATTGCAACAGCCTTCTTCACATGAGGCGGATCCGGGACCAAACAAACGTGCTTATGCCCTGGCTCTTTGGTGTAGTGTATTAAACGACCGAGCTGCTGTAATAACGAAGGACGTTCTTGCAAAGGGAACGTATCTTTAAATGATGGGAGAAGTTGGTTAGGTAATACCTTCTGTAACTGCTTCGATGCTGTAGCCTCGGCAGTCTTCACTTTGGCGTTCGGAGGAGTGTTAGAAAAGTTCGGGTCCACAGGGGGCGCATCAGATTCAGTCCCGGATGGAAGAGTTCGATTACCGGTTTTCGTCGGTGTAGACTGAGGTTGAGGCCCCTTCAGATTCTCATCCACGCTGGCTTCTTTTGAACCAGAGGCTTTAGGTTCATTAATGGTTTCCTTCCCTCCTGGTTGAACTTGGTCCTTCGACTTATCTCTGTACCAAAAACCCCAAATAGATGACCGGGAGGCATCAGTGGGGTTTAGTTCGACCGAGTTATCGGGAGCCGTAGAATTCAAATCCGATTGTTCAGCTGTTGTTTCTACGGTGGGCTCATTGGTGTTTTCGGGAGCGGGGTCTCTTTCTTGATTTGCTCCCTTTTTATGCTCGTCGTTCGAACGGCGAGTTGTCGAGATTCCACCCCACATCTGTATCCAAGAACGTTTCTGTGCTGCCGATGGGCTCGGGGTAATATTTTCGGAAGGCTCTGGAGCCAGGGAACCGTTTTCAGGCAATTCCGATGGAGCTAACTCTTCGGATGGTTCCTTCCCTTCGGTAGTAGCCTCGGTGCCGGGTTTCTCAATCTCTCCTGACTTTGTAGTTGGCCGAGCAGTGCCTGGTGCTCTAGAAAGCCAGCCTAGCCAACTGGAAGTTTGATTGGATTGTTCGTTGGCCCTCCCCTGCTCCTCTTCGCCTTCACCACTTATATTCTCAGATCCACCCTTAGAATGATCTAGTTCCTCCGAGCGATTTTCAGTATCATCACCGAGCTCTTTCTTTAGACTAGCATCTGATACTGCCGCAAGTGAGTTAGGTATGTCCGGTGTTGACGCCGAAACGTTCGAGGCAATGTTAACCCGCGTGGTCGCCGCATCTGCCGGTAGCGATCGCGTGGAAGCTCCCTCTCTTTGAGTTAATCTGATCGACGGCGATGATAATTGTTTCTGTGAGCCAGATGCATTTGTGGGTGGGTTCACCGGTCCAGTCGCCGCATTACCCGGCGCAGATATGCTTTCACGTGCAACTTCCGTAACAGCGGCAGCTTTGGAACCTCGCGGCCAGGATTTGAGATACCAGCTCTGCATTTAGAGAATTCGGATTAGTCTTCTAGTTATTCTAATTGCAACTATAAGCTTACAGTTCCGCGTTGACTCCCCTGATCTCGAGATTCCACGTTCGCCGTGCTCCCCTCAACCGAGGGTTCTCGGTTCGGGGGCGATCGGGAATCACCACCAGGTGGGTTTGGTTTCACTCTTTTACGAGATCCCATGAGCGCCATAAATAGCGAAAAGAATTCATCACATAAGAAGCGTGTATATGTTGTTGGTTCACGGCGGTGATGAATAGTTTGATATCTTGACGCCTTGACAGCTGGACATCCGCAGGTCATAGTAGCGTGATGTCACCGACCTTGCCAAGACCCCACATTTACCGCCTTCCTGTTTAAGAGTAGCTTATACGAACTCTTGGCACGCACCTCAAAAAGTAAAACCAAAAAATTTCCAGCGATTGATAGAAGCGACATCGTCCTTGGATCCCGCAGTTTTCGTGAAAGGCTTGATATTTCCCGATCGGAGCATACTTTTTATGATCCTTTCTACCTCATGATACAGTGCCTGAACGTGTAATCCGGACTTCGAATCATGGCTATCCAAAAAAAGGTGGGAATATTTTCCGCGATTCCTAGAGTTATACATACTTACGATTTAACAGCACGGTAAAGGTCGCTTGGATAAGTGGTACAAGCTTGCCAAGGAGAAAGGCTACCGGGCCAGAGCTGCATTCAAGTTAATTCAATTGAACAAGAAGTACGGTTTTTTGGAGAAGAGCAAGGTTCTGTTGGATCTTTGCGCGGCACCAGGGGTAAGTTAAACCACACACGATTCGTGGCGACGCACCTATCTAACATGCGCGGAATAGTCATGGTGTCAAGTTGCCGCCGAATGTATGCCCGCAAAAAGCCTCATAGTCGGAGTCGATCTAGCGCCAATCAAGCCAATCCCAAGGGCTATCACCTTTCAGAGCGATATCACAACTGACAAATGTCGGGCCACGATCCGTCAACATTTTAAAACTTGGAAAGCGGATACAGTTCTTCACGATGGAGCGCCCAATGTCGGTGTGGCATGGGTACAGGATGCGTTCTCCCAAGCAGAGTTGGTCCTCCAGTCTCTGAAGCTGGCTACGGAATTTCTGGCCGAGGGGGGCACCTTTGTCACCAAGGTTTTCAGGTCGAAGGATTACAACCCTCTACTCTGGGTCTTTAAACAACTCTTCTCTTCAGTAGAGGCAACCAAGCCTCCATCCTCGCGAAATGTTTCGGCAGAGATATTCGTTGTCTGCAGAGGTTTTAAAGCACCGAAACGCATGGACCCAAAATTTTTGGACCCAAAACATGTTTTTGCAGAAGTCCAGGAACCTACACCAAATAATGAGGCCAAAGTTTTCAACCCGGAGAAGAAGAAGCGGAAAAGGGATGGTTACGAAGAAGGCGACTATCTTCAGCATAAAGAAGCCCCCGTCAGTGAATTTATAAATACTACTGATCCGATTGCCATGTTAGGATCACTAAACAGGCTCAGCTTCTCTCAAACTCCGAACGGGGACTTGGCCCTTGCTACTCTCGAAAGACTTCCGGAGACAACTGACGAAATCCGCCTCTGCTGCAGCGATCTCAAGGTCTTAGGAAAAAAGGAGTTTCGTAATCTACTAAGATGGAGGTTAAAAGTGCGTGATAAATTTGGATTAGCAGCGAAAAAAGGCGCTTCAGAGGCCCCTGAAGCGGAGGAAGTAACAGAGATCGCGCCTATGGATGATGAACTTGCGATTCAGGAGGAGTTGCAGCGACTCCGTGATAATGAGTCCACTAAAAAGAAGAAAGAAAAAAGGAAGGAGAACGAACGGAAACGAAAAGAGATCGTTCGAATGCAGATGCACATGACTACACCGACGGAAATAGGTTTGGAGCAGGCTGGACCTAATGGAGAGGATGCTATGTTCGCCATCAAACGAGTCAACAGAAGCGATGCCGCAGGACCTATTGCAGGAGGAGTGATGGCCTCTACACAGAGCGACCAGGAAGACAGCGATGTGAGCACATCGGACGACGAAGAGACGGACGATGAGGAGGATAGGTTAGAAAGAGAGTTGGACACGATGTATGAGATGTATCAGGATGAAAAGGAAAGCCACGACTCCAAGTTGCGAGCCAAAAAGGCGAGAAAGCAGTTTGAATCTGACGAGTGGGAGGGCTTCTCTAACTCAGGTCAAAGCAGTGATGGTGAAGGAGCTGATGAAGATGTCGGTGATTTACCAACTTCAAATGACCTGAGCTCGAAATCCTCGGGTTTGTCTAACAAGGCAGCAATGTTTTTCGATCAAGATATATTCCAAGGCCTGGTTTCGGATGAAGAGGATGGGGATGATGACGAAAACAAGGGCACCGCCGGGAAGCGCAGGAACGATACAGCACCGGCAACTAACTCAAAGAACGGAAACTTAGAGAATGGTACGAAGACCAATGGGGTCAGTAAGCCGAGCAAAGCGTCTAAAGAACAACGACAACCCAAGAGTAAATCATTTGAGGAAACTGAAGACACTTCCGATGATGATGTCGATGAACCTGACGAACCCCGGAAAGCAAATGGCCAGCTTGGTAAGTTGTCTTTTTAATTTACCTTTAGTTACGATACTAATGGGAACGCAGATATCGATATCATCACGGCGGAGGCTATGGCCTTGGCTCAGCAAATGGCCACTGGTGAGAAGAAAAGCAGCGATGTTGTTGATGATGGCTTCAACAAAACTGCCTTTAGAGACACCGACGGTCTTCCCGAATGGTTCCTGGATGATGAAGATCGACATGGCAAGCCTCACCGTCCAATTACTGCCGCAGCGGCTTCCGCTATTAAGGAGAAACTACGTGCCATCAACGCACGTCCTATCAAGAAGGTCAGAGAAGCCAAGGGTAGAAAGAACTTCAAGGCTGCACAAAGGCTAGAAAAGCTCAAGAAGAAGTCGGCTCTATTAGCTGATGATGAGAACATGAGCGAGAAAGACAAAGCGCAGACCATTGCAAGGCTCATGAGCAGAGCGACCAAAAAGAAACCCAAGCAAAACGTCAAACTCGTTGTTGCAAGAGGAGGTAACAAGGGTATATCTGGACGGCCAAAGGGAGTCAAGGGCAAATACAAGATTGTTGATGCTCGTTTGAAGAAAGATATCCGTGCTGAGAAACGGCTCGCGAAGAAGAAGAAGTAAAGATACCTGCATTTAGAACTATATATGACAAGCTCATGAACCACAATTTCAGAAGTACTATTTCTACATTGAGATATCTATAGTTTGGTATAACGATAGACGTGTACTGATCCAGCCTATTCATATTTTTGAGAAAATCGAATCCTTCGTTGTCTCAAAATGATTGATATTATTGATAGACGCTAGTGAGGATTTGGAAGGTGGGTTGGGTTCCAAATAAGGTTAGATCATACCCCTGTCAGCCAAGACTCGACCAAAGAAAAACGTGGGAAACAATGGCTTTAACCTTATGGAGATAGTTTTACCTTTTCCGAGCTAAACATGGGTAGCCTCAAATTCTTGATGCCTTCGATAACGCCGACGCCGCCACATTTTTCACTTACCAGCCTTGCCCTTCTTTTACATTCCAGCATGATTATGGATTTGCTATCATTTTTATAATTAAACGTATAGTTAGAGCATTTATATTTCCTTGCCCTCTCGTTTTGCGCCTCTATAGGCACCTCACTCGCTTGGTACATTCTTTCGCCAGCATGGGTTTTTTCGACCACCTTCAGAAGAAGGGATCCTTCGCTATACAGCCGCAGAAACCACAGATTCGCAAAGTAGAGGCGAAACCAGTCCCGACCGCGTCTTCAGCAACTTCAAAGAGCGCGAACTCGAGACACCCTCCCCAAAACTCGAAAATCAGACCCGCGGATGCGAAAGCTAAGTCGAAGCCCAAGGACTCGGCACGACCGCAGCCGCGCCCATCCCAACGTTTAGAAACACCACCAAACCGGAATAACAGAAAAAGACCGTCGCCCGACCTCAGACTTACCAGTGACGATGAGGGCGGGACCGAGGAGATCCCCGACTACCGAAAGCGGGCAAAGGTCAGCGCGAGCGCGGAGCCTGATTCAGGAAGACAAGTTCGGTCTACAAAGGCTTTCTCGGAGGAAGACGGAAAAGCATTTTCCATGGTTCACGCTGCAGATATAACTTCGGAGAAAAAGGCCGGTAAATTTTCAAGCGCATTTGATGATTCAGTCGATCCGGTAGAAATAGAGCTTCAATATCCGAGCGCGTCTCAAAAGGAGAGGTAAGCATAGTATTGCTACGTTTGCGCACTTTTGAGTTGCTAGAACTGACAACGGCCCTCACAGGTATCAACTCATCGTACCTCGAGACAATGATGACTTTAAACCCCTCGACGACATAGTGCAGGTTGTCGAAATGGTCTCGCAGGATTACATCCCTGAAAGTGAAGAAGAATATTTCAACAACAATACCGACGGACTGAAGCGCAGGCTAAAGCGCGCCCTTGGTCGCGCCTCTCAAACGGACTTCCAGGAGGCGGTCAGCGAGTACAACAAAAGAATTGACCGCCTGAGACGCGACGGTAGTATCGCAAAACACTTGGACCAGATGCATTCTCTTGAACTTCCTCTCGTTGAAAGGATTCTTACACAAATATACTCCCGGACGGTTTCACCTCGCGTCTCATCTCTCCGCCAGTACGAAAACGGCTCAGATAACGTATATGGTGAACTACTCCCTCGTTTTATATCCGATATTTTTAAGGAGACTGGCCTCAAATCGAATCAAAAATTCGTCGATTTGGGTTCCGGTGTTGGAAACGTTGTTTTCCAGGCAGCTCTCGAGATTGGTTGCGAAAGCTGGGGTTGTGAGATGATGCAGAACGCGGCAGATCTGGCAGAGCTTCAAGAAGCGGAGTTCAAGGCGCGGTGCCGACTCTGGGGACTCTCGGCTGGAAAAGTTAATCTGCGAAGAGGAGATTTCCTGGAAGAAAAGAGTATTGGGGAGGTTCTGAAGGAGGCCGATGTTATACTTATAAACAACAAAGCGTTCACGCCGGAACTTAACAACGAACTGCTTTATCACTTTTTGGATATGAAGGACGGTTGTCAGATCGTGTCGCTGAAATCATTTGTCCCTTCAGGCCACAGGATTCAGGCAAGAAACATTGATTCACCCCTTAACCTTCTATCGGTTAGGGAGAAGAATTACTGGTCTGATAGCGTCAGTTGGACAGATGCCGCCGGCACATATTATATCTCCACAAAGGACAGCACCAGGGTGAAGGCCTTCGCCAATAAAAATAAGAATATGTGAAGTTTTGGAGGTTTATTGCATTGGATTTGGGGGTCGGCGGGTTCAATCACTGATTTCGTTTCTGCCTAGAATTTCCTATTGCTTTGAGAGTCGGTTGGTTTTTTGATTCATTTTTTTCTTTTCTTGTTTACGAAGACTAGTAGACTGGATACCCATTTTATACCCACATTGGACATTGGAAGGGGAGTCTTGGATGGTAAGGTTTTCGGATGGGATGGCTGGATAGTTGCGGGATAGCTCCGAGACAGATTTCCGGAAGCCGCATATTTTGACGTTCGTTACGTGCAAAGCATTCCCTTAGATACAAACACACGCTTAGAAAGACAATGCTTAGAAAGACAGTTTCAGCGCCTATATCTGCCTATTCCATCCTGTCTATGATTGCCCCCCTGAACCCCAGTCCGCACATGCTTCATGGTATCATAACATCATTTTCCAGTACTTTGTTTAGGAGAACTTGGAAGCATCATTCATTGCATCTGCTTCCTTACCCATGCGAGCCATCCACCGATCAACAAGCTCCCGATTCTCTTTTTCAAGCTTCTTGGATCTATCCTCGGCCATGTTAAATTGGAGATTAAGCGATACCAATTCATCTTGCACGTCCTATTACGGGAAAATCATATCAGCAAAGATCTCACAAAAAATAGAATGGAGTATCATCTGGCCAGAAACCCGAGGATAAACAAATCGCAAAGAAGCATACATCCAATAACTTAGCCTTCCCCCTCAACTCTTCATCTCTATCTTTCAACTTCAAATGAAGATGTGTCCGGTCCGCAGAGATCGCGGCCATCCTTTTGCTCTCAGCCGTAAATTTCTTCTTCAGCGTATCTAACTCATTTGATTTCTTCGCGAGACGGTCCTGCAGCTCCGCTCTCGATCGCTGCGCTTCGAAAAGCTCTTGTCGGGCGGTGGTTAATAGATCCGATGAGACCTGTACTGGCTGTTGCTGGGGTTGGCTTGAATTCTTGTTTGCCGATTTCTTATTTGTTTGTGTTTGCGGGGAGGGCTTATGAGTTTCGGGGGTAGGAGCTGCGGCTGGGACGGCTTGAACTGTTGCTGTTGCTGCCGCCGTGGTCTCGATACGTCCGGTTCTGTCGGCGAGGCGGGTGTCTAGATGGAGACATGTCAGAGCAATCCTGGGCATATAGTAGGTAACTTTGTTTTAAAGGTGTTAAAGCCTTTGGATTTAGTGTACAGCCATACAAGCATCATAGAGCGCTACATTCGCCTTTTCCCTTTCATCCCTCACCCCGAGAGCGGCAAAGTACTCTTCACGCCAGTTCGCCGTCATATTGCGGCCTATTGTTCGGATCGTTTTAACGGGAAGAGAATAGATTCCCGGGTTCCGCAGCGTGGGCTTGTCTGGTACATCATGGCCCGACCCTCCTAACGAGAGACTAGCCAGCTAGAGCCTGAAAGGAAAATAAACGCGGGAAACATTCGTGTTGTTTGTTGGTTAGGTACCCATCCATTTATTTTCCGAAGATGATGATAATCCGTCGTTATCGCTGTAATCTGGAGATTGTGTATTAATCTTACCGCTAGTACAAATCCATTCATATCACGTGTACTATTAGTGGTCGTCATGTCCTTTGCCCCCTCCAAAAAAAGGTCTTGGCATTATACTAGCGCAGGTGGTGGGCTTTGGTTGATCCGGTGATGCTATGCGACTTGAGATAGCGCCGTATCGGATGGGGAGAAGGACAAGCAACCACAGCAACACTTCGAAGCTCCAGGCAACATCAAATATCATTTCTGTAGCTCAGCAAACCATTGAGTCTTGGAATATATCTTGAGGTAGTTCCAGTGTCCTTCATACTTCGACTCTTTGACCGATATCTCTTGACGGAGGCGTCAATCTCCCCGGCCTCTGGAATCCCAACTACATCTCGTCGGACAAAGGAACCAAGCTTCTTGGACAAAGGCCACCCACGTTCTCTAACTTGTTTGGTGGATTTTTGGTCTTGTTACGGTAATCATGGCATCACGGAAGAAGGTCCTTTTGAAGGTTTGTATTCCACAGCCATTTCCGGAAACATGTGTCCGCAAGCTAACCCACGGTCATCGGTTGTAGGTCATCATTCTCGGCGACAGCGGCGTAGGAAAGACGAGCTTGATGAACCAATATGTCAGTGTCCCTAAGCGCTATACCGAAGAACCCCATTGGTGTTAGTTGTCTGACGGAGTCCGGGTGTTACAGGTCAACAAGAAGTTCAGTGCAAGCTACAAAGCTACTATCGGAGCAGATTTCCTCACAAAGGAGGTTCTGGTGGATGACCGACTAGTTACTATGCAGGTACGCTTGCCTTCCTCGAGTACAGCAGTGTTTTATATCCATGGCCTTGGTATCTGACGAGTTTCAAAAGTTATGGGACACAGCCGGACAGGAACGGTTTCAGTCACTCGGTGTCGCATTCTACCGAGGAGCTGACTGCTGCGTTTTGGTCTACGATGTCAATAATTCGAAGAGTTTCGAGACACTAGATAGCTGGCGGGACGAATTCCTCATCCAAGCCAGCCCTCGGGACCCTGAGAGCTTCCCATTTGTGAGTCCCGCGCCCGAAGAAACGATGATATCATATGCCCGATTGCGGATATTAATCGATTGCAGGTTGTGCTCGGAAACAAAATCGATGTAGAAGAGAGCAAACGGATGATATCTTCGAAGCGAGCTTTGACCTTCTGCCAGTCGAAAGGAGATATACCATACTTCGAGACTAGTGCCAAGGAGGCTGTTAATATCGACCAGGCTTTTGAGGGTATGTCATTTCCGTATATCAACCAACTTATGACCATCAATCTAATGCATCTGGCGAACAGTAATTGCTAGAAGTGCCCTTGCCCAGGAGGAATCCGAGGAATTCAACGGCGACTTCACCGACCCTATCATCAACATCCACCTTGACAATGACCGTGATGGTTGCGCCTGTTAATATCCTACCGCTGTTACTGGATCTCTTTGCTTTTCCTCGTTTCCTTCCGTGTCTGGGTATTATTCGGTGTTTGTTATTCTGTTTTAAATCTCTATTTTCGAGAAATTATACTCATGGCATTTCCCCAACAGTGATGGATTGATAATGCTTGTTTCCAGGAGAGATGGGTATGGACCATCTCGTTAGCTCCCGGTTGACGCTGTTCATGAGCTAGATTTTATCCTTATATCCAATGCATAGGGAGGGTTATTCCAGCCTATTTATTTTCAAATATTCCTTATGTAACTACACTGATGCCTCCTAGGTTAATGTATTGCAATCCCAAATAAACCCTTGGTGGGTTTTTTTTCGTCCTAAATCCTCTATATCTCTAAGATATAGCTTCCCTTGGGCTTTTCGATATATTTGACCTTTGTAGGGCCCATCTGGAAGTTAATTATGTGAAATGAATATACAGGCAAGTGGTTCTATATGGTTCCTCCCTATATCAGACGATGGAACATGAAAACCAACAAAAGTGAAGTTCTTAGGAAAAGAGGGGATATAACCTACCTAAGGTAAGAACTATTAATACAGAGCAGAGTCGGTGGTCTAGTTGGCTAGAACAGTCTGGCCATTCCCCTTCTTGGGTGACACCACTGACCTCTCTGGCTGAGAGTTAGAACCTGGGAGGTCCTAGGTTCGAACCTCAGCTCTGGTAAAATCATCTTTGATGATTTTCATAGCGCTGGAAGAGGGCCCTCTCGGCCCACCAGCGTGAACTTTTTGTCAATTAAAATTATTTATTCTCCTTGGTTTCTTTTATTTTTACCTCCCGTTTGATAGGAATATCTTAGACGTCAGGCGTTCTCCATTTTTTGTTGTTATTGGTCCCCCTTGGGCGTTATATATCAAAGGGGAAAGATATTGTCGATGGAATCTAGGAACTCAAGGTTTGTATTTATCAAGTCCCAAATCCTAAACTATTCCTCGATCTATGCCTGTGAAACTAACCAACTTTCCTAATATAGGAGTTTTCTATTTCCCAGTTTGCCAATATCAAGTCTACACCTTAAACAGGATATACTGCGACGCATTCAGCAATCACAGCCTGTATATTGGGCGCAACTGCGACCAGGAACGGAGGCTGATATCGAGCAAGTCTAGGGGAGAGATCTGCTAATCGGCCTAGGGACGCCAATCCGTCGGGAGAGTATTGACAGGGTGTCTGTGAGCGGAGTAGCTATCGATTATGGAGTCATCTGGATAGCTTTTCCGAGTTCTGTTCATAGCAAGAGATGGCATTGTGCCAGCACCTTTTTCGCAGAGTCTACACTTTACCTTCTCGTCCATCGCCACATGAGCAAAAGAAGGAAGTGTCTTAACCTTCCTTAGGTAGATACCCCTACGACGCCCACACGAAAAGACATCATCTCCATGCCGGTCCCCAGGGTTTCCTGCCTACAAAATATCACTACACAATGGAGGCCATCCGCTCAAACCAACAAAACCTGCGAGGGGGACTCTAACCCGAGCAAAACGAATAAAACCATCGCGAAGCCATGACTCAAGCCACCCAGAACTGTCTCCCCAGAAGATATTGTCTTCATTTCTTCCTTCAGAAGCGAGCGCATATGCTCCCCTGGCTCGATTAATCCGTCAACCTGCAGATCACTCTGCTGCCAGAGAAAATATACTGAACCGTCGGGTTATCTTTACTCGGTTGAAAGCCGAAGGCAGGCGGACACTAGCAGATGGAACTATGGATCAAATTCCAGAGAAATATTCGGAGAGCGTAGCTTCGGTGGATGAGACGGCTAGCCGCAGTAAATAATCAGCCCCGAATGTCTCTCCAATACCAGAGACCAAGCAAAGGGATATCTAGGTTCGGTTCAAGAAAAAAGGGTCTGGTGTGACCGAACCGTCTGTCTTTCGTCGTCCTCCACCGCTTTGACTATTTGTAAAATATTCCACTCTAAGTTGAGAGCTTCCAGAGTGGAATCAGCCCCTAGTCGGTCAGGAGACGTGAGAGATCGGAAGACACTTTTTTATATCGATTTTACAGTTTTGGCGTTTCCGCTCTCATTATCGATCGTCAAATAAATATCTAGAGACCGCAAAGGATAATTTTACCTCCAATTATCACTCTGATTTGTACAAAGAGAACGGAATATAAAAGTGAAAAGTACCTGGTCGTTGTCCCGAACCCTGATACTAGTAGAAGTTCACTGATGATGTAAGAAAGTCAATTATTACCCCAGAACCTTCAGCCAAAGGATCGAGAGTCACCATCTCATCTCCAGGGGTATCCGAGATCAACTTGTGACCACATGAGAAAAAAGGATTCCTTGACTTCTTTGTTAGTCAAATTATTTCCGGGTTGTCATCGTCAACCGTATCCTCAGGTACTCCAAAGAATGTCACTGGGTGGCGAAATCAAACGATGACTGTGACGTGCTTTGGAGACTGAACTAGTCTATCCCATTTATTCTTGTGATCCTTCCCAGGTACAGGCCTCACACGAGCGAAAGACTTCAAACTCCGCTAAACAACAACGATGGCCGCAACCGCCTCATCCTCCCGCTCCCCCATAAGAACCAGCGGCTCAACGCTACCCGTTACAGAGGAGAGCAGAGAGAGTTCGCTATCCCCTCTCAGGTCGGATATTCCCGACCCTAAACATGAAGATACAGCCCACAATAGCTCCACACGGGGCGGCCTTGCGAGAAGGACTCTCGGGATCGCTCTATTGTTAATAGTTGTCGTTCTATGGACGGCCTCAAGCTTTCTTGCTAGTGTTCGTATATCTTATTCCCTTGCTTTGGTGGTTCCCGGCTTCCCCCGTCGAGTTGGCGCTGTGGTTTGTTATCTAGTTAGAAAAAGCCGATGCTGATTGAACTGGCTCTTGTACAGACTCTATTCGCGGATGATACCTACTCTAAACCATTCTTCGTCACCTACGTCAATACCTCCTTCTTCGTCATACCCCTAGTTCCCGTAATCGGGAAGCGGTTCTATAGATTACATCGCGCAGGCAAGCTCGCTCAAATAACCTCGATACGGACGCTGTGGGCAGAGTTAGATTCACCGGGGAAGAACCAAGAGGAGGACGGCATTTCTAAGGCAGATGAGGAGGAAAGTAATGATGAATTTCAGCAACATTCTCCGGCAGAACGATTACTCGACCGACAGGCGGAGGCGACGACCCAGGATCAATCTTCCGAGAAGTTGGGCCTCCAGGCGACAGCGAGATTGAGTCTCGAGTTTAGCATGCTGTGGGTAAGCGGGCAATAATCTCTTCCCAGGCCTAAACCCGAAAAACGAATGCTAACATGTCTTGTATAGTTCCTTGTAAGGTTTCCCGATTAAAGAGCTCGAATTTCTTGTTCAAAATTGACATTCTAATAGGCCAATTACTTTGCGGCCGCTTGTCTTCAGTATACAACTGTTGGGAGCACGACAATATTAACATCAACAAGCGGTACTGAACAATTCCCTCCGAACATACATACAATGTTCCACTTTTAAGCTTTTTCATACTAATTATCCCTACCATTTAGGTGTATGGACACTCATATTCGGCGCCGTCGTCGGTGTCGAGAAGTTTACTATCCGAAAGCTTCTAGGTGTTCTCGCGTCACTCGTCGGGATCGTCCTAATATCAAGTGTAGACCTCTCTGGCAGCGATGAAGACAGCCGAGGCTCTTTCCCACACAAGTCCCCAACGGAGATTGCCATCGGGGACGCAATGGCGGCATTCAGCGCGATCATGTACGGTATCTACACCATCGTCATGAAGAAGCGTATCGGCAGCGAAAGCAGAGTCAACATGCAGTTATTCTTCGGCCTAGTCGGCCTCTTCAACACCTTCCTCATCTGGCCGGGATTTCTAATCCTACATTTCACCGGCGTCGAACGTTTCGCTCTCCCGCCTACCGATCGTATCTGGATGATCATCGTTGTATGTTCCCCTTACACCCTACCCCTAGGTGGCTCTCTTTTCGTAGAACTAACTTCTCCCACCTCAGATAAACTCCCTAACCTCCCTCGTCTCCGACATCTGCTGGGCCTACGCCATGCTCCTAACCACCCCCCTCGTCGTCACCGTCGGCCTAAGCCTGACAATCCCCCTCTCCCTAATCGCCCAAATCTTCATCCAAGACCACTATTCCAGCGTAATGTACTGGATCGGAGCCGCGGTCGTTTTCCTCTCCTTCGTGGTCGTTAATCATGAAAGTAAAGGTGACGAGGAGGCCGAAGGAGGGACGGATAGTGGGAGTGGTGGGGGTTATGTACCTGTCTCGTCTGGGATAGATGGGGAGAGGGAAGAGATTGAGTTAGATGATGATGATGAGATGGAATCTAGAGCTTCGGATCGAGAGAGTCGTCGGGGTTCGAGATGAGATGAGTCCTGTTCCCGAATTTACCAACTGCCTTAACTTATCAACCTTAGATTTCTATATTTGTCATTTTTGGAGGGGAGATAGATCTATGTATGTTTTTCTGATGTTGCAAGCAATCTACTTTCTCTTATGCGGTCTACGTTAGCATGTTGATTTACTGTCCAGTGCTTTTAATTTCTGCCTGCTATATTTTAACATATTCGGTTTCTCATAGAGCGAGCATATTTGGGATAGATATACCCTCAAGAATTATATTTTCTTTTAACTTGCTCGTCCTCATTTCCAATCTTTAGGGATAGTATCCTACAGAAATTCATGGAGGCGCGTAGATAAATCAATATTGACAATCAAGTAACAAAATACACAAGCATACAAACACACGTATTATTCATTCGATATCCCATACACCCGACGGATACCCCCCATGCCCACAACTATGGTGAAATAACCGGGATTCTCTCACCCCATTAACCCCACCCGTGTCCCAGCTGATACTCCAAGGGTAGAGTAAGAAAGCAGGTAATATGTAACGAAAGAGTTGAAATATGTAAATTAAAACTTTCAATATCATCAATATCCAAGAGCAAAAAAGGAGAACGAGACGGTGGAAGAACGTATTATTGTATACAAGAGAGAAAAAAGATGTAGAAAGTGGTGTTATAGTGGTATGTGAAGGCCGATACACAGATGTCCTGGGTGTGATGTGGATGGATATATGTAGTAAAAAGAAACCCGAGAGATATAGGAAAGGCCAGCCATCCTCGAAATCAAAAAGGAAGTCATATGGGAAAAGGTCAGAAAAGAAAAAAATTAAGAAAAGTACCTCCCGATTCCTCGTGAGTGTTCCATTTTTTTGAAACTCGTTATCGTATCAGTTAGGGATTAAGACTCCGGCGTACTGAGAGGTTCATTCGCCGTTAAGCGCCTCATATAAAACAGTTGCAAGAGAGAAAGATGATGAAAAACATGCAGATTGTTAGACCATGGATAACACCGGGTTTTCATGCACATGCTATGCTATGCGGTGAATGGAGAATGTAAATAAAAAAGACAAAGAAAATCAACAGTATAGACGGTGGAGTATAAAAGTAAAAGGCTGAGAAAAATAGAACATGAATGCTGTAGAAGCGATTAAACAGATAATAGTATTACATCACCCAGCCGTAGAAGTGGAAGGACGGGCAACGGAGACAATAGGAGCTGATTCAATGAGTTTCCTAGTAGCTTCGTCACGGCGGATCAGGATGCTCTTCAGAGATCCCAGCCACCTGGCGAGGGACTCTTCATCAGGAGCACAAAAGCGATATGTCTTTTCCTCCACAATGATTTGGAGGCAAGATGTTTTCGATCGAGACATCGGGTCAATCTCAGCCGCATTGATGATCTGGTCCATTGGAATTATCCGAAGGGCGGAGTATTCGCTCTCGTCTTTGTAAAATGTAAGACTTTTCCAGCGAAGGACAACCCAGAGTTTCTTCCACTGGCGAACTCCTCTTTTGCTCTTGAGGCAGTGTAGATAACCGTCGTAGAGAACCCGTTCAGGATCTACAGTCGAGGCAGCGCCCTGGTCGCTGGTTTGGCTCGCTTTGCGTTCCGTCGTCGGACGGCCATTCGCAGGGACGGTGGTCAGAGCCGTAGATGGTTTGGATGCAGCAGCTGGTGCATCCGAGAAGTCCGAATAGCAGCTAATCTCGTTTCCCGAATAGTCTTGTATGTATGAGAGACCTCCTGAGCCCTTAGCGGCAGAAGGTGAACGGAAGAGTTCTGGCGAGCTTGATCGCAGATTGTCGTCAGAGCGTTCGCTAGCGGTATCCGTAAACTGGCGTTTTCCCATTTCAGGGCGGCTGGCGTTATCCTGCCTAACGTAGAAGGCCTCCTCCTCGTCCGCTTCCACTCGAGCTTCTCTCCGGATCAGATCAATCCAATCCTCTGCATCCCTCTCCGACAGTGCCTGGAATCGATGGTTTTTGGAAGGAGAGAAAATGCCAAAGACGTGTTCTCGAGTCGACCTGCGTGGCTTGATCGCAGCTGCGGCTGTTACGTCTGAGAGTGTTATAGAAAGCCGAAGCTCTGCTTCTTCCTCGTTTTTATATACCGAGAGAAGGTTGGGTCGAAGGACGAGGTAGACCGGTCTCCAAGACGATTTAAATGCCTACAAAAGTATACCCGTTAGAAAAAATCCTAGAGTATCGAAGCTGTCTGAAGTTGCTCACATGTTTGCTCCTGGTGCGGCGGAATACCTTGCCGCTCTTCAGGACACGATCGAATTCGAAGCTTCCGTTCTCGTTCACCGGAGAGAAGGTATCCAGATTGCGATGTCCATTGCGAAAGCCAGACATCGTCCGCGACGGCGCAGCTGCTGGAGTAGAGTGAGGAATATCGATATGTCGTTGGTGGTTTGGATTGATCGCTGTCACGGGTTTTGAAGGGGGCGGCGCATGTAGGATTTCCGCCATTTTGGTGGAAGGATCGGGGTTTCAAAAGCAAAGAAGGGTATATTCAGAAAAGAAAGAACGCTGAGGATCAGGTATCGTAAACGCGAGAAGAAGATCGTTGCTGGAAAAGAGGATATTTGTGGGCGAGGAGGGCTATTAGTAGTATTAAGAATTATCATTAAGTCCGGGAAGGAGCGACAAGAATAAACAGAGAGCAAGATATTGGCAGGATTTCTTAAGAAAAATGAATAGACATCTCCAAGATGAAAGAATTGACCATGAGAATCATCTGGTTCCGCGGGTAATGCTTCATTGTTGAGAAGAATTGATTGTTCCTGAGGATGCGATTTGATTGTTATTATTATTTTTGGGGAAGTGTCAGAGATGAGACGAAGTCAATGATTTTGGTTGGTTTTTTGGCGTTGGAAGCTTTGATAGCCGTTCCAGTAGTTAGTTTGAGATCAACCCCTGAAGTTTGCAGAGGATCATCCACAATTGGTTCTGGCTTCTTTGCTGGACAAGCGCATGAAAGACAAAGAGTTCTTGTTCATTTGACGGTGATATTCTTGTACTTTCGCATCCTAATAAAAGAATGACCGGGATGGACCATCTGATGACTTTCTAAACAAAGACCACGATGCGCTCGTGATGGATGAACATCATCGTTGATGACTTGCAGGAAGAACGTTAGGAGATCATGTGATGCCCTCATCCTTGATGCTGGTTCCCCCTGATACTCAAAAGACATTTGAGCAGGGCGAAGAACATTCGATGGGGAGATAATGAGTTGCTTAAGGGGGAGTCAGGGTTCCATAATGTGGACAAAGACCCATGGACCCGCGCGATGATCAAGCGTTGCAGAGACAAGAACTTGACATGAGCCGGTGGGTCTGTTCTTCTGTTCTTCTGCTCCCATCTTCAGGCCATGATCAACTCACCAACGTTGGTCAACATCGTGTTGAAAACAAGGGAGCAAGTGATCACACTCGCCTGTCTCAGATCTCAGATCTTGTGCTACCCGTCGTACTCCATCCAGTGCGTCTCACTACGCAACCCTCTTTCCACCCGTTAATCAATTTCATAACGGGTGGCATGTGAGCAGTTTCCTAATCCTGTTCCACCAGAAGCATCTGGGGACTGCTTCCACACAACTGGACTTTGGGCTTCCCGGTGAAATCTAGTATTAAAACCCCTTTAGGTACGATCCAGTCCATCTTGAAGAATCACTTTACGTTGAACAATCGTCTGAGACCCAGGACAGGTTCAACTCATTCTGAATTTCCGTATTCTTTTCACTCTCCCACTATGCTCATCAATACTATGACACTTATCATTCAGTTTCAGCAAGACTCGACAGCCGGTCGGGCATTGCCAAAGAGCACATCCGAGGCCACCGTCCTGAAGGCTTTCAATCCCTATTCTCTACAACCCATGGAAAAGTATAACATTGTCAACTCCTCTCCATTCTGTCTGTGTCAAAAAAGGCTACCAGAAAATTTCCCCGAACCGATCACGGTTCCTGTTTCGTGGCTGGCTTGTCCATCGTCTCAGGGTCCAGTTTTGTTCCACTTGGTGAGTGGCGGCAGGGAGACCAACTGCAGTTGGCGCGACAAGCGGATAATACGGGAAAAGCAGCCCAACCGTCGCCTCCAAGGGATGAAGTGGATGTGTATCTGTCTCGAGAAGATTCGAGTCTCAAAGTCAATGCTCCACGATGTATCAGGTCAAACATGTTGCCTTCCAAAAAAAGCCAAAAAAGACAAAAAAGAGACAACTTGATGAGAACAAGCCCTGGACCATGTCTTGCCAAGAACCACTAGTATGTTCTGGGACTAGCATCCGATGGCACCACTGAATGGCAGCCAAAGCTTCGTAATCCTTTGGAAATGGTAATACCGTTCTTTAAATGACAAAACAGACTCTGTAGCATATTCTCTCGTAGTATGGGGTCTTAAACAAGCCACCAGGACCCGGGGGAGAGTATCAGAATAGATCTGTAGAAGGAACATTGTTTGGCGTTCGAGAAGAACAATTTAATCATCGATGGTTGCTGTTTAAGTGAAGAATGTACAGTGCAGGTTTCTTTCTTAAAGGAAATGATCTGTAAGAAATGTACGCCTCTTACGAGACCACCGAATTGTATTAATCATCCACGGGAAAGCCTTGGCGATCTGTCTTGAGTGGTGGGAAGCGCTTTGGGCCAGGAAAAAAAGTCGAGCCAGTCTGTTCCCAGTGAGAAAAACCAAAATCCTGAACTTCCTCTTCTCTCTCTCTCTCTTGTTCCAGTTCAACCAACCCATCTCCATCCACCACCCGTCAACCCTTTCTTTCACAGGACGATCAACTCCATGCGACTATCTCGACTCGGTTAATTCCCTTCTTCTGATCTCGAATACTCGCGCAGTCCCATCACCGAAGAGAGACAACTCGAGAAAGAAGAGAGAACATCCTTGGGGATAAAGGAGGGATTCCTCCAGTCGCTCGTTACTTTCCAACAGTCTGCCCTTTTTACCGACTTCATCCTCTCCCAACGAACAGGTTATCGAACACCGATCTACCTCTCAGTTTCCCGCGCAGAATCGGCCTGACAGTCGAGAATTGATTCGTTTCACGCCGGACCTGGAGTAATCGAGACCTGAGGTGTCTAGGCCTTGGCAGGAGGCTTTTGCCCTTTTTTTCTCGCTACTTTTATTATTTTTTTTTATAAAAAAAAAACCTCCTCGGATCTTTGTTATTAACCCAACACACCATCTCTTTTTCTTAAGATAAGGTTGATCGTGAGATATCCGCATCGATGGGGTTCATAAAACGCCTCGCCAAGCGAATTCCCGCGGCGCCCGCCATGCCACCGCTCGACGACGCTCCCAGGGAGAAGGGTCGTGTAATATCAAAGTTCGCATTCTTCAGACGGCGGATAAGATTAAGAGGGAATTCTTCGATTTCAATACCCTTGGGTTTTGTTTTGTTGTTTCCTTGTCTTGTCATTGTTCTCATTCTTCTGCTCGTCATCAGACATCCGTCCTCACCGGGTCGGATCCTGATGCCAGCTGGTGCCCCGCCTTCCATAAGGTACGTCTCTCGCAAATGTGTTGATCTGCAAGTCTTTGATATCGAGTGCTTACAATTACGTGATCAACAGAAAAATTAGCGAAAAGCATGATAAAGTCTTTGCCACCGGTTGCCTCGAGGTCGATACCAGCGGACCCAGAGCGAATGCAGCGTTCGTCGTTTTAGCGAGAAACAAGGAGCTGGATGGTGTTATCCAGTCCATCAAGTCGATTGAACGCCACTTCAATCGATGGTATCACTATCCATACGTGTTCTTGAACGATGGTGATTTCAACCAAACGTTCAAGGATACCGTGATGAATTATACTAGTGCTCCGTGCGAGTTCGGAAAGATTGATGAAAGTATGTGGGGATACCCGGATTGGACCGACCACGACGTTGCCAAGGAAGGGATCCGGAAGCAGGGAGATGCAGCTATCATGTACGGAGGGATGGAGAGCTACCATCACATGTGCAGATTCTACTCTGGGTAAGTTGGGAGAGGTGTCCTTGGGAATAAAAATAGTGCTAACGATGGTCCAGCTTCTTCTTCAATCATGAGCTCTTGCTCAAGTATGAATGGTATTGGAGATTGGAGCCCGAGATCAGTTACTTCTGTGACATTACATAGTACGTCTTCCTGTAATCACCACTATTCTTGATTCTTTTGAGCTAACCCGTTACCCAGCGATCCATTCATCAAAATGGCCGAAGCGAATAAAACCTATGGGTTCACCATCGCCGTCAAGGAACTCAGAGAAACTGTCCCGAACATCTTCAGATACGCTTCCGCTTATAAACGCAAGAAGAACTTGAAATCCAAGGGTCTCTGGGAAATGTTTTTGGAAGACCCTCCTGAAGAAGAAGAGAGTAAATCTGAAGAACAAGACACGCTCCCCGACGAAATTCTGCAAACTCAGCCCGGTGACAAAAGTATTCCAGACGTGGACCCTGACACGATGTTTGGAGAAAAGTACAATATGTGCCATTTCTGGAGCAATTTCGAAATCGCGAGACTCGATTGGTTCAGGAGCAAGGAGTATCAGGAGTTCTTTGATATGATGGATAAGAGTGGAGGTTTCTGGATGGAAAGGGTATGTAAACCGCTATATTTCAAAAACACCCTTACTCGATCCACAGGTTGCTAACTACCGATTAGTGGGGTGATGCTCCTATCCACTCCCTCGCCGCTGGCGCCCTCCTTTCACCAAGTGATATCCACTACTTCCGTGACTTCGGCTATCGACACACCACCATCCAGCATTGTCCAGCCAACGCACCCGCCCGTCAACTACCCAGGATCCCATACCTCGAGGAGACCACTGAGGATGAGAAGAAACGACAGGAGGAAGACGAATATTGGGCAACACCTGATCCCGTGAAAGAGAACGGCGTCGGGTGCAGGTGCAAGTGTGATACAGATATTGTGGATGTGGAAGGAAAGCAGGGAAGCTGCCTTGCCCAATGGGTTGAGGTTGCTGGAGGCTGGGCATCGCCATAGAGATGAGATACTCTCATCAAGTCTCCCATTGTTGACAGGGCTCCATCCTCTTTACCACGCGCCATAACCGTTTGTTTGATTTTGAGAATCGCTTGGGTCTCCATTGGAGTTAGCTGCCTGGCCTCTACCTTGTCGGCCATGGGATTAATGGAAGGCGTTTTTATCGGATTTAATCATTCTCTCTCCCCTATTCACAGTCGCCAGCGTCACGTTTTTACCCTCATCGCGTGGCTCAAATCGATGAAACTTCTTGGATCTTTAGGACGGCTCATATGTTATCTTTTTTTGGAAATGGGAATCTCCAGATGCTATCTTTTATGGGTCTTCATTCTCGCCAAAAACCACCATTGATTGTGGATACCGCCCTTCTGCAATCATGGCTACCCGACGTCCCCTTAACTACCGACGAGATTCTGAGAAGTGAAATCATCGTGGATGGCGCTAGCTTTTCTATTAGCGAGTATCACCACATATCCTTCGCCTACAGTCCATATATCATATTACCCACTTTTGCATCGATCAATTGTCCTTCTGGATACCCCCGTTCACAATCACGAGAGTCAGGCATATGGTGGGAGAAAAGCCATGAAGAATGTCAAGCGAACGAGACATACGTTCTAGTTACAACATAGGGAGAAAACTTGCGGGCGTTTATTACTTTTTTTCAGGAGGATCCGGAAGGGAAACACGAATCTATATCACTTTATTTTCTCTCTCCATTACCACCAGGCCTTGACCTTTTTCCCTCTCTCTTCCATCCTCTAATTGTACCTTACCTCCGCCTTCGCAGACCTCTCTTGTTTTCCATTTCATCTTTGTCTTTTCTTTTCTTTTTTTTCCCGGTTCCATCTTCCATCTCTGTTTCTAGCAACCCTTAATGCCCTATTTCATAAATGTAAATAAATTTCCCTTTACTTTTTTTGGTCCGGTGCCCTTGTTCTTCTTAAAATCCTCATGTGAGCTATCCTCTCTCTCCACCCTGAGAGCTTACTCCGAACAAAGAAAGAAAGAAAAGAAAAATCCTTGTTGTCTATAGAAAACGAAAGTAATTTTATGTTATGTCTATGTTGAAGCTCAAGGTTCCATCAATGTATTTGCGGTTGGGTCTTGAAGCAGCTTTCTTCTCTCTTTTATGATTCATCAAAGATGAATGGTTCTTCGATGGTGTTTCTTCTTTCACGTACCTACAGCGCGTTCCCGATGAGGAAGGAAGATATGAACTCGCTTCTCTGTATGAGAGTGATATGTTCATATCTTCACTCCTCCACCACCTCTCATCAACCACGCCTCCTTGTGCAATACGTATTGCTCGTTTCTACCACTTCAATCGCCTTATGGAGAAGTTTGGCAACGGGAGTTTGCTATTCTCTTATTGACAATTCCTCTTTGTTTCGTGGTATCATACATATATGACTGACGTCTTTATTATCCCTTGACTTTTCAAACTGGGAAATAATGACTCTTTGAGATTCTGACAAAGATTTCTGTGAAGCAGTATGCTGTTTCATAGTGAATTTCTTTCACTTTCATTCAAGCTCTCGGATTCACGGGAGTCTTCTAATTCTGGGTTTTTTTGTGCCTATTTGGGGCCTTTTAAAGGCAAGGCAAGATGTATCTGTGAATGTGGTGTCTCTTTAACAGCTTCCTCTACTTCACAAATTTGCTCCTTTCTATAACTATCTAAGAAAGTCTGAGCCCTGGTATCGTTTGCTCGTGTCGCGGAATTAGTATCCATTTCGTTTTTTTTACGGTTTCTATCTATCCCTTTTCCCGAAGTCATATATCCCTCTCTTTGGCGGATACCCATGGCGAAAACACCGCGGGAGTCCATGCCCAAGAAGCCGAGACGGGCACCATGGGACCCATCGCTTTCAGGTCTCCCAACAGAACTCCTCAAGTACTTGCCCGGCTATGGCCTTTCCTCTAGCGACCTATACGGTCTTGTCCTCTGCGGCCACAGATTCTCAGCGATCTATGCACCGTTCCTTCACAAGTTCGCCATCGCCAACCGCGGCGGGAAGACCGCGCTTAGAGGTGCCATAGAGGAGAACAACGTTAGTCTCGTGCGATATCTTCTCTTGAAGGGCCATGATGAGATGCCTCATCCTCGTAACTGGCGGGCCTTCGAGGCGGCGTTCTATTATGGGAATCTAGAGGTTATAAAATTGCTAGTTGGGTATATACTTGACACTTTTCCGGATGACTTGTATGATTTCGCAGATCAGGCGTCTTCAGGGTTATCATGCCTGGTTCATTATACGGGGATCTACGATTACCAGACAGTTGAGATGTTGTTGTGTCTTGGGGCTGATCCCAATGGACATGATCCACATGGCTATAAGATTCAGGGGATGAACATGGTAAAGCCTATCTCACGGTGTCAGTTGCTTTTTGACATAAAAGATGGGGATATAATGCGACTGCTCATAGAACGGGGTGGGAATATAAATCATCATCGACATGGGGAAACAGTGATGGACAATGCGATCAAGTGCCCGGAGAATCATGGAGTTGTTCGCGTCCTACTGGAGGAGGCTGCAAAATGGGGGAAACGCAGATACCTAGAAGCCAACCGGCCATTCCACGCCGCAGCTGAAGGGCCTTACCCCGATATAGCGAATATATTGATCCAATACGGATATCAGAACAAGGACCGTTACCTCTCCCGTTCTTGCTTTACGCCGGCGTACATCGCAGCTAAATCCTCAAAACAGCGCAAAGCCATCGCATTCATGAAATTTCTTCTAGGGGGAGGTATCGATATCAACGAATTTTGTCTCGACGACGATACTCCCTTGCTAGAAGCCGCCACGCATCACCACTGGCGCACTGTCAGGTTCCTCATCACCCGAGGTGCGCACGCGAGAGTGCGCGATAATCGGAATCGGACTGTCTTTCATCTTGCCGTCCTAGAGGATAAACCTGATCACGAGGCTATCGGGTTGATGCTGGGTCGCACCGAGCTCGGCGAGGTGGGCTACACGGCAAGGGATATGAATAGAAAAACGGCATTTGAGATTCTGTACGGCAGGACATATAGGGATTTTATGAAGAATAGGGAGATAAGTATCGAGCTTAAACCAGTCTTTCATGATGTGATGGAATGGTTGAGTGCTTTGCGGGGTAAGGGTGGTGATATTGGGGAAAGTTATCGATGGCTTTGGGGACACGCTGAGAGAGCGAAGAAACATCAACCATCCCAGGAGGCTTGAATTATCTCTGCACGTTTCTACATTGCCGTCGGCTATACTGTTTCACTTGCCAATTCTGTCAGTTGTTTGAGTGTCTTGTTTTCCTGCCTCATTTATCAGTTCGTTCGTTTCCTTACGAGCTTTTTACTGGTTTTATATTTTGAGCTCCGTCATCTTCGAGAACCGTTGATGTAGGTAAATCTTGTATTGCCGCGAAGATACATATATCATATAACGCGACCAGTTACTTCAGACTTTTTTTTTGAATATGAAGAAATATATATCCCATCTATTAGGTACTTTCCCGTTATATCCTCTAAGAAACAGTCTAGCGCGGTTCTGCGAGCCCCGATCAGATACAGTGATATTGCTGCTTTGGCAACTATATAAATGCGTGATACATGTAGGACATCATCTTCAGAGAGAGAGCAACGATATCTTACTGGAGTTCTAGTTCCAATTTCACCTTCACCTTCACCTTACTCTGATGGGGTTCCTGGCACGTGCTTGACACCCGAGTTGATTAGAATTGTCAACCTGGGCTTGGATCTCCTTACGGATTGATTGGGGCTTCAATCACGGATCATATGAAGCGAATGACGGGTAGAACCTTAGCATTAGAAGTAACGAACCAAGTGATAAATGAACGTATTGTATTTTGCACTAGCATGCTTTTGTGAAGCAGTGGAAACAGTCTGTAGGAAAGGTAGAACAAATGGGAGATTCTGAGAAATGAATGTACTCCAAAAATACTTACCTGGGGATGTATAGCAACTATGGCTACCTGTAAACCGCGGCTTCTCCTATCCCACTATCCAAAATCATAACCAAGTCCTCCTCTTTAGATAAAAATATCGGCTCCCCATCACTTCCAGGAAAGCTGTTGGCATAAGCTTTTTAGGCAATGCACTTGGTCTCCTG
Organism: Arachnomyces sp. KDTOL00113; assembly: GCA_949709995.1. Taxonomy (NCBI): domain Eukaryota; kingdom Fungi; phylum Ascomycota; class Eurotiomycetes; order Onygenales; family Arachnomycetaceae; genus Arachnomyces; species Arachnomyces sp. KDTOL00113. The sequence goes on from OX453237.1 coordinate 2,351,369, forward strand.
GAACCGATATGCCTTGCAATTGTTTTGATTGTCCGCATACCCAATATGTGCCTTCTCAGATATTGTGCCCATCGGACACGGAGCTGAGAGTCCCTTCTCCGGCGAGCGAAGACAGATGGCACAGTCTCCATACATGCAGAATCCTTCTCCTGTAAATTCGACGGCCTTGTGACCGAGGTCGGTAGGCTCGATTATGCCGAAATGCGGCCACCTGTTCCCGAACCAACCCGCTCCCTTCCCACTACGGGAACCAAGTTGGTCCTCGAGGTACCAAGTCCCGTCATCCGCGACGTAGCTGCCCTTGTCTTCATCGCAGTCATCAGTCGATTTGCAGACCTGTTGGTAATGTCAGTTTTTCCCCTGATGAACAGTTTCACAGGGGTTTGTTTCCGCGTTACCCTGAAGATGAGGTTGTCAATGTCACCACCAGACTGATAGGTTCCGCCAACATCACGGTTTAAGTGCAACCCATTGACGTCAGTCATAGTATAGCAGTGGCCATATTGGATTCCAAGATTGCCATCACAAGCACAGGCATAATTGTTGGTACACGCGGGACAGCGAGGTGAAGGCTCGGGAGAAGGGTTAGGCGAAGGCTTCTTCTTTGGTGAGCACTCGCCGTTCTTGAATACCTGGCCGGGCGCGCAACACGATCCTTTCGACGTGGCGGGATCGTAGGAATAGATCTGGTTAGGTTTGCAGCATGCTCCCTCCTTGGGGCGAGCTTTGTCAACGATGAATTCGTCACGGAAGCCACAACATTTTGCAACGCCAGTTTTGGGATCGTCATCTATCAGACACATATTAGCTGAGAATACTTGCTTGGTGCACTGGTATATACATGGGACTCCTGCGCAGCTCATGCAATTCCAACCTCCTCCGGCTTTGATTGGAATTTGAGGGGGGTTCTTCGCCCGGCAGAACTCATCTACTTCGTCAGGGGCTATCTCGTCTTCGGCTGCAACAGCAAGGATAGCTTGAAAGGAGACGAGGGATGTCAGGATCTGGTTCAACTTCATGGTGAACGAAGGTCTTGGGTGCGCAACAGTGGAGAGAATCCGGTGATGGGTAATGATCAAGGATAAAACGATGAATGAGGAAGTAAATACTGAAGAAATGGAGGAAGGTTGGGGGGTTTTATACCCGAGTTCTCTGGCTCCTTTTGACACTTGACAACAACAAACATGCTGGGTGCTTCAATCAGCCATCAGTGTGAAAGTATGAAGTCATGGGTCAACACAAATGTCTAAATTTTGGGCGGAGCAATTCAGCTGCTCCAATGCAGCGCCCCACAGATCGAGGTCAAGATGGTGAAGTGGCAAGCTGTAAGCGAAGTAACTCCCCTCCTATGATATCCTGCATGGAGGGGGCAAGTGGTAAGGGAGGTCACTTCCCCTCCTTTGACATTCTGCTTGAGGAACCTAAGGTTCCATTTCAAAGAATCCGGAGGGGAAAATAGCCAAATCAGGGCGCATAGCCTAAGCTCACTGGCTGGATAGTACATACATGTACACTCGTCACAGCGAAGCGCAGGCTGCAAGGGAATACACCAACGAGAGTGTGAATGTAGCCACAGGTTGCAGATGATAGATTCTGGATGAAGATACAGATAACAGCATGAGAAAGATGATTTGCCATCGACAGAGGTTGATGGTTGTGGACAGGAGGACAGGGCAATTTTCATATACTCATGAACATTCAAGGGGTGAAAGAAAAATGGGATGCTCAGCAGCCATTCTATGGGACTCAGAGAACAGCAGAAAAGCAAATCAAATATCACCTGACTACCCCCTGGTAGTATCTTGTGTTAATTTACCACTCCGGAGCTGATAAAGACCAGCACTTGGCTCACAGAGATCATTGATCGTGATGGTTCAAAAATTTCGGAGAATATCTCTGCCAGTATGACGTAGAGCCCAAAATTGGTCACTCAGCAGAGAGGCAAAATATCCGAAGAATCTCTGTGTATGTAGAGCTCAAAATTGAGACACTCTTTGAGGCCCAATACCTGTGGCCAGCCATCAACAATCTTGTTGCCTTTCTTTCGGGTTCCTTCCCTTCGTCCAGGGATTATCACTCAAGTTTTCGATGTCTGACACATTGCATGATGAACCAGCCTGGAACACTGAGCGAATCAATTGAAGAACTCACTCTTTCTCAAAGAACCAACATATTTCTTAGGACATTTTGCTTTTTTAATTCAAGGATCTCGGATGTTGATCTCGATGTTCTCAGATCCAGATCTCTTAGGTATGAACCGGGATTTGGATTGTCAGATTCTCAAGATATTTCTGCATGCATCATGCAGTCGGAGCTCCATCTTTTGTCAGATGATGAATGATCGATGATGGCGTGGCTGGTTAGATGCTGCTGAACTCAACGATGTCCGCGAGGTCCGCGATGTCCGTACCCCACACTCCAGCGCTTCTCGCTATATCGATGGTTTCTCGCCCCGTCCCGTCGATGCATTATCACACGCGTTAGGGGAATTTTGTGTCATGCAGTCATACAAGCGAGGTAAGTCTCCGAGTGATCATCTGATTCTCTCTTTATCTCCGAGCTAGATTCCTTACCTCGGAGAAATTATCTTGGCCCGATTCGAATACACATGACTTCGGCCAAGTTAATATAATGCCGCTGGAACTCATAAACTGCTATAAAAAAAATTAATGATAATGTAAGGAGTGTAATAGTGCGTGGTCCATAAAGCGTCTCGGTCGACTTTCTCTCAGGTAGCCAACCCTTTCGCGGGCATTCAGCCACGTCGGCTCTTCGAGCTGCTGGTCACTGAATGTTCAGCTCACCCCGACATCGGTCCTTTGGGCCATGAATCAGAATCATCTATCTTCCACTGCAGCTTCCTGAACCCCATGGTCCAATCAGAACTCTTTAACTTGCAGATGGCTTTCCGCTTTCATGCTGGTGAGCCGCGTGCAGGGAATCAGCAATCATGCAAATGAGGGATCCTGGAGCTGGCAAAGTGAGAGATCCATAATTCTATCGAACCAATACTTGTAGGTTAGTTGAAGTGGATGGTAGAGGTTTAAAACCTCCTTCCAATTCTCGCGATCAAGGCAATACATGCTCCGGACCTTCGGCCCTAAGCTCTCCCGAGTAAGTGAGGGTTGGCTCTTCATATATATGAGTGATGTTAGCATCTGAACATGAAGTGAAAGTAGGTAATTGGTTAAAAAACAGAGAAAGGAGAGGAAGAAGAGACTGCCCAGGTGCTTAGACACTTCTGATCGTTCTTCTTTGATTGCAAACTGATCAAACAAATAGAAAGTCGAAAGACTCATATTCAATACTAATAGCCAATCAAAGTAGTTTGTTCGGGGGTTTCCTGTCAAAGCTGTCAAGTAAAGGGGAAGCGACTGTTGTCAACTGCTGTCAACTGCTGTCGAGTCGCTGCCAAGATATTAAGCGAAACTTCGAACATCCCATGTCGCCTATCTCGTTAAACATAGACGCCCGATTTCTGCTTAATCATCAAAGACATCACATGATAGCATTGTACCAAAAGGGGACTAGTGTAGCAGTGTTATCGATGATGTTGTCATCCCTTCACACTAGTCCCTTTCTGTCCATCTACTAGACCTTATCACCAAACAGAGCAAGAGTCTCTCTCAGTTTCTGCCCCGCGTATATCTACTTCGCTGCCTGACTCTATATCATCATCTCCTTCTCACACCTTGCCATGTCACCAGTTCTACCAGCTTCTTAAATGAAAGAGATTCAGAGAGAAAGGGAAAAATACATATCAAATCATAGAACGCTAACTCTTGATCCTATCTACGATCTACTTCCATCACCCGAGACTTGAGTTGACTTGTCTTGAAACATCTGACTTTCATTTCCATCCAAACCCAGCCAACCCACTTGAGGGGTCTCTCCCTCTAGAACCCGATATACTAGAAAGGTCACTAGGCAACAACCCTAGATGGTCCGCCAAAGCCCGTCTGTGTCAAGAAAAGGCAAAGGCACTGCCGGAGAGAACCCTTTGTTAATCTCCCCCCGATCTTGAATCTTACCTTGTCTTCGCGGCTGTCATCCTTCCTTCTACGCTCATTAACCAACCTCAAATACTACCATGGCTGACACTTCTGAGTCTGATAGCAAGACACCTCCTAACTCTCCAACTCTCCAATATCCTACCCTCCCTCCTTCACAGTCGATGGCAGGTTGGCTGTCTCAATCTCGACCTGCAACGATGACGTCAGCATCTCATACGGAACGACCTCCAAGCTCCCTGAGCGATAGCTGGGCAACACTCAGTATCTCTGACACCCAGTCCGAAGATGACACCCGCTCTGAACAGACGGATGCGGCATCTCTGATCGGCCAGAGTGGTCCCGATGATGTAACTAGCCTCGATGAGCGGGAGGGTGACAGTGAGGCTGACGATAACGATATCCAAAGCAACTGCTCGGAATCTCAAGAGCTGTCACCCCTATTTCACAGTGAATCCCACGGTATTGATGATAGTGAGATGACAACGAAGCCTGGATACCAGTCCTCTTCCGAATCGATCGAGTTTGAGGAGCCGGAAAGATGGCCGGAGGCTGAGAGGGTGGAGATGAAGCATACTATACACGTTTTCGACGAAAGCGAAACCGAGGAGATGAAGAATCGTCTCCCACACGATATTGGGGATAGGGAACGTTTGGTTGCAACGGTGCAGCAAACTATGACAAAGCGTGGTCTTGATGTCAATCAACCTTTCCGTGTACTCTATATTGGAGACCCCGATTTCCGGCACATCATCCTTGACAAGATTGGAGATGTTCTGGTTTCCAGCCCTGATGATGAGCTTGATAGCAGCTCTGCGGATTCCTCTAGATTCCACGTTGTGCCGACATCGTTCGGATCGGGTTTGACCCCTAATTACGCTGAGCTTCTTCCCATCCATGTTCAGCTCGTTGTTGATGATTGTGTCTCTGCGACTACCACTACGGGAGATATTCACAGCCCTAGTTACCTCAGTCTATCCTTTAAAAGCCGCCCATCTTGTCACTCTACGTGGACAGGGTCCGGTTACCAAGTTACATCTTCCTCAGATTGGACCCTTCCTGACATGGCTGTCTTTTTCATTTCTGATAGGGACAATAGTTCAGCCAGAAGGACCCGGCACTTGGCTCAGACCTTCGCAAAGAGACATGCGATACCATCGATGATTATATCCGAGCAGCCTCTTTGGGGCAGAGCTGATACCATGGTTCCCGTCGACTTCCAAAGCCTCCATGTTTGCCTAGAGTCCCGTGATACGGTATCCGGAGAATCCCATGTGATAAGGAGATATCCTATCGACTTGAAGACGTTTGAAAGCATCATGCCGGGTCAGCTTAACAGAAATCTGGCTTCTCTATCTGGTCTCTACGCCAAGAAAGGGCAGAGTGCTCCACCACCACGGGATGTCATTCATTCATCGAAGAGCGGAAAATCTCAAACGTTCCCGTTTCCTTTCAACTCCTCGTCTATCAGTGGATCGTACGACGCAGCTTCGGTATTGCGGTTTATTATACTTACAGTTTTATGCTCTCTCATGGTGTCTGTTGGATATGCTGGAATAAAATACGCTATACTGTTCTTCATTCAGTTATTTGCGCGCTCCGCCAGCTTTAGTTCTTTAGCTCCTGCCCACCCTAACTCTGTCATGAGCCCGGGTACAACACATATGACCCCATCGGCAAACATAAGGTCTGTGAGTGTGTCAGTGGAGACTCCAAATGTGAGCAATAGTATCCAGCCGGGTTGCCCACGCGATACTCAACAGGGTATCCATGACTACCTTAAGGGAATCGCCAAGAACGAACCCGAACCACCGAAAGAAGTCGATGAATTTCAAGTACATGTCGTTGGTGACTGCCATGCGATTATTCGACCACCACAGCGAATTACTTCCATGAAGAAACCGCCAAAGTTTGATGTCAAGGTACTAAGAGGGGATGAAGAGCTGCCATACAGCCTTTCGAAGCTCTTCGACGGGGTATACTCAATGAAACTTGCTCGAGAGGATGCCTACGGCTCGTTAAATATCCGTATCTCAACCAAATCAAAGCCACGCCTCAGCCAGGTGTCTGAGATGGATTTCGGCACTCCGTGGTTGAAAATCTCTGGCTGGAAGAAAGCTGCGACGGGGATTTCGTCTCGGCTCATGAAGGACCTTAGTACGGCACATACTGGACTATCTGATGTATATGTTCGGTTCTCTACCGATATGCAGGTCTGGATGGGGGATGCGGTCAAAAAGGCTGATGCGTTGCGTCGTGAGACGGAGGTCCTCCGTAAAGACTCTGTCCAGCGTACTTTGGCATCGACTACCGGTGCCGTCATGACCCGATCGAAGCAATACTCGGATCTCGTCAAGCGGGAAGGGGAGAAGCAGCTGGCAACAGTTTCTGCTATGTTGCTGAAATCATCCCAAAGGATCAACAAAGAAAGGCTGGGTTTCAGCAACGAGATGTGGTCTACACTTCAGCACCGTGCGAAAAAGGTCAGCGAGTCCGTACGAAGCACCGACTTGACGCTTCTGCGGGACAAGTTGCACGAAGCTAGCAGATCTCGGCCTCTGGCTTTGGCGCAATCCCGGGCACGCAAGCTTCTCACAAAGCATTCATCAACAGGTTCTCCTCCTGCCTAGAACTTTTGAAGTTTCAACGTTGAACAATGAAGGAACGGCGTTCACTTTCTCTATATGATTGTTTTTCGAACTGGTTTTTCTTTTTTACTCGGACGGTTTGGTGGGGTTATGCCTGGGCTAGGACAGGAAATATGGGGGTTTCTGCGGTAATGGGATAGGGCTGGAGCTATGGTATTATTCTCATCATAGCCGGACAGGGTGTGTTCGACTGTGCATCTTCTTATCGTGACCTAGGTGGATATTGACTGGGGGCAAATATCTTAAAGTAATAGTTGATTGATTGTGTATTTACCTACCGACTCACTTCAATTTAAAGTGTTATATTGATCAGATGCCTCTGCTCTACTCCGTAGTTCCAATCATTAAGAGTTCATCTCTAAACTGAATTTGTAGGAAACAAGCACAGAGATGTAGAATATACGCTAGTAACTGTCCTGAAAGATCATTGAAAGATTTGGGTGTTGCCAACAAAACAAACAGTAAAAAAGTAAAAAAATATTAACCCCCGAACCCACCTGAGAGACTACTCACCCTTTCTCCCCTCTCATACATTCACTTTCACTCTCACTGAGAAGAGAAAGAATATTAATTCGATCTCACTTCACTTCCTCCCTTCACAACTTTGAACAACACTTCACCCCAAGAAAATCAACACACAACACAAACGAAAAAAAGCACCCCCTCTCACACCCCGCAATAATGTCTGAATCCAAGACTGACCCCACCCCCACCGCCGCCGCACCTGTGGAAGACGCCGCAAGCACTACCACAAACACCGCCGCGACCTCGACCGAGGAGGCCTCAAAAGCTGAGGGTGCCACCACAGGTGCCGGGGAGGAAAAACCAGAGGAGAAGAAGATGACGTCTGATAACGTCTTCTCGATGTTTGGAGGAGGACCAAAAAAGGAGAAGAAAGAGGAGACTGATGAGGGAGCTGATGAACCTTCTGGATCTGCGAAGGCACAGAAGGAGAAGGAGAAGGAGAAGGGTGAGGGTGAGGTATGTGATTCTTGTCTTTTTTTGTGTTGTGTTCTGCTTTTTGGTGTTGTTTTGGTTTCCGTCGCGGTTGGAGCCTACAGTAGGGTGAATGAGAATGCTTGGTCCTATGGAGGAAGTATGTGTGTTTGCCTGCTTCTGCTCTGGTTGCGACGCGGGCACATATATCTACCCTCTTACGGCCTAGTATGGACTATTTTCCCCGCTTTACTATAGGGTTGGAGGTTTAGGGGTATTCTATCTAGACTTCTGGGGGAGTGTCGCGCGAAACAAATGTACGGGTGTTGTGAGAATGGGTTACTGATATGTGCTTCCATCATTTAGGAAGAAGTCGATGAATCCCCCGACGTCCACTTCGAGCCCGTCGTCCACTTGACCGAGAAAGTCGAGACCAAGACCAACGAGGAACTTGAAGAGCAGACCTTTAAGATGCGCGCCAAACTCTTCAAGTTCGACCGTGAATCCCGGGACTGGAAGGAGCGTGGAACTGGTGATGTCAGGCTTTTGAAGCACAAGGAGAACCAGAAGACTAGGCTCGTCATGAGGAGGGACAAGACGCTCAAGGTCTGCGCGAATCATTATAGTATGTGGCTATCTATCCGAACGTGAAAGGGGGTATACGGTGGAGCTATTTGCTAACTCGGCTGGTGTAGTTGTCCCTGACATGAAGCTCTCCCCGAACGTTGGAAGTGATAGGAGCTGGGTCTGGAATGCTGCTGCGGATGTCAGTGAGGGTGCCCCTGAGGCACAGACACTTGCTATCCGCTTCGGAAACAGCGAGAGTGAGTTATTATCTATCTTTCTATCGGTCTGGTTATTTTTATATGTTACTAACGGGGATTGCGAATTTCCAGATGCCAACCTTTTCAAGGACGCTTTCATCAAGGCTCAGCAGGAGAACGAGAAGCTGTTCGCGAAGGAGTAAATTCTTTTTTACTTTCCCAGCTACGATAGAGAAACACGCCCTTATGCCACCGATCCCGATCTCTCTAAGGAAGCTTCTATCCCGAATGCCCAATCCCCTTTCTCATGCCCATAACGCACCCACGAACCCCCCAGCACTTATTCCCTGTCTTTCCAACCAGGTCAACCTCTGTTCCCTAGCGAAGCGAGCAAGAAGAGTACAGCATACCGGCGATGGTCTCGATAGCTAAACAGTTCGGATGACAGACTGTGACGAATGTGCTGAATTGGGGTGGATAGCTACCTGACTCTTTCCACTGTGGTTGTTCCGTCCCCTTTTTGTCCATTTTTTTACTTCCATCCTCTCTCCATATGCTTTTCTTGATTTTGAGCAGGAAATTGGCAGTAGATAGAACATTAGCAGCGATAGTTTCCAAATTAAAATCACGGCTCTTGAGTGGCAGACCGTCGTTGAATAAATCTACCCCTTTCTTGTCCCCCCACGATACCTGAGTCGCCGAGTGCGGCGTTGAACGTAGCAAGCTGTAAAGTAGTTGGCAGCCGTGGACATTCGCCCAATAACTACTAGACTTTACCCTGTCGTGAGATACACCCGGCATCGAGTAACACGAACGTAGAGAGAAAGTAGTCGTCCCCTTCGTCGAACCTCATATCCATAGGGCTGACCGAGCCGCGTGTATCGATACCGACGTTAACCCAAACCTTCACTTTAACGCGCCAAACAAGCATCCTGTCAACCCCACCAACGAGAAGTTCCCCCATTCAAATCACTTCAATTGCCCTATCTCTCACCAACCTGCAGACGAGTAGACGCCAGGGAGGAAAGACAGATCGAGAAATAGCTTTACATTCGGGCACAAACACCGACGTACCTCGATTTAACGCCGACGAAGCGAAAGGGTGAGAGAGTTTTCTTTGGTCCCAAGCCAACAGCTCACGTCAAAGCTTCCCTCGACCACCCCCAAACTAACCTCTCGCCCCGAACCATTAGCTCCACCCCCTTCCTCGACGCCATAGAAAGCTCTGCTGAATAGATACAAAGACAAAGGAAAAAAGGCAGATCGGTAGGAAAAGGGATACCAAAGCTTCCCCCCAACCGCAAACATGCCTGATGTGAGTCTCTCCGCTTGGTTCTGAATTTAGCTCGTGTTCCTGAAAAGCTATCTGCCTCGACGGCGATAATGAATTGTTGCTAACCATGTTCTTTCGCGCTGGCGCAGGTCAAACGCACGGTTAAGCTCATTACTGAGCAGAATGTAATGTTCGTAGCCTATACCTTCGTTTTCCCACCGAGACCTCCATTCCACGCACACTGCTTCCCTCCCCGCACCTATGCGCCTTCGCGTTTTTCTACTCCTTTATGTCCTGCGCAGCTATACGCTCTTAGGCTATGGATGAGAGGCGCTCTCCATTTCTAGAGTGCGCGCCTATGTGTTACCGGCTTACAAAATACTTCGAATAACCCCAAAATTGCCGCATACTGATTGCTTGACTCCTTTTATCCGATTATAGGGACAAAGATTCCGGTGTCGAAGGCTTCCCATTACGGCGCTGGTCAATCGAGATTTATCTTCTCAACGAGCACGGAGATGAGATTCCTGCCAGTCTGTTCGATCGCGTGACGTATAAACTTCATCCGAGTTTCGGTGATAGGGCAACACAGGGTAACGCTATCCTTCTACCCTCCTACATATCTTTTTATCCGATCATGCCTGGACTCGGCGCATAATAAGGGGGGCCTGGGATAGGGATTCTGCTGTCCTGAAACGCGCCGACTGGGGTCATTTCATGACGATGTGAGGGCTAACTTGGGGTGCAATTTACAGTGCTGAAGGAACCTCCATTCCGAATCGAAGAGGAGGGTTGGGGTGAGTTCTTCTTGGACGTCATCGTTACTGCGCCGGATAAGGACCATGTTATATCCCACGATTTGAACTTTCAGCAAAACAAATATGATGCCAACCATACACTTGTAGGTGATCTTGTTTGCTATCCGAGTTATTCTTGTGAAAGCAATTCGGAGCTAATTTTCCTGTCTAGGTCTTCAAAAATCCTAAGCCACCTGTCCTTGCCGCCCTTCGAGCATCGGGTCCCATCCCCGGTGATGAGAACGGAGTGAAGTCGAAACGCGGAGGTGGTCAGGATGATGGGTCAAAAAAGAAGAAACGCGTAGACAAGAATGTGGGTGCCCCACTCCTCGGATATCATGTTTCATGTCGAGTTTCAAGCTTTCGCTCGGTTAAAGCTGACGGAATAACAGGTCGACATGGACAAGCTAGCCGATGGCCTCCAGAAACTCGGTGAAGATGATCTTCTCCAGGTAGTGCAGATGGTTCACGATAATAAAACATCTGAATCATATACTAAGAATGATGTGGAACGTACGTTGTTTTCGGTTCTTACCTTTACCCGTCCCTTGTTGGAAACCTCCTTTCGTTAATAGACACTAACCCAATCTCTGTCTCAACAGAAGGAGAATTCCACGTCGATCTGTACACCCTCCCTGACTCCCTGATCAAAATGCTCTGGGACTTCACTCAGGAGAAAGGTGTCGTATGAAAAGAGGGAAAGATCTACTAGGACTTGTATTATGAACACCCTCCCGATTTAAGATGCAATCAATGGACGAAACGAACTGAAGTTGGGCTGGGTTTGATAGCCTCCCTCGGTGTTGAGAACGGGCGGGCGGACGGATTGAGCTATGATAATGAGGGAATGAGAGAAGGACATGAACACGGTAGGGCACTACCAGTCTCTTCGTCCTTTCCCCTTTCCTTCCTTTTCTCTTTATGTGTTTCTTATGTTTTCCCCTTTTTCTTTGCTATCTAATTTCCCGGTCAGTTATTATATATAGTCTTTTGCTGGCGTGGAGCTCGTTGTGTCTTTCCAGCAACGCCTTTTCAATTATATCTCTTACATTTACTTGACTTATGCCTCCTTTCCTTCCTTCTTCTGCAATCTAGAGGTTTTATATCCCCCCTCCCTGCTCACCATGGACTTCTTTATATGCCTTTTCTTGAAAGAAACAGGTTCTCTCGTATTCTTGATTAGGGACAAGGAAATATCTGAATGAAAGAAAATCAAAAAAAAAACAGAAGATTCTAAGATAATCCCAGGCTTGTGTATGCATTCCAAAGAAACGGGATATGTAGTAAGAGGGAAAGAGGGGCACGAGAGGCCGTTTATGCTTACCATGGTGAAATGTACTGCATCTTCGATTGAAGGCCCTACCAAAAGTAATAACTGACAGTGGAGAGGGGGTCGTCCCTGATCACCATGGTCATACTACATTTGCAGTTGAAGACCGTACCAAAAATTAATATCATTCTTTATGAATAACCAATAGGACAGACAGAGGGAAAAGCGTGATCAGATATAAAGCATAGCATAGCATAGTCAAGACGAGAGAACAAATGAGATGGATATCTGAGAAAAAGACATAAAAAGGGAAGAAAGAGAGAGAAAGACATGTACACCGTATAATTCCCCGGAGGGAACAAACCTCCTGTTTCCTTCCCATTGCTTGCTTGCGCCAGGAACTCCGAACTGAGGGATAATACAACATAAGAGAAGAGAAGAGATGCGATGAGATCGTTCGGACCAAAGGAAACAGGGACTGGTAGATTAGAGGACATGGTATCTACGAAGATAGCGTTAGCTCACGATACATGAAATGAGAAGAGAGAAGGAACATACTGCATCAACAAATCTTCCAAACTTGACGTACTGCAGTCCCGCCCATTCGGTAACTGATTAGCTATCTCCACTATCGTTGCGAAGACATCCCCTCCCTTATACGCCAGTAACGCCGGAGCAGTAACGTTATCCATATCGGCCACATCCTCATGCAGTTTCACGAAGTGAATCGTATTATACTTGCGTGCGAGAGGGATGAGGCAGTCTTCGACAATTGCGCTGGAGTTGGACTATACAAAACCACGTCAGTAACCGAAGCAAACGGGTCAGGGACGCTGGGCGCTGGGCGCAAACATACCTCCGGGTCATAAATACAAACCACCACCACCGTATCGGCTGTAACCTTCTCCACTGCATCCAGATACCCATTCGCATCCACAACATCCACCTTCCCATACGTCCTCTTATTAGGACTCACCCTCCTCTTCCCTTCCTGCAACTCTTGCATCCGACTCTGTCTCCATTTCCTCATAAACTCCTCGTCATCATCACCACCCTCCTCCTCACTTCCCGCCGAACTCCCCCGCGATGAGGGCTTCTTTGCAGTAGTCGCATTGGCAGGGACGGCTGCCTCGGCGGGTTTAAATGAGTCTAGGCCGGTGACGTTGTAGAGGGTTTTTCGGAAGGAGCGCTTTCTGGCGCGCTCGTAGGCTTGGGCATCTGCGATGACGCCCTTGGGACCGGTGTTGGCGTCGTAGACGGTGGTGGGGATGTGGTAGGTTGGGTTTTTGGATCTCATGTTGTCGTCGTTCTCGTTGAAGTCTGTTTCGCCGACGGCGTCGTCCCGGTCCTCGTCGTCTTCGTTTTCTGAGGAATTGGAGTCTCGATCACGATCTTCGGGATGGCTGGAGATCTTTTCTTTCTGGTTAAAGAGACGGTCGACTTCTTCTTGCGCGGTTAAAGACATAGTGGGAGAGAGAGGGAGATCGACGACGGGGGGGGGAAGGTGGTTCTTATATGTTATGTGTATGTCAGAAAGTGGGCGAGGAAAAGAGTAATAAAAGATTTAGAGTGATCAGAGGATCAGACGCAACGTGGACGGTGGGACTTCGTATCGGTCGATCAGGCACCAACTGGGGTGTTGTTGGAAGAATGGCGGCGTTTCAGCCCACGCGAGGGGGAGTAAGGGGGTTGTTGTTTCGCGCGGGCAATGCGAATGAACGAACGAGGGCACAGTTCTCTCTTCTGATGACTTAATAATCCCCTCCGAAATGAATCATCTAGTTGATCATCTAGAAAAATTCTGAGAACCAATAATGAAGAGAAAGCAAACCCGCGAGACGAAGAAAAGCGGAAGAGGGAAATACGGAGAATCCCGTTTGTTATTCTACTATGATGTTTGGATCTTATTATGGGCTGAATTTGGAATTCTTCGAGGATAGGAGAGTGTTCAAAGTCCCCAACAACAACATCATTATTGCCCGTCGATATCCCCAGTGATGCCAGGTGGAACACATGGTTCAGGGTCCAATTCTCTCTCTTCTTCAACAAGGGGGTGGTTCATCATAATCACATTTTAGTCACTCCCACAGTTCACTCCTTTCCACTCTTCGCAAGGCTAAGCACTAATTCGATGGGCTGAGGGCGCATATCATCCAGGGAGTCCGGGAGTAAACAGCGAATGATTTCTTTATTTATCCCTCCGTTCTTCATCCCTTTCCTCCTTTTTGCCATGCTTCCCATGCTTAGTCCTTACTGACTACATGCATATGAAGGCAACCGTGCCCTTTTCACGATGGCACGCCGCACACATGGGACTTGAAGGCGTTGAAGATCTTTCTCTTTCTCTCTCTAGTTTTTTGGTTGCTTTCAGGGGTTGGTTGCACAGCGCATCTTTTATCCAAGACATCTCGTGTTCGATGTTCGATGTAAGATGAGGATGGTGTGCATCGCGTCGCATAGCCTCGCGTCGGAGGAATAATACTTACAGTGCATACTCCTTGCTTGCTTGCTCGCTTGCGTGCCCTCAATTTCATCGTCCATTCTGCAGGTTGTTGCAGCTATTATCAGTGGATGGATTATGTATGCCGGCAAAGGAAGAATCGCTTGCATTTGATTGCATTCATTTCTTTATTAAGTACCACATCCGTGTGTGAGAAGCCGAGCCCCTCGGACTGTCCATACGGCAACTTCTGCTTTTCGATCTCAAACTTCGCCTATCCGCATGGCATGGGAAGGATAAATAATAAAATAAATATCAACTAGGATCGGCTGCTCTTCTCCCCCAGTTATTTTTGCTCCCGTCTGCCTTGTTTGTGGTCTTGGTCTTGGTCTCAGATCGTGAGCATCGTCAGCATCGTCAGCCACCTTTCTTTCTAACAAGGGCCCGCAACGGGAAAAGGATCCATAGAAGTCTGAAGAGAAAGACAGATCAACTGAATCAGCTTATGATGAGAATGCTTGCAAGCAACGTGGCTCATAAGATCCACATCATATTGCTATTATTGTTGAATCGGTGAGTTTGGGATTTGAAACATTCCAATTTATCGTGGCGATCATCTTATCGCTGAAGCCGAAGTTAAGAGAGATTTCTTTCCCGCCCAGGAATGTCTCTGGGCTGAAATGACCGAGATCCGGGAATATATCTGAATAAAGGAAGATCGATGCTGCTCTTTCCTGTCGGCATCTTGGAACAGCCGGGCATGTCAAAGCGTTTATTATTCCAATGCGGTGCAGTTGGAATGCGGCATTGCAGAATTCCTTTTCTCTCCGTTTGCGTCGGCATCTTGCCTTCCCCGTGAGTATAACCCGATAAAACAGAGCAGATTATGAATGGTATGATATGATATTAATCTATTCTCATCCAAAAAAGACGTATAGGTACATAGTTGGAATTAACATCCAATTTTTTTTTTTGATAAAACCATGCATAAATTACTTTTTTAAATCACCTACACCTCAAGCAACCAACAGCCGGAGGGAATCCTCTTACGAAGAGAAATGGCTCTGTCGGAAGGGGCTCAACTTCGACCTCTTTTTCGACGCGGACTCGGCTGACTGGCAGTCTACACCGATATCTCCATCGATTCCATCACACACGATTATGGGTGGGTCACCCTCGGGGCTGGAAATGTCAATATCCGAGAGTTCGATGTTGGTGCACACGGCATTAGGCGAGCAGGTCAGATCCGCGACAACCTTGCCTTCCTTTCCGGATGAGGTGCCGTAGATGTTGGAGAAGACGATGTCTGAAATGTCGACCTCGGAGGGGAACTCGGCACAGACGTCGGATTCAATGTCGAAGTAGCATTGGTCGAGGACGATGGGGTTGTCAGTGTTCTCGATGTGGATGTCCTTGAAGGTGATGTTGCGGATGCGGCCGTATCCGACATCAGGACCGGCCCAGGCCTTGAGGCGTGCTCCGTTCTATGGGGTTTGCTTGTTAGATCTTGCTTGAAAAGTAGGGTGAGGATGGGAGACATACCTGGCCGTTCAACAAGGTCACGTTCTCGATATGCGCATTCTCAATGTAGTCGAGGACGCCAGGGTACTGGCCAATGCTTCCCATGCTGACACCATGGGTGTTGTTGCACCACAGGTTCTCGACGAGGATGTTGGAGGTGTTTGGCTTGGGAGAGAAGCAGTCGTCTCCAACGTCGACACGAGTGTTCAAGACGGTGAGACCATCCAAGTTGAAAGAGTCGAACCCATCGGTGTTCTTTGGCTCGGACTGTGGCACTACTGTTAGGAAGAAACAATTACAGAAGGGAAAAGAGCCAACCTACTGAAACATTGGTCGAGAAGGCAGTAATGAAAACATTGTCAAACGTGACATCCTTGGAGTTGACAAAGAAGTTGGTCCAGCACGGGGAGTTCAATTGAGTAATCCCCTCAACTGACACGCGGGTAGCGTTGTCCGTCAAGAAGAGAATCGGACGATAGTAGTCGTTTGTGTCATCCTATTAACGTATCAGCATCTGTCCAACAACTGTCTCTCTCTCTAGATGAGGTTCAATGTCACATACCAAAATTTCCCTTCCAGCAAAGTCATCGTACCATTCCTGACCATTGCCGTTCAGGGTACCCTTTCCAAAGATCCTGATATCCTGACCACCCCAAACCCAGAAGGTGATTGACTTTTGGAAATCATAGTAGAAGTTGTTCGCTTGCCAGTAGTCAATGTCGTCGGTGAACTATATGTCATCACAACTTAGCCACCCCTATACGGACTGACCTATTTAGGAAGGTGGTCTATTATTCTCATTTACCTTAATCTCCCCATCAAGCTGAACCTCAATGTCATCCAAAAACGTCAACTCCAACTTCTTCCCGATGATATAAGTCTCTCCCTCCTTCAAGAGGAGTCTTCCACCATGGTTAGCCTCCGTGATTCCCTGGAGGAATTCAGCCGAGATATCATCCGTGTCGTTCACCGAGGGACGGATTGTGACGGTGCGGCGGTCACCTTCGTCACCATCACCGCCGGGAACGGGATAATGGTCGTCGTCGTCATGATGTCCACCTCCGAATTTGGCGGCAGCAGTGGCAGCCCAGAAGGCAGCAGTGAGAGCGAGGAGCTTCATCTTCACCACGGGGTATTAATGAGGGACGGGTGTGTTATGTGAAAGGGGTGATATGGGTTCAGCACAACAGCAGTAACAGAAAGCTCCAACAGGGAGGAAGGAAAGACCAACGCGGATCCCCCTTTATATAGGTATCAAATTGAACATGGTCGAGGGGGGAAGGGAAACAGATTGCCCAGATTACGGGGTCCTAAACATCCCCGCTGTCTCTCGTCTCTCCATAGACGCTTCTAGCTCTCCCAGATACTATGGAGGAAGTCGTATAAACAAAGAAAAAAGTAAGGAACAAATTAAAGAAAATATGTCATATTCCCCAGACAAATACACGGAAGAAAATGTGTATGGGTGAATTAATTAATCCGCCTCTAGAATCAAGCAGGGAGATACTATGGGGAAGTTAATGTGGAGTTTGTTCCCCCTGTTCGTTTAAGATGAAAATCTCGGGAGACCTGGGGGAAAAGCAGTTCGGGTCTGTCGGCTTCGCGGGGAAACAAAAAACGTTTTATTGGTGATGATCAGGAACGATCTATGCTATGTTTCTTGTTAAGCCCTCAGGCCGAGGTTGGTGGTTCTAAGGGGTTCGGGTATAGAGAGAACTGGAAAAATTACGAAGGTAGAGATACCATTGCCGACAGAACCCCCTATCATAGCCAAAAATCTAACAAGCGCCTATGCCTTCAAGGCTGCCCACAATAACCCCGTCGACTTGAGCACCCCATACGAAAAGGAAGAGCACAGTGCTCCAGAAACAATTAATAATAAACAAAAAAAGCTCGAGTTCAAGGCAATGCTCAAGATCACGACCTGATTATTGGTGGGATTGAATATACCATCCCTACCCCACAAGGATGAGAGTCTCGGGAAAATTGGCAAAAAGAACGAAGCTTCACATCAGAAGCTTGAGCTTTTCTTTAGTTGTTGCTATTAGTTGTCTTGTCCCAAAGCTGTCTGCCCAAATATTGAACAAGAACCGGTTGCTCATGAGGATGAAATATATTGGGAATTGCATCGCCCACGAGGGGGGGGGTTTCGTGCAGCTGTCCCCAGTATTCATCTTGATTTATATATACATCAGAGCTCCCTAACGCCTGGTTGAAAACTGAAAGACATTACTATTACTATCGTTACTACAAATTATCCGTCATACGCTTCTCGAAGCCTTCCTTGCCCTCTCGAGCCAGAGTCTGCTTGCAGATATATACCCATCACCTCACCTCACCTGACCGAGTCTGTCATATACCTCCAAGAGAGAAAAAGGGCGGTGGTGGATAAGGGGAAGCGATGAGAGCTCCTCGTCACATGGACTACCACAGCGGATCTGGATTCCACCCCGAACAAGTCTGCAGAATGGGGATCGTTCCGACTTGAGAAAGATATTGATGATGCGTCCGTCTACCAGCGATAACTGGTCTGAAGCATGAGCTCTTCAAATTGACAAGAGCAAGGTAAGTAAGGAATCGGTGGGATGTGTACGGAGTATTATATATGTTATAACTGTCAAACATCCCTTTCCTGGAGAGACAGAAGAAGCGTGGGAGGATGGAAAAGAAAACAAAGGGGAAGAAAGAGGCTAGAAGCACGAGTCAAAAAAGAGTATAGGAAGTACGATGATATTAAAAAAAGGCGGGATCGAAGCTCACTATCGCTGGCGGAAACTCTCCTCGTTTGCGTTGACCACCACCGGGGGAACCGGATTCTCACCTAACAACTTTTCGCCCGTCCTCAGAGCTTTGGACGTACCGAGGAGCAAAAAAAGAAACAAAGGTATTGTCGTCGTGATGGCAATACTTCCTTCCCTCTTTGTTCCACGGAGTAATTGCAATGCAATAATAATAATAGCAGATCAGTAAACGTACTAGGAACACTTGCACAGATGATCGGGAAAGAAAAAAAAAATTGAAGGAACTAAGTACATATTTGGGGGGAAGGGGTGGTTTGTTGCTCGATTAACATAGGGAAAAGAAAGTAAAAGAAGAAAAGAAATGCAGGAAGGACAAAGTAAATCTCGACGACTCGGTGAATGAAGGAGATGATAGGAAAGAGAGAGAGAGAGAGGAGGAAGAGAAAGAGATTTCGCCTTTTCCAGAACCGTTCCTACCTGGAAATAAGAGAAATGTGATATCAAACAATGGGAAAAAGATGAATAAGTTAGGTCAAAAAGGTGGTGTCGACGGAGACGTAAAGTCGGTTGCCGACAAGAAGAAAAGAAAGCTGAAGGGGGAATAAAAAATATAGGAAACGCAGACAAGATAAGTTCTGAGATGAAGGGGAAGCCAAGATGCCCAGGAAATGAAAAAAAAGGTATCTGCTGCCTCTTTCAAGGAATCCACGACAAACAAATCCATCATTACATCAGCTCTCCTCTCGTCGCGGAAATATCTAAAAAAAATCTACCATTCCTGGAAGCACCAAAGGTCTTCTTCGTATCTTCGTGTGTCGTCTTGCAGAGCACTGCCAAACAAAATATAAACCGCAACCACCAAGTAATAACTGATCCCCTTTTTTTCATATTATTTTGCGGAATAGGCGTGCCCGCAAGGCTCAAGAAGTATGTGATGATGCGGAAGAGACAGGCGCAGGTTGAGAGGCAAGCATCGATATCGTACAGCGGGAAATTTTGACCTTTGTTTTTGTGTGAAGAATATGCACGAGACCGGTTCAAATACGAATCCCGTAAAGGGGGAGGAAATTGGAGGAGACGGGAGTGAATCGGATGCTTTATTACCAGGCCCAGATCTTGAGCTAAATTGCGGAACCATACATATTAGCAATTTGTTTCACTATATTTAGCATTGAGGAATCACTCACCAGGGAATCCCAAGATCCTGTGCACAAACTTATCCCGTCGTTGCTAACACCCAGGCAACTGACGCGGTTCTCGTGGCCGCTCAAAGAACCAATCTTCTCTCCACGAAGAACATCCCAGACCTGGTTGTAGAGGTTAGTAAACAAATTCTACGATTTGGATGGTACTACTAATTCTTG
Organism: Arachnomyces sp. KDTOL00113; assembly: GCA_949709995.1. Lineage (NCBI taxonomy): Eukaryota > Fungi > Ascomycota > Eurotiomycetes > Onygenales > Arachnomycetaceae > Arachnomyces > Arachnomyces sp. KDTOL00113. The sequence goes on from OX453237.1 coordinate 2,371,133, forward strand.
AGACGTACCTTGCACTCGAAATCATCATATCCAGCAAAAAGTAGTCGCCCAGACACGGAGAAGGCAACGGATGTAATGCCACACAGGACTTGGTCGCTCTGTAGTAAATAGAGTTAGCATCTATATTTTGATTTCATAAATGTATCCATAAAAGCTCGGATCAAATGGGTCCCAGAAGCTGCGTAAACTATCGTAACCCGTCTCGGATATATGCGTGTGGATACACTGCATGATAGCATATAGCGCTACGCAGCGCATAGCCTCCCCGGAGCGAACCAAAACAATGACAGGATGTCGGGGAAGTCTAGAGCTTACCTGGTAGGTGTTGAGCTCACGGTCGGCACGGATATCGAAGAGTCGGCAAGAGGTATCATCAGATCCAGTACCAAATGCATTTCCATCAGGGAAAAATTGAATTGCGTTGATATCCGACTCATGACCGGCAAAAGTCTGCACTGCCTTTCCGGAACGAATATCCCATAGCTTAGCGAACGCATCGCAAGCACCTGAAACGAAAACGTTCTGGTTGGTCGGGTTGATGCTGATGCTCATTACATCACCGAGATGATCCGCGAATTCCGTGACCTTGGATCCTGACTCGATATCCCACAACATACAGGTCATGTCGCCGGATGAAGTCAGGATTCGGCGATCGTTAATGAATCGGCAGCAAGATAGATAACCTGAATGACCAGAGAGCTCTCGTGCGACGCGAGTGGGCCCTTCCCGAGCAGCTAGGTTGTAGATCGAGCAGATATTGTCGAGACCACCACAAGCGACGTAGTTACCACTTGGAGAGTATGCGCAGGTCATGACCCACGATGAACGGAGCGGAATGGCATGGACTTTATTCGTCGTGTACGCATCCCAAATGATAAGTTTGCCGTCCTGAGAAGCAGAGACGAGGTGGCGACGATCGGTTGACCAGTGCATCGCGTATATCTTCGCCAAATGTCCCTTCAGGTTACGACGCGGTTTCATCCCAATCCGGGGTAGAGGATCGGTGTTATTTTGTGAAACTTGACGAACTGTACGGGTGTCATGATTAGTTATTGCAGAGCAGTTGATGGCGGGGAGTTCAGGTCTGGTTCTTCGTCCTCGGAGAGCGAGGGACCATTACACCATCGAGGAAACGCCGGCGGGAATTAACTGAAATTGAATTGAGAACAGTGGCTCCTTACGTGTTGTATCCGCGAGTTCATCCTTCCTGCGCTTGATCCGATCTTTGAGACCCTCTGCTTCATGCCTCGCATCTGCGATTTTAGCCCCTAGCTGCTCACCCGTCATCTTGGCCGACATCTTGCCTGACTGATGTCCCTGAGGACGTTGTTGTGATCAATTGGGCGGAGTTATAAACTTGACGGACAGTCGGAGCGGTTGAAGGAGGTCTGGAGAGATGGTGGTTGTCGAAAGAAGTCCGCGGGAGCGACCGATCGATGTTTGGTCGGGGCGAGATGGTTGGTGATGTTTTTCAGGAGAGGAGAGAGGATTGGTGGTCAGAACGGGAATCGTACTACAATTAGTGTGGTTGGTGCACCAACACGGCTTTGCGGAGAAGAGAGGCCCAAAGCTGAGAAGATAATGACCGAGGAAAAGATCAATATCAACAACGAAACAAGGAGGCGTCCTTTTCCAGTCTGAAACTGAAGCGGAATTCGAAATGAGGCTGAAAGAGGATGAGGAATGAAGAGAAAGGGAAAAGAGAAAAAGGGAAGAGAGAGAAAGAGGAAGAGGTTGAAGGTTGAAAGTGAGAGAGAAGAAAGTGAAGGAGGAGGAGAAGGTCGTAACGTTTACGGTAATTTACTCGCTTTACTTACCATTTCTACTCAGCTGGTCTTGAATTTGGAGGATTCCTGTTCCCTGAAGACCGATAGTGATGGGGATTTATTTGCAAGCTCAACCCAGTCTTCTATTTTCTTCTTCATTTTATTCAGAGTTGACAACAATTCTGATGCGATAGCTAAATTCTAATATATTTCGAGATATTAATTATACACTCTTGAAGAGAAAGGTATCTGGTCAAGAAAAACTGCATCTGGGTACAAGTAACAAGACTGGGGGAAGCGCTAAAAATATACATGTCATGACCGGTATTAGAATACGAATTGTGTATTTGAATTCCTCAAATCCCAATTAAAACGGTCGGAAACCCAACAAGAAGATAGAAACAAACCTCCATCGCGATACTAAAAGCTGGGAAAATCGGAGGCCAGTAGCCTGCAGGATGTTCGATTTATGTATATGCAGTGACGACTTTGCTTGCCTGTGCAGTGCCCCCGACAGAACTCAAGGGGTCCAAGTCAAGGGTCACTCGCCTATGTAGGTACAAGGCCCTCCCGCGCCGTTCGAGCAATCTCCCTCCTCATGCTCCCAGTGAAGGATTATGCCCAATGATGGACACGGCTGCATTGATGATCACCATGGGTGGATTGGTCCAGCAGTCAGTTTAAACTCTTTTGTGTCCTGGTTTCCAAGTCCGCGGACAACTAGCCCGGGCCGCCCAGCTCTTACAGTGCTTGGAACTGAACATACGGAGAAGCGTCCGCGCTCTGCAACAAAAAGAAAGAAATCCTATCTCGCGAGAACCGAATATATAAAAAGATCACGAACAATGGGATTGTCATGTGAATAACGAGAAAACGAATTGAACTAAGGCAGGGATTGGTAATAATAACGTCGACTGGGAAGGAATTCGGGAAGAACGAAGCAAAGAAAAATCGCTTGCAGTAGGGGGTCAAAAAGAAAACAACTGGAATCCAATCCCCTGCATGTCGACGGTGGGGGTTAATAATTAACCAAGACCCTGTTCGTGTTTCAACCTCCCTCACCGTCGGGAACAATGGAACAAAACCGACCGAGAACGGCAGGAAGACGATGAAATACCTTCATCTTATTTACTTCGTCGTCTCTCTGCTGCCTACATCATCGAATACCATGTCGTCCCCTCTCCGCTCCTTTTCTCAAGGGTTGAAGCTTGTCAGCAAACGCGGAGAGACATATGTTTTGCTTGATCCACTCGTCCGGCGTAGAGGCAAGTGCTGCAATGTCTGGAGTGCGGCGAGAGAAAATGACTGGACGGATCAATTTGTTATCAAGCAACCAGATGAGGAAGATGGCCACGGGTGGCCACATTTCGTCGAAGAGATGGAGAGGCAAGAGCTGCTTTATAAGTCCGGGTACATTCGACGAATGATTGATGTGATACCGCCTTCCTCGAACTTGGAGCCTTCGAGTATGGTTCTAGAGGCCTTTCAGAAATCACTCTGGAGCGCGCGCTTGCAGCGTCCCTTTTCCTTGAAGGAGATTCGGTCTGTTATGAGATCTATTGCCATTGGTCTGGGGACCATACATCATAACAATCTCGTCTATACAGGTTTGTCACGGAGAGGATATGGACGAGAAGAGAAGTCTTAATGACTTCTCTCTAGATCTAAAGATGGAGAATATCCTCATCAATGGGTTTGACAATGAGACGCCGGGTTCTGGTGAAAACCTGGTAACGAAGATCGCTGATCTCGGGACGGGTACGGATACATCACCCTCTTATTGAAGTCGCGGGTAGCCTACTTACCGGCGATTAGTTCGGCCCCCGTCTCAAGGGCCTGTATCCTCCATCACATATCGAAGCCCTGAGGTATACTTCAAAAAACCCTGGACAGCCGCGACCGATATATGGTCTTGGGGCATCGTGGTATTTTTCTCATACTTCTACTCATCACCCGCGATCAATTACACTAACTAGCCTTCTTCAGTATCTTCACCTACTTCAGGCTCACGCTGACTTCAATAAACCCGGAATCTTCGACTCCTTAAAGGTAAAAAGCTCTTTGAGTGACAAGGAAGACATTGTTCGGGACGCCATGGTTCAAGAGTTTGACCTTCATTCAGTCGAGTATTACACCTCCGACCCCTTTACGCGAGGACTGCTACCACCGAAGGATGAAACAAGGACCGAACTGGATCACTGGGTTATAAAGTTACTAGATAATGGTATCCCGGAAAAGGATATCGAGACGGTGCATGTTGCCCTCAATCCAGTTCCTGACCGAAGGCCGAAGGCTCTAGACCTTCTAGAATTTGGCTACGTTTAGGTGACGGTCATGTCGCGGAGCAAGTAGCTAACAATCAAAATGTGTCCAGCTCAATTGCATTCACAAAGCCAAGATTAGGACAGTCGGAGGAATGTCGAATAATGGAGCAACAGACAGCATTTGGGGCGGGAGATATTTATACTGTACACCAAAGATTGGGAGGTGCACCAAGAAGCGTAAGAATCTAGTCGCAGACTCAATATTCAGAGAAAAGACGTATATAGCCTACCGTGCAGTGACGCAAGAGGGAGGGATATCGCACAACGAGAGCTCAAGCGCCTGCCAACCCGCGATAAGAGAAGGATATCCATATCGCACTACAAGGACAAGGGCTATCACAAGATAAACCCTGAAATTATCGCAGTGGCCCAGCTGGTGCACTCCCTCTATTTTCCATTGAGAAACAGGAAAGTATAGCATTTAATGTAGGTAGAAATGGTGATTGATAATAATTACAGCGAGAGCTAGGTCCGTCTCAATTCCGGTGGTTCGTGCGTATATACATACAGACAAGTTCACGGAGAAGACCGAGGATCGCGGTTGGGTTCGCTTCTGGCGAGTCAAGGGTGATCTTCTAATGTGCAAATGATAGGATATCAAACGTCGTGATAACTGCCCTCGAATCATTCGTCCGGCGTATGGGGATCCGGGAAGTACGAACCTGTTCCTTGATTTGTGTGTATAAACTTTGGCATGGATGGCAATGACCCTCTTAAATGGAGTTGATCCGAGTCAGGATAACATAAACCCTAGATACACTCAATGGGAGAAATATTGACACGTCCAACTTGGATCGGGAATGTAGTGAAGGATATATTAGTTCCTGATGAAGGGAGAGGTTGAATATGTCAGTTGTGCACGTGTATACATCCCTTGCAGGTATCATCATGTACGGATATCTTCAAGCCAGCGGTTAGTGGCAGGTCATTCTGTTGCAACTACTCGCCAACGTATGTATGACAGAATCTGATGGGTGAAATAGATGGTCAACCACACAGTTGGATCCTCTTCTGCCTCTCTCTGAAACTGTTCCGCATCTGCGCCTTCTCAGCTGTTTCAGCTGTTTCAGGCGAAGGAGAAACCAAAACCTCGCCTTACGCCCATAAATAATTGCGGCGACAGCATCTACCTGTAAGCACATCTATGAGAGGTTGTTTCAACACACCATGCCAATGGGACGTCTTGGTTGGTTCTCGACAAGTTTTTCTTTCTCCAGATCTTTTATATTTTAAGCGCCGTGATCCCCTCCCCCCATGTTTGGTAAAAAAGTGTGGCACGCACGCCGCCTTGCATGCGTTTCTAATCATAGAAACAAGATTTTCCCAACTTTCCAGAACCGAACCGCCTGATGTTCCCAAAAAAAGAATTTCTTACTTATGTCGTCACCACTTGAAACGAAACATCTGAGCCAGCCAATATGGTCCCAGCAAGGCCAGAGAACCGGAAGCGGCGGCGGCAAATTATTTCGGGGGGAATGTGTTGTTGGTGTTGGCCCTTGGCCCTTGGGCCTTCGGTCGATGGGAGGGTCGTCCACACAAACAGACACTCGGCGATGATCTCTCCGTTTCCATGGTTTCAGATCTGTCAAAAATGACTGCTCCCGCGCCAGAACACTCCATGAAAGATGCTAAATTAATCATTGGTTTATATATAGCAGATGTCAAGCGTTTGAAGGGTTGATCTCCTGTCTTCTCAGTGGCCCAAGCTGGATTTTATCTTGAGACTGTCGACGCCATCCTGGAAGGGCCTCCAGGGTGGTCGGTTGGTGAAACTTGTTACGTTGTTGAGCAGCGGGTTTGGGGTGAATCTCAGATGTCTGCCGGCGACTGTTACAGCGGGGGAAAAAAAGGAGAATGAAGGTTAAACCCATTTTCAATCTTCTTTCTGACACGATTGATCCCTGGTTCTTCTCTTCCGGCGTGTATCTGCTTCCGCTAAGAGGTTGGTTGTCTCTTGCTTCACCAACCCTGGGGTCTTAAAATAGGGGGTTGAGGATCTCGGTGTCCACCTATCCCCAGAGAGTAAAGGCAAGATACTTGAAACTCGTAGATGGTTCGCCTCGCGCGGAGGTCCTATGAGTTTTATGAAGCGCAAAAAAGGAAAAAGGACCTTGATATTATGGGTCCCCGTACCAGGAAACTGCAGCGGCAAAGCCGACGTCCACTAAAAGGATAAGAGTAGTCATCTATCGCCATCAACATATTCGTAGAGTCAGTCACTTTTGTCACCTTTGTCACTTTTGTTGATTGATACATCCTTAAATTTCGTCACGATTAAGACAAAAAGGGTCCAAAGCGTTGTTAAAGAGGTGTTTGAATTGAAGAGTCAGTGGCGTCGGAGTTGAGCACCGATTTGGGCTGCAAATCTCTTCCTGTACAACGGATGATGTACCCAGGCTAAGACTAATCAGCCAACTGATACTTCCAACCTCGCTCTCTCCACGACTGACAACTCGACAACCTTTCTCTCTCTCTCTCTTCCCCAAGACATTTCCCCCCTCCACCAACCCATCGACCTTTTTCTTCTTCTTCAAAATTCTCATCAACTGAACGGAAAAGAATTCAAAAAAGTACAAAGACGACCTCTGCGTCTGTGTCGCGGATCCCAATCATCACCATCTCCTTTTAACGATCACGGTCTCGACGGTTCTTTCGCTCATCAACCCCCTTTCGCTGTCTTTGCCTCTTCGCTCTGGCATCTGCACAGGTATTTTCCCCCCGACTCCAAACCTCCTCCATCCACTTCCTCATCACCATCAACCACAAGAATCTTTTCAATCTTTCATCCAAGCTGGCGATGAGATATTCTCTCCTGGCCTGATGAACCCGAGACAGTCGTGGTGGACCTGAAACAAGTTCATGAAAGTTGAGATTCCGGGTCATCTAACGCTGATTTTCGCTCACCAGATTCCATCGCTCTCTCACACCTTCCACGAACAGGAACCATCATCCTCTGAACAACATAATCCAAACCGTCGTTTATCATAATCAACCATTCTTACGATGTACTTCTCCTGATCGCCCTTTAATATTCTGCTTCCTCCCATTCACTACAACCTACGAAATCACGGGCTTTTGGGCGCAAGGAGTCATCAGGGTTTCGATCAACTCGCCATCAAAAAAATCTGTACCAACACGCCTGACGAAACCGTTCCCTTTTTGAATTTGACAAGAAAGCAAAGGCTCAAGCCATTTGGAAAGCAAGTCCTTCGTTTTAGCTAGGTAGGTTCGCTTTTTTTGGATAACATCGCCACCTCATCAATGATGGAGTTGGGACGGAAGGTTAACATACTGCCACACAAGCAGCATCAGCACCATACGTATTTTTATAATCAGTTTCGGAGGTTAGCCACCTCGATACACACTCGTCACCATGAGAGAAGTAAACTTCAGCATCCCCAATGTCAACAAGGCTTCCGTCAACATCACCACCACTCTCTACGATCGAAGAGCTCTTGATTGCACATCCACTCTCCCTCTCATCAACTCATTAAATCACCTCGCCTACCTGACAACTTCGTCCGCTCGAATCCGGGATATATTAACGGTCGATGGCGGTGTAGAACGCCTGGTATGCATACTCAAGGAAGGCCGGAGCAAAGATGTGATGGAAATGTGGAAATGGAGTCTGGCGTTTCAGTGCGTTGTGAATATCGGTGTCCGAGGTTCGGAGAATGTAAGGACAAGGGTCGTCGAGGCAGATATGGTTCCGGTCATTGCCACCATCCTCGATAACTACATTAGAGTCGTCGATAGAGTACGGGCACATTCAGATGCGGAAAACCAACGATCCTCGTCGAGAACCACCAAATCCGCTTCCTCTCGGGCACGCGACCAGCAAACCGGGCGTCCATCATTCCTTGAGCGCTCCTCGACCAGCTCCGACCAGCGTTCTTCACGTCGCCAAGCTCCTCCGCCTTCCATTGAAATCCCTCAACCACCTGCGAATAATCAACCAACAGACCCTAATGCCATGGACATCACTCCGTCTCCACGTGTCTCTTTGACCTCCCCTCCTGAACGGACCACCTTTGGCCGTGAAGCTACCCACAACCGTCACCACCATCATCACCATCATAGGGCTCAGCCCGAAACACCTCGCCATCGTGTTATGCAACCGCTGGCAACAGCGGTGCCTTCAATGGATACAACAGATGGGTTTGGACTAAGACCCGTCCGTGATGCGGATAGGCTGCCATCAATGCTACCTAGTCTGCAGACCGGAAGAGTTTCCCAGCCCGATTCACCCACTACGCCTAGTGGGCCTTCTCAGCCTCGCAATGTTCCCCAGCCACCAGGAAGGGCACGTCGACGCCCTTCAATTAGACAACAGCGATCTACCTCTGGTGAGTCGGACGATGCAAATGGCGAGGATTCGACGATGGGAGAGGATGCAGCTCCAGGAAATGTTGCGGAACCCATTGTTGGCCTTCAGGGTGGAATGGAAATCGAAGACGTTGGGGATCGAGAGTCAATCTTGGATGACGTTTCGGATTCCCATGGTTTGGCTATGACGAACCCCTCCGAGCCACAGGATGCAGAGACTTTCAACATCACCCACCGTTCTACTATGGATGGGAGTATTATTAATGCCGCTACGACCCCTGGAAATGTCGGATTCTCGCCTGCCCAGCCTGCTATGAACGCGGCGTCGCCAGTCCTCGCCCCGAACCCTTATCCATTCTACTTGCGTGATAGATCAAGCCCACCAGGGGTCTTATCAGCGATGCCCCGAGATGAAGATGTTCTCATGTCTCTCCAACTTCTTGCGTATGTTTCGAAGTATTGCAACCTTCGATCGTATTTCCAGCAATCTCACCTTGTTCCAAAACTGAACATTGGGCGGGATATCACGGTGTTTGATGACACGGCTTCGTCCCCAGTTGATCCAGCGGAAGACGAAGAGGAATACCTATTACCTGATGATTTCAATATTTTCCCTCTGGTCGAGAAATTCACCGTTCGGCATCATACGAAAGATATGCAGTATTGGGCTTGTGTTGTGATGCGAAACCTCTGCCGCAAGGATGATACCCGGGGCGGCATCCGTCAGTGCGCATACTACCAATGCGGAAAGTGGGAGGAGTTTCAACGTCAGTTCGCCAAGTGCCGTCGCTGCCGTCGTACGAAATACTGCAGCAAAGACTGCCAGAAGAGTGCATGGGTATACCATCGCCACTGGTGCCACAGTTCTTCCTAAATAGCATAGCGTTTGGATTACCTTTTTTGCATATCTTCAGCCTTCCATTTTCCTCTCATCACATTCGCTCAACACTGGGGTTTCTTTTTCAAAAGGGTGTTCTCTTTTCTTTTTAAACGCTTCATCTTTGGCTCAGCATGCTCATTGCGAATTCTTTTATTCAAAGAAAATACTCATGTCAGATTTCCGATTCCCATACCAGAGGGCCATTACATATGCCCGTTTGTTTTACAAGCCCTTTTCACCTCTTATTTTTTATACCATTATACCTTAACGCTGATGCCCCGCTTCCATAGCCAAGTACCAACGAGTTTCCTTTGTTCACGCAGCAGCAGCACACTACTTGAATATGGTCATGGCCCCCCGAGTTTCGAGCTCGCCAATATATTTCAAAACACAGCGCCATCCATCCACCCATCCATCTATCCATCATCATCAGTCCCCGGTGTATTCTTTTATTATTATATATAACTCCCATCATTCCCCAAACGTGGATATTGCATACTTTATACCTTTTTTCTATATTATTCCTTATGAGGCGCTTATAGGTTCCACCCAATCACACACTATGATACCTTGATTGTATCTATTCATCTTGATTCCCAAAGGCTTTAAACCATTGAAATGTTATTACTTTTGTCGTTTCTTTATTCTTTTCACTTGCGCTTCAGTCTTGTTTTCAGTGTTATGTTTTTTTTGGATAGCGCTCCGTCATATTATCACTCCAAACACACACCTACATACATCTCTCTATCCACCCACCAGCTGTCTCTTCCGCATCTACATCTACTATTTAATATACCTACCTCCCATTGGCTTTGAAATGTTTTTGTACTAAAGAAAACGAAATAAATAAAAGATGCATAAATCAGATATTTCAATTCTTTCCAGTGATTGCTTTGGCTTTTTTGCCTTTCTTTCTCCGTATAACTTTGTTGTGGATATTCGTATTATTTATAGCTCGTATTAACAAAGAAAGAGAGTACGAAATTCCTTTGGTTTTTTTATTAAAATCTAAAAGAATGACAGGAAGCCCAAGTCAAGCGTGGTAACAATCAAGGCTGGTACTCCTCCTTCTTAAACCCATACGTCGCCGCCAACCGTCCAGCCAAATGCTCCTTCGCCGTCAACGCCTTATCCTCCGGATTCGGACCCACATGATCCAACTGCCGCCGCTGAGCGACCAATTCGCTCGGAACGGGGACGAGTTCGGTACTATTCACCGGATGGCAGAAGAACGCAATACTATACCTATCTTCCCCCTGGGCCTGCGCATCAGGAGGGAATATTACTCGGTGGACTGTAGATTTTAAGAGGCCGTTTGTCCAGTAGGAGAGGAGGTCGCCGATGTTGATTAGGATGGGTGGGAAGCTTCGAGATGAGGATGAGTCGGCGTCTGGCCAGACGGGGACGGGGGACCATTCTTCGGCGTCTCCGTCTGGGGTTAGAATTTCTAGACCTGGTTGGCCGGAGCGTTGGAAGAGGAGAGTTATGCTGCCGTAGTCGCTGTGGGCGCCGGCGCGGACGTCGGTTCCGTGTTGGTAGGTGGAAGAGGAAGGGGAGCTGAGGGATGGGTAGTAGAGGAATCGGAGGGTGCAGCCGGATGGGCCGTTGGCGGGGTCGTGCCGGGTTGTGAACCAGTCCGAGGGGATCTGTTTGGAAGGATGGCTATTTTAATGGCTTGTGTTGTTTTCACAACCGTACTGTGTGGGTAGGGGAGGGTCTATGTGAACGACATACCCCTAATCCAAGGGCAAGGAGCGTCAGGACCCGATCACAGGCCTTTCGGCATAGGTCCGTGAAGCGATTGATATCGGCCTCGTTTGGTGCGAGGGTTTTGGGGAGAGGCTGCTGGGCTTTCCCGTCTTTGAACTCGCCGAAATTAAGCCCCCTGAGGAGTTGCAATTGTCAATCCGAGAAGAAACCCGTGATATAAGAGATATCCTACTCTTTAAAATCTCCTGTCTATTGTTGAAGCAACAGTTAGAAGCACCATCTTTCCATGCCTTAGAAAGATAGGAAACGTACTCTTTGGTTGCTTGGATCTAGAGTCTCCTTGTGCATGCCCGTCCAGCCCCTGTTCTGTTGCCCCTGGGGTTAGCCGAAGTTGACTTCCATATTCATTTTCTACTGGAGTCTCTACCAACGCACATTTGGCCCGATTGCGCATGCTTCCTTCTCTTCTCGAGGAGCGGCAAAGAATCGTTTGGACTGCATCATTGGGGACATTTATTAGCCGCATACACATCGTTCGGTATAAAATGTCGGGATAACTCTATAATGCAAACGCCCGAGGGTAATACAGAGGCTCGAAAAAGAATATACATATAGCTTTCTAGCTATATTTCTAGGTCTGGGTGTCTTTCTGATCGAAGGTATTGATCCATATGCCTTTGAGGTATGTCATGTCGTAGAAAGAAAGAAAGAAAGAGGCCTGGGCGATAGAGGGTAAGTAGAGATCCCCTTGACGCACCATGTCAAATGCTCCATCTACGTCTTCTTTCGGGATGCCGCATCCCTCACTGTCGACGTATAGGAAACCGTACTTTGCAGCTGCATCGATCATGGCTTTCCCCACAGTGGGGTTGGCTTCGGAGATATTGATGACGGGAAGCTGGATGGGAGATCCCACAGCTGTTGTTTCTGCCATATCTAGGATATGCTCCAGTCAATGAGCTGGTAGAGGTTGTATTGCAATTAGTTAGTGTGAGAAATAGAGTCGTTGAACGGAGAACCGTGGATAAAGATGTAAGCTGAGCTTGTTTGTCTATGCGGGGAAATTATTTTTTTCTTTGAGCTTTTGAGATCTGAGATCGACCACCATGAAGCTGATGGCACTGAAGCTGCAGTTGTTTCTTCCCGAGGTGTCTTTTAGCGTCCTGCTGGCTAGACGGAAAGCTACTGATCGGTCTGGTTTATCAGAGCTTTATGTATGTGATCTTCTGTCATGTACAATTGCAGATGCGCTTAACAGGAACAGGGGAATGATCTGTTGCGTGTGTTGATGCCACAGCGGAAGAACAATGGACACAGGTTTCACTAGATACTTGTGTTAAAGAGAACAGAGTAGAAGGCGGCGAGAGAAGGAGAACTGATCCATGGAAAGCAATCAAACTGTAGAAACGAACAATCATAAAGAATCACTCAACCGTCATCATCGTAGTTGTTGTAAGAAGTTTGTGAGGCTCTCCTTCCATCTCGATCTGATCAGTTGCTCTTCAAGATCTTAAACCCACGACCTTTTTTTTCTTTGAGCAACAGCAATCCAAACCTCATTCATCACCTTCGTCAACTTTTGAAACTCTTCCCAGTCAACCGCATTCGCAGGCTTCTTTTGGCCTTCAACAACTCCATGGTCTGCGACAAAGACCTCCGCACTCTGTTTTGGCTTTGAGAAACACAAAGCGCGACAGAGATGTCTAGTGAGTGTTGTTCCTATCCAGTCCGGAGCTTCAAGCTGCGTCTCGGCGACCCTCTTGAAGCTCTTCTTCATGTGGATACCTGTGTTTTAGTACTAACCAGCTACTCTTCTGTGTCTTCTACAGTTCGCTCATTCGATGAATGGGCCGCGGCCCGCTCGCAAACCCTCCCTCTATCCTCCCTCAAAGGCGCCGTTGTCGGCATCGAAGCCTTCCACTACCTCGATCTGCACCTGAACCACTATTCCACCAAAGAACCTCTCTTGATCGCGCTGGGTGGATTTCCTTTCGCCCTGAAGAGTAACATCGAAAAAGAGATCCAGACCTTGAAATCACTAGGCATCACTTGCCTCTTCGTCTTCAGTGGTTTGGACTTTGGCAAGAAAGAGCACACCTTCTCCGCACAAACCGAGTCCTCGCGCGCTCTTGACCAGGCGTGGAATTTCTACGACAATCAACAGGCTGACCAGGTTGTGGACGCATTCAGTGCTGCTGGTGAGTTGGGAACCTCCCCTCCCCATTGCTCTTCAAGTACTCACATAAAGGACCATTTGCAGGAAGCGCCAAACCTGAATCGCTGTACAAGTTTCTTCAGAGGATTCTTTTCGAACAGGAAGTCGACTATATCGTCGCACCATACAGTGCTGCTGCCCAGGTGTGTTTTCAACAGGAAACGCAGACCTTTGACGACCTCTACTAACATTGAACCTAGCTGGTATACCTCGAAAAGAGTACCGAGCGATTCATCGATGCGGTTTTCGGATCATCCGAGCTCTTTCTCTACGATGTCGATAAGATCATCACCAAACTGGAACTCGAACCTTCCCAATTCTCATGGGTGACCCGCCAAACTTGCCAAGCCGATCTAGGCAGACTGTCAAATGAACAATTCATTGATTTCTGCCTCCTCCTCGGGTCGCAGTACCTGCGCACCTTCCCACCTTTCGAGAACACCTCATATGGGAAGGGTGTCAACATTCGGGATGCCTTGGCGATGTTCAACACCGCTGGAAGAAATGTTACTTCTCTGTGCAGCCATTTCGAGGAGGATAGTCGCGTCCGTGACCTTCAGTATCTCGACCGCTATAGACGTGCATTGATGACGGTAAAACATCACGTTATTCTTGACGTCGATGGTCACGTTACTCTCCTCGATTACGAAAATGCGCCAGGGGATATGCATGAGTTGATTGGATTGAGGTTGCCGGAAGAGCTTTACTTCTACATGTCCAAGGGAATCCTAGGCGCCCACATCCCGAACTGCCTGACATCTGGTGAGGTTTTAGTGTCCTTGCCGTTGGGAGCAGAAGACTCCGAGATATATCGTCGTCTTGTCGGGGAATTACTGACACCGATCCGCACCCAATCTCTCTGCCTCCTTTCCAATTCACTTCACAGATTTTATCAGACGAAACAGCTCCCCATCCGCACATGGTACGAAACGAAATCTGAAAGAACCATAAATTTGAAGGATTTCCCATCTATTAAAGATGAAGTTGGCACTTGGAGGGTTGCTACCAGCTATCTTCCAGTAGAAGTGCGGAAACTTGTTGTAATTATCCCAATCTCCTCATATACTTACGTGTTTTTCATACTGACACTGGTAATAGTCGAGGCCCGGTTCTTTCTCCTTTGCTCTCGAGGCGTTTAAGGATCCCGAATTTGTCCCGGGTTCTTTCCCAGGTCGAGACTCCCTGGTACGTAGCCAAACTGATTTGTTTTATGTCTACACAAACTGACAGCTGTAGCCGTTATCATCGACCGAGGAGGTTCTGATGAATGTTTTTTGGAGGTTCCTCCAGTTAAGGGGTTATATCGATAAAAAGCATCAGTTGACGACTTGGGGCAAAGGCTTGCAGCGAGCTCTTTCGTACTTGGATCCCTCTGAGAATTTGGAAGAAACAGCTGTCCTTGCCATGGAGCTAATACGCTTGGGAGTTCTTAATGCAAATGACTGGTTCTCGGATATTTCCGGCGGCCCTATGAGAGGTTCGGGTGAGCCCTTCAGAGTATACATTGTTTTGATGTTATCCTGTTCTAGTGAGCTGACCGAGTGATATATACAGATCAAGACCAGAATTTCAATCTTATGGTCTCTCGAGTTGCCTGCCTTGGCAAAATTCGCCATCGGGACATTGGATACTCTGGACCTTTGAGCAGACAACTTTTGTCTTATCATTCTCTCATTTCTGCCGTCCGTTCGAACCTCCGGGATTTAATAGAAGTGGTTCTTGCAGGTGTGCTCCTTAGCGGGGAAGCAGATCGGGATCGCGCCGACTGGAATGAATTGGCCCTGAAGTAAGTGAAAGCTTTTAAGTTTTCTCCGATAAACCCAAAAAGCGGAAGAGAATTCGAGCGCTAATTTAACAAGGCTTCCGTTTATTGATGACAACGATTGTGGACTTGGAATCGCTGTCCGAACCTATCTTGACGATCTCCCACAGCACCCCGAACCGACCTCGGCCAATGTACGAGCGGAGGCGAAGGAGAAGGGTAAGGAGTGGTTTCAACATAGCGACAGCTTCACAGATAATCTTGATATGGCTTTCAGGATCTGGGATGCGGTAAGCTCTCCTCTCCGACTCCCCTTTCTAATTCATACTTACCTCTCTACGCTTCAGGTTTACAAAGGTGTCCAGACCGCTGGTGATGAGGTTGGGGATGTCAAGGTGTGGGACGACGCCAATAAATGGCTGGAAGAGCGGAGGTGAAGAATCAATCCACCCTCGCTGCTCTTCTCATTACCAGCTCTTTAACAGATAAATCTTTTTTCCATAGGCTCCCTTACAGATGATCTGATCTAGTCGGGTGTTAGACGCTGAAATATCTTTTTCCTCTCTCTCTAAGATATGGATCCGTCTGGCTAGTTCTCAGCATGCATAATGGAGCTTCTCAATTTTATAAACTTAGCATGTATCTTTATCCCATCAGATAAATAATGAGAGAATACCCCTTATATCCTCTTAAAGTCAAGCTTGAATTACTGGATGTTCTTCTATGCGGTTGGTGAAATAAGCCGGGCGGAAGGAAAGATAATCCGGGGTTGCCAAGAATAAGTTGCAGCTCTTCATAACATTCATACCTTAATAGCTCTGTCAGTGTCAACATCAAACCTCATTATTGGCGAGCTGCAGCTCTGCCATCTCACCTTTCCTAGGGTTGTTACGCCAAACCCGCAGCCAGCCTTGCAGAAAAAGCCACCCGGGCCCAATGGATCATCGGACGTTGGGCAGAATCCGTCCCCGGCGAGTGCTGAACCTGGGTTCTTGGAGATGTCTACGAGTAGAATTCACAGATTCGGCCCTGTCACTTCATTGCTGTCACACCTTTTCAGCATGGAGCCGCATGAATATCAACTAGACACGTACAGTGGCACGTCCCATTGCACTGACCATAGATGTGCTTATAGGGAGGGATCTTACCGAGATCGCCGATATAAGTATCAGTCAGGCTCCATGAGGAGAAATATCTCAACCCGGATCTCGTCCGTCTGTTTCTCTACATTCTCCTAATAAATACTCCTAGAGATATTTTAAAGAAACACTTTCTTTAAAATAGTCGTTACTTTCGACTCGACACTATGGCAGCCACAAGAGAGGCAACCATTGAGGTACACGACCTAGCTCTTTCCTGAGATCTCGATAGCTATCTAACCGAACTCAAAAGGGTTTATGCGGAACTTGCGAGGCTTTGGACCTCCGAGTTGACCGATTCATCATCGAGAACAATCAGCAGAGGTCGACCCCTTGCCCTATACATACGGCTTCAAACTTCCTGCTCAGTTCGGGAAACCGGAAATATCCTTTGGGAACCCTTGAACAAATAAGTGATCGGAGTCAGACGTGTAAATTTTGCAATCTAGTTCGACGCTCTGTCGAAATTGGCGGTGCTGACAACAACAGCCTGAATGACGGCTGCCGTGATGCCATGTGCTATGCCTCGTGGGAAATAGATGGTCGCGATTCGGAGGATGGAGGTTCTGACAGCAGGAGAACCCGCAGAATACGGTTGAAATGGGACAATGCGATCCTCAAAAAGTATGAGGCGTACATAGTCCTAGTTTCTCAAGGGCAGCACGACCAGGATACCTCCCAGTTTCTTGGAAAAATTATCGATCCCGTGAAGACCATGAACTCGACGATCAAAAGCTGGCTGCGTCTTTGTGAAAAACATCACGAGAGTCGCTGTAATGGGGAGCTTGGTATAGAAGACGGATTTCGCGAAGTTTTGAAAGGGTCGTATTTCGCAGTTATCGATATTATCAATATGCAACTTGTGTCCCTGCCCTGGAAAGAAAACGACAAACGGATTAAGTTTGAGCCCTTTGCGGCTCTGAACTACGTTTGGGGCCATCCTAGTCTAGACCCTTACAGAACATACCGATCGAATGTCAAGGATCATCAGCGTGAGACCGGTATCGAAGACCATCTTCACGAACTTCCTAGAGCCATCCAAGAAAGCATCGACCTCGTCCGACGCATAGGCATTCGATACATCTGGATCGATTCACTCTGCATCGTTCAGGATAGCCATCATTCCTTCAAGCTCAATGCACGTGTCATGCATCTTATCTACGGAAATGCAACTATAACCGTCTGTGCTGCAGATGGTGAAGACTCTCGGACTGGCTTGGTAGCCACACGTCCCCAAAACCGCCCCAGACAGTTATATGAAGATCTGAGTCCGGGTATGAGACTTCTAGTATCACGACCACCAGAGGCAGGGATCCGGGCCTCAAGGTGGAACAGACGTGCATGGACGTTTCAAGAACGCCTTCTTTCAAGGCGTTGCCTGATATTCGTCGAAGGGAGATTTTATTTTCAATGCCGCTCCATGGGCATGTCTGAGAACATCTATCCAGGCAAAATGCCCACTAATTGGTCGCTTGACTCGGTTCACGCTCCTCTACAAATACTACGGGAGCTGTCAAGTCGTGCATTTTGGTTCTATATGAACTGCATGTCTCTATATACCTCGCGAGATCTAAGCAACCCTCATGACATACTTGCCGCTTTTACAGGTATAGGCGAACTTATACAGGGCACCATGCAGGCGCCCTTCATCTTTGGTCTGCCAAGTTCCCATCTCGATATCGCCCTTCTATGGGAGCCTGACATGAAAATTAGCCCTCGAGAACCCGACACAACTTTCGACATCAAGTTTCCATCTTGGTCATGGTGTGGATGGGAGGGGGCTACAATGCGTTACAAGACAGACATGGTAGACGGATGCCTAGCTAATGTTCAAGAGTGGCTACAGAATCATACTTGGATAGTCTGGCACATCCGGGATAAGCATGGCAATCTGAGACCGCTGTGGAATAATATGGAGGCTTCTGAAGACAAGAGCACGGAGACTAGATGGAGAGGTTATGGAGTAACCAAACAAGTGAGATTTCAACATCCTGATCATCCTGATCAGGATGATGATACAAGCCAAAACGAAGACCAAGAGAGTGATTTCTCAAGTGTGAGTTCGGATATCAGCACAACGCTCGAAAGCCGCAAGAAGACCCAAAGCCTTAGACATCAGCACGACGACAAGGAACAGAAGGCTTCGAGTGAAGACCTGGGAAGTAATCTGATTTCAAAGGATATTTTCGGCCGACCAAAACGAGACGATATTCCCGGGGAAGATCAAGTCGAATTCTCATTGACTTTGCCTGATTATCCTTTCGGAGTCCGTCTCGCTCCAGAAGGCTATGATACTAAGGCTGAATCGGATCGGCCAATCTTGCAATTCTGTACTTGGTCGACGCACCTCCGCATAATCGGTCCTGACAACGATTCGGGGGCGACTCATGGGCTTTGCAGGTGTGATCTTTCCGACAAAGTAGGCGACTGGTGCGGCTCTATCGTTTTGAACGAAAGTTGGATCAGCGATAAGCAAGACCGGACATCAATCTGCGAGTTCATCGCTCTTTCCGAAGCTAGAAGTTTCACACAAGAAGAGTGCCCGGAGTGGACGTACTTCGTTCATAAGGAGAGAGAAGAATCCTTGTGGGACTTATTTTACGTCCTCCTCGTTGAATATCATCCCAAAAGGCAATTTCATCAGCGGGTAGGGCTAGGAAAGGTTTTCAAGAAAGCGTTTCCCCTTTTAAAAGAATGGAAGGAGATAATCCTTGGTTAGAGCCTTTTCTTAGTTTGGATCTTACTGGGAATTAGTATCGCCATTTTCACACAGCTTTACATGCTGCTGATAATTATACTGAAAGCTTTGCGCCTATGCTCACCTGCATGCTCGGGTTTTTAGAAACGATCTTTTGGGCTTTCTTTCTCGGAGATTATTCTCTGTTTTATTAAGTATACAGATAGGGGTCAAAAGTCTCCCAACACTTCAAAATCTAGGATTTTTCTACCACCCCCGGAGTTAAATATCTCAACCACCATAAGCTCAAAAAATCTAGTATTGAATAGAAATGTTCTATAGATCAATATTTAGTGTACCATCCCTTAGATTTGCGAACAGCAGCCAATCTACGAGGCATAGACTCAATTAACCGATCTATAACCCCCTGATCCAGTGCTTTCCAACCCCCCTGCAAACTTCCACGAAATCGACTCCAGTCTATCTTTGACCTTCCCATATCTGCCAGTTCCGGATACAGTTCAAAAACCTTCGCCTTTAGTAGATTCCAAAGGTTTTCAATTGGGGCCAAATCGGGTGAATGTGGTGGCCATTCCAGTACCCATATTCCATGGGATTCAAACCACAATTGTGTAGGCCCAGCAACGTGAATTTTCGCATTATCTTGCTGAAATATTCGTTCGGGTTCGTAGTAAGGAATTAGACCCTTTTCGAGCGTTTCAATATAGGATTTGGCGGTATAACCACCCCCTGGAGACTCCTCATCCCTATTCATGATCATCAATTCGGATCGCCCCCCCAGCCAGATAGAACCCCATACCATCTGCGATATATCCTTTTCATGATCAACTAGATTGACCAAATCCTTTCGTAGAGCTTCTTCGGGAAAGCGAAAGACGAAAACAATGCCATGATTGCTCTTTCTTTGGACGGAACATTCGTCGGAAAAGATGAGCTTATCCCAATCGCGAAAATCTTTCCATTCGCGAGCGAATTTCAGTCGTTTTTGAGCCCATTCCTTCGTCAGCTTCACGCGCTTCTTTGACATCCATTTTCGCATATTAAACTCTCTCAAAGCTCGTCTTATAGTGCTCTTTGAGACGCCATCAGGAGCTTCCGAAACCAGAGCTTTCCATCCAATTCGAGGCCTCCGACGGACCAACTGCAGTATATAGCGTTTATCGCGAGGATTTAGTTTAGGGGGACGCCCGGATCGAGGCGAGGAATCGAAGGTTTTGTCGTTTTCTGCGCGATTTAAAGTGGCATAAATCGTGGATCGATCGACTTCAAAATCCTCAGCGATTTTGGTCTTCGTTTCACCAGCTTGAACCGAATGATAAATAGCTTGACGCGTTGATTTCGATAATTCGCAGTTTTTACCACGATTTCCACTAATTTCTGAGCCAAAAGCTCGCGTTTTGGTGGAGTTCTGCATTTTTAAAATTTGAGGGTTGGTAGTTGTAGGTTTAAAAAAAGTTGTTTTGCAAAAAGTGTGGGGAGACTTCTGAACCCCATTGTATTTAATCGAAAAAAACCCAATCTCGAAATACTCGGTTGATAATAATATGTCATAGAATATGAAAGACGATCGCCTTTGAACCAACCCACTGCTGAGACTCGGCCTTCGTTTGAGTCAATCCGCGTGCAGGTTGACGGATATATTCGGTTACGTGACACACACGATCGCATCTCCGTGTCCAATGTGCGGCGGTTAGGCAAGAGAAGCCACTGACCTTGAGGATCAGTTCTTTTGGATTAGTTGATTTAAGTTCAATAGCGACACTCTGGAAGAACAAAAGAGAGTGGTGCTTTATTGCCGAGGGTTGCTCGAACCCTTCATGTTGGATTGTTTGTTCTTGATATCCCATTCTCCCACCAGGCACCAAAGGAGGGGTTAAGATGAATACTGGGAAAGGCATGTTTCACCATCCTGCCGCTGAATAGAATATTAACAACAACTTACTGACGGTTTATTAGCTGCCTCGACACCCACTAAAATGTGGGAACCGGTTGCTCTGCCCTTCAAGAACGATACCTTGCCTCTATCTACTAGCACTCTACCTTCTGCAGATGAAATCCGAGCGTGCTCTAATGTCCTACAGGAACGCCGTACAGCCAAGGTAGTAGCGGGAAATGATGAGATTGTCGTCAAATTTGGAACCAGCATAGAGGTCTGCGAAGGCCAGGGTTTGATTTATCTTGAACGACATGTACCTGGGGTTTCTGCTCCTCGGCTCTATGCAATGTACGAGGATTCCGAGCAGCTATTCTTAGTAATGCAGCGTGCTTCTGGCGTGCAACTTGGCTCTCTATGGCCATCACTGACTGAGCCTGAGAAAGTCTCCGTTGTCTCAAAGCTCGGTGAGACGTTTGACGCAATGCGGGGTGCCCAATGTCCATGGCCTGGCTTTTTTGGAGGCGTTGATGGTGGCAGTGTGCATGACTATCTCTTCTACAGTCAAAAAGGGGATATGAATCATCTGGGCCCCTTCCATGACGAAGCCGCCTTTGTTGCTGGTCTCACTGAGAATTATCGAAATTTGCTCGAACGCAATGGCCGACAAGACTTCAAAGCCCGCTACTACGAAGCCAATCTGGGTCGTGTACTTCAAAATCACCGTCCGACCTTGACGCATGGGGACCTGCATCAGAAGAATATCATGGTCGCGGAGGATCCGAGCCGCCGAAACGGTAATCACAATGGAGGGCGATCATTTAATGTGGTACTTGTGGATTGGGATAGGGCGGGTTGGTATCCAGACTTTTGGGAATTCTTTCGAGCGTCTACTTACTTTGATATGGACTATTGGCAAGAGGATTGGTGCTGGCGCGCTCAACAGTTTTTACAAGTATGGCCTGCTGAGACATCCATGATGCGGATGTTTGATAAGGACCTCAGGGGCTGGTAAAATACTGGGCTCAGAACGAAGGCCGAACGAATATTTGTCATCTACAAAGGGAAGCAATCAAATGTTGAGATGTTGAGACGATTAATTCCAAGTCTTAAGTGAGCGAATAATAGCAACCGACAATAAGAATAAATGAGGCGCAAAGATACTCTCTTCCAACATGGACACCAACACCATATGTACGTTGACTCTCAGGTTTACACAGTTGGCTATAAGGATCAACCGAGCGCCTCTTTCAAATCAAAATCTTCTTCCTAAATTCATCCCAGCGCCCCATAGCCAAACACTGTAGAGACGGTTGGATGAATTCTCGTGGAATCCGGCCTCAATACTCAGCTTTGAGCATCCTGAAACCCTATGGCGTGATGCTTCTCGTCGAGACCTACTTAAGGAGGTGAACGACGATACAACAGAGACCTTGTGATTACTAATTTCGTATAAATTTGTATTATATAAGTAGGGGCGTCGATTTGAAATTGGGGTTGATTTCCACCTATGGTCATCTAATACATGCTCGTGTTTCTGGTTGATGGTAGTATATCAGAGAATATGAAAGAAATGTGTCTTCAAAATCACTACTGAGACTTCTCGTACCCAGTACACCTGTCCAGCTTCACCTCTTCAAGCCTCCTAGAGTCATTTGAGAAAGCATTATTGGTCTTGTTTGAATCTTCGGCATTCACACATCTGGATTGATTTATTCTACACCTGGAAATGTCGTCCAATGTCCTGCAAAAGAGGGTGCATATGCCGCTAGAAACAATCGGCTCAAGAGGTCGCACCTTCGGCCTTCGTTTGAGTCAATCCGCGTGCAGTTCACAATCGCTTCGGGCATGGTTATCACACCTTGGCGAGTCACTACTTTTGACCTCGCTATAAGTAAGAATCACCGTGCCGTTCTCTTCGCCGTTCAACTGAATCATTTTCTTTCTCATCTCTGGCATCAGTTCACCGCGGCGTTGTTCTTCTCGTCCCACGAATACCCCTCATACTCCCAAAAAGTTTCGAATCCCAGCTTCTCATAGAAGTCCCGTATCACGACCCAATCAATACACACACCCTCGATACCCCTCTCCTTCATATTCTCCATCGCCTTCACCAACAACGCCAACCCCACACCTTTCCCTCTCGCACTCTCATCAACGCCAACGCAAGCAATAAGTCCCGTCTTCTCTTTCGATGGCATCAGCGGCAAGAAAGCGAAGATATCGCTGACGGCGGCTTCTTGAGAACACATCAATGTCCATCCGACTTGCGCGTTGGTGTCAGGGTCGAAGGCCACCATAACTTCATGGTGCTGACCGTAGGCTGCCAGAATTTCGAAGGCATGGGCCCAGCTCTGGATGTACGAAGTCAGTATATTCATGATTGAACATGGGTCTAAAGAATAGACGAACGAAATTAGCTCGTTGCTTGGTCATGCATTCTTCCTGCAATTCTGGAGACCATGGAGAGAATTTCAGATTCGTTTTCGAGACTCGCGCGAGGATTTCGGGTGGCGCGACTTCGCCTCTGATATCCCTATAGAGATCTCGAGATGCTGGTCCTGTAGATTTATGGAAGCCTGGATATCATCAGCACTTTCGATCGGAGGATCTTTGAATATGATATTGTGTGATGTACCTCTGTGAAGAAAGAAGTCTTTCACCTCCTGTGGAGAGTCGATCGGCACCTGTGGCCAGAATCGAGGAGTATGAGATCCGATTTCCAATGACTTCAATTCTCCTTCTCCATTAGTACGAGCGGTGTTTCTCAACTCATCCTGTGCTTTCTTCAGAAAGGCAGTACCGAGTCCTTTGCCTCGGTATTCTGGCAAGACTCCGACAGCGATTATTTCGCCGTGCTTTCCATCCATCAGAGAAGATAGACAGAATCCTTTCTCGTGGATGTAATGTTGACCGGGGACATGATAGAGAATTTTGTTCATACGCTGGCGTTCAATCGGCCATTTTAGGAAGATTGTCTGCCACATCTGCCAGATTTTTTCGAAGTCCTCATCCGAGCTGGTGAGATTCCTGATGGCATAGCTATCTGCTGCAGGTGCAGCTTGAGCGACATTTTTCGAGTTGGTATCTTGCATGATTGTCGTGCGAATGTTTGTTTAGGCGTAGAGATACTGCTGGATTTTGAATTTCGAGAAGAAGTTGGTGCAGCCTCCGTCTTTAACACGAACAAACTGAAACACTGCTGCCTAGACCTCCACCCCGAAAGGATGGCCCCTCACCCCGACAAAGAACGTGGATGGGGTCTAAAGTTGTATTGAGCTCTAATGCCCCTGAAGGGCAAGATTTCTTGATATCGCTATAAGTACAGCAAAACTGTTCGAGATGCCGATGAAACATGCCTTGTGATCGATGAGATGTCAGCATGTTTCAGCCCTCGAGCTCCCCTGAATGTTGAATTCCAACAAACGCTGAGAGGCTTATGATCCGAAGCATGTTGATATAGATCTTACAGTCACCTAGAGGTTGGGTGGAATTTCATGAACTGGACTTGAAGCTCTATAGCCAGGGCAATTCCATTAAATGGTGGGAACCAGATTATCGTGTCGTTCGATATCGAATCCGAGAAGATGTTCAACCTCGAAGGAAGATCACTCGTACTCCGTAGACGTGGGGAAAGAACTATCACGAAAGAACAAGACATAGGGCTTGGAGTAAACCACGTGATTGATTATTAATGCGTAGTTTACAGATCTAGTACACCTGTCCAGCTTCATGCTCTCCTACTCCAACTTTCTACCTTCGACATCAATTACGAAGGAGCTTCTTAAAATAGCTTCTCAAGACTCAGTGCTGTGCACTTGACACTCATAATTTAGCCAATTTCGTTCTTCTCAAAAAACCATCCATCATGGCTCCTCTTAGCTACTACCTCCTCAGCTCTCTCGCCCTCATCAGCACCGCCACCAGCTTGAATACCAACTCCGCCGTTCTAGACCTCATCCCCGCCAACTTCGACAAAGTAGTCCTCGAATCCGGAAAACCCGCCCTTGTCGAATTCTTTGCTCCCTGGTGCGGGCACTGCAAAAACCTAGCCCCTGTCTACGAAGAACTAGCCCAATCCCTCTCCTTCGCCTCCGACAAAGTATCCGTTGCAAAAGTCGATGCGGATGCGGAGAAGGACCTGGGGAAGAGGTTTGGGGTCCGGGGATTCCCGACGTTGAAATGGTTTGATGGGAAGAGCGAGGAACCGGAAGATTATAGTGGGGGAAGGGATTTGGAGAGTTTGCAGAAGTTCATCGCGGAGAAGACGGGAGTGAAACCTAGGGGAAAGGTGGAGGAGCCTTCGGCGGTGACGATGTTGTCGGATGCGGATTTTAAGGGTGCGATCGGTGGCGACAAGGGGGCTTTGGTTGCATTTACGGCTCCGTGGTGTGGACGTATGTTTTCTTCCAGTTCTTTTGTTGATGATGGGTTGCTAATAATGCTATAGATTGCAAGAGCTTGGCTCCGATCTGGGAACAGGTTGCCCGCGACTTTGTTAACGAGCCCGATGTTCTGATCGCTAAGGTTGATGCGGACTCCGATGGCTCAAAGGCTACTGCTAAAGAGCAAGGCGTCTCCTCCTACCCTACCATCAAGTTCTTCCCCAAGGGATCCACCGAAGGCATCGCCTACCCTGGAGGACGAACCGAAGCTGCCTTCATCGAATACCTCAACGAGCAGACCGGAACCCACCGCACCGTTGGAGGTGGTCTGGATGACAAGGCCGGCACCATTGAAACCCTTGATCAGATCATCGCCAAGCATGTCTCTGGCCAGACCCTCTCCCAAGCTGCTGAGGAAGTGAAGAAGGCCGCCGATGGTCTCCAGGAGAAGTTCGCTTCCTACTATGTCCGTGTCCTCAACAAGTTGCAGGAGAATGGCGAATACGCCACCAAGGAATTCGCTCGTCTTCAGAAGATCTTGAGTAACAGTGAGCTTCAGCGGGAGAAGGCTGATGAGCTTATCTCCAAGAGCAATATTCTACGCAAGTTCTTGGGCGAGGAGAAGGTCAAGGATGAATTGTAAATGGAGAATGTTGTCGAACATATTTTTGCTTTGGACACTTGGCTAGCACCTAGTTAAGGAAGCGTTACTATTTGCTAGGGAATGAATGAACAAGCACATATTTAGCTTTGTATGAGACTAGTTTAGAATGCTATGAATTTGTTATTGTTTGCAATAGAGCTTTGAAACCTTTGTTATAATTGTCTTTTTATAGTTAGATTCGATACCTCAACGTCACATCCCGAAGAAGCTCTGGAGCAAGAAGTAAAAACTCCTTCACAAGGGGTATCATGAGAAAGAAAAAATTTAGATAATAAAAACAGACATATCAACACTACCTTCCGCCGATAGTATATAGCACGCAAAGCAAAAACAACCCCAGGGTGTATGTGTATATATGTAATGTGCAACCCCCCAAAAACTCCCGTAGCAACAAAATACTACACCCAGCAAGGTATTCACCGATCACCATCATAAAAACTTCGTTAAAGACCCGGATAAATAGGAAGGGAAATCTCCATCACTTCGCTTGATTCGTCGTAGTTTCATTCGAGACGGCGAGAGAAGCTTCGAGCTCGTCGAGTCTGCGAGCCATGTCGTCCACTATACCGCCGGAGTTAGCTAGAGTAACTACCGAAGCAAAGTACCCAAAAAAAAAACAGGGATTGTGAATAGCTTTATGCGTCGATTGGGGAAGAAGAAGTGCTCACATTTCCCAAATATCTCGCTCGATACACCATCGAATTTATGTTGGAGTTGGTCGAGGAGGTCGTCCACCGCCATGGCTAGTTCCTTGGTTCCTGTTCCCGCGCCGTCGGATATCTGTAGGTGGATGTATTAACAAGCGGAAACCCATGGCCGAGTTAGAGGAAGGGGGGACTATAATCTCACCTGCGACTGGCGCTTCTGTTGTTTTTGTTGCGGAGTGTCCCCATCGTTGCCGGCGGGCGGCGCATCGTTATTATTGTCTTGGTTTGAGGGGAGGTCGTTTGTTGACATGGTTGGTACACCCGTAGAAAGGGCAGTCGGATGTATCTAGTTCGGTGAGAGATAGCGGGAGAGATATGTGTATGTTGAAGCCGGAGAAGAATGGTAGACAACTGTTTTCGAGATTCCCTTTTGTCGATAAGATACTTGCGAGGTTGAGATTATGTCAGCTTTAAGCTTTGGGGAACGGGCTAAAATTAGGATTAATCTTTTGGCCGGAACTCCGGTATGCACTAAGCCTAATTAGACACAGCTTAAGCTTTCAATCAAGTATTTAGCTACTTCTGGTATAGTGTGTATGGTAAGCTTGTTAAACGCACGCACCAACAACCACAAATCATATTTTTTACTTTTTCATACTCGGTAATTTCGTTACATGCGTTTTTTTCCTGGGCAGCTTTCTTTTTTTCTCTATCAATTCCAAACTTCTAACATTTTCACTCTTGCTTTGACAAGGGGAAATTGAAAAAAGAAACTCGCTATGGGGAAAAAGAGTAAATTGCTCTCGGCTCTTGATGCTCATAAAAATCGGGACTACGGGTTAGAGCGTCAGAAGAAGCTGCAAAAAGCTGCAGAGAAGAAGAAACGAGCGAAGCGAGCGGAGGCTGGAGAAGACGATGAGGGCAACGAGGTTGAGGAGCAGAACGTATGTGGCTCAATTGGGACGATGGGGGATAGCTTTGAAGACTTCCACTAACGTTTATCCAAATAGGGGACTGCCGCTCAACAAGAATCGGGGGAAGATGAGGAAGGGAGTGACGGCGGAGCGCAACTAAACGGCAAGGAAGGCGAGGAGCAGGATGACGAGGAATCAGACGAAGAAGAAGAGGAGGATGAGGAAGACATACCCCTCTCTGACCTCTCCGGAGACGAAACCGCAGACGTAATACCCCACCAGCGCCTTACAATCAACAACTCCGACGCCATAAAAGCCTCCCTCAAACGTATCACCAAAATAAACTCCCAAACTCCCTTCTCAGAACACCAATCTCTCGTCTCCACAGAAGAGCTAGACGTCCCCGACCCCAACGATGATCTCAAGCGCGAACTCGCATTCTACTCCGTCTGCGTCTCCGCCGCGAAATCCGCCCGCGATCTTCTAAAGAAGGAAGGGATACCATTTTCGCGGCCGCCGGACTACTTTGCGGAGATGGTGAAGAGTGACGAGCACATGGGCAAGGTTAAGAAGAAGTTGTACGATGAGGCTGCGGGGAAGAAGGCTAGTGCGGAAGCGAGGAGGCAGAGAGATTTGAAGAAGTTTGGGAAACAGGTTCAGGTTGCGAAGTTGCAGCAGAGG
The DNA here is from genome assembly GCA_949709995.1 of Arachnomyces sp. KDTOL00113. NCBI lineage: Eukaryota > Fungi > Ascomycota > Eurotiomycetes > Onygenales > Arachnomycetaceae > Arachnomyces > Arachnomyces sp. KDTOL00113. The sequence continues at coordinate 2,399,117 of OX453237.1, forward strand.
AATAAGGAGAAGAGGGATACATTGGAGAAGATTAATAGTTTGAAGAGGAGTACGTTTCACCCCCTTTTCTTTTTTGTTTTGCTCCTTCATCTTTCGCTCGGTCTCTATAGATACAAGACTAACCCCCCACAGAACGCAAGTCCGGCGAAGCAACCACAGCCGCCGACGAAGACCTCTTCGACGTCGCTCTCGACGATAACGCTAAATCCGGCGGCAAGAAGGCCGGCGAAGGTACCAGATCCGAGCGCCGCGGAGGAGGCGATGGTAAACGCCAAAAGAAAGATCAAAAGTTCGGGTTCGGAGGCAAGAAGCGGTTCGCGAAGAGTGGGGATGCGGTATCAAGTGGTGATATGCGAGGATTTGTGAAAACGCAGAAGAAAGGGGGTGCGTCGAAGAGGTTGGGGAAGAGTAGACGGGGAGCTGGGAAGGGTGCTTGAACAATTATGAATTATATATAAAAAAGGGAATAAGGTGTTTTTCATTTGTTAGGAGGGTATGTATGGTGCAATGAATTATCTTCTTGATACACGCTCACGCTTGGGAGAGAGATATGGGCTTTGGTCAAGTCTCAAGTCTCCTTTAACTAGAGACATGGGCTTAGGGCAACAGATTTCATTGTCGTATTTCATATCAAAAGGTAGTTGTATATGTTTATATCAAGAACGCCTTCCGAATTTTCAGCCATAGGTATATCCTCCCTCGCACCGCCCAGAATAGAATCCCTCAGAAAAAACCGCCATCGAAAGATCACCCAAGTGCACCACCTCCCATGCAATAATTGTTTATCGAAAGAAGTCATCCCTCAATTCTTCTCCCAGCGCCGAATGGTTAACCGTCTCCTGGAGTCTAAATAATAAAATAGTTCATCGAAGCTAGTTGATCTCCGTCAACGGTGAAATAGCACGCACACATGCATAATGCTCCGAGGAACAGTCTGAAATGTCGAACGTCGCAAAATAAGCGCTGAACTTGCCCATATCTCCACATAATCGCAGATATTCGACGGATCGATAGCTCATTCTTTAACCCTCTTTGGGGATGGCAAATCCGTTATTTCATCTTCTTCAGACTGCACGGCTCCGTAGCCCCGAATTCGACTTATCAGATTGTCAACGGGCATGTTCAGGTTGAGACGATGTTCCGCAAAGACCAGATCTAATTTGGACCGAGTGTCCTCCGCGTGTAATAGAGAATGGTCTTCTATAGTCTCCTTGCCCCGTTTCGAGCTTGCCTTGTACACTGTTTTGCCGCATCCCTCTACTAGGCAAACCCAGCTATCAGGAGGAAGTTCGTCACCGTTTAGATGTTCCATACTAGAATCGTCTGACGCTTCCATGGCTGATTGCTCCGGGTTATCGAGACTATCCCTTAGGGTCAATTTTTTGATACCACTGCTATTGTTTGGAGAGGAATGCGCATTTCCATTTGTTCGAACAGAGAGCGGATCATGAATCAATTGATGGCCTCCGCGTTTAGTTGGCGTTTCTGGATCAGTATCGTCTGCCTCTTCGTCCGAGTCCTGTGGGTCAATCATCTTATTCCGCTTCCCAGCCCCCTTCGCCGAAACGGTCATTGGTCGGAGAATCGATTTTCGAACTCGACGCCTTCTACCCCTTGGGGGTGGGGTCTCCTCTTCGCTCTCTTCCTCGGAAGACGACTCCTCCTTTTTAACCTCCTCTATCTCTTCCCCTGTCCCCTCTTCTACCTCCTCTTCTTCCTCACCTACTTCTTGGTTCTCTTCCTCCTCGTCCTCTTCTTGTTCCTCCTCATTATCTTCTCCTTCCCCTTCCCCTTCCTGCTCTTCTTCTTCGCCATCTGATGACTTTGTTTCCATCGGACTACCGCTCTCATCAGCCTCCTCCTCGGACTCAATCACAGCTTTCAGTTCCCGGTACAGTGCCTTTCGCCGCCAGTCTACTGTGGACGTAGGTACACGGTGCATAATTTCAACAAGATCATTCGCTCTTGCCCGTACCAGCTCGACAGCATCATCTTTATCGGCAATGTCAAATCGCTCGGTGAGGGTCTCGGCTATTGTATCAACATGGAGTTGGCGTTTGGCGAGAACGCCGGCATCTACCATATCCCGTATGGTTTCAAAGATTGCTTCCGCCTGAGCCTCCCTCTCATCCTCATTTGAAACGTCCATATTTTGTTTCGGCGAAAGCTTTTCTCTTATAGCTTGAAATTCATCCTGGGTTTCTGTCAGATGCCCACCATTTAGAATAAGCTGGCGACGGGGTTCACAATACCTCATAATTTTTCTCCAGATAGGCGTAAAGGGGTGTGGACTCCCAATCTATATCCTCTCTTTCCTGGAGCATCTGGGATATGATAAATGCGCGATGCTTCATGAATACATCGGCTGCATCCTCTGCATCTGCGCAGGTCCTGTTGGTGTGGTAGACATACTAACTCCAATGTTAGACGAGTCGCTCAAACACATGGGTCCTTCTTAGTCTCACCTCCTGATAAAGAGGGTTTAGGTTTAAACGAGAGCGGTTTGTCCTCCTCTTCCTCTTTTTGGCGTTGTATTGATCTGCCAGGAAATATAGTAAATCGATAGCCTCAACCATCTCCTTGTAAACCGTCTTATAACCTCTTGCAGGAGCTATTAGGAACCATCCCGCCCGTCCAGCAACCCATATGCCAACATCCCCATCCTGATGTTGCCCGTATGCGTAGTGTTTCACGTTGCTGATAGTAATTCGTCGGGAACGGTAGTTTTTATCTCTAACTGTGGGATAGAAACGTTAGGAAGCGGTACAATAACAATTGAATCTCCCCAGATCCTGTAAGGAAAGTATTCGGACACATACTAAGGTGTTTCTGCGAGTCTTCTACCTCCTCCAAACGCCCACTGACCTCTAGCGGGTTGTCTTCTGAAGCTGTCAGGACATTCGCATACCGCGGCTTATTGGGGAGGTTGACCTTGACATCAACCAAGCTGAACTCCTCCCAGTCGTTTTCATCTTCGACCGATGGGTCTCTGATCACCAGGACATTCTCTTCTTGTGCCGCCATATTCCCCAAAGCACCATGATGAGTTTTAAAGAGAGAAACTGTCCTGAGTCTGCGTTGAGTGTCGTTCTGTCAGCTTCGATGCGATGTCCATCACTTTCTGGTGACTGCATTCTTTAACCGTCTTCGGCGTCATCGATGGTACGTATTTTACACAATGTAACAAAGAATTACCCGCAAATCAGTGGTATCAATACAGATGATTACATCCCATAAATTTCTATTGGGCACATCATTTTTTGTTCTTCATATCCGCGACATACTCTCTCCCTCTCTCTCTCTCTCTCTCTCTCATTTTATACCAGCCTCAATTGACCTGTAAAGGTCTAGGAAAGGGCCATTGACAAAGAATCCTACAATCCATGCTAGGCAATTTTGATCGGCAGTCTTAGAACTTTACACCGCATTCGCGAAGCTGTTCCTCGCCTCGGTGCCGCCATCCTAGCTTCTTATCCGATGAGCATTCTCCGCCCAAGTACTAATATATTTCGCACCGCCATGTCGGGAGAAAAGATATTTGAAGGCGTTTTTGGTGAGCAGTTACCACATATTACCTATCTTTATCCTTCCATCCTGCAGCTTCTCCTCTATTCAAACCCAATTCCGTAAACTAATACCCCTTGCGGGGTCCTCTCTCGCGCTCAAGAACCACCCTAGCCGTCAACAAACCTCAAGGAATAACGTCCGCACAAGTAATCCGCGACCTACAAAAACATTTCAACCCCTCGAAACTATTCCGCCCATGGCTGGAGGATGAGCGCGCCAGGAGACAGCAGGACCATAACCACCAGCGGAAAAGGCGGCGGAATAAGCGACTCGATGTTAAAATCGGGCATGGTGGGACGCTGGATCCCCTCGCGACGGGTGTCCTGATCGCCGGTGTGGGCAAGGGGACGAAGGATCTGCAGGGGTTTCTGGGGTGTACGAAGACCTACGAGGCTATATTGCTGTTCGGTGCGGAGACGGATACCTATGATCGGGTAGGAAAGGTTGTGAAACGGGCATCGTATGAGCATATTACCAGAGAAGCGGTTGAAAAGGCACTTGAGAACTTCAGGGGAAATATCATGCAGAAGCCGCCGATCTTCTCCGCGCTTCGTGTTCAGGGGAAGAAGCTGTACGAGTACGCGAGAGAGGGAATCGAGCCACCGGTAGAGATAGTCAAGAGGCCAGTCGAAGTATCGAACCTAGAAATCGTCGAATGGTACGAAGGCGGGAAACACGAACATACCTGGCCAGAAGAGGAACTGGCCGGAGAAGAAAAGGTTATCGCGGAGAAGATGCTTGCGAAAGATGCGTCCCCAGCACCCGAGGGTAAAGAGACAACAACTACCGGACAAGAAGAGCAGCCACAATTAACAAAACGCAAACCATCCGCAAGTCCTCCTCCCGCAGAATCATCATCAACCACCACAGATCCGACTGCAGCCGCCGCACCCCCATCTCCTAAACGCCAAAAGACAGAAACCGAGCCCGAAACCGAACCAACAGCCACAACAACCACCACCTCTCCAACCCCAACCCCACCAGCCGTAAAACTAACCATGACCGTCTCCTCAGGCTTCTACGTCCGCTCCCTCTGCCACGACCTAGGCAAAGCCGTAAACTCATGCGGTCTAATGAGCGAACTCGTTCGTTCCCGACAGTCTGATTTCGAGCTCGGGGAGGGGAAAGTATTGGAGTATGAGGATTTGGAAAAGGGAGAGGATATTTGGGGACCGAAGGTTGAGGGGTTTTTGGAGGGGTGGGCGAAGAAGGGGGAGAAGACGGAGAAGGAGGGGAGTGGGTGAGACGGAGAGATGGGATGGGTCGGTGTTTGTTGTATATAAAAGTAAAGTAGCAGAGAAGAAGCTGTGAAATGGTATTTTTTTTGCTTTATTTGGCTCGAGATGTCATCATGTTGTTTTGTAGTCTGTATGCACCATGCGAGGAAGACAAGCAAGACATGAATGGGAGATTTCTAACGGGAACAAAAGAAATTCTATCATTTTGGTCCCGCGCTATCCAGATATGTATTAAAAAGAGTCAAGAAGAAAGAATCCAGGGCTTCAACTAATTGTTTTTCATTGCATACACACAGACGCAGCCTTTTCACACTCCCACCAAGTTCTCCGTGCCTGTATCTAATTTTAAACGGAGAGAGAATGAGAAGAAAACAGAACAAAAAAAGAAAGCACCGCACCAAGCTTGGTATGTAGTGAAAAGGAAAAGAACAAGAAAAAAGGTATAAGAAAGATGAAGAAGAAAAAAAAGAAGTAGAAAAACAAGAGAGAAATAGAAAGTTATATATGTCGGGACGTGTGGGAAAAGAGTCTGATCAGGACATGTATGCCTGCAGTAGAGCTTTGGAAGATAAATGCAATCGAACATGCGCGCACAATGCTGAGAAACGGATTAAACAGGAATATAAAAGAGTCCGCACAAGGGGATGGAAGAGGACACAATCTTGCACTGACAGAGTTCAATAGATAGGAATGAGTACTCCCTAAACCTATCCCCAACTGACCCCAATCCGATGCTGAAATCCCAACACAAAAATACTCTCTCAGTCTGGATGAATGATGGGAGAAACAAATGCATGAAAGAGACGAGGAAAGGAAAAGTGTCCATGAGTATGGCTGAGGTAAGGAAAAAGAAGCCGGACATGGGCGAAGGCGCAAAAGGTGTTGTAAATAGGAAAATGAGCCACGGGTGTGGCATAGGATCCCCAAGTCCTCGTCCGACGGTAGTTTCGGACACGTCCTCCCCTTCCTGGCACGGAGTCAGTGAAGGGTGGAGGACGAAGAGGTTGGGAATCCTGATAGCATCTATAAATCATGAGCTGGGAAAGTGGAGAGGATGTGTGTATTTTGTCAAGACAAGGAAAATGAAGTCGAGTGAGCGCGGAATGATATGAAATGGTAGATTTTTGCGGATAATCGTGAACAAAGAAGATGCTTTTTAAGGGTATACAACTGAAACAGAAAGTGTGTGTGTGCGGGAAACTTGGGGAAAGTTTCAATATACGAAGATGAACTCCGGGGGGACAGTTTTTGTGACTATCGTCCGTTGGCTTGATTATAGGCGCCGTGAGCCTCAACGAGAGCTATTTCAATTGATTAGTGACCAGGGACATTCGTTTGGTAGACGGATTATTCTTACTTTGAAGTAGAGAGCTCTGTCCCTGTCGTGACTCGCAGGCACATTGTAGAGTACTTCCATCATAGAAGTCAAACAGGATGCTATTTGGCAGCTCCTGTCTGTCGTGGTCTGGTAGACAGGGCGTCTTGAACTCAGAGAGATGGTACCTCTTGATGATATTGCGGTTCGTCCCATCCATATTTCCAGGAGTCAAAATCAGGAAACCCTGATCATCGATACGCATAAACCTTCGCTTCCAGAGGAGGGTGTCAGGGAACTGCACGTTCACTTCACCCATATCCACCAGCTGAGGAGGGACTGGGGATACATCCTCATCTTTAGCTGGTGAAGGAGATGCCTCTTCCTCTGTTACGGTCGGACTCAGGGAGTTGAGTACGCCTCTGCGAGAATTAGAGGTAATCGACGACATGCGACGGAGGATACGGGATTTGCGAGACTCTTTCTTGTCTTCTTTGCCTTCATCTACACTATCGAGCGGGCTCGCAGGCAAGTCGCCCGTAGACCGCGATCCCCCCTCCGTTTTAGATCTCGAACTTCCAGACAAACGGCTGGCAGTTGAGTCTGAGCGTGGCGGGATTGAGGCAAAGGAGTTTCGCCGAGACCCAGTGCTAGAAGACACCGATAGGCGGCGGCTTTCGGACCGTGACACGGTCGACGACGGGGCGAGGGGCTCATCTTCCTGAGTTTCACGTTCCACAATAAGCGGACTGCATTGAAGATTCAGAACGCTTGATTCCGCGGGGTCTGAAGCTTGTTCATTCTGCGAAGCAGAGTGATCCCGAACGATTCGAGCAGTCACTGAAACGGAGTTGGACTTGGCCCTACTCAAGCTGGAACTAGATAGGGAATCTTTGCGGTTCGGAGTTGGTGTCTTGGAAGCAGTAGATTCAGAAGAAGGTGACGGGGTAAGGTTTTGGCCAGGCTTGGGGCCGGACATCAAGCCGGATGGTAAATTGGACTGTGAAATCGATGATCGCTTGCGGAATTTCTCAAACGCAGACGAGGATGGGGCCGGGGATACACTTGGCTGAGAAGGAGCGGGTGTTGGGCCTGGGCTAGGCTCGCGACTAGAGAACATTTCCAAGGCCTTGATGCGTTTTGATATACCAGACGAAACATTCACTTTCTTAGCCACAAGAACGGGGACCTCTTCGCTTCGGTCAAAATAAGACCCAGATGCGGATCGCCCCACGGGCAACGCTTGCAGATCCCCCGAAAAAGGGTGCTTGATGTTTGGGTTTGACACTGCTCTCGACCCTGGCCGAGAAGACCGGTCATCATCGTTACTCGCAAAAGACGACGCCATTGGAGATTTGGCCACGGAAACGGGCTTCGCCTCCTGCACGGTAGCAGATGTTAGTTCATCCATGAAGGAATCATCCGAAAGTAGGTTGTCATCATCGGATTCGTCATGATCAGTTGAGATTTGAATAGGGTCGACAAGGGCTCGCCGTCTATTTTTGCGCTGGTCCTCGTTCTTGGGTTCCTCATCCTGTTCCACTGGCCTTTCGGTTGAGCTGGAATTTCCACTGGGTTCGTCAGATACCGAATCAACATTGCTTTGCGTCTTGTCAGGGTCGGCGACGTCTATTGCGGCCGTTGTAGTAACATCTGTCTGAGGATCGCCGTCGATTGGTGTCTCAGAACTCATATCTGTTTCCGGAGCCTCCGAAGCTTCTGCCTTTAGTTCTGATAGTTCCGGCTCAGCTCCATCCTCACCAACAGCCTCCGACTTGGCACTACTTTCTTGTTCCTGTAGTTCTGGCTCCTTATCGGTAACTGGTGAGAGGTTGGTGTCCTTGGGGCTGGGAGAATCGACGTCATTCTCAGGGACCGATTCGGTTGCCTTGGTCGGAGTCTCTTCATTTGCTTTGGAATCCGCAGAATCAATTTCCTCTGGGATGTCGATAGTTGTGGTAGACGTCTCATGAGAAGGAGATCCGATTTCGTTAACAGACGAAGAATCTTGTTCCGAATCCTGTAATCCGGTGTCGAGTTCAGGAGAGATATTTTCTTGCTCTTCTGTGTGGCTCTCTTTGGCGGGTTCGCTTGGTTCGAAAGCCTTGTCTTGAGTGTTATCGGGGACCGCAGAGTCATTGGACGAAGGTTCTTGTGCGGCCGCCGGTACATCGACTGCTTCCGGACCGGGAGTAGACATGGTAGTAGATTCAACGGTTTTGGCCGGACGAGCTTCAGTTACCACGATGTCTACGGCGGAATCAGGTTTCGAAGGATCGGGGGAAGGAGGTTTTGTGTCTGTAGGAGCAGTAGCTGTCGACGGTGTTTCTTGTGTTTGTTCTTCGTGTGTTACTCCGTCGTGAGATGATTCCTCCACGGGATCCTGCTGATCATTTGCCGGAATAGTCTCGGTATTTTCTTTGTTGTCCACGGAACTGATCTCTTCAACCTCCACCTTGGGCTCCTTCGTTTCCGTCTTCTTCTTTTCCTCGGCACGCTTTTCCATCTGCTTCTGTCGTCGCTGCAGAGCTCTCATCAATCTTTGTTTCTCAGGTGTTACTCCGGGCTCCGGTGTGGTCATGAATGACTTGACGCTAGGAGAGAGAGGTGGTCGTGGCACCGAAGGTGTGTGGTTAGTTGAGATGGAAAAGGAAGGGACGGGTGGTATGTTACGTGAAATGTTGAGCGGTGGGACGATAGTAGAGGGTTGGGATTTAGGGCGAGACGTGCTGCTTCTTTGGGAAGCGGAGGATCGGATGCCGGCCGGCATAGTGGCAATCGGTCTTGGCTCTTGCTTTCGAACTAAAGATCCAGCAGTTCGAGGCCTTCCGTTATTATCAGCAGACGGTCGGGGTCCTAATTTTACTTTTGGACGATGTAAGCTCGCCAGGTCTAAATCACGGGTGGGGGGTCTTGTAGACTGTGAAGATTTTCGTGGTTCAGTCGTTGGTTGAGATAACTGTTCCAAGAAGTGCTGTTGATGAGCAGCCGGCGGTTGATCTTCAACATAATCTGTCACGTCCCTTGACGGTCTTGATGTACTGTTCGTCCTAGTACTCCTCGTGTCTGTATCCCGCGTAGATTCTCGGTGGGTGGGTACGGCCGTAGTATCCGACCGTTGGCTCAACGCATCAGTGTCTCTTTCGACGCTCAGCGTCTGCGGTTCGTCCTTATTGACACCATTCTCTTCTGCATCTTCCGTGATCTCTACTAGTCTGCGACGGCGGAGTGAGCTCGAGGAGGATGTCATTGAACCGGAAGCAGTATGTAGCGAGCAAGCCGAGGAGAGTGCACTTTCGGTGAGCTCAGTCGAGACGGAAAGTGAGAAGACGGTATCATGAGGAGAGAATTTATCCAAGAAGGACTGGAATTGGACCGTAATTCGAGCTATGAAAGAACAGTATCAGCGCATGGAGCTCAATTAATCCGACCGACAACAAATAGAGCAATCGCATACCTTGCACCAGTCTCGATATCCCCTCCGGAACGTATCTCAGCACAACTTTCCTCCTCCGATATTGCAAAAACCCGTAGAGCGGCGACTTCTCCTCGTAGCCATCGATCGAAACCTTTATTTCGGCCACTCCACCCGTTCCACGGCCCAGTAGGTCCAGCACATCGCGGCCGACATATTTCAAAAGAAACCTAGAAGAAAAGGATATGGTCAGCTTATTCTAGGCCTTAAACCAGAAAATTCCCGTAGGTCAAGGTAATGCGCGGCAGCCAGGTGAAATCGAATCTCGTAAAAAGTGTCGGGCTCGGGGAGAAAGGGGAGAGACATCAGAGAACTAACTCACCATCCACCGGCTTCGGCAAGGGCAGTCTGATAAGACTCGATGATAGCAGGATCATCTAACCCATTGAGAGACATGACGAGTGCCGCATTGGTTCAGGAAGCTCTTGGGGGGGGGGAAGAAGAGCAGGAGGAGAGTCAGAGCGACGGGTGGTGAGACGGGGAGGCGGTGGTGGTGAGAGAGCTCTGCCGGGGTGGGCTCCTGTCGTTCAATGGGTTGTTCGGTTGGTCTGAGTCTGTGAGATGCAAGTCAAAGCGCTAAAATAACATCGAGCCACTTCGAACTTTCTTTCTCCAGGGATTTTTTTTGGTTTTCGTGCTCATTCAGGGGTTTGAGACGCCAGTCCAGTCGAAGCGAGATCCAGGGATCCTCATAGAAATACCCACGGTTAAAAGGACTCTCACACGAAGACACAAGGCGAACTTTCTTTCTCAGGAACTGGTTCAGGTGGAGAAGCTGGGGCTAATTAAAGCGATGGTGTTTAGATCTGAAGCTGGATCTGAGACATGAGATGACACTGAAGAATTCTTATATCTTCTTTGAAGAAGTGGTTTATCTGATGGCTTTGTCTCAACGGTGTGGCTCAGCAGATGTTCAACAGCATTCTGGAACGATACCAAGTCTCACGGCTTCCAGAAGGTGGGAACTGCGTCACTTACCACGGAATTTATTGAAGAATTCCTTAAAGAAAAAGAACCGAAAGAGAAGACTTCAACTCTTGCCTCTACAGATACGAACGAGAGAGCTTCGTTTGTGTTCAAGAATAGAACCGAACCTATTCGACGGATGCATACAGATCCGGACCGACGATGCTCTACAGATGCATTCCACAGACCTTCTCTATCTGTTCGATATGCATGAATCTCGAGTCCTCTCCGTCTCATATCTACCCAGACACTCTGCGAATGCTCTTTGAATGATCATTCCTTGATAGCAAACAGATCCTCAAGTTTTGAGAGCTATCAACTGGTTAAGAAGCAATTTCACTGACTCCTATTCCGTATACCGACATGTTATCTATCATAAATCCCTCAACTGTCACCCACGATGCCTTTCTACTCTTCCTGCTGCGAGCCGTGGACTCTTTTCTCATCGTCTTCATCGTCTCTCTTTCTTTCTTTGATATCCTGAAACAACGCACCTTTCCTAAATAAACCGGATGAACCCCCACACTTCTAGATCGGACCAATGATATTCCCATTTTCTCCAGATCTTTGTTTAGTCATCTACTTCTTCCTTTGAGCATCATCTGACAACAACAAAGCAAACAGAACTGGAACTGGAACTAGAACTACGGATAGAACTCATCCATTGAGATTATTCTATCTCTAGCTAATAGTATGAAGAGATTTCGCTTCACTTCTTCATATTGCCACTTCAATTACTCTCTCAAACCCCAGTCTCGGAAGCTATCCATAAGATCACATTCCACTGCGAGCAAACCAACCATCACAGCTTGTCGGTCCAGTCTCTTGATGCTTACACTCTTATTATAACAGCTAATAGAAATAGATGGCAAAAGAATTAATGCTTCAGACCTGTTTTCATACACATATGGCCGCTGGTTGTTCAATGAGAAGCAAGAGCTTGCGGAGCGCTATGTCAAGTTCGATGTCGATGAGCTCTGCCGTCGGGCAGCCTCCATATTCGGCGATTCAACCAGATGCACAAAAATCGACAAGATAGAAGGAGGCTCCAACAAAGCTCTTGCATTAACAATGAATGATGGGAATGAAGTCATCGCAAAGCTTCCGTGTCCGAACGCTGGCCCAGCGCACTATACAACTGCCTCAGAAGTAGCTACGCTAGACTTTGGTGCGTCAGACATACATCCTAGAATGGGCGCATTATTATAATCAAGCTTATCCATTGCACCAGTACGGTCACATACGTCAATTCCCGTCCCGAGGGTTCTAGGCTGGGACTCTGACCCTGCCAATCCTGTTGGCGCGGAGTATATCTTCTTGGAGAAAATCGGAGGAGCCCCGCTCACAATCAAGTGGAACGCCATGAAACCCGTGGAGAAGTTTAAATTGCTTGAACGGATCGTTGATGTCGAGGCAGAACTCACGAAGATTCAGTTCCCAGCTTACGGAAGTCTTTATTATCAAGACTCCATCTCCGACAGTTCCTTGCGCCACCCGCTAAGCACCACCGTTGATGGTTCCAACTTGTATTGTGTTGGGCCTCCTTGTAGCGTGCCATGGAGCCACGTTGCTATTTCCAATGCTACCAGCAAAAGCAGAGGGCCATGTCAGATACACCTTGCCAGTCTATTCCGGTCTATTTGCTGATATCTAATGCAGGGCCGTCTCTAGAAGACTATACTATGGCAGCAATACGCCGTATGAGAGCTCCTCCCGAAAACAAGCAACAACCGGAGGCGTATCGCGGTCTTGTCGAAAGCCTCACAAAATTAATGCAATCAATCGTACATCACCCCGAGGTAATAGTCTCCTCAAAACCTGTACTATGGCATAACGATATGCACCACGGGAACATCTTCGTTTCGCCCGACGATCCAACATCTCTTCGGGGAATTATTGATTGGCAATCCACAGTTATCGCCCCACTATTTCTCCAATCTCGCTTCCCTGTCTTTCTGAAATCTCCCACGCAATATATAGCGGGGCCTGTGTCTCCTGAGCTGCCGTCAAACTTCGAACAGATGGAGGAAGAAGATAAAGAACAGGCTCTTTCAGACAAACGGCTGGCAGAAGAGCACAAGGCGTACGAGATGTATATCCTCAAAAAGAACAAGGAGGCTCACATCGCGCTCGGACTCAATCGGAACTTATGGGATCCATTTCAACGGTGCCATCGATATTCGCCTAATACCGTTCCCTCTCTTCGCGACCGCTTACTCAACGTTTCTAAGAATTGGGATACGTTAGGAATGCCGACGGACTGTCCATTCACGGTGGAGTATGACTTGGAGAAACATCAAGAAGAGATGGAAACGGAGAGCGACGTTAAGAGTCTTCAAGAGATGGTGCAGAATTACACCGGAGCAGGGGATGATGGCTGGATTTTCGCCGATGAATGGGAAGCAGTCAATGCGGCGAACAAGGAACTTTTAGAAAAGTTTATCCAAATGGCCGATGAAGCAGGAGAGTCGAAAGAAGAAGCTGTGCGGATGTGGCCGTTCTTAGACAGGGAGTAAACCTGGCTTGGAAGATGTAAATATGTATAACTAGAAATACCCCTCTCAATTCTATTATTCTCTTTTCGTTTTATTTATGATATTAATCCAGTCAATATCTCTATCCACAATTCAGAAATAAAGAATCATACAAACAACTGTCAACATTCCATAGATCTATCATCTCGCCCCTTCCAATCTCCTACCCGTTCCACCCCTGTCCCTGCACGTGCCCCTTACCAGGAACAACCATCTTTATCCCCGCAACATCCGATATCAAAAAACCTCTCCCCCAAACATATAACTCACAACCCCTTACTTTACTACTTTACCTCAAACATACATACCTACCCTACAAACAAAAAAAGACCATGTCTACCCAACCCCAACTCCCCCCAATAGCCTCCCTCCCAACTCTCCCCCCTGATTCCCTCACAACCGTCCTCACAACCCTCTTCGAACCCTCCCCTCACCTCCCACCCCTAATCCTGCCCATAATCTCTTCCTCCCCAACCCCAGACTCTTACACCTCCCTAATAACCTCCATCCGCACGCGCCTACATACCCTCGCCGCCTCCAGCACCGCTTCGGACAGGGAGGTCCTAGATAGCGTACTAAGTTCTCATCCGCGCCTCGGGGCGCCGAAAGATGCGGATATAAGTGCGTTGAGTAGAGGGGAGCAGGCGAATTTGAATTCGGGAGAGGTAGGGGAGGAGTTGGGGAGGTTGAATGGGGAGTATGAGGGGAGGTTTGGGGTTAGGTATGTGTATGTGTCACTTCTTCTTTTCTTTCTAATTCACTTTCTCCTTCTGGATGACAAGGGGTTGTCGTGATTTGGGGCAGGCGCTGATGTTTGTGGATAGGGTATTCGTGAACGGAAGGGGGAGGGATGTTATTATGGAAGATATGAGAAGGAGGATTGAGAGGGGAGATGGGGAGGCGGAGAGGAGGGAGGGGGTCGATGTATGTTTCTCGTCTTTTTCTTCTTCTTTAATTTACCTAGGGTTGATGCTAAGCTACGTCTGTCTAGGCGATGTGCGATATTGCGTTAGATAGGGCAAGGAAACTTTCCGGAGAGAAGGCGTAATTTGATTATGGGTTTGGAGACTACGGGTTTATGTGTTTGGAGAGGCTGCGTAGGATGGGTATATGGCTTTTATATATGTTCATTTCGTCTGCATTTTTTTCTTTTCCATGGTCTATTTTGGTTTTGAATTTTAAAGGGGTTGCGCTTTTCGTTACACTTATTATTTTAGATGAACATAAAAACTTCGTCGACATCGGTTTAAACACTGATAGTTTTGAATACACTGTTGCGAAGAGAGAAAGATCAGTTATTTGTGGTATCTTGCAAAAGGGGTTTCTTCGATAGGAGAGGGGGACCACATACCTAAACCCACTACTTCCAGTCCCCATAAGCGTCCCCGGCATCTGCTTCTGCCAATGCACCTCCTTCGCAGAATCTATACAATGCACAAACAGCAATTGAGGCGGCACATCCGCCGCAGCCGCATCCTTCCCTTCCTCATCATCCAACTCAACAGCAAGATCCCACAACGAAAGCGTATTATCCGCCGACGAAACCGCAACCACACTATCATCCGTCGGATGCCACTCGATACTCGTCACGGGCTCGCTGTGGTAGTTAAACGACGCAACGGGTTTCGGTTTCTCTGAGGAATTGGGCTTCCAGTGTCTTAAATCCCAGACTCCCCATTGGCCATCATCCGCGCCTGTGGCGAGGAGGTGGAACGTCTGCCGAGACCAGCTCATGACGTTGACGTCTGTATTTGAGACTTGGACGTCGACGGCTGGTTTTCGGGATTTGGAACGTACGTCCCATACCTTGACGGAGCCGTCGCTGCTGGCGGAGGCGAAGACGTTTCGCTCGTTGGGTGACCATTGGAGTTCTTCGACGGAGGAGCTGTGGCCGGTAAAGGGGCGGGAGTCGGTTACCCAGCCGCCTCCGTCGGTGCGGGTTGTGACGTATATTGAGCCGTTGTTGTCGCCTGTGAGGAGTTTTCCGAGGGGTTGTAAGGGGGACCAGTCGAGGGCGTATCCTTCGGCCTTGTGCATTCGGAGAGTGGATAGGGGTTTTGAGGCGGAGGGGGGAAGGATGGAGCCGGGGGTGTCGAAGCTGGCGATGTGGGAAGTCACATCATGGATTAGGACTTGTGAGTTTTCAAGCATTGTCGCAGTGATGGTCTGTGGGGGTTTTGAGTAGTCTCCGGAGGGGGAAGGTGTCTGATGGGCACGGATACGGTTGGTGGTGGAGTTGAGAGGAATAGATTTAGATTCGAGGATCGGTTCTGAGGGAGAGTCATCGTCTGAATCTGAATCGCTCTCGGAGTCTGTCTCGTTGTCTCGCTCCATGCGACTGAGGCCGCTCAGCTTGAGGACCATCAATTCGTTATCCTTAGAGTGTGGCCCATCTGCCTGTGTGCCTGCGACGGCGTAGACCGTTGCAGGATATGTTTTCCTGTCGTCGCCAAGTTTGTCCGGGACAATGTCGAACGATAAACACGGCCATGGCGTTGTGAGTGTATGAAGCATTTCGTATGTAGAAGGATCCGGTGCAAGCGTCTCCCCCGGGGCTAACTTTGTCCTTCCAGGAATAAATGTCTGCTTGTCTACATCCATCTCATCTACCTCCCCCGATACCCGTTAGCATCCTGCACATCTATAACATTCAATTCAAGATAACGGAGAGCCCACCGCGACACCGGTTCTAGGGCAGCCACCTACCCCTTTGCTCTTCTTCTCTTTCCGCATCAGGCCGGCCATCGACTCCAGCCTCTAGAATTTCATCTTCGCTCTCAAACTCGTCCTCGAATTCATCCTCAAACTCCCCCGCTTCGTCAGGAGGGGCATCGGGCAACGGTCTTTCGCCGGCTTTCAGAGCTGCGGATTGCTCCTCTACATCTTCCACACCTCGTTTCGCCATCGCAGACTAAGCTGTCGTAGAATTCGGTAGAGATAGAAGTAATTTGCGACTGGGCGATTATATCGTAAAACTAATATATCCGTTCTATCTTATCTCTGTATTTCATACGCACAAAATGTTTTGACTCCAAAAAAAAATTATGAGCTTGTATTTTAGATCAGCCCGATTAGGTATGGTGGTATGCCGCTTTTACTAAAACATTTAAAGTCACGTGATAATTAGATATCCGGCAATGACGTAGGGGAGTGAGAGAGAACTTCCTTCCATATATAAACACATTAATAAATTACTCGTATTAACTCTTCATTTCAGTAGCTTCTTATCATAAGTCCTCCTCATTCTCCGACTCGATGTCTATACCATATCTACCTCCTTTCCACCACCCCAGCTTGAACCGATGCCTTTCAAAGGTTCCATTCCTTTCCAATTGCTTATCATTCAACCATTCCGAGCCAGGAGGTATGACCTCCTCTGATAAAATGTGCGATTCCGCGAGAAGACCGGCCTTGGCGGCAATACTGCATGGATTATTAGGCAGGATATTGCGGTTTCGCATGGTAAAAAATGCCACGAGAGCGCAAACGATCATCAAGCCTAAGACTCCCTGCAGGATACGTGTGGAAATCTGACTCTGAAAAAGCCGGGCCTGGTCATTATCCAGTGAGCCATTGATTGATTTTTCTGGGGCTTCAGCGCTCCGAGGGACGCGCATCATGAAGTTCAGCACTTGTGCAACGATTTTTGCGTAAAAACGTTCGGTCACATCAACCAGCCGATCGGCGTTCTCGGGGCCCAGGAGGTCGACTGGAGAAATATGGTCCTTGCCGTAGACGAGGGCGTTGAAGAATTCGTCAAATTGCTGGGCAGCGTGGTCGACCGACTTATAATATGAAAGCAAGTTCTGCCAAGCCATGAATGGCAACGTTTGGCGAGAAGCAACGACTTTGGCTGATTCTGGATACGGGCGGGGCGGCCGAGTTGAGTCGATTGTGTAGTTGGGGTCAATGAACGTTACGTCGAGATCAATCTGTTCCAGGTACGGAGTGCAGTGGGCGAGAGAGTGTTTTGTGTTTGAGGAGTTCTTGAGGTCAACCCGGCCGAACGCAATCACGAGCAACGGGCATGTTTCCGATCCAGATATGTATTCGCTAACTTGCCCAAAGTAGGTCTCTTCACTCGAGATACCGATTCCTAGTTGATATGGGTCATAAGGCTCGCTGCCCTTTTCGCATGGGAGAGGGGTAAGAGGCGCAAAATGGATCAGGGCCTTGAAGTCATCGTCAGGTTGGACCGTGACGTTTAGTTCATCCTCCCTCCACATGGTACAGTTCATGACAGTGCGCATGCTTGGTACTCTTGCGTGTAGAGATGTGGTCTCGTTGGAAACGGACGACAGATTCCCAGGGGTGGGTTGTCCGGCCATTTTCAGTTGCGGCAATGCAAAGTCCTCGAACGACCAGGCGGGATACGAGATATTCTCAAAGGCCATGATTCCCGGTAAATTGGAGATGTTTTCATCAGGGAAAACCATTTCACTCATTGGATCCGAGGTGTTGAATGTATCAAGTTGAGTGAGCGTCACCGCTTGTGTGGAGGTCGTGTTTGCAGCCGTGTAAAGCCCACTAGTTGCAATGGTGAGCAAGGAACTAGCCGCAGCAGCCATCTTTGTTACAGATACTGCAACTTCGCGGTTGGCCAAACAAGAATAAAGTGCAACGGGTGGAAGTTTCGAGGCCAAGTCTAACAGTATCGTTGATGCTGCGGAGGCGCCGCCGCGGGACAAGGTTGCATACGGTTGGAAAACAACCGCAGCGAAATTCAACATTCCGTACAGAGTGCCGGTTCCAAGCATCACAAGGGTTGGAATATACACCCATGTGTACCGGATGTATTCACCCGCAGCGATATCCACGATACCATCATGGGTATTAGAGTACCGATACAGGATCTCGAGCGCGACGATCAGCAACACCGGCAAGATGATGGTCAGCACCCAGCCAGGGATCGTGAAGGCAAATGGCTGCCACCATTTCGATTGATCGTTAGAATTTGGATCGGCTTGCGCGTTTCCACCCTCCGATGTTTCGGAAGGTACGATAGAGAAATGATGATGGTCCCTGTCTTCCCACGAAACCGTCTGATAGGATATCTTAGCGGTGGCTGATAATAAGGATTTAAGACTGGCTGTTGCGGTGCCCTGAAAAAAATCCATCATCTTAGGACTCCTGGCCAAAATAGTCGCAAGTCCACCGATGCTACCAGGGTCCCTGGGGCACAGATTCTGACGGGAGAGAAACCAAATTCCTAGAGAGATGCAGATGAGGATGGCAAGGACGACCTCCATAAAGATGAATGGAAATTTCCGTACAACAAGCCGTTGCACGTTCGACTCGACAGATCCGGCAATGGGTTCGTTGGCGGGGTTCATCAGGTATAACCTTGCCAGTTGAGCTGCAGAGGAACTGAAACCTCGTATAACGTCATCTTTTAGGTATGAAGCTTTCATAGGTAAATCCCCGAGTGGATAGGTTGACGTAGAGAGAGGCCCTGAAAATCCAATACTTTGTTGGACCTGTTTGGAAGACCGGAAAGCACCCTCCCATAAATCCATGGCTGACACATTTCCTAGCAAACTGGCCTGGGCGTCATCATTGATTGGGAGGCGTGCGAGGGAGTCTGTGGTGAGTCGACTTCCACGGAGAGATATTGGATGTACACCCATAGTATAGCGCGGTCGACAAACAAGGCTGGTGACGTCAAACTCGAACTTGTGGTGAGATGTGCGTGGATCCGTAAGCATCAGAACAACAACACTATCTGCGGGTCCTCCACGGTGACATTGAAAAGGATAGATGAATTCCGGGGCCAAATACTCGATTGTTTCATCTCTATATGATTCTATTGTTAAGTAACTCATCTGATAATTGATTGGAAAATCGCAGGATGCAGATGACACCTTCAGGTTCGAGCAGCCTAGGGTATTCGTTGAGGGGTCTGGGCCCGAACAAGAAACGGTGGTCTCTGTTTCAGGCGCAGTGACAGACATCTCGTGGGCAGGAAAGCCAAGGTCGGAATCGAGATCTGAGGTAGTCAGGGTAACATTATCGGCGAGGATTTCACACGACATGTTTGCATTAAAAACCGTTGTTTCTATGTTGATGGTCGAATTGGCATCTGATCCAAAAACTTGTATTAGCAAGGCAGAACGAACGGTCCCTGCCAATCATGTCTGCACTTACAGGTCGAGCCATCAGGACTGGTAGCGATTGGATACGCATAGCCGGCTGTCGTTCCGACGGGGCTTTTTAACCCCCAGTCAGTAATTCCACTAACCATCTGGTATGCTTCACCAGTAACCGCCCCGGGGTCGAAGGAAGAACCGTCAGTAAACTTCGACGTCGCTACCAGAGGTGTGTCCGATAATGGGATCATAAGGGCTTCCGACACAAGAAGGCCGGTCGAGAGCACAATCAGCAGGTTGATCAGAAGCGAGCCTGCTACAGCCAAGGAAGCCACCGGTTGCGACGACTTCAGCGCCTTGAAAAGGACGACCACGTTCCACGGAGATATATAGTCCAAGAAGATGCCATCCTTGGCCGGGCAGGCTCTTTCTTTGGCCATCGCGCGCCAGGGAGCGAGCTTTTTGGCGTCATATTCGACCTGTCCCCAACAAGTGGCGACAATGGTGAAGATGGCGGTTGGCCCATAAGTCCACAGGTAATGAAGGCGCGAATTGGCTGATACCAACCCGTGGTGGGCTTGGGACTGGCTAAACAAGACGGCGAGGCAGACGATGAAAACCGCGAAAGTCCCCGCGAATCCGAGGGCGGCAGTCCCTGATAGAAAGAAGGGTTTCCAGTATCCGATTTGCGAGGCGGGCTTTTCCTGCTTCTCGATGAGTTGATCCTGCTCCAGTGACTTTGGGGACGAGACCGTCGGGTGTTGAGGATTCGCTGACACCAGCGTCGATTCCGAAGTGGAATCCATTGGATCGATTAGTCAACAGAGGGTTCAAACGACATATCAAACTCCCATTCAGGTCAAGATATCACCAGATAATTGCTGGGGCCCGTTTCTTAATAAGTCCATTGTGCAAGAAATCAACAGCACATGGAATGGGTCAAGTTGACTTGTAGTTCCTTTCCAATTGGCCGCCGACAGTGAAGACGGTGCATGGATTCACTCACTCCCTTCCCTTTTTTGGGTGGGTTTCTAAATTTTACCTGATCGACATGATACGTACCTCTCAGCCTCATCGCTAACATGAGGCTCTTTTATGTGGGTGCAGCTAAATGAGGTTAAGCCAGGGGTCTTTCACAGCCCCCAAAATGCGAGGCCGATGCTCATCAGGATAGGCTAATTTTCGGAATACCCAAAATGCTTGTCTTCTTGCAGAGCGCTGGGGTCCTCATCGGCAAGAAAGCTTGTACCAAACGTAACCATGGTTAGTCGCCAGACACTGCCGGAAGTTTACGTTCGGGATCCAGGTTAGCTTTAATTTAGAGAATTAGAAAAATAGGACTTTCGAGATCGAACAAATGAGTATGGAGTAGATGCGATGGGATGAAGTTGTCGAAAGAGATAAGAGAGTGGTTGGAATGTTGCCTATCGATTTCCCTTCTTTTCCCACGTGACATCCTTAAATCCCTTAAACGAAGTATCCATGAATGAAGCTCAACTCGAAATCTCTGAAATATTTTATGGAATCAAGATCTGCCAAGCACTTTCTATTCAGCAATTTTGAAGATCTAGTTCGCTCTCGCGATCAGAAACGTCGAAGAGCTAGAGGCGTATAGTAGCCTGAGGCTAGAGATCTATGAAAGATACCTAATATAAAGGGCAAGTACCAAAGAATAGATGCAGTGGCAGTTCATGAATCGCAGTCCATGAACCCGCCAGGTCTAAAAACCGCTAACTGGTGTCACGACTGGCCCGTAGACGGCAGAGGTTATTGACCCGACATTTGTGACTGAGTTAGTTCCTAGGAACGGGATGCTAGTTCCCAGAATTGTCATAGAAATGATTTGTAGATATAACAGTTGGTACGAGTTGCTAGACGCCCCGAGTCTGATGTGTATCTGCAGAAGGCTTCAGCTAAATGCCACAGAGTAGTATATGTCCTGTGACTCCTGATCTATGTCGGCAGCAGACACGGGTCGGTTGGCACAGGTCAGTTCGTCAAGTGTCAGTTTGACTTGGGCCAGACTTTGACACATGACAAGTTAACATATACCGACCGACCGACTTGTCGCTGTTGACCGTGAGACGAGAGGTATATTTTTGAAGCTTTTCTTTTGTTGGAAAACACCAATTATCTAGGAAACCTGGAATACAAAATCTTGGTCCCACAACTGTGGCGGTGACGCGCAGAGTCTTGTCTTGGTGTCAACATCGCCCTCTGCATGCAGCAAGCTAGCTGTTGCTGTATGTCCTTCCCATAGAGCTGCCTGCAGAGCATTACGGTATCTTCCACATTGCATGTTGACATCAGCGCCTCTATCTAACAACAATTTGACCACCGCGTAATGCCCCCCCTTACACGATGCAGCTTGTAATGCACTGCCATAATCTCCGCATTCGTGAGCACCTTTCTGCAGCAACAACTTGACAATGGTTGACTTCGACGCCGTTTTCAAGCATAAGACAAGCAATCGCTTCATGTCCCCATAAGCAAGCAGCCTACCTACTGACCTCCTTCTTGCGGTAGATTCTCATCATCTCTGAAGGCGTTGAAAGACGAATAAGAGAGTCATCGCCAGAGCCAAGGCTCTCATGAGCTCCGACCGCCTGCTCCATAGCAAATATACCAGTAGAGAGGCGTTGTTGAATGTGATGAATGACATCAAAGATGTTAAGAAGACCGTGTTTTTCTTCATTCTGAAGATTACTATGTATGCAAAGTCCTATCTCCGTGCCCTAAGCCTTACATATGAACGCTTTTTAACCAATAAAATTACTCGTAGTAAGCGCGGATTTTAGTTATTCCATGCGAGTGTCTCTAATGCTAAGGGGGTGTGGAAATAACAAGGCCCTCGAGGAATTCACCATTCACGGTCAGTCATTTTCACATGACAAATCACAGGGCCTACACAGAGTGTTGAGTAAGCATCTACTAACCTGAATAGTTTAGTTCTCCCGTCTGTGGCAACTCGAACCTCAAGATTGCAGTGGATTACCTAATGTTCATGACTAAGCAGAACTCCCGAGGTCGGCCCGGCCATGTGACTCACCCGCACCTTTTTTTTTTTTTCCCGATCTCTTTTTAACCCCGCGTGAAAATCCGTGTTTCTGTTCTTTATCGATATCGAACACCTGAAGAACCATCCTGATCTCTCCTTATACACCTCGAACCTTGCCCACAATGTGCGAGACAACCGGCCCCGACAATGCCCTCCCCAACGGCAACAGCAACACAACTGCCAACAATGCCGTCCCCAACGGCAACGGCAACACAACTGCCACCACAGAAACCAGCAATGCTAGTAGCAATGTATGTGTTGCGTCCAAAGGCAATGCAATTGAAGCAAGGCACTGACTCGTCTTCTGCAGCACTCCAATCCCTACAACAGTATCAACGAGTACATCTCCAACGTTGGCGGCTTCAAGATCATAGAGTCGACTCTGCGCGGTCAGCAGTCCCTCAGCTAACCCCTCTTCCGCTGCTGTGACTGACTCCTGGATTTAGAGGGCGAACAATTCGCAAATGCATATTTCTCAACAGAGATGAAGCTCAAGATGTAAGCAGTCAGGAAACCATTTTCTCGCGCTCTTTTACTGATCCGTCCTTTCTCTAGAGCCAAGGGTATGCTTTTCGTGCAACTGAGTCACTGGATTTGCGGAATACTCATTTAATGTGGATAGCTCTCGATGCTTTCGGTGTCGACTATATCGAATTAACATCCCCGGCCGCATCGGAACAATCCCGGCTAGATTGCGAGGCGATCTGTAAGCTCGGTCTGAAGGTGCGCTTGCATACCTACTATATCCGCGCCAGGGACACCGTGCTAATTTGAATGAATTCAAGGCCAAAATTCTCACTCATGTTCGTTGTGACATGCGAGATGCCCGATTGGCTGTCGAGGTGAGTCACAACATGACTATTCTTCTGCATATACTATTTTTACTAACACAACACATGTAGACTGGAGTTGACGGCCTTGATATTGTGATTGGGACATCGCATTTTCTTCGGGAATACAGCCACGGAAAGAACATGGCATATATTACAAAGACCGCGATTGAGGTTATCGAGTTTGTCAAGTCTAAGGGGCTGGAAGTTCGATGTACGTTTGTATGCCACTACGTCCAGTCCATATCCGCATGCTAACTTCTTGTTAGTCTCCAGCGAGGACTCTTTCCGCTCAGACCTAGTGGACCTTCTATCACTCTATAAAGCTGTCAATAAAGCTGGTGTCCACCGGGTTGGAATTGCAGACACTGTTGGCTGCGCATCCCCACGTCAGGTTTATGAATTGGTTCGAACACTAAGAGGAGTTGTTTGTGAGTGCGCTGCCACCCTCAAATGAGCTCAAAACTAATTTTAACTAAGCTTGCGACATCGAGACCCATTTTCATAATGATACTAACTGCGCCACGGCCAATGCGTAAGTCTCTATCTGAAAGTCGAAAGGTGCAAAAGTTGCTGATGAATTGCAGCTTCTGCGCTCTTGAAGCAGGTGCTACTCATGTCGACACTAGTGTTCTAGGCAGTATGTCTCAACCTTCAAGATTCTTATGATATGGCTAATAACTGTTCTGAAGTTGGGGAACGTAACGGAATTACTCCTCTTGGAGGCTTTATTGCTCGCATGGTGGTAACCAGCCCCGAGTATGTTAAAAGCAAATACAATCTTTCTCTGCTCAAGGAGGTATGTATCTCACTCCGTCGACGATCTTCGCACTGTTAACTAATAGATACTAGATTGAGGACATGGTAGCCGATTTCGTTCAGATAAATTTGCCGTTCAACAATCCCATTACTGGTGCATGTGCATTTACCCATAAGGCCGGAATCCACGCCAAAGCCATTCTCCAAAATCCAAGTACCTATGAGATTCTGAAACCAGAAGATTTCGGTTTGACCCGATATGTTCACATCGCATCGCGATTGACTGGATGGAACGCGGTTAAAACAAGAATTGAACAGCTAGGCTTGACCATGACTGATGATCAGGCTAAGGAGTGGTAAGTATAACATCATTCAGGAGCGCTTTTAGACATTTGAGGCCGTAACAACTAATGCCGTTACTATTTACAACAGCACGGCAAAGATCAAGGCGCTAGCGGATATTCGACCAATTGCCGTTGATGATGCCGACTCAATCATTCGTAGCTATCACCTTACGATACGAGCTTAGGATACCGCCACTCCCAGCACCTGAAACCGAACGAGAGAATGCATTCCGCGGGAGCGTGCGTCGCGATGTGGTCGTGCTATTCATGTTTGGCAACCCCCGTGCTATTAGCGAGCTCCAATTGGCGCTTTACGCAAACAGATTCTGTTGCGTTTCCCCTCCCAAGAATTACGATGCTCTGAATGGATGTTATCAGGACTAAAAAAAGAGGCAACGCGTTTTCTTCTTTTGTAATTTAAGCATTACTGAAACGGAAATAGAATAGATATTTCCTCTGGATGTATATTTCTCTTCGCATATGATACTAACTGCGACATCTTGCGCAGCTGTTGCGCGTAAGCAGACCCTTAAGGCGTTCCGGCTAAATAGATGACAAAGTAAACCAGCAAACCTATATATTAAGCGGAATTATCAATTAATTCTACAAGAAAGACTCAGATCATAATAATGTGACTGGTGCTTGAACCCTACATAGATGCAATCACGTAGCTGGACTGGCATAGATATAGCAAGTATTATATGCACTTCTCAGCTCGGAGTACAGTGCACTCATTGTCTCGAAACATTCTCGTTATTTTAATCTCCCTTCGATGCTCCCCATTTCTTCGAAACTTATTTCTTAGCCCAAGGGAAGTGGAAAGCTTCAAGTTCCGCAAGACGTTGGAGATCACTGACCGACCCCGTTTCTATCAGGACGCTTGATTTTGCTCTTCTGTTGCTAGCGGGATTGTCTTGAACTTAATCCCAGTTCTAGTGCTCGGCTTTCTCAAGTCTCATGTTGTTTATACCAGTGGCCTGGTTGCCGGATCGAAATGGGCGCTCATCTGGCCCTTGGTCCATAATCAGACCAGGAGATGACTTTTGAAGAATCTGATATGATATGCAAAAGGAGGGGATCCCATACCAACATGGCTTTGCTCTACGGAGATGGAAAGACGAACAGTGCCCTTGCTTTAGCAGGTGGATTCGATCTGGATATCTCCCCGGTCGCTTGGCGGACGGGACGGGTCTTGGTGAGATAAGATTGGGCTTTGCTCGACTTTATAGTCATCTTCCCAAAATGTTTGCATCCTTTCTCCTTGAAAGTATTGTCGTTGCCCATGCTTCCTCTTGAGTTGAAGGTTGGCAATGTTTCGTAGTCGTAAACTTGGAAATATTTTTGGCTCGTGACAAGGGCTGCCGCTAGTCCCTTTATAGAACAGTAGCCAACACTCTATTTCGACCCTCACGACTCTCTCTCGCTTGTTAGTTCGTCATTTGTGAGGATCGTTTGCTTCGAAGGGAGGATAGATATCTTTTTTTCTTCAAGGTCTTTCTTTCTATTATCTCTCTTTCGCTTCTCTTGCTACCGAGTTCGCCATTTACAATCACTTCGTTTCGGCACTCTTTCGGCGCGTCTCCCGAAGACATTTAATTGTGACGCGCCCGAGGCTGCATATCTAATTAGCTCCCGGGTTATCTATCTCCTTGCAAATTCATTGCCCTGAGCCTACCCCGATCATTTAATCGGCTTGTTCCTCGTTATCCAATTGCATTTGATGGGGGTTCCCGCAAATCACCCTTGACTTCGTACACTTGAAGAGATTCGGCCGATCCTCCTCCTCACACTCCCGTGCTCCATGTCGAGAACCCCATAACCACCCCCGAGAGTTCATCAAATCCCTACCGACACCGAGTAAGTCTCGAAACCAAACCCCCGGCCTCCACCCGTCCTCGCTCTCAGAAATGGACATACATCCTCCGTCGGAGCCGGATGCCCCAGCTCCAATTCCGACCCCCGAGGAACAGCATTACATTCCACAACATGTCAACGACCACCCAGAGCAAGAAGCGGCTCACTCGGAGGAGCCGCTGAATAGTTCTCCAAACTACAATAACGGGTACAGCAATGGCCAGCGAGGTCACTATACTTCTCACTCGGCAGATTATGTCCCCCAGAACCCCGCCTTCTCCCCTCCTCCGCCTCCTGAACCCGAACAGTCTTCCAGGTTCAACTCTCCCACCATGGCCTACCAACAGCAGAATTCACAGCCAACGTCACGGCCAAGTTCGGGGCTTTCGGGTGGAGGTGATCGTTACGGATATTCTCAGACATATCAGGATCAGAACCAACGGCAGCAGCAACAGCAGCAACAGCAACAGCAGCAGCAGGCACCTCCGAATAAGAACAGTGTAGTTATCAAAGTTGGCATGGTTGGGGATGCTCAAATTGGGAAGACAAGCTTGATGGTGAAATACGTGGAAGGAAGTTGGGATGAAGACTATATTCAGACATTGGGTGAGACGGAACTATATCTTATAAGGGGGGTGGGTATAGTGCATATGGCTAACATCTGCAGGTGTCAATTTTATGGAGAAGACCATTTCGATCAGGAATACGGAGATTACTTTCTCGATATGGGATCTTGGAGGACAGCGAGAATTCGTCAACATGCTTCCGCTTGTTTGTAACGATGCTGTAGCGATCCTGTTCATGTTCGATCTGACTCGGAAGAGCACGCTCAATTCGATTAAAGAATGGTATCGACAGGGTCGCGGATTCAACAAGACCGCAATCCCATTTTTGATCGGGACGAAATACGATCATTTTGTCAATTTCCCTCGGGAAGATCAGGAGGAGATATCCATCCAGGTGCGCATAGGACTTGGTGTTGGTGGATGGTCTGGTTGCTAATAGTGTCTAGGCCAAACGCTTCGCCAAGGCGATGAGGGCAAGCCTGATATTCAGCAGCACAAGCCATAGCATTAACGTACAGAAAGTAGGCGTTCCACTCTCCACTCGTCATCCAAGTGACGTGTACTAATACCAATTCCTTCTCCTAGATCTTCAAGATTGTCCTCAGCAAGGCCTTTGACCTGAAGTGCACCATCCCGGAGATCGAAAATGTCGGCGAACCATTATTACTTTACCAGTCCGTGGCTTAGCTTAGCCTTACACATCCGGAAAGGAAAAAAAAATGTGCAGTCCCGGAATTAGGCTGTTTTTTTTGATGATGATGTACGCTGGATGAAGTGATGGTTTTGATAATGATAATGTTGTCCCAATTGAAAACCAGGCCGGGAGGGCTGCTGTTGTTTGTAGGCGGGGCGAGCACAAAACCCTCCACCGAAAGCATTCTTCTTTGCGGAAACGGTGTGTGGGCTTCTCGATCCCTGATTATCCATCTTGTTATCTGCGTGGTGCTCCGGTTCCTTTTTTAGTTTCTCTCCTTTCCTTTTGGCATCTGGGCAACAAGTTTCTTTTTTATTATATGCATTTTATCCTACTTTCTCTCTCTCTCTCTCCATTGCTGGGTTTTGTTCATCATTTGTATTCTTGCTCTCTCTTCTTTTTCGCGTGTTTGGTTTCAGTCCCACCAGCCTGTAGACGGTTATCTGGCTCGGTGAGGTGCTGTGGTGTCTGGCGTGATGAAAAGAAGAAAAAAGACATTGGTGGGATGCAGGGCTCCGACAATAAACTAAATGTTCCCCATAAAGGGCTATATAACTACGACTACTGCAGCTGTGGAAGAAGGGACATGTATTTCTGGTTGTTGAAAGCATGGGCAGAGAGAGTGGATGTATGTGATGTGTCCCTAACTTTGTGACATTCTTGCGCAAACGTCGAATATTTTAAATCACTCGAGTTTATCGACAAGCCCCAATGATCAAAGGATGATTGAATCAAGAGAGTCGAAATCGTTTTGGTTGTTTGCATCTTCGTGCCCTCATTTCCTTGAATAAGAAAAGGAGCACAGTCATTGTTTGTTGAAGATGAACAGGGAGAGAGAGGATCTATCACATCACAAGGCCTACTCTATCCTTGAACGAACAGATAGATCTCAACCATTCCAACAAGATGCATCTCTCTCCAGACTCCAGGACTCGTTTGCCAGTTGGCATTGTTCTCTCCTCCCTTGTGGAACGCTCTGCTGATCCTGCTGTGGCACATACATACATGTCATTGTTCTTGTGTCCAGCCGCATTGTAGGGATCGGGGGGAAAAGTGGGAGGGTGATTGACCCTATCAGAATCCTGTGCGGGCGGATGATGAAACAAAGAAAAACTGGAGATTTCTTGGTGACTGCGGCTCTTTTTCCAAGAAGGCTGACTTGACTCATTGAAGCGTTGGATGTGGGTTGATACTGGGGAAAGAGAAGATGTTGGTTTTTGATATATTTCTCATCTTTGATCGAATGCATCTTTTCTCTTGATCTTGACTTACTTACTCACTCACTCACTCACTCAGTTCTTGCTCTGTTCTGTCTTTGATATCGTGAGATGCGATGGAGATGAAGCTTTTGAGAAGTTTGGGGTCTAGAACGTAATTTATCCTTGTATTATTTCGTAAGATTCAGCCAAAAAGCTTCTCAATGAGGCGGTGGCTGCTGGAATATATGTGTAACATGCTTTTGTAATATAACAAAGTACAAGGTACATCCCCCAAGGAAGGAAGACAACGGCCGCATCCCGTATCGAGTACATGGATCAGCCCCCAATCTTAACATCATCTCATATTTTATCATTTCTATTCTTGAACTGGAGCAGCGAACATGCACCGCCGTGCAGTTGCTGCGGCCTCGCCAGATAAAAAAAGGATCATAGATCTCCATTCCCTCCCAGCCTCGTCTTACCGAGTTCAAGTTCTCTTCTTCTCCTCCCTCCCTTGCGTCCCAGGTTTCACGTTTGATAAACTTGGAGATGTCCCCACGGCAATTCCATAATCCGTGAAAGAGGAGAGTTCTTGGAAGTTCTTGGTGAAAAGAAGAGCTTTTTGAGGACCTACACTCGCTACGATACATACCTACCACACTCTTTATCTCTCATTTTAATCAATGGCGACCATGTCGGCGATGGCAGAGGAACCTCAACCACAACCGCAATCCATTCAGGAGCGGATTAAATCTCTCAACCAAGCGCATGTTGTACAAGCTCCCAATGGCGGCCCTCCTACTCCCTCCACCAATGGTCTACCATCCAAACCACCACCTCCAACAAAGAGGCCACCGGTGCGCCCAAGACCTAAAACTCCGATCCGATCGGAATCTGGCAGCGATGGACACATCCCACTCCGTGAAAGGGAAACCCTCCCGCCCCCGACCATCATCAGAACCGGCCAGAAAACCCCAACCCCAACCCCTTCAGACTCCAGCAGCAGCACCTCCAGTAAACCACCTCCACTACCAACTCGAAGACAGCTATCCCCCCCGCTTCCAGCTCGCAGACCTTCTGATCAGATGAGTCGGAAGGCTTCGTTTGAATCGACGTCTTCCGCGTCGACTGCGAGGACGACTTCTGGAGCTTCGACGGCGACAAACGAATCGAATACTAGTCGAGTGATGCGAGCGCCGGCGTGGGGAGAGGCTGAGCTTCCGAAGCTGCCTCCTAGGAGGGAGAAGACGGAGAAGCAGCCCGTGAAGCCTCTTACACCGTCTAGACCTTCGAGACCTTCGATACCTACGAATTCGCCGCCGAGACAGTCCAAATCACCAGCACCTAGGTTGCCCAAGTCGCCGCCGTCCAGGGGAAGGGAGGAGGAAGTTAGTGAGCCTCCGGCGCCGAAATTACCGCCTCGGAGGCCGACTAACGGGGTCTCGAATGGGGTGTCAAATGGAGCGTCAGATGCGGGAGCTGCACCTGCAGCATCTAGCACCGTGATTGGTGAATACGTCAAACCGCCGCAGAGGAAGCTTCCTCCTCCTGTGCCATCTACTTCTTCTCTCAACAAGATCAAGCAGTCATCTTTTGCGGATTTAAACAAGGCGAGGGATACTCCACCGCTTCCTGTGAGGAGTGCTCACAACGATGAACCCAGTTCTCTCAACAAGATCAAGCAGTCGTCTTTCGGGGAACTAAATAATAAGGCGAGGAATATCCCATCGCTTCCTGTGAACGGTACCCAAAATGATGAATCTCAAAACGACCAATCCAAGAGTGCCCCGCCACCTATCCCTCTTTCATCCCGTCCTGACCTATCTAAAATTCAAGCTACGAAACCTAAGCCTGCCGAAGTCGCTGCTGCTGCGTTGAGGTGTCAGAGCACGGTGTGCATGAAATGCCGAGATTTCTCAGCCCCTGATAACCATGCTGCTCAGTTTCCTCGACAATCCGTTCCTTCAAACGATCTGGCTTGGCTAGGCAAACAGCTTACTTCTCCCTTTTCTTCCCATACCGACAAAGCGCGGGCAGTCTTTACGTGGCTTCATCATAACATTGCTTACGATGTCGATGCATTCTTTGGTAACCGTGTGAAAGGCTCAACACCTGAGAGCACATTCAGCTCAGGTCTAGCAGTCTGCGAAGGATACGCTGCACTGTTCACAACTCTAGCAACCCACGGAGGACTAGAAGCCGTCAAAATAAGCGGACATGGGAAAGGCTTCGGCCACACTCCCCTCGGTCCCAACGATCCCATTCCCCCATTCAAATCCAGCCACGCATGGAACGCAGTCAGAATCGACGGCGGACAATGGAAACTCGTCGACCCATGCTGGGGCGCCGGCTGCGTCCAGGGCAAAGGAATGCCGTACCAAAAACGCTTCGAACCCTCCCAATTCATCATGCCCAACGACGAGTTTGGGCGCCGCCACTTCCCGTCAGATGACAGATACTTCTTCCGCGACGATGGCCGTCCCAGCATCTCCTGGGAAGAGTACATCGTCGACGACTTCTCCAAAATCAACGGCATGGATCGTCTTACCGTTTTTACCGGCGCAAAGGAAAACCACGGGATAGGCGAACGCTCTATCCAACCCCCCGCGAAGCAAATTTCCGTAAATACAGCGGGCCCGATTCGTTTCCAATTCGGCCTTGTGTGCGAACACTGGACATTACAAGAACACTCCAACATCCCCGCCCCACAAGTCTTCTTCCTCCTCGCCCACGGCCGCGATGGGTCTCAGAAAAACTATCACACATTCGATTACGTGCGTGGCACGGGGCCGAGTGGGGGTGGGGATATGTGGTACGTCGATATACCTGATGCCCGGGAGCTAGGGACTCCGGGTCAGAAGTTGACGCTGTATTCGGTGACGAGTTTTGGGGGCAGGAAGGATACGAGGGGGCTGTCGATTAGAGAAGTTAAGGAGAAGGCGGGGAAGATCGCCATGGCTTATGGTGGAGTGGCAGCTTGGGAGTTGGTTTGATATTTTTATTTATTTCATTTTTTCTTATCTCGTTTTTTTTACTGGCGCTTACGATCGATCGAGTGGGTGATCGAGTTGCTTGAAGGCATATAATTAATACCCCCTCCCTTTTTCTTGAAGCTCGCCAGCGCAGAGGATATCATTAATATACCTATCTATTACATTTTCTTTCTAGTTTTTTTTTCTTATTTATTTGTTTATTTATTTACTTGGGGTTGTTGGGTTAATGCCATAATGAAATGGAATATTATAAGCATATATATAATCTACTTTATCCCTCGATTATACTGGTTTATATGACTGACTATCCATATCCATATTCCCCGTATCCATCCAGAGCTGGTCTTTTTCTTTCGTATCCCGAACCCCTTGATAAACATTACCCCTGATTTTATCATTTCCCAAACTCTCTCGTTGTCTAACCTCAGCATTCCCATGGTTGTGCTTTCGGGTTCCTCGCAAGAACGTGAGCGGAGAAAGTTAAGGTTAATGGCTATTGTCGGGTTCCTGGTGAAGAAAGGGGAGAGGGGAAACATGTTCATGATGCCACTAAACATGCACGAAGAGAGTTGGTTGAGATAGCTAAGGGCAGGAATAGAAGGCATGAAGAATGAATATAGGGTGTCGTCGTAAGAACTATTCCCCTTCACTTTGAAGGGCACCTCACATGCTTTCATCTAGGTATCCTCATGTTAATTGACGAACTGGCAGATGGTTCACCTCCATCAAAGGGCCACATCATCTTCATATCTTCGCGATCCTTCTCACTCTCCACAGCCCCCATAACAGTATCATATACATGCCGATGAGCTTCCTTCACCGCCTCCCAGCGGTCCTCGGAGACCCAACCATCCTGCTCAACCCCTAAAGTTTCAACAATATCCTGCCTGAGGGCCAACATTTTGTCATATATCTCTAGTTGTTCCTGATAAATGCTCATTTCCTCCGGGCTCAAGGCCGGGATTGGACAGTTCTCTTTAAAACCAAGGTCTTGCCATCGGTCTCTCAACTGCATCAATTCGTGGGTGAATGGCACGAAACCATCTCTCCACGTCCGATGGCAATAGCGGAAGGGCCGAAGGAGGGTTTCATCAACCTTCCGTGCTGCCGCTAGCCGAGGAGCTAGAAGACTCAAACCTGCCTCAAAAGCCTGGCTGCAAAGGCCGTCCTCGGTGACCTCTGATGTTTCTTCAGAGGGCGGGGTCGCAAAATCGGGCACGTCATCTGCATAATAGAATGCTGGCTCGATGGATGTGGATTGCCAGTCAATAAACCCCGTTACAACGGTGGGGTCGTCCTCGGAGACGAATATGTTTCTCTTATGTAGGTCGGGGTGGAATAGAGTTGGGGCCGCATTAGATTGTATCTGAGGATGCTGTACCAGCTTAGGGAATACAGTGCGACCCAGTTTCAAAAGTTCCAGATGCTTGTCCACGGAGCCTTGATAAGTTGGTTGCGGATGGGTAATGGGATGGTCGGCCGGGGGTAGTCTTGCAAGGCCAACATCGATTAAAGCAGAAGCGTATGAGGACAAGTCGAGCCCTGGGCAAAGTGTCAATAAGTGAGGAGCTTTGATAAATCAGGGATAGGAGCCGTATATCTCACATGGCCCAATATTTTGTCCCTTAGATGTATAATACCTGGGCTCTCCAACATTGCAATCCCAGTATGTGCTTCTGCAATGCGGGCCAATGCAGTACTTGGGATCATCTAGCTTTTGCTTCGACTCAGCACCAACAAATGGTGCATCGGCGAAGTAAAGGCTGCCGTACGCAGGAAATTCAAGTTCGGACATCTTCATAATATTTGTGGAAATTGATTTCATACAATTCATTTTCTGGGTAAAGGACATTTTTGGCCACGTATGCTGGAGTTGAATGCCACCGGCGTGTTCCATGATAATATACGCCGAACCAATAGGGTTGGTCAAGTCGTCGCTCCAGTCTAGGATGGCCGGAATTGGTATGTTGGCATTGTGCCGTACTAGACACAAAAGTAAGTCACTTTGCTAGTTTTCTTTGTTCTCAGATTACTCTTACAATAAGTAACCGTTGCAACCTCGGAGTTCGTGACATATCTAGCTGGGCCAGCCACAGATGTTGGAAATTTTGCGACCACGCATCTTCCATTGTCAGTCGTTATGATGAATGCTCGGCTAAAGCCACCCTCGAGTTTCCGACAGCTTTCAATTGATTTGGCAGAAGGGCATAGAGAGAGAACTTTTTCAAACAGGCGGTCAAGATTGAACTGAATGTACCGCGCTTCGCGCTGCAGCTCGTCAAGGTGTAGCCACCGACCAGTGGTGTAGGCAAATGGTGCTTTTATTGCATTGTTAGTTTAAAGTGATAAATCTAATGGATTAGAACCTTCAGACAGAACTCACATTTCATGGATGGATGCCCTGAAACTGGCGGTGCCTGTGAGATATTCCGTTTGCCCTTACTCATAGAGCAAGGTAACGTTTTTCCAGAACGGACAGACTTTGGTCTCTTAAAAGAGAAAAGACGCAATCTGTGCCATCCTGAAAGCAAAGACATCGCAAGCGCAGAATTGACAGTACTCAGAATGCCTCATAAGTAATTAATAATAGAACTTTCTGGTGAAGCTATCATTAAATGCTTCGCGGTAGTTTGGAAACACCGCCTGTGCATATAAACAGCTATATTAGCTGAAAGGTGATCTTGGTGATGGATGGAAGTGAATCTTATCATGTATAAAACCGAGCTGTCAAGGCTGGTTTTAAGATTAAAGAATAAGAGAAGAAAGAGAAAAAATCACTCGAAGAAAATATTTCGTCCCCTTATATTTAGATATGAATATTATTATTGAGGAAGGAGGTCCTGATGAGAAAATATGTGAGGAATGTAAGGTAGGAACGGATAAAATATGAGCCGTGCGATGCTATTCATAGAACTTATGGATCATCACATCGTCAATGATACTTCCAACTTCCAACATACTGGCAATATTTCAAATAGCAGGCCAACCTAGACTCCCTTTTAGCAGCTACAATACTTTTGGCATTATTCATCGCGTCGCGGCGATGAGATATTCCTAACCCCAAACTTGCCTGAAACAACAACGCTGCTGACAAGCCTTCTCTGGTTGGAAGATCAATGCACAAGCGCTGAGCTTGCAGAGTATGCAAATGTCAACTGAAACAAGTGTGCATAAATTCATGCGGCAGCGCATTGGACGATATCCAGTCAAGGCCCAAATATTACATCTGTTCTATTTGTGGGATCGTGATGGCTTCTGTGCTGAGCGAATCGCTCATCCCTCTCAATGTTTGCTTCGTTCTTCGCCAGTTCACGACCACTTAGTTGCGTGACACGATCATGGCGTGCGTAAATGTAATAATTCATAAAGGACGGTCGAAGTCCAGGAAGATAGGTTCATTCCTAGATTGTTATTTCCAGCCATACCTCTCGTGCCTCACTGTTAAACAAGTCTATTATATACCAGTTTCCGATATCGAATACCTCCAGATAGAATCTCGAAATTATGTCCAAAGTCCTGGACGCCGCCAGAGCTCAACTCAAAAATATACAAAACGGGGCAAACAAATTCACTGAGTCTATCACCGAAGGTTCTCGCATCGTCCCATCTAAAGACAAAGATCGCAGTATCCCCGTCCGTGTCGACGCCGGAAAATACAATCCTGTGACGAAGTTGCTGAACGTTGTCTTGCAAGTCAACTCCAAGCCTAAAAGCCCGGGGCTCTCGAACTGGATTGGTAGACATTCCACCCACGCAAAACTAGCGACAACCCAATTCAATACCGCCGCCGACGATAAGAAGGCCGAATACCACCGCGTGGTTGATGAATTGATAACCGCTGGGAAGCAGAACGTCAAAGATGGGAAGACAGCTGATGAAGCTGCTAAGCCGGATGGAAAGTAGGATGCGATCATAAGCGAAATGGATGCCTTATTATTTGTTGTACCTTCTAAGGTTAATGGCTATTGTCGGGTTCCTGGTGAAGCAAAAAGGGGGAGGAAAGAAAGGGGAGGGAAGGAAAATGTGTATGATGCTGCCGAACAAACAACCCTGAAGAGTCTACACATGGAGGGGGGCAATTATAAACCGAGCAAAAAAAGAATGGGAAGAGAGGGGAAGGAAAAGAGAAAAAAAAACCTCTCCATAAACGGGACCGATGGTGCGAGTGTAAGGGGGGTTTATTAGGACTATTCTCTGCTTCTATTACTTTGAAGAGCTTTCTTCTCATACTTTTCTTGGGCTGTGAAAAAGATAAAAATTATATTTCTCTATTTCTAGAGGGAAGAAGATGTAGAAGAGAGAAGATAAATAGCACCATTACTCAAAGACAAAGAGTCCATGAATGATTCTCCTCTGTCGCGATTTGGACACCGCTGTTGTTTATTCGAGATGAGAGTTCCAGACTCTTATCTTAGATATTTAAGGCGTGAAATAATCACCAATATTATGGAGGCACGGGAAGAAAGCAGAATACTAGGTTCAGTAGTCCTTTCACCCTCTTATTCGCCACAAGCCGCTACTAATAACCGGTGTTGGCCTTGTTATGCTAACGGCTTCGCGGAGTTGAATGTGACGCCGTCGAAGGCCCGAGTCTGCCGTTACCTCGCGTATTAGGACTTAAGGGAACGGTGCCTGCATGTAAATGCACATCGAGACCACATTTCCAATAATCATTATCCGACCCATCATTCTGGTCTAACTGGAAGACGGTTCACCTCCATCAAAAGGCCACATCATCTTCATATCTTCGCGGTCCTTCTCACTCTCCACAGCCCCCATAACAGCCACAGCACTGGTAAATGAGATGTGGAATGAGAAAATTAGCAGTTATTCAGATCTGTGTATGTCTCGGGTCTTTCAAAAGAATCATCACCAAACGCTTTTCGAAGCTGGATGTCATACTCTTTCCTATCTGAAATCTTCCTCATTGCAATCTTCACAAAATCCCGCGTCCAGTACCACGGCATAATTTGTTGGAAAGTTTCATGCCCAGGAGCGCTCGTTAGGAATATAGGCTGTATCTGCTTGTAAAACACCGCAAAGAGGCCAGTGGGGCTGGCAAGCGCGAGAGTATACCAAAATGTTCCCACCTCCCAGCTCCGTTTCATGACAGCCGACAATTTGAGTCGGCTATCATGATTATCTGCCCAGGGTCTTCGTTCGTCTTCATCCGCCAAAACTTTTATGAATTCCTTCCGCATCATGTCATATTCCTCTGGCTCCTCAGAAATCTCATCCACGGCCTTGTTCGTGAGCCAGGTTGGAGTTCGAACCATCTCAATCGGCCGCGAACAAGCCCATTCAAGATCCACAAGAGAGGTTATATGCCAGTCCTTGTCAACAAAAATATTGCTTTGATGTAAATCCGTCAAGGTGAAAACAAACGGTCCACGGCAGTGTTCTCGTTGGAAGAATGATGGAAAAACCGTTCGCATTGCTGTAAGAGCTGCTGTCTGATAAAGATAGTCCCCTGTATCGTTAATTGCATTTGGCTGATTTTGAAGTCGACTGTCATGAAAACCAAGGACATCCATCACATAGGACTCAACCGTGGAATAGGTGTAGTTGCGTGGTATACATGTTGGAATCTTCTCATTTTCTAGATCCTGAATTTCGAGTGTAAGTGGCCGATTGGTCATCTGCAAGAATCCATCATTGTTGACCACAAAAGACCCAATTCTTGGTAAGTAAACCCGGGTGATACTCAAAAAAATCCTGGAAAGATCGCGAAAGAAGGTGATCCGCAACGTAACATCATGCTGTTTCTCAGGCCAGGTATTTGAGAGCATCTCTCCTTGTGTATCTTCGATGTACTCAATCAATAAGTAGCCAGCGCCCACCACTTTATCACTACATTCCTGACTCTCGGGTTGATGGCGGACATATTG
Organism: Arachnomyces sp. KDTOL00113; assembly: GCA_949709995.1. Lineage (NCBI taxonomy): Eukaryota > Fungi > Ascomycota > Eurotiomycetes > Onygenales > Arachnomycetaceae > Arachnomyces > Arachnomyces sp. KDTOL00113. The sequence continues at coordinate 2,436,483 of OX453237.1, forward strand.
GGAAGGTAGTGGACGGCCGACCCATGATAGCACGCGACGGCGAAGGTATTGAAACCAGCGCGTTAGAAACGGCAAGTGTTGCAGTCGAGTAAACTAATGCAATTTCGGTCAGTATATCTGTGTAGTATAGGTCAATGAATGACCTACAGTTTCACCTGTAGACATGGCAAAGCCATAAAGACGCGGAATTGGCACGTCTGGGCAGTTTTCTTCAAGCCAAGCATAGGTTCCAGCCTCACATCGAATCTTCTCGTCCCCATTTCCGGACCGAAAGGCTTCGCCAACACGATATGGAAGGGGAAATCGAAGAAGAACACGCCATCCAGGTTGTTGCTTCTCTTCCCATTTGTCAATTGTGACAGGAATACAGATATTGAAGCTCCCATGACGCCAATTCTCTACATCAGCCACATGGCATGAATCAGACGACTCAAGGTTAAGATGATGCTCAATGATAGCCTTTATCCAGTCACGTTTGTCAGCGATGTGGGAAAGGAATTGGGTTCTCTTGTTCGGATATCCCAGCCGGTGAAGGATGTTGACCTCTTCTCGTTCAGCAGTTGAGTACGTGATCTCTCCACGAAGAAGGGAACGCGGTTGCAGCATGTTGATGAACTGAGGAAGGCGCGGGCATGTCAAAACATAAATAGTTCTGATTCAAGGGAAAAAGAGGCCCTGAAAGATCAATAATGTCATGCTGTTGCTATTCAACTGCTTACAACTTGTAAAGTCGCAAACTCAAAACCCTTGATCGAAAAGGTCAAACAGCTAGCTATTTCTTTCTTTTTCCTTGTCACAGATCAAAAGCCACCCATATAAGCGCGAGAAATTCTCTCAGTGAGGGATCCAACTGCTTCAGCCTGAAATCTGAATCTAAGAACCAATCACGCAGCCAATCCAGCAACCACCTCATCGCTGACGCTACAAGGACGAAGGGAACGCGATTGTGAGACTGGTTTGTTGTTACTGAGTACCAAGGCACTTTCCCACCTGGGCAATTCTTTAGAACACGTGATACTGCTGTGTTTCGCTATTTGGCTTCCAGCACCCAACGATTGGCCCTCGGCAACAATCACTTTCCCGAGCTGACCGTTCCATCCAAGTCAGGCGCTTGGCTCTGGCGGCCCAACTCTTTTATCTCTATCGCTACATGAATCCTGCCCTTTCTCCAGCGTCTGGGCTAACCCTCTTGTCGACAACATAAAAACCCCCTCTCTTCCGATGAACATGGCTCCGCGTCAAGTAGAACGCTGCAAAAGGAGACGGAGGCAACTATCTGCATTTCAGCTTCAGGACGATGGTGGGCTATTTGTCTCTTATTACCCTACTCTTCTGACAATCGCCAGTGAGGGAACCTCAAGGCACCCAGAAACAACAAGTCCTCAGTTCTTGCCGAAGAAGTCCACGGCTCTCGCAAAAGAACCCTTCTTGTGAGCAGGAAACGAGACGGACAGATCGATCCTTATCTCCAGCGAGTTGCGCCTCTAGGAACACTGTATGATACCCTCCGTAGTCAAGTTGCTATGCAAGGAGCTAATCCCCAAAAGCAGATCCTGCAAAATTTCCAGGTAAATGACCACAAACGAAAGCGAGCGTGTGAAGCCGGAGACCCACTTGTGCATCCAGCCAAACGTCTTGAAAAGCGACAGCGTAACCTTACAAGCTCGGATGGGGACGCAGTGAACGAAATCAAGAAGCCAAGGAGCATTGATCTTCCTCGAGTTGCCCAAGCTGTCGATCCGGAGGTATGTTTATCGTCGCTTTGATCATACGACAAGAGCTAATTCTATCAAGGCTCTTCATAGACAACCAATTCCACCCCGACAGCGTTCATCTCCGCATAAACGAGTGCGCTCCGAACCCGAGCATTCGTCTGATAATTCCGGTCACCTTTTAAAGCGGCCACGAATCGACAGGGACAGTCTCATCAAGCATTGGGCGCTTAACGAATGCGAGTGGCCCAAAGAGCCTTTCGAACTCGATCCTATGGAAGACTTTCTTGCACGACCGAAGACCCCATCTCTTCGCCGCACGAAGTCGAATGCTAGTTTGAACGTGGCGAGCGAAATAAGTTCACGGGAAACGAAAAGCAGACCTTACACCGACAAGAACTATGAGATATATCTTGAGACCAAGGGCAGTTATATGGGAAGGTATAAGGATAGTATCACTCAAGACAGCAAGGATATGTGTCAGAAATTACTCATGAAAAAAGCCAAGGTTCCTAGAGACACCGTGTTTGAAGACGATGCTTTTGAATCAACTTGTGAGAGGCTAAGCAAGTACAACGAGACAGGTATTATTCGGATTATTGGCGATTTGATTGTTCCCTCAGCTGAGAGTGCGATTGATATGGGCCATGTCGCATTCCCGCATTTAGTTGTCAGTGTGAACGAAGCTTGGGATAGCTCAATTTCTTTTGATGAGGCTCAACAATTACCACAAACTTTACTATCTTCGCAAGCTCCGCGGCCTCCACAACCCCGACAATTTCGGTTACCTCGGCCACAGCCGGATTATGCTGCGGGTTTCACGCGACAGGCTTTTACTGAAACCCAGCTCAAAAAACTCGCACCATTCGTCGGCGATATTGGTGACACTTCTTTCTTTATGAGTACAGCATACATGTACTTTCCATTTTTGACAGCCGAAGTGAAGTGCGGAAAGGCGGCACTCGATATTGCAGATCGACAGAATGCACACAGCATGACACTCTCGCTAAGAGGTGTTGTTAAGCTCTTCAGACTTGTGAAGCGTGAGGAAGAACTACATCGACGGATTCTGGCGTTTTCGGTTTCACATGATCATCGAATGGTCAGGATCTACGGCCACTATCCTGTGATTGACGGAGAGAAGACAACCTATTACCGCCTTTCCATCCGTGAGTTTAGCTTCGTAGAGCTGGATGGCAGGGAGAAATGGACATCTTACAAGTTTGTGATGGGCGTGTATAGCGACTGGGCACCTTCTCATTTTAAAAAATTATGCTCCGCTATTGATGAGCTACCGATTGTCGACTTCGACATATCGCAGCAGTCAGAGACTCCACACCAGCCAGAGGTATTACATCAATCGGAGCTGAGTTTCTCAGAATCAACTGGACTCTCACAAGGTGTCGAAGGTGTTGATATACAGGGCTCGAGTTTTACATCTGTAATGGGGGACACTCGCTCCGGTTTGCAGGACATTCCCTCGGGTGATCCGGCAACCCGGGAAAGCGGAGAGAAGCCTGCAGAAGCGTCGAAGACGTCGAAGAAGAGACGTAAATAGACTTTCAGGTAACCGATACTCGTGTTGGTTGGAACTAACGTGATCGGAGTTTTCTTCAGATAGCTTGAAACTTACAGAAGAGGTGCCCCATGCATAGAACTAATACAATATGTTCCATTTTCATGCCGTTTTCTCTTCTAGTTCACTTGCGCTAGCTTTACCTCCCAGCCACTGGTGGTTTTTTAAAAGAAAAAACGCCCATCCAAAAGGAGTGGCTATTTCCCCTGAAGAGCCGGAACCATGTTCTTTGAGTGAAGTACTGACAGATGTGAGTGGCATATCAAATATTGATGGGGCTCGCACCAATGAAACATGTGACACAGGAAAGTGGGTAAGAACATTCATTATCAGGGGTGACCTTTGCTGACACAGAGCTGGCTATATTAAGAGGTTTCTGGCGTCATCAAGGGGGTATGCAGCCAGTCACCATTCAACCTGCGGCACGATGGAATTCTCGATATATCTGTAGGGATATTCCAAGGAGATCTGCAACAAAGCTCAGATGCACCCCGACGAAGAGGAAAATCATATTCACCAGTGACAGACAGCACCCCAGCCCGACGACCAGCGTCAGAAGTCAGAGTTTTTGAAAAGCAAAGACAGAAAACATTAACTACTATGTAGAGAAGATGTGAAAGCACATCAAAGCGCGTCCAAGGTCCAAATAGACGATAACCGTCCTCGGTCCCCTTCCAGTGCCGGCGCTAGATGACTCCCAATTCCCCGATCATGACTGTTCCACCGCTCCCCTCACCAAGACACTCATTTTCTACTTGCTTCTAGATCTATCTCGCTTGTTCTGTCACCTGTCCCTTCCTTTGATTACTTCTCACTTCTCCGTTCTGGTTATTGTTCCTGCTCCTCTACTGCCGGCATTTCTCTTGGCTGGATCCAAGAGAATGGTGCTTTACGGCGAGGTCAACGATCCAGACTACAGATCAACTTTCCACAGTCTAGTAGCACCTCTACCTAACCTCCTATGGGTCACACTTCTGCTGGCGCTCAGTTTGATACATGGATCAACTTCCCCCCGTCTGAAAACTCTGCGCTAAGCTAGCATATCTCTCAGCCTCAGAAGGGGGTTTGTAGCGGGATATAAAGCCTTGTAATCTGAAAATATAATATGACAGTCCTGCCTTTCTTCATCCTGCCCCATACTATTCAAGGAGCATGTGACTTTCGAGGAAACTGAACAAGCATACATCCAATCGGTTTCCCGTCTTCAATCTTGAAGTTTGTAAGCTTTGAAAAAAACAGCGGCTTCTTCCAATGCCAATCTATTGGAACTTGCTCTCCTTTCTCATCCTGCACGTACACTTTTGCTTCCTCGATTGCGACTAGGGGAACAATCACGGTATCATGAATTCCTCCAGCAGAAAAGCTTCTCCTCATCACAGCCAGATGAGAATAGAACCCAGAAATTCCGGGCAAGGATTTTCTCTACACCCCAAATGTTAGACCCATTATGCGACAGTGGGTTTAACAACTAATAACCTTCTTATATAGCTTCTGCACTTCCTCCACAATTGGTAAATCTGGAGAGTCAAATCTTAAAGCGTTTGACGACGCGGGGTCGGACTGTAGAACGGTATTGCTTTATTCACACAGGCCTCGAGTTCGTCCAGCATCAATAAATATTCGATGAGATCATCGCTCTTTTGCATCTTTTCGACTGAATTGTTCACTGTAACACAGTCTCAATAACCAGCGGAGCGTGAACAAGTAGCAATCAACTCTTTGACACCCGATGTCTATGACCTGGATAAGTGTATCGCGACTGGCCTAAAATTGAGAAGTTAAAAAAAAGGGGTTGACGAGGGGTGAGGTTCAAGACTCCTCGCAAAAATATTTATCCGAGGTCTCCCCGTCAAATCTTTTGCCCCTCTGTCCCCCGCTGCTTTTGATCAAAATAGTTTGTCCCCTTTCTTCAATCCTCCTTTCGCATCTGTGATCCTAAGCCAACCGTGGGCTTTACTCACGTCTTCTTGATATCCATATAAGAATTTTTTTGGGGGGCGAACAAGCACCATCAGAACTGTGCATGCGAACTCCTACGCACAACTGATCTTCCGCGACTCGCGACTCGGCAGAATGGCTGCGAGTGACCAAGCCCAAACTCTTGTCAAAACTATACAATTACCAGGAGATGAATTACCCGATCTTGTTAAAAAGGCGTGGGATGAAGTTAGAAGCACTGTTTCAAGCATCGCTGCTCCCCAAGAGGGTACGATCGCTCTATTTGAACCGTCCACTACCTGCAAGGTTGTAATCGATTGGATACATGCTGAGGTTAGCCGAACGTCACCACGAAAACTCCGTGTATACCTAACAAGTTTTATAGGTCAAGTCTGGTAACGATCCCGCTGATAAGTCCTACTCCAAGGCATGGGGCTACGTCTACTTTCCTGGCATTTCGCTTATTGGAGGAACACCTACCGCATTCGTCCCTTTGGATATCCTTGGGACTGGACGAATCAGAAATGAAGAAATAAGAGATGGCTTTTACAATCAAGTGTTTCAGCGGTGTACAATGAATGTTTCTGAAAATGGAAGAGTTGCGGGACTGGTCTTGTTATGAACAACGTTTGGCAGTATATCCTAGCAACGCCATTTAACTTATCAATATAGATTTATGTAGGCCTTTATGCCGCAACACTGCCCAAAACCGAACTGTTATACCTACTTCGATATGATACGTATGGAACACTGAAATCCGTGTCGAAGGACCCTGGCTGGTGCGGGACATCTGGAACTGCAGGATTAGTGCCAAAAAACACAGGCGGGCACGGGGTGCCTGGAACTGCGGAATTAGTGCCAAACAAAGCAGGCTGGTACGGGCTGTCTAGAACTGTGGAACTCGTGTAGACCGAACCCGGTTGGTATAGGGTGCCTGGAACTGCGGAATTAGTGCCAAACAAAGCAGGCTGGTACGGGCTGTCTAGAACTGTGGAACTCGTGTAGACCGAACCCGGTTGGTATAGGGTGCCTGGAACTGCGGAATTAGTGCCAAACAAAGCAGGCTGGTACGAGTTGTCTGGAACTGTGGAACTCGTGTAGACCGAACCCGGCTGGTATAGGGTGCCCGGAACTGAGGAATTCGTCTCAAGCGAAGGAGGCTGGTATGAGGCGCCTGGAACTATGGTATTTGTATGGATCTGATGACAGGTGTTGGGGTTCAGAATGGGAAATGCACGGGTAGCATCTCTCATAGCGGGGTTTGCATTGCTATAGCTATCCATATTCGTATGATCGGACGTGGGCTCGCTAAATCTATTTGTTCTCATATTGTTGAAGCTGGAACCTTCAGAGCTTGTCGTTTGTTCAGAATTCGATGAATTACTATTTGGCAACGAAGAGTGGTTAGCAATGGTTCCACTACCTACTCATAAGGCACAGGATAAAGGTGCTAAATGGTTACCTTTGTAATGGAAAGGTTGTTTCGCTCAGTGACCTGTAAACGCCCGGAGGGGCTGGGTTCTGTACTCTCAAAGTCTCTGTGTCCGCTGGTGGAGATGTCTGTTGGCGGGAGCCACTACCGGTGGGAGTCTCGACGCCCGTCCCGCCGGTTTCATGCATGGGAGCCATTGATAATGCTCCTAAGGAACCGAAAGCCTCCCTGCTGGCTTCGTCGATTTCTTGGTGACCAGTTGGATGATCTTCAGGTACACCTCCATTTCCTGGCGATTCGGACATATCTTCTTGACCAAACAGAGGGGAATGTTGTGAGCTTCGGGGCATATGACGCGGAGAATGTGTTTGCGATGGCTGAGCGCAACTCTGGGGTTGAGAAACTCCTCGAGGGACTGAAACAGAATTATGCCATGGGCTCGCTTCGAATGTACTGCACATGTGATGGAAAGAGGGCACAGACGGAACGTTCGGTTGCTGGCTCTGTTTTCTGGAAAGCATAGGCTCATCAGGATCCTCGGCGCGTTTCCTCTTCCCCGTTTGTGTAGCGAGTGACTTTCGTACATTCTTGACCACGGGGGATAAATCGAGATACCTTTGACACGATTTCAGAGTCATAATGTACGCTCGTAGAGCTTCAAGGCCCTTTGGTGAAAGCCGGCGTCCCCATCTGTCAATAAAGGTTAGCTACGCAAGAACGATAAGATGACTGCTGGCATACAATGACCAAAGCGGCTTTTTCATTCCCACGAGTATTCCAGCAGGCAATGAGCGGTATCCTTGAGCAGCTCGAATCTTTTCCCTCTGCGACGGCGTTGGCCTTGAACCCCAAGATAACTCAAGCGCCAATGCTCTCCATGTTTGTCCTGGCTTCGGGATTGCACCCCCCAACAGATGCCGACTGTTTATCATCGAGTCCACTTTCTCGTTCACTGCTATCGATACAAGCATTCTGGCTAGATCCGAAAAACCATCAAAACTTGATAGCATAGACAGGAGTTTTTTGATGGACTCTTTGTCATCTGCAGTTTCAAGATTCTCGGAGAACTGATTCCAAAATGACCTTGGATGTTCTCTGTAGTTTTCAAAATCTTCGATAGCAGCTTTCGCTTCATTTCCATCTAGAAATGATCTTGCAATCGACATGAGGCGTTGCTTTTCTTTTTGCTCGAGAGCATATCGGTTAAAGAAGTCTTGGATTTTATTACCGCCCTTTCCGTCGTCGTTCGTATCGCCGGCACTATTGTTGTTGGAACTGTTGATATTGGCATCGCTATTGTCTCCGCCGGCACTCTGATCCTCGCTATTGTTGCGGATGTTGACATTGCGATCATCGATATTGTTGTTATCGCTCTCGCTGGTAGAGCCGTCATCACTGTCGCTGCCTGAGTCGTTATCACTGTCGCTGGCTGAGCCATTATCACCCTCGCTGATAGAACCGTTACCGCTCTCGCTGGCTAAGTTGTTATCCACGATTTCGCTACCCTCCGCAGAAACGGAGTTGCCATGTTCAGGTGTTGATATAGCTTGTACTACTGCTTGAAGAGATTTAGGCCGCGCAGCTGGATCATGGAGCAGGCAGCTTTTCAAGCTCAACAGAAGACCAGAAATTTCCTGGAGGGTCAGGTCAGCACAGGCTCAAAATGCAGTGCCTCGTATGTATGTACTTACTGAATCAACTTGGAAAACCAGATCAGCCAGGATTTTGAATTGTAGAGTAATAGCATCCCTTTGCTGGTTATCACAAGGCGATCTTCTTAACTTCTTGCTCACTTCCATCACTGTTACTCAGAGAAGTTTCCGGTGATATGTTTGAACTCAGGGTTCAGGGCTCAGATTTCCGATCTGGATGTTCTCTGGGGTTGATGGTTAGATCTGACGCTTTTCCTAATTAGGATGGGCTCTGTTGCATAAACGACAGCGCTCGTCCCAACCCGGTAAGGACAGCCTCCACCATCCAGTCTGCATATGTAGTGCATAGGAGATAGTCCCTATTTCTGAGAAGTGCACTACTGCACTTCTCTGCCTCAAGAATAGCTGCACACACGTTTCTATTCCAATTCCTGTTTTATGATAATCTGACTGGATTAATTTCAAGTTATTTTGCTTCCAAGTTTCTGCTTCTTGCCATCATTGCTGGCCTATCCTTCCTGGTATCGATTGATATGGAAGGCGCATCCCACGCCAACGATGATGAACTGCATTATAAGAAGAGCTATGTCGCTTCACCGGTTGCCTTCTGGTTGCCTTCCTTGTCCCAGCATGCACGGTTGCCTTGGACCCTTCTCCCAGACTGATCTCGTCTTTCCTGCCTGCATATTGTGCCCTCTCTCTCTCTCTCTCTCTCTCTCTCTCTGCATTTCGGTGGCGTTGCTCCCCTTCCCCGACCTACTCTCCTCCTCCCGTCTGAGGGTCAGTTTTCCGCCTGCCGTCCAAGCGCTGTGTCCAGAAGTTCTACTTGAGGGCTTGAATCTGAGTCTCATGACTCTGCGCTGTGGGTCTCTCCTTGCCTCGTACTCCTGAATGTCATGACTGCGATCAGCGACGCTAATAGGTGTCTGTAGCACCATGGGGTGGCCTTTGCTTGATGTCTTCAATCATTGCTTTGGCGTGATATTGCCTCGTCTCTGGAATTCAAATCCACCGTTTTCGCCTGAGATCCACCATCCTAAAGCTTCGACTTCCCCTGAGCCTCCGTTGATGATATATCCGGAACTCAGAAAGCTGACGATCAAAGACGAAAACGAAACCGGATACGTCGTGAGCAAACCTGAGCACCGTAAACGCCTCCTTCTCCATGCAGGTGGACATCCTATCACGGAAACATACTTTGAGGAGCGTATCATGTCGCGGGCGGAACTGGAAACAACTTCTGATGGTCGAGCCATTATCGAAGCGTGGGAAAATAGAAACAGGGCCTAAAAAAGTTGCATCTCTTGTACGCTTCCTGCTGGTTACTCAGCATTTTGATATTTGGTTCTAATGTATTTACTTATTCGTTTATCTAACCGTATCGGAGCTTTTCTGCCGGCCGTTCCTTTGCAGCGACGGTTCTTCGTCAGTTACAGGTATAAAGACGGAAACTCCATTCGGTTCTCCAACCTGTCTTGACTCAATTATTTGTCGACTTTAGTCGTCATCCTCACGGCCTGCAACCTTGATATCGATAGATCTTTCATGTCTTCCCTCTTTTCTAACGAGTATGTGCAATTGTATATCAACGAGACTGATCTATCTCATTCTAACGATTATTCAGGACATGGAAGATCCGGAGTGCAATCCATCATATCCGCTTCGAGCGTCTGCGCAATCGCCACCACCACCCCCCACGACACCCGCCGAGCCTCTGATTTCGATCATTCAGGCAGGGTCTTTGACAACTCCTGATACCTTGTGTTGTCTAGATGAGACATTTGCGCCGTTCATTCAGCCTCATCTTGCCAGTCGTGGATATGGTCGTGGTTATCGGGATATTCCATCATCGCGCCTGACGCTTGCGGCGTACGATAGTCGCTCGGAAGGTTCATCTGTGGTCACAGATGCTAGCTTCAGGTTCTTTCAGTCCACTTGCCGAAAGGACGCAGTACAATGGCGTCGAAGGATGGCCATCACATCTCTCACCGAGGTTGAATTAGAAGCGTATATTGAATGCGATCTGGCCAGCAGATTAGGAAACTCTGGGACGATATGGCTTGATGGGACCATGAACTATACCGTTCTCGGTGATCCTTGGCCTATACGTCTGGTGGACTTCAGTTGGTGCGATGGTTGGTGGGGCACGCTTCACATGGTGATCAGTGGAAATGGCATACCCAATGATGTCTCATATGATGTTACTCTCGAGATGTTCAATCTTGTGAGACTGGAGGAGCTAGGTATTGATATCAGAATTCCTTTTCATTCCGAAGGAACATCTGCACATCTAGATTAGATAATCGCATAGTGAAATATAGTTATGCCTCGTCGCGGTCTGCAACTTCCTGTGGAGTCCGTTCTTCGTCTATTCGCTGTCGAGTAAGGACGATTCTTTACCCAGCGGCACGCTAAAGGGTTGACTCTCTGCACTAAGCTTCCCTATTCTCATCCCTCGCATCCCCGAAGCCAGCGGCGTACCTGGGCTCCATGGCGACATGCTCGGACCACATATCTTCACCTTTCTGCTCTCAATAGCGTCGATCGCAATGAGGTATCGGAACCATGCTAGGAACCTATCGGATCATTGACGAGAGATATGCGACTATTACCTGGAGTCAAGCTGATGCATGCCATGACGTATAAGAGAAGCTGCATCGCTCTCCGGTTGCCTCGTTGGAATTCAGGCTGTCATGCAGTGATCCCTTCTCTTTGACCCCGAAGATACCTCTCTCCCCCTGTCTTGATTTTGCGGTTCGTTTCCATCTCTGGAATCTTTCGACTCAACGCCCCTCACAGCATAATTCTCCTTGGCTGAATTTTGACCGCCAGACCGGAAGCCTGTGGTTACATATCCAGATCCACACCTATCCATTGATGGCGTCTCAAACACCTAGAAAGCAGGACACCGGGGATGCCACCTCGGTGGAATCCTCCCAACACAGAACGTCTCGTGTCACAGGGATCCACGCCATCTTGAACCGGCCCGCATCTAGTTCATCAAAGAATGTCAAAGAGTCACAAAGCCTACCTTTCCCCGCAGACAACCCACGGCGAAGTCCAAGGAGCTGGGGGGTTCCGCCTCTTCAACCCCCCCAGAGTCGGTTTCCCTCTCATCATTTTCAACAGTACGCTATCCCCTTTGAAATCGACTACTTCTCTGCGTCTCATTCAGCAAATCAGAAACGAAGCGGCAATAGAGATGCTGGAAAGAGACACCGTGAGCGGAAAAGGGAGGAGAAGACACGCATGGAAAAGGAGATAAAATCTCTCACTGAGCAACGGGATCTCTATCTTAAGGAATTGGAATATTTGCGAGGCATCGTCTATGGAACAACAGTGTTAGGGCAGATGCCAGGTCAATCTCCCCCCCAAAATTATCGACCCTCTCCACCTTTGAGCGCCTCTTGTCAGTCGGAGGAGTGTGGTGACAACAGCAGTGGAAGGAATACAAGACGGAAGTTGAATCCATCCTCTCATCAGCCCGTCCCATTCCGCACGGGATAGCCTGTGGATTTGATACCCACAATGCGCCCCAGTTGATCATACGTATCTGTACATTATTCTGCAGCATCCATGAGAATTTTCCTTTCCTGTATCCGTCGTGTGTTTGGCGGCAATTTTTAATTTTTAATTTTTCACTATATATCGTATGTTATCCAACTCGAAAGACCTGACCGTGCTAATCTTAACCCAATGAATCGACAGTAGTCACCTCCCAGTTTGTCCCAGGGCTTTATTTTTGGTATCCGCGAGGCATCCCTGACTTGAAGCGTTCGCGAAGGACTTCACAACGCAGACTCTCTGTCAACTCTTTCCCAATCATTGCTTGACGAGTTTGACGGTTGGACAGCGGAGTAGCCTTAGATGAATGGTTCCGTTTGTCTGCTTCTAGCAGTCGAGTAAGGAGTGATGGCGATTTGCTCGAACTATTCTTCGGCGACTCGCGCTCGTCCTCTGCTTCGTCGTCGTCGTCGTCGTCGTCTATGGCGCATTCACGATTGCCCAACTCTTCGATGCTGCTTGCGTATTCTCTTTTGCTCGTTACATGTCGGCTTGCGACTATTGATCATGTTAATTGAAATGACAAGCAGAAGATTGGAAAAAGGGGTGCTTACGCGGAGGAAAGTCCTCGGTAGAGACTGTGGAAGAGAGTGTCGACAAAGTACACATTTTCTTTTTTTTTTTTTTTTTTTTTTGCAGATGTAGCCAACAAGTCTGATCAAACCTATGTCTGATTCATTCCAGGGCTGATAGATATATCTCTCACCTACGCGTCGGCTTCCTTCCAATTGATCCCGACCCCCTGATTGTGACTGCCCCTGATCCATACAGCTCTCGATTTCCCATACTATCTCCAGTTTCCCTGTTCCTTAAGATTCCAAGTTGACATTTACCTGATAAAGCTGGTAGGTCGAGAGTTTCCTCGAAACGAGTCTCGTCGGAGTTGCTCAGATCCTTAGCCAATAGTTTGGTGTTTTGGCTGCTTCTGGCGACGATTCACAAGAGATAGCGCGAGAATATTCATGATGTTGGTATGCTCTTGCTAACGCTAACACAAGCCTTCTTTGAAGCGGATAAATGTGGTTGAAGTGGTAACCCCCCCGAACGACTGACCATTTAAGGTAGATGATGCTCATCAAAAGCTGTGAATATCACGCAGCCAAGCATCAACAAAGCAAAGCCAAGCAAGTTATCCTCAGTAGTTTTCATCCAACCACTAGAAAACCTCTCGCTCCTTGTCCTATTAGATCCTCTTTTCTCTAGTATTCTTGTAATACTTCCTAAGAGATCGCGCTGTAAACTCGACAACAAGACCATCGAAAAGTGGGTTGATATCGACATCGTGTACCTCAGTGACGTATAGCATTTGTAAGTCTACACCTCAGTTAACTTCTCTTACTGACGGCTTCTTCAAAGATCTTCTTGGTGCATTAAATTTGTATCATGTGTCTCCCTGACAAGTACGAATTCCAGTGCGAATGTGTGGAAGAGAGGAAAAGACTTTGTTGCGGGAAGGATTGCGGACGGAAAAAGTTCACTCAAAAGTTTCATTTCAAGTGCGATGACTGTAGGAAAAAAGAGGCCGATGGCGCCGCAAAAGAGGATCAAGGATCAGGTGCTGTCTTTGAAATACAATCATCATAAAGCATTGACAGGCACTTAGGCGATGAAGTTGCGGAAAGGTTCGGTAGTTGGAAATTACTGTATATGGCTTTCTTTTTCTTTTGTCCTCGTCTCTGGCTTAGCGCAAGTAGTGTATTGGGATAGCAAGTAGAGTTAGAAATGTTGTCTACTTGCAGAAAAATAAATTTTCTTTTTGCAACGCAGTCATGCAAATAAAAAAGCCATGTCGGATCTATTCCAGGGCTATTGGATATATTTCCCATCTTCGCATCGCCTTCGATCTGGCTGATCCAGGCCTCTGATTGTGGCTATTCCCTGCACAGGGGAAGCCAGCAGCGTATCTTCTTTTCAATACACCTCTTCACGGTTCATTGGTTCCCGGATGTACCTTTCCGCTCTCAGTAGCGTCGATCACAATGAGATGTCGAAGCCGCGCTGGGAACCTACCGGACCCTTGATGAGATATATGCGGCCAGACATCATCATGTATAAGAGGAACTGCATCACTCATCAGTTGCCTCGTTGGAATTCAGGCTGTCATGCAATGATCCCGTCTCTTTGATTCCGAACACAGATACCTCCCCTATCTTGATTCTGCGATATTTTTGCCCATCCCTGGGGTCCCTCGACTCATACGCTCCATCTCATGCCTCACACAGCATAATCCCCCCCGGCCGAATTCGCATCCCTACTCTGCATGAATATTTCAACGTCATATTCCCGAAACAATCTCACAAAACACATGAACCCGCTCAGCGAGCAGGCCGGCAGGGGCCAGAATGTCTCCAGTCTCTTGCAGCCATCGAATCTCCTCAGGAAGCGGCCCAGCACTGAAGCAGGCATCGGTGCAGACATTCAGGAGCGTCCACGTCGCCAAAAGACAAATCAAGACAAAACAGAGTCACTGAAAGCCGACATACGATCTGAGCAAAGCTCTGATGAGGAGGATTTTGTTCGAAATTTCAGGGCATCACGAAAACACGAGAGGAACAATCCGAGACCGGGGAAGAAATGGGTTCGACGATTTGCCAAATGCTGCGAGTGTGATAGAATAAGCTCCGTGAGCAATAAATGCGAGTGCGGAAAGGAATTGTGTGGGAAATGCTTTAGGTACGAAGGACCACCGGGGGTTGAGGAGGATTTACGTGAGATTCCATTGGGAGAGATTCCAGAGATCACACACGACGACCTCTGGGAAATCGTTCGTGAGATGAAGAGAAATATGTATATCACTGTTGAGGGTCAGAAGTCGAAATAGAGTATATCCGTACTAGTACGAATATGGAATAGTGAATGTTGATAGGATATCGAGAAAAGGGATAACAAGCGACGACTTAGACAGAACAACATATCTAGATATATTTCACAAACGAGATGACAGTCTTACTCTCTGTTTGATTTCTCGCTTTCTTGTTTTGACGCTCGTGAACAATGTATTTGTAGAGAAAAAGATTACATAAAATCTTCATTTTCCGAAAACTCGTTTATATATAAATATCTGGTTTACGAGATTGATTCCCCAAATAAGAAGATTGAGTCCGTCATCTGGCAGACTATATCATCTCACACCGTATACACTAGAAAAGCTCCCAACCCCAAAAGCTATATACACACAGGTGCGATTGCACCACCAAGGGTACCCGTAAAAGAAAATTAATGATAAAGCCAAAATAGGGGTATCGAGCGAGTCCAAATAAGTCCGAAGGCTTCTACAAAAAACACCGAGTGAAACGGGGAATCAAAGAAAGCGGCGATATGCAGTGATGGTCGCACTGCCCGTTACCACAAGAGCGGAGAGAAAGAGTGGTATGACCAGGTACCTATCGGCAGTCTACATGAAAGTTCCCGGTTAATAAATGAAGAAACTCATTTCCAAAAATAAGGGAGTTATATTTGGACTGACGCACCAGATTTCGACAATGAGTAGCAAAAGTACCCTGCTTGGAACCGATGGGTTCATCCTTGAATTTACAAATCCACGATTCGAAGGTATATTCTCCCGGGGTGGAATATTCCTTGATATATTTCCCGTGCTCCTTCTCGCTTGACATGGTGTATATGATAGTAGCCAAGGTGGCGAGTATGGTGCTACAGCCGAAGCACGCGATGACCGTGTAAACGGAACGGATGGACTGATTCTAATCGAGGGAGGAGAAATGTCAGCTTGGGGAAATCTCTTAAAAGTACGAAGCGCACCGGGAATGGAACTGGCCCGCGCATATTATTGATTTCTTACATTGTTACTGGTAAAAATACCGATGCAAGCAACAAAACCAGATACTATAGAGATAACACCGGCAGCAACGAGTGCCTGTGTTGGGCCCATCACGAGATGTTCTGGTTCATATGATATATTCCCCAAGGCCTGTGTGGATGGAGAGGCAGTGCGGATATGCGAGAATTCGTTTATTCGATTCCAGGATCCTGCTGCAATGCCGAGGGTGACGAATCCCAAGAGCAGCATCAGCAAGGTCGCGGCGGAGTAAACTATGCGACCTCGGGAGAATTTCATTGTTGGTGCTGTGATCATCGATCTGGAGGTTGAGCGGTATATGACGCTTGGGGTTGTAGTAGCTGCCTACCTACTACTTGACTGATTTTTCGCGTAACGAGAAGTGCGGGCGTATGTACAACAGCGGGAAAGAAAGCAGATGAGAAATGAAGAATCTCTCATAACAAGGGAAAATGGCAGGCATATACGCATATATATGCCGTCGAGGCTGAAACATTTAAGCGCTTGGGACTGAGCCTCCTTTCTACCACCCTGCCCTGGAGAGCTTTATCCATGCTTGATGGGAGGGTGAATGCTTGACCTAAGTTAAATTTGTATACGAGGGTTGGAGCGTTGGCGCCAACGTCGACGGCGCTTTCACAGTTCACTGGTTCCCAGGATGATGAAATGTCCACAGCCGCTGCGCCGTATCCCGATCTAGTTAGCCTGCTGCACGGTTATCTTGGCGGAAACAACCCTAAACAAAGATGGTAATGATCGCCATTTAGGGACAGCCACAGCATGGATTAAATATCAACGAATAACCGACTATCTATCCCGGCTGAATTCGACCACAAACCACTGCGTCGACTTCCAAGAGACAACAAAGCAGAGACGGGAACTGATATTAGGCGGAAGGACGGCGTAGAGCAAATTACAACCATATCAAACACGAAGTCATTGACCTAGTACTTATGAAAAGATAGCGGACTCGACCTTTTCATATTCTCATTAGTCTATTATTATATATACGTTTGTATCGGGTAATAAGCCGGAGCTGCAATGGCACAGGTGACTCAACATCCGATGAATCTTAGTTTGCGTATGTATGCATGGAGTTAGAACACGGTTAACGGACTTGGCCAGCCTCCCATCTTAAATTTTAGATGACGTTCTAAATTCGTCGAGCCATCTGCTTTTACGCAAGGTTCCTCCATTTCTCGCAGTATATTCTCAATGTGATTACCTGCACCACTTAGTTTTAGTATACGGGCGATGGCACGGTGGATAGCAAGAAGCTGGGGAGACGGCGGATCGATAGTGCGTTCAGGGCTGAGGTGCAGCTCACGGGTGACCGGGAATAAAGAGTCGCGTAAGACTGGCATCTGTTGGATCGAATCAATGGTGTACTTGTGTTTAATACCGGTGGAATCCGCCTCAAAGAAAGTCTCGAACTCTCCGAAAAGCCGGTGATGGTTAAGCGTTAGTGTTAGAGCATTTCTAGGACTATCGATATTTGGACCATCGATAAGGTGAACCACGTCCGGATCGAAGATTTTCAGTATTTCAAGCGCGGTCTTCTTCGACTGGCTCTAAGAAATTTGATACGGCGTTAGAAGCGAACGAGAACTCTTGGCAAGAAATGACGTACTAATTCCGAGTCTTCTGAGGGTACCGATGTGAGAGAGTGAGGAATTATGTGAGCCACTTCTAAAAACTCGAATTCGTCACTCTGTTGATTTTTTAAAGGAACCCTATCATCGTCTTCGTTATCAACGTCCCTCTCAAGTCGCTTTCTAGCTTCGGGCCCGATCGAATTTTCGAGATATTATACAGCGATGATGGTCGCGGATAAGGCAGCGTTCTCGTAGAACAGATACACGATAGGTCGTGCCTGTCTGTGAAAATGTTTGCTTTGCAGACAGCGACGCCGGTGTTGGTTGTGGTGTTTTCGCAGACGAAGCTCTAACTGCACGATGAAAGTTAGCCTCTAGACCAAAAGGCTCAGGAAACAATCAAGCAACTCACGCGGCAGGTAGAAATTATCAATCATATATTCCGCAAAGCTGTCCATGGCAACCACTATTTCGTCTTTTCGACCTGAGTTTGTTGATAAAGAATCCTCAATATAAGTGATGATTTCATGGAAATTGATGACAGTTTCGAGTTCCTGTTTTGAAGACAGGCTCTCATGGATGTATATGAAGAAGTGCTCGAGTAATCTATTTTGAGAGATGACATGTTCAAAAGTTCGACCTATGAGCTCTGCTGGTCTGTACGGCCTCTTTATCGTCTGCTGTGAGGCATGATGCTCAATCAACGTCTCAAGCAAGACTCGCGCCGTCTGACTTTCTTCTGATGTCAGTGACGAAGACATCGGGAAGCCAAGAAGCCTTCAAGAGAAGACTGATGGCGATGTTGCGCTGTCGGGATGTTGTTGGAACCTCCCGCCTTAGATCCTTATGACCCGATGGCCATTTGGATTGATCTTTCCTTTTGGCCTAGTGGTTTAGGCTCCGACAGATGTTTCGCGCGTAAACTTGGAGTGAACCTCATTAATCTCCAATCTGGTCGAGCTGAAGCAGCAATATCAGACTAATTCCGGGAAGATACGAAAGCCCTTCAAATATAAGAAGATTTTTTGTTAAAGAGATCGCAGAGCTGCAACTCGTTTCCAGCCGATAATGACCGGCTGGGAGTAAGTTATTCTCCTGAATTCATATGGCTTCGTTCGGATAAATGCTCTCCCGAAGAAGGACAGGGCTGGAGATTCGACAACGTCAATGCCAAGCATCACAAGATGGGGATCATCAACAAGAAGGCGCTGTGGATCTCAGCCTCACAGTGCCTTACCGTTTCTCGTATCGGGAGAGAAAAGGGGTCTTCATGATGAGAATGAGAAGAATAACGACATCTTCAATGGCAGAGGCATTTGCATATAACCGTCGTGGAGATCCGACCCAGCAGTCCAAACATCGGTCTCATGGGAGAAAGCCTGGAGAACCCCGTAGCACTGATCTGATATCTACATTCCATTCTTCGAAGAAAAGAAGAGCAATTCAAAATGAAAATATTCAAGGACCGCTTCTCATCAACATCATCTCGAATCGGTCGACCTCCCTCTCCAGCACCAACATACCGTACCCTCGACCTAGGCCGCCCATCCTCCCCAACCCCGACATACCGTACCATTGAGCCCCATTGCATAAACATCACCCCTCAATACATCGACGCAGTGACCAAACTCGCAGACACGCTCCGAGGATCAGCCGATTACCAACAATACACCACCCAGCCAACAATCCTCCTCCACCGCGTGATCCGCGAATACCGAAGCATGTTCGAGGGTACGCTACGCAATTTCATATGGGAGGAGAAGATCGATGATTTCCCTTCCCAAGCCGTATTCGAAAAGGTCGTAAACTCCGCACAGGCCGGCCCGATATGAAGCTATTATCTTTCGATGGGGATACGGTCCTGCATCTTGCCGTTGAGGGGAAGAATCCCGAAGTTGTAGACTTGCTGCTGAGTCGTGGGGTGGTACAGGTCGATGCGCCGAGCCAGAACGAGATGCGGAGGGGGACGGCGTTGCGGCTTGCGGCTGCGAATGGGTATACGGAGATCATCAGGCTGCTTCTGAGCAAAGGGGCGAAGGTTAATGGTGCGGTTGATGGGGCTCGTCTGCCGCTGTCCGAAGCGGCGAGGTTTGGACACCTGGAGGCTACGAAGTTGCTACTTGATAGCGGGGCGGATTTTCGGGCGGTGAAGGATGAGTGGACGGCGCTGTTTGAGGCTTCGTTGCATGGATGTCCGGAGGTGGTGCGGGTGCGGATGTGTCTCCGCCGACGGTGTTGTATCATCTTGCTGGTCATGGGTTGGAAGGCGTGTCGATGCTGGTGGTTGGGAAGAAGGGGGTTGATGTTAATGGGAGGACGGCTAGGATGTCTGGAACGGCGCTGCACCAGGCGGCTAAGACGGGGCTTGGGGGTTTAGTTCGCGTTCTGCTATATCGAGGAGCGGATGTTCGTGCGAGGGATAGTGATGGCCGTACTCCAAGAGATTTGGCTTTGCGGAGTGGTCACAAGGACGTGGTAGATCTACTTAGTCCCGGTGCTGGTTCATGGAAGGAAAAGGAAAAGGGAGATGCGGAACCTGAAGATGATCCGCCTCCTCCATATACAGGTTGATATTACTTATACTTATGCTTCCTGCTATGACTCGTAGCCTTTGACATGATGTCCCTGTATTCATGATATCATGATTTCATATCGTATATACATAATCTTGATATATACACTTCTCTCTCTTCTCTCTTTTCGTATATATTCATTTCCAAGTCAAGAGAAAGAAGAAAATGATAGGATACTCAAAAGAGGTAGGTACCTACTTCACCCTTGAGAGGTACTCTCCCCTCTCATCAAAACCCAACCACAAAACAGTCTCAACCCAACTTCCTTTCAGTTCCGAGATCGTGTGGTGTATTGGCCATCGAGCCTAGGGTGCATCACCTGATCTCGAGGTGCGGATCAGGTTCCTGAGTGAAAGAAAGCGCTCGGGTTCGATCCGCGCTCCTGCTGGTAAAAATCTCAACATTTAATTGGGATTTTTCATAGCGTCGAATGAGCATGGGGCTCTTCGGCGTGAACTTTTTTGTTTTTTATTGGATAGAGGAGTGATAAGGTTATATATCACATTGATATTTTAGAAAGAGAATGAGTATACTGGATATATACGAAGAGAAGAGAGGTCTCTATACGTTGATGTTAAGCAGCATCAAGGGAGAAAAAGGGAAAAAGAGCATAGGTCTCTCTGGGACGAAGAAAGCGAACACTTTTAATCTACTTCGGTACGAAAGTAGATATTGTGGTAAGCGTCAGATGTATACTAATCACGAGGAATCGTGTGTGCTTCCATAATAGGCATTGAGGGGAAGTATTTTAACATAAGAGTACGATCGCTCTCATCCAGAAGGATTAGAAACGGGAAATCCCTTTTCGAAGTACGTCTCTCCAGGGAAAGAAGATAGTCTCTGTTCTCTGGCTCACATATATCCTCTCCTCCTTTTCCCGTTCGCAGAACCAGATCCGATTGTATCCGTAGTCTTCCCTTGGACGAGACATGTATCCGTGATGTCATCCGTCATCCGTCATCCCCTCCTCACCCCTTACTTCGTTTGGTTTCACTTCATGCGTTGACGAAAGGATGAGGATGAGGGAGAGGTCATGTGCGTATAGCCTAGGGCTTTGTTGGTGTGGTTGGGCAAGTTAACATCCAACATCCAGGAGTTTTGAGTTGTGGGAATGAGGGGGTAACACATGTACTCCCTCCTCTCAGCTTGTTTGTCTGTGTAGTAGAGGTTCCCTTCTTCGAGAAGAAAAGAAGGTGGGAGAAATGACTGCTTTCTTCTTCCATCAAAGGGAAAAGAACAAAAAGTTTCTCTCCCCCGCCTCATCTCATCTCTCTTCGCGAGACCCTAGATATGTAAAATAGCGGCGCGGCGGTGGCGTCCCAGGAAATAAACCGAACCCATTCTCACCGACCGGCCCGAACAAACAAAACAGAAAAAAAAACAAAAAGAAAACCGGCGACGCTTTATCAGAAGTCTTGATAGCCGACCATCGTCGAGCGAGAGTCTAAGAATAAATAATAAGAGCGAGGTGTCACACAGAGATTACCTCCCCTGTCCTGTCGCGAACTCAGGGTCGCCGACATGGTCTGTTTTCCTCGCTTACTGCTTGTATCCCTTCCCTTCCCTTAACCCGGTCCTATGATACCCCCTCCACGACTGTTGATGTGGGTAATCACCGACCAGCTCCATCCGGAGAATGACAGGTGGACGACGGAAGAATTTGCATGGTAGATGGAATGGGGATGGGTTAGTCAGCTGTTTATCAGGGTTCGACCCTTCGGGGAGTTGTAGAAAGGGGTCAGGTCTCCGGTCAGAGATTTTCTTGATCTTCTTGTCTGGCTCCAGGCTCCCCGAAAGAGGAAACGGGGAAGATCGCTGTCACTATCACTATCGCGATGGGAGAGAGATGCGGGTATTGAGGAAGAGAGAGAGAGAGAGAGAGAGGGTTATTCCCCGACCCTTTTTTCCGTGAACGGCATCGAGGTATGTGTGTTCCGTTTCTGCTTTTGGGGTTTCGGTGGAAGGAAGCAGCGGAAGGACAGGGACATGGTTACTACTGGGATATGTATGGACCCCAATGGACAACAGTTGATGTGTTGATGTCTCTCTGTGTCGACATGGATGGATGAGGAATCTGCAGTGTCGACGGAGGATTGGACGGTGGTTCTTTCTCTTCGATGGTTCTTTCTCTTCGATGGTTCTATCTTCTTTCTGGTTCGTTGAGGTCGAGAAAGATCCAGAACAGTTTAGCGAAGGAGGCGAAAAAATAGATCCACCAGTGTCAAGCGATTGTTGTGTTGTCGCATCGGCTATTGAGGTTACTATGTTACTATTCTTGTCTCTGTCACTGACTCTGATGTGCATCGTTCTTGTGTTCTTCGCCTTTTCTCGAATGTCGTGTGTTTCTTCTCTCGGCTGCGTCTTCGCCGATAAATCCAGCGAAGGCCCGTTTTGATCTTTTCGCTTGGCATGGAAGCGGGGGAGACGGAGAAGGCAGTTGGCCGTTTCGGTAACGGTCAGTCCGATGTGTTTTATTACAGACAGAAAGAAAGAAGCTTCGCTGGTACTAGTCTGTTTTGGGTTTACCAAGGGCACCTGTTGTTGGAGTTACATATATATTTGGTTACCATGTGGGAGACAGAGGGTTCGTCTGGGAGAAAGGGTCGGTAGTCACGGACAAGAAGAGGAAGACCTGCTGGTCATGATGAGGTGAGGTGTTTCTGTGTGTGTCTTTGCGGGGAACGCCATTTGAGACAACAACCAGTCAGGAAGGAGGAAAGAGATATCACGTGGAAGGGGCGATGAAACCCTGGCTCGGTGGCGTCTGGTTGGTGGATGCAGGAAAAAGGAACAGGAATAGTGGGGATCATGGATCATGCTACAGTGACATTGCAGGAGATGACACTAGTGTATCGTATCGTATCGCATCTCCACCGCTGTCTCCTTTTTTTCTCCGCGAAGTCAGTCCCCAGATGGAGAGAGGTGTGATAGAGAAGATACGATCTCTATCGTATCTTCTCTATCACGACAGAGAGACAACGAAGAGGCAAAGATCGAGACTGGAGAACCATGAGAGTATTCTCTTGTATGTATGTCTGTATGACAGATGTAATGACAGCCGGTAATCTCCCTTTCCCTCGTCGCGTCGAGATGACGGAAAAAGAAATCACAACATGACTAGCTTAGGTTCACACACAGACAGACAGACAGACATCACTTATAAACACCCTAGCCCCTCTTTTTCCTTCCTTCTTTCTTTTTCTCTTCATCTGTCTGTACTTGATATAACCTGAGGTGAGATCCTCTTTCTTCTTTGCTTCAACAAAGACAAGAAAGACATCATCATGGCTGTCGGGAACATCTACCTCATCGCCGCCATCTCCGTCATCGGAGGTGGCCTCTTCGGTTTCGATATCTCCTCCATGTCCGCCATCCTCGGTACCTACCAGTACAAGTGCTACTTCAACCAGGGCGGCATGAAGAAGGGCGAATGCACCGGTCCGGACTCCAACACCCAGGGTGGCATCACCGCCTCCATGGCCCTTGGGTCCTGGGTCGGTGCCCTCTCCTCGGGTTTCATCTCTGATATCTGGGGTCGCAAGTCCTCCATCATGGTCGGCGCCGTCATCTGGTACGTCTCCCTCGACTCACTGGCTGGCTACTCTCCATACTAACGACTTAGGTGCGTCGGTTCGATCCTCATCTGTGCCTCCCAGAACATCGCCATGTTGATCATCGGTCGCGTCATCAACGGTTACTCCGTCGGCATCTGCTCCGCCCAGGTCCCCGTCTACATCTCCGAGCTGGCCCCGCCCTCCAAGCGTGGTCGTCTCGTCGGTGCCCAGCAGTGGGCCATCACCTGGGGCATCATGATCATGTTCTAGTACGTACACACTCACACACCCGACCACAGACAGACACTGATGACAGTTTAGCATCTCCTATGGATGCTCGTACCTCGAGGGAACCAAGGCCTTCCGTATCCCCTGGGGCCTCCAGATGATCCCCGCCATTGTCCTCCTCTTCGGCATGATGTTGCTCCCCGAGTCCCCCCGTTGGTTGGCCCGCAAGGACCGCTGGGAAGACTGCCACAACGTCCTCGCCCTCGTCCACGGCAAGGGTGACCACAACTCGCCCTTCGTCCTGCGCGAGTTGGAGGAAATCAAGGAGATGTGCGAGTTCGAACGCCGCAACGCCGATGTCTCCTACCTCGAACTCATCAAGCCCAACATGATCAACCGCACCCATATCGGTATCGCCACCCAGATCTGGTCCCAGTTGACCGGCATGAACGTCATGATGTACTACATTGTGTAGGTCCTCCCTTTTCTGAGAGCATCCGATATTCAAAACTAACCTCGGCAGCTACGTCTTTTCCATGGCCGATCTGACGGGAGATCTGCTCTTGACCTCGTCCTCCATCCAGTACGTCATCAACGTGTGCATGACCGTCCCCGCCCTGCTCTGGGTCGATCGCTGGGGTCGCCGTCCCACTCTGCTCATCGGTGCCGCCCTCATGGCCACCTGGCTCTACGCCAACGCCGGTCTGCTCGCGTCCCACGGCCACCCCGCTCCCCCGGGAGGTCTCGAAGGTGTCGCCGCCCAATCGTGGTTGGTCACCGGTCCCCCCAGTAAGGCCGTCATCGCCTGCTCGTTCCTCTTCGTCGCCTCGTACGCCGTCACCTGGGGTCCCATCTCCTGGATCTACCCCCCCGAGCTGTTCCCCCTCCGTGTCCGTGGCAAGGCCGTCGCGCTCGCCACCTCCTCCAACTGGCTCTTCAACTTTGCCCTCGGTTACTTTGTGCCCCCCGCGTTCGAGAACATCAAGTGGAAGACCTACCTCCTGTTCGGTGTCTTCTGCACCGCCATGTTCATCCACGTCTTCTTCATGTTCCCCGAAACCGCCGGTAAGACCCTCGAGGAGATCGAGGGGATCTTCACCGATCCCAGCGGACCCAAGTACATCGGTACTCCCGCCTGGAAGACCCGCAACGCCGTCCGCCGAGCCGCCGTCATGGAAGTTACTGGCGCCACTGACGAGGAGAAGCTGGGACACTCTTCCGTCCAGGAGGTCGAGCGCCCCACCTCCAAGTCCGAGATGCAGGTCTAAAGTGATCGAAAGTAGACAGTGTGAAATTTCTCTTCTCTTTCATATGTGTTTTTAATTTATTGGGGTGAATGAAGTGATGGTGAGGTGAGGTGATGAGACGTTGATGCAGAGGTGGGTGCAGTTGTGTATTAGTCTGGTCTCCTTATCTAAATAGAGATAGAGATAGAGATAGTGATGGAAAAGAAGCAATAATATACCCAGGGTTTATCTCTTTGATCGTGTCTGTGCTTGATATTCTGTAGGAACGGGTAGACCCAGATGATCACCCGAATGCTTGTTTGTGATCGAACTATGGAGTACATGCATCTCAGATCAGATCGTAGATAGTCTCAGATGATCTCTCATACCGGTCCCTGATACCATCTTGCCGCAGACCATCACAAAGAAACGCATACCAATTCGAACCGATATACACGTGACATAAAATCACATGACCCACACCACCCCTTATCATCTCACCCATAAGCTTCACCCAGCCCTACCATACAGCCATGAACCCAATCCCCCAATTTACTTTCATAGTTCAACTGTCATAAATGCTCAAACCCAAACATCGAAAACCCTACCACAAAGTCCGCCACGGCTGCCAAACATGTAAACTCCGAAAAGTCCGCTGCACGCTGGAGCGTCCTGTCTGCGGGAACTGTGGGAGGTTGGGGAGGGGGTGTACATACCCTCCTACAAACACTACGCCTACCATCTCACCGCAGCAGGATGCCACCCTCTTACCATTATTTACATGTCAAACCCCAAAACGAGTGAATGAGATGCAACTCATCCACCACTACACATCCCACACATCCTCAACCCTAAGCAACAACCCGCACCTCACATCCCTCTGGAAAGACGTCGTCCCCCGACACGCATTCCGGGATGAGAATCGGTTTCTGTTGGCGGGGGTTTTGGCTGTTGCGGGGAGGCATAGAGGGAAACTATCCCAGGAGGATAGTACCTTGGAGGAGGTAGATGTCTACGAACAACAAGCTCTCTCCGCGTACATCCGGGCCCTGGATTGCATCACGCCGGGGAATTGTCATGCGCTATTCGCTTTTTCGCAGGTTATTCTTGCGATTCCGTATTCACGGCTTAGCTGCAGTGTAGCGAGCGGGAGTGGTAGCGGGATTTCGAACGAGGTGTTCTTTTCGGATCTGTGTGATATTTTTCAGTTACTTAAGGGGCCGCTTGCGATTGCGAGGACGGCGGGGGGGTGGTTACGGGATGGGGAGTTGGGGGGGATGCTTGGGCCTGGGCCTGGGTCTGAGAGGTCTAGGCCTAGGTGCAGGCCGTTTGAGGAGAGGAATGCGTGGTGTTTGGAGGGTTTGGCCGCGCTGGCGGAGTATATCTCCCACCCCAACACTCACAGCGACAAGGCGAGGGTAGCCACCCTCCTATCAACAATAACCCTCCTAACCACCCTCTTCCTCGAAGACCCACGCTCAGAGAACAGACTTAATACCGTCCTTGGATTACCTGTGTTTTTTGATCCGGGGTATATCAAGTTGGTGAGGCGGGGGGATCCGGCTGCGTTGGTGGTGTTGGGGTGGTATGGGGTTGCGATGGAGGGGGTGGAGGGAGGGGGGTTGTGGTATCTTGATGGGGTTGGGGGGAGGGTTGTTAGGGGGGTGGGTGAGGTTGTTGGGAAGGGGGAGGGGGAGTGGGAGGGGTTTTTGTGGGGGGTGGATGGGGAGGGGAGGGATGATAGATGATGGGAGGGTGGAATATCAAAGAGGCTGTGTAGGTTACGACTCTCTTTTTCTCACTTTATTTTTGATTACGACTTCGATCGACCAGTGCTAATATTATCTTAGAGACAAAAGAACAGCTCCTCTTCTGGCGGATAGTTCCTCGCTCTCATGGCGATGAGCTGACGTTGGTTCAAAGACCAAGGCTGAGGTGGGTCTCGGATCGGTCAGTGTCAAAATTCTATCCGCGACGAACGCGAGGGCCAATCAGAATCGACGATTGAGACGGATTGATGAGCGTCTTAGATTTGGCATTGGGGTATATAAGGGGTATTAGGGGCGGGTTTGTTGCTTGAATGAGTATCAGATTTTACATGTTCGATTGTGTACTGTTTTTCCTGTGCGATTTGTTTCCATTTTGCTGCGATTGCTGCAATTGACCGACCCCTGAGTCACGAACGATATTCGAATTCCGATATCTCAAAGCTAGCATACCTTTTCAACATCGTAGCAATGATGTTTGGAATCGCTCAGAGATACAGCGCACTAGCTGCCTTGCTTCTATCGCCAACCCTCGCCTTGAGCGCAAGTCAGGGTCCCCCCGAGTCAGTTTCAGGGGCCACGGGTTTCCCTCCTGTAAGTTATACAAGACACTCCACTCCGTTTTTAATCCCGTTCTATCTAACAGCTACTTCCAGTGCGACGCCCTCATCTCCGCCGGCCTCGGCAATCGAGTCCTCCTCGCAACCTCAGACGCCTACGAACCCCGTGTCCAGAGCTGGTGGTCCGCCAACGCCCGCTTCCGTCCCTGGTGCTTCGTCCAACCCCATACCACCCAGGAGGTCTCCCTCGCAGTGAAAACTCTCTCCGAAACCGGCCACGGTGCCGGAGACTGGCACATCGCCGTCCGCAGCGGCGGACACGGCCCCCCCGGATCCAACAATATCGCCAACGGCGTCACCATCGACCTAGGCATGATGAACACCTCTCGCTATGATCCCGACACGGAACTAGCGAGAGTCCAACCCGGCGCCGCCTGGAATGATGTCTACTACGACCTCCTCCACGACGGCAACGTCACCGCCACCGGGGGCCGGGACGGCGGCGTCGGTGTAGGAGGCTACCTCCTCGGAGGCGGAATGTCCTTTTACACCGGCACCAACGGCTTCGGATGCGACGAAGTGGTCAATTTCGAAATCGTGCTCGCGAACGGGAGTATTGTTCACGCGAACTCGGATGAAAACCCTTCTCTCTGGAAAGCGTTGAAGGGTGGAGGGTTTAACTTTGGGATCGTGACTGGGTTTGATATACGAACTATGCCTGCTGTGGACCTCGCGTACGGGCAGAGTTTTATTTCGTCGGGTTATTCGGATGAGGTTGTTGATGCGGTGGTTGAGTTTACGGGGTTTTCGGAAGAGAGGGGGGAGGATGCGTTGGTGACGCTGTACACGCATGATACGGATATTAGTGAAGATAAAGACACGATTATCTTACTTATTCGCGCAAACACGAAGGGGAACCTCAAAACCACGAGTTTCGACTCCGTTACCAAAATCCCAACCCTAACAGAGAGTAGCTGGGAACACATCTCCCTCGCCGACGCAGCGAATAATTCACAAATCGTCGCTGGAACGAAGAACGTTCAAAAAACCCTAACCCTCCCAAACACACCCGCAGCCCTTCAGAAAGCGGCCACACTTCACACCAACCTCATAAAAACCCTCTCTGCATCCCTCGGCCCGCAAACGTTCAAAACGCAAATGTTCTTCCAACCCTTCCCTTCGTACTTACCCGCCATCAGCGCCCGAAAGGGCGGGAATATGCTCGGGCTGGAAAATACCATTCCCGCCTCGAACGCGATCCTTTTCGTCCTCGGCGTGGGGATTAAGAACGGTGACGACGAAGCGGTAGCGATTGCGGGGGTGGAGTTGGGGAGGGTTGTTAGTGAGTTGGAAGACGAGGGGGTGGGGTTTGTGTATATGAATTATGCGGATGCGGGGCAGGATCCGTTGGGGGGGTATGGGGGCGGGAATGTTGGGTTTTTGAAGGATGTGGCGAGGGGGGTTGATCCCGAGGGGTTTTGGCAGGGGAGGGTTCCGGGGGGGTTTAAGGTTGGGAGGGTTGGGTGAGGAGGAGTGATGTGTGAGAGTTGGGGAGGAGGGTAGGTAGGTAGGATGGATATTGCCTTCTCCTGAGGTATCTGACTTTGAAGGGATAATAATATCTTCACACTGGACACACTACTGGGGGCTCCCTCCCGCACCCAACTTGGTATAATACATATGCATCTAAACCAGGGCCTATGTGGAGCGATCAAATAGCTCATGAAGTGAAATGAACGAAGTATCAAATCACAGCATAGTTCGAAAATACCAATCCCTCAACGCTTCATCCGCCTCCGGCCTCCTCTTCTCATCAACAACAAGCAAAGACATTATAAAGCTAGACGTAGCAGCCGGAAGATCCAATCGTCCGAGTTCCTCCCGTAGACTACCCACCTTCATATACCCAGTCTTCGGATCAGCAAATATCGAAGCCAGTCTGAATTCCGACTGGAGGAATTTATTAACTGGAGGGAGAAGCCCGTTGAATAGCCGCATCAGCTTCGCAACACACCACACCTCGGAGTCTTGCCTGGTGTGATTATCCCTGGTGCCGAAAATGGGAATTGGGAAAACGCAATCCGTCAACTGAGACGGACCCTCTCTCGGGTTAGCATGTAGCAGCGTAGCGCACCAGCGGAAAACAGAGGGAATTTCTAACCGTTACCCCTAGAGACCACACATCGGAGACATGAAAACAGCCTTTGCCCTGCCATACCTCCGGGGCCCGGCAGGCCTGGCTTTGGAGACGACGTTTGCTATAGCCATCTCGCGTGGCTTTGGTAGGAATTAGAGCGATCTTAAAAATCAATATCAAAAAAAGGTACTTACTTGTTCCGAGATCGGCTAGTTTAACGATGGGATCGCGCGAGTCGATATTTGAGATAAGAATATTCTCATGTTTTACATCTAAGAAAGGGGTAAGTAATGTAGCCTCACCCACGCAGGTATAAAGAATCAACGCCACGTACCAGAATGAATTAAACCGTGCTCCTTCAGATCTAAAAGAGCCTTCAGGACGCTCCATGCGGCAGTCTGAAGAAGTTTGGGACGCTGTTGAAAATAAGCGGAATTGAAGTCCGCTAACGTATGGTCCATCCATTCTAGGGCCAGGCAGGATGGGGATCCAGACGTGGTAGTAGCAATGTCAGGATTGCCGATGGAGTCAAAGTCTCCGATGATATCGACACGAGCGCGGATATATCGAGAGTCACGGATATGCGGTAAACAGTAATTGTGGTACTCTTGCTTCAAAGCTAATAACTGATCTCGAGTAAAAGCTGTTTTGATAACGGCCCTAGAGCTACTGTTAACAGTGAAAGAAGACGAAAGAAAGAGGCATGTAAGCTTGGGAAGGGATACATACCATTCCGGCGCCGAAGCCTTGGACTTTGGCAAAACACGGGCTTTGAAGAGGGTAGAACATTTTGTCAATGGCTTCTCTAACTGGAAGTTGTAGGAACGCCCATTCAGGACTCTCCCAACTTGTAGGGCCATGGACGAAAAGACGACCCAAGTAGTCCGGGGGGAGATGTTGACGATACAAACTATGAAAGGTGGAAAGGGAAGGCCCGGCGGATATATATCGGCCCGGGTTGATGATGTTCTTGATGCGTTGCCTTCAATTCGGTATTAGCAAAAAGAAAAAAAAAATTTAAAGCTTTCGTTCCTGCTCAAAGACATTTTCTTAACGCCCAGAAAATCCATTTGGAGTGTTTGAAAATATACTGGTTTGTGCTGGATGTTTGTGTTAAGGGCGCTCCGACCCCGAGACATCGATCCCTGAGGCGCTCACACGACGGACTGCTCCAGTGAGAGACACTGACTTGGTCTTGAGCTGCAGATAGCCTCGTGCAACATGAATAGTATTCTTATTGATCAAAGGGTTCTGACCCCCACGCCGTACTCTGAGCTTGATGTCTTCAAATACAAACATGTCCCGGCAGTCACTTAGCCTGGCCACCTATACCCCCCTACTTTTGGAATCATTGCGGTTTTGCCCCAGCCATCATACCAGCAATGGCTACCACGGTTCTCCGTACGATCTACAATGCTACACTGAAGCGCTCCATCAATATCGAGCTGGCTACTCAGCTGAAGGGGTACGATCGTGTTCCCGCCGCCATTGCGGAAGAGTATAAGAACATCGCCGCCGACAAGACTCAGATGGCGTTCGAGGCTCTCGAGGCAGAGCATCAAGGAAAGATTTCCAAAATCACTATTACGTGCGAAATAGCCTGCTGTCATAATAATGATGATAATAAAATACTTTAGCTAACATAAGAAAATAAAATGAAAAGCCGTCTCTTTCATGAGAGTGATGGTGATGAAAACGATCACTGCAGTACTGTGCTGAATGGTATTGATGGCCAGTTCTACGCAACTTGGCATGTCACAACCGATTCAAACGTTCAACCGGTAATTCCCAAGACGCAAATTAATATTTATTTAGAGAGAGCTAATCTCTCCCTTCAGACACCGAAAACCTCCTGACCTTGTACATGTTTACAGCAGGGTTGAGCAGTCGACATCAGAATTGGCGTTTTGTTTTTTTGAGAGTGAAAGCTTTTCAGCGATATAGTTCCGAGTTCAATCAATCACTCATTTTTGGTTATTTTCTTTTGGACATATCAGATGATGATTATTCAACATAATCCGTAAGAGTAGTTGTTTATATAATACATGTCGGTTTGATGGTGGGTCAGGAGGGCCGAAATCTTCAAAAACTTCATTTTGTTCTTCTTCAAACATTGCATTAATCTTCCTCCTTGCCCCAGAAAGAGCGATGAGTTTCGGTCTACTACCTAGTATCCCTAGCTGCTATCACAGTATACACAAATGGCCCTTCTCCGGTAAAATTTATTCATTGTTCTTCTAGAGAAAACAAGTAGGAGTTTGCATTACCGCCATGTATCGTATACCCCAATCACATCATCCTCCCCGCATGCCAAAGGAACAGTGTAGTATCTGTTCGGATCGCTTTCCCATACTACATCACTTTCATCTCCGTCTGTTTTGCGAATATATTTATATTCTATCGATTCGAAGGGCGAGAAGGCCTCGCTTATCGTTGTGCTCCAGAGATCAGTGGCCAGGGAGAGTGGGACTGCGAGGGAGGTGTTCCAGTTTGAGAGGGAGGAGGTGTTTCCTGTGATGTATAGGTTTGTTGAGGATGGGATGGAGGAGGGGAGGTGGAGGGTGAATTTTAGGGATTGGGGTTGAGGTTCGCAGGGTGGGGTATATGTTGGGGCGGGGTTGGGGGGTGTTGGTGGTGGGCATGTTTGTGGGAGAGAACCTGGGGACCAGGATGCGGGTAAGTCCCCTGAGCGGAGGCGGGTGCTTGTTAGGAAAGAGGCATAAGACCAGGTTAGGTTTTCTGCTGATAGAGGCTGGCCGTCTGTTCGGGAGAATTGTTCGGCTAGGAGGCCTGAAGAGGGGGTGTAGGACTGGGAAAGGGAGAGGAAGGAATCTGCGTATGTGAGGATGGAGGTTGTGAGGGTGGTGAAGAGGGTGGAATTTGAGGAGATTGTTTCCGGAGTTAGCTCCGTGTTGGATGGGAGAGGAAGGGATTGGAAGAATGGTAAGGAGAGAGGGGTTATGGTTATGGAGCCTTGGTGTTGGAATTGGTGTACGGCGGAGTACAGTTGCTCCGCTGCGGCGTGGGTAGCTAGGTACCATGGGTTTCCGCCCATGTAGACGTCTTCTGAGTACCGGCCGACGGCCACACCGGAGGTTGCGGGGACGTCGGCATTTATGTCGTAGAGGGAGCGGAAGGAGTCGATTACTACCTTGTGGTTTGATAGGGCACGAGGCGAGCAGGGTTGGAATGTAGAGTCGTCGCAGGGAGATTCTGGATCAAAGAGGTGAAGACTAGTGAGCAGGGAGTTGGCGTCTTTTCCTGTACGGTCTGAGTCGGTGTTTATGTTGGAGACGACGTAGCCTTCGCCTTCGTTCCAAAAGGATTGGAGGAAGCAGAGGATCTGTGGGGATTGGGAGGTGCAGTGGTCGCATGTTTGATCGAGTTGCTCTGCAAGGGCGTCCCCTTCTACTAAGGCGCGATACTGAGCCGCGGTGGTGAAGAAGGACGATCCTTCTACTTCCTCCCATAGATCGAAACCGGTTTGGTTCCAGTACTGCGAGACGTAGGAGAGATCATTCTGAATGATTGGCCACACGGTAGATAAAGCGGTCTCACGCTCTCCATTGTCGATTAACCATTGCGCATACGCGATTAATGCTGTTGCTCGTAACGCCGGCCCATCGCGTTGCGGACGGCCCCACGACCCGGTAAAAGCGTTCAGGTTCACTTGATATTTAGGGTCTCCCAGTCCTTTACCGTCAGAGAATGAGCCTGATAGGTTTGGGACCGTTTGAAGGGTTTCCTGGGATGAGACGTAGTCTTCGACTACGCCTTGCAGGGAGGAATCGCCTGCAACGAAGATGTCGATTAGACATTTTAACGTAAGAGCTGCGTCTCTGGTCCAGGTGAAGAAGTCTATAGATGGTTAGTTCTATCGTTCTAGTACAGACAAACGAGACCTACAGTCAGGATCTGACTTGGATGGACTAGCTATCACGATCCCATCGGAGGCACCCCAGGCATTGGTGCCATTGGGGCCGATGTTATCCAGGATGCCTTGCAAGGCAATCGGAGTCTCAGTGGAGATGAAGTCCTCCAGAGAAGTCGAGAGCTGGCGTACGTTAGTTGAGGCTTCAGCCTGTCCGTATTCCAGTATCCCCTGAAAGGTAGTAAAGAAGAGGAATATCTGCAGGTACATTTTCAACATAATTGTCCCAGATCCATCTGCTGATTATCACGGCGAGAAGGAATTTTATGGTACCCATCTTGTGGCAGATGCTTTATATATCTTAGATAGTTGTCAGTTTGAACCCTTGGTTAATAGAGTTACACAGCTCATCCAACTGTAGCAAACCAGAGGCCGAAGAAGGCCCGTGGCGAAGAGGTCCAGTCCTCCGGCAAGGTCTGGGGTCGAAGATGTTGCTCCAGTTAAAAGACAGAGATGGAAGACGCCTCTCAGGGGAAAACAGGAGTTCTTGTGAACCGAGGGAGATCATGGGTCGAGCACTTTGTTGAAAGATGAAGCTTGAGATTGATTGATCAAAGGAAGACGATGAGGTTGAAGTTCTTCCAAGGTTGTTTGTTTCTTTCTTGTTCATGTGATGCAAGTTTATTTCAACGGATGTCCTCAGAAGAGCAATTGTCAATATTCGTACTTCGCAATCGAATCTATAAACGATCGATATAAGAATTCTCTTTTCAAAATGGACAAAAGGTCAAGTTATCGATCGCTCTTTGCTTTCTCTTTGCACATCATGGGTTGACCGTGGTCTTTCGAGAATCGTTCTCGACGAGAGAAATCTATCATCACACAGAGGAATGCGCCCAGCGATTCAATTGAAGGAAACAATTGGCTTCAAATATATTGCCCATGGAATACCGTGTTGACGATTTAATCTCGCGATAGACATGGTCGATGCAAGCTGAACATTGAGTCCAGAGCAACTGTTTGCCTTCCAAAGACCGGCGCGGAGGCGGATGTCAGGGGTATTTCCAAACCCCGTTTCCCCTCTTATGCTGTTTCCCCTGCTTGACAGGCTTGGTTCGCTCTTGATGTTTCTGCACTGCTGTTGGTTGGTTATCGATTTTGCTGGGTCGCTTCTCTTCTCTTCTCTCCGTCCTTCCTCGAAGAACAGAAAGATAAGAAGAGCTGGGGTCAAAATGTTTGACAAGAGAGTGAGCCTCCTATGGTTGACTTAAAATCCAAATCCTTTGTCAGACGAGATCCACAAACTCCACACAGACTTGCTTGTCCTCATACCCCAGATAAGATAGAATATCTATTCTCCGCATGCCAAGGTGACAAGGTCGGTCCCAAGAATCGCCGTTATTATTTTGACTGATCCACATAGATTTCTTCAACCGATAACCCCGACGCCGATGGGCCGATAATCCCCTTGATGATCAAGCCTCCATGTTCCATCAAACTGGGGGCTAAACTAGTAAAGTGAAAACGCAGGAACAGAGCACAAAGCACACTCCGTTGACAAGGTAATTTATGTAGCTATGTTCCATCGTGGCGGAGCGCTCGTTTTTTTGTCTACTCCACTTCATTTCGAGCGTTTGCCCTCTTTTCTCAGCTGTCGATCTTTTAATTCTCGCTTGGCCTTGCGATATTCATCGTTGTTACCCGCTAGATTATGATTTGACTTACTCAGAATCCTGGCTAATAAGCATTTGCTTGATAAACGCTTCCGGGCCTGCTTTCAAACTCCGTCGCCGAAACAAGAAGGTCTTCTTGGCTTCTTGTTTCTTAACCCCTCTTCTATTTCTTTAAAGACGAATGGAGGACGGAGAGAAATAGGGTATCTGATTTTGGAAGTGCTGGGAAATTTGGATAGATGATAATGCAGCTGTAGCTCTTCTGCTTCTAAGATACCTGTCTACTTCGCTACCTCTGAGCTGTGATTATTCACTGAAGTGAAGAAATCGAGAAGTAACCGCGATGGCGTCACTATCACCGAGGAGTTGCTATACTAGCATCCTGTTGGCTTCATCGTTGTTGAGCGGAGATGCGCTGGGTTTGGCGTTCTCCGGGAACGATGTCCCAAATCTGGCGACCAGTGGGCATAGAACCTCAGGTGAGTTCTGAGTGCCAAAAGCCGCGAATATCTGTTAACTGATGATTTTCCAGGCTCTATTCATGGGTCTAATAAACGACAGGATCAAAACCGTAAGTTTCTTGGTCCGATAATCGATTTATGTCCGCTTGAGATCTAACAGATTCTAGTAACTCCATTCGTCTTCGAACCTCTTCCGCTCGGGTCAATCAAGCCCCAGGGATGGCTTCATGATCAGATGCAACTGATGGCTGATGGTCTTCCCGGCCACGAGCACGACTTCTACCCAATTGTCAAAGATAGCCCGTGGCTTGGAGGAAGCAGTGAATACAGCGACCTGAATGAAGCGCTCCCTTACTGGTTCAATGGGTTGGTTCCTCTGGCCTACGGGTTGGATGATGACCGTTTGAAGGATCAAGTTCTTTCTGTCACTAGGCATATTCTTGACAGCCAACAGGATGATGGCTGGTTGGGTCCTGAGACGGATCTAAGCACTCGGAATTTCTGGGGAACTTATCCGATGTTTCTTGCCCTGATCCAGCTATCCGAGGCTACAGCTGGGACGGACCTGTCTGAGGAGATACTAGAGGCGATGCATAAATTCGTTGACTTGATGCACTCTATGTTGTCTGATAACTACCAAGGATTCGTTTTCCACGATGGAGACGACTTTGACGACCAATGGGGACGTTCGCGTGCCGCTGACATGATTGTGGCTCTACAATGGCTCTATGAGAATAATCCTGGGGAGGATTCAGGGAAGTTGCGCGAATGTATGGAATTTTTCCATGACGAGGCATTCGATTGGTCGTACTGGTTTAGCGAAGGAATCTATATCAAGGTCGACCTCGATACAGTTCCCCTGAATACCACAGAAGCGTTATTCCCCTTCGAACACGGCGTCAACGCTGGGCAAGGACTCAAAGCAGGTGCCGCGATAGGTCGATTCGACCAGGACGACGATCTTCTCGAAAGTGCCCGCCGGGGTGTAAACTGGACTTTCCTTTACCATGGCACTCCATCCGGTGGCATCATCGCAGACGAGCGGTTGTCCGGGTTGAGCCCTGTTCGCGGTGTGGAGCTGTGCAGTGTGGTCGAAACTATGTACTCGCTCAGCTATCTCCAGCAATCGCTCGGAGACAAAGAATTCGCAGACCGCAATGAACTGGCTGCCTACAACGCGTTACCGGTGATGCTTATGCCCGATTGGTGGGCGCATCAGTATATTGCCCAGACGAATCAGCCACTATCCACTGAATTGACCGAATACCCATTCTGGAACGTTAACGAGTTGGGTCAGACTTATGGTTTAGAACCCAACTACCCCTGCTGCACAGTCAACCACCCTCAGGGTTATCCTAAATTCTTGTCATCTTCCTTCGTTAGGGAAGGGGAAGATGGAATCGCTCATGCTCTTCTGGCTCCGGCTAAGGTCACCACCACTACCCAGTCTGGAGCAAATGTGGAGATCTCATGCCTTACCAACTACCCCTTCGTCCCTGAGCTGTCCTACACCGTTACTGCTGACGCACCGTTTACCTTCGGCGTTCGAGTCCCCGGGTGGGCGGTCGAAGGCGACTCTTACATCGTTGTCAACGGTGGCGCCGAGCAAACTCTCCAACCCGATCCAGAGACCGGCATGCACCACATAGAATTGGACTCCGGTAATAGCACGATCTCATACACTCTCTCTGCCGACATTCGCGTGGAACCCCGTGCCAACGAGACCGTCTCCATCTACCACGGTTCCCTTCTCTACGCCATCCCCGTCGGCCAAGATGTCGAGACCCATCGCAACGAGGACTTCCCGGAAGCACCTCCCGAAGCGCTCGAGCACTCGATCACCCCCACATCCCCATGGGCGTTCGCCATTGACCCATCCACCCTCCGGTTCAATGCCGCTCCTCAGAACTTGACCGACTTGCCGAACCCAGTCTGGGAAGATGGTGCTCCGCCAGTGTCCATCACTGCGACGGTTTGTGAGATTGACTGGGAGACGGCGGGTGATATGCCACTAGAGCCGCCGTTGACGGACGCCAGGAAGTGTACTAGCGATCCGTATGAGATTGATCTTGTGCCGTATGGGAGTGCGAAGTTGCATATGGCTGAGCTGCCGACGATGGATCTGTCGGGTTGATTTGATTTCTGAATGAGATATGTTGATGTATATATAAATGAATATTCATTCGATGTGATGACCTAGATTTTGACTTGATAGTTGAATATATACCGACGAGATCAGTGCTCTTGAGATCAAAAAGACTTCGAATTCTCTATCTTAGATGTGTGAGGTGGTGTGAGTATTAAGAACTGCCTATCTACAGAGGGCGAGGGAAGTTATGGACAACAATGCGGCTAAATCGGTCCCGCCGTCTTGTGCTAGCACGAGGATGTCATCTTTTTCTCTCTGGAGCTTATCTGCTTGCTTGGCTTTGTTAGTAGTATGGAGAATTCTTGCGATGATAGCATGGACTTTAAGCAGAGTGGGGCTTGGCAGCTCATGATTATTATTGTTGTTGTAATTGATGAAGGTGACGAAATCAGACGCAGGCAGAAGCTTGGTAACGGA
This sequence comes from Arachnomyces sp. KDTOL00113, assembly GCA_949709995.1. Classification (NCBI taxonomy): domain Eukaryota; kingdom Fungi; phylum Ascomycota; class Eurotiomycetes; order Onygenales; family Arachnomycetaceae; genus Arachnomyces; species Arachnomyces sp. KDTOL00113. The sequence goes on from OX453237.1 coordinate 2,474,363, forward strand.
GTTACGAGGCTCGTAGTTCTGGATCTGATAGGTATGCATCTGATCAGTAGCTTCGAGAGCGATATCAAATCGGCTGAAGGAAAAATGCAGGCTGCGATCCATCGTAATGACGTTACGCATGTCGTTGATCGAGAGCTGGGTGAAGTCGACCTTACGTAGGGACGGGAAATACCTATTGAGGTTATCCCATATTTGCGGCAATACAGGCTGCTCGGCATCAGATGTCCAGGTTCCAAGGGAGAATGGGATTATGTGGGCGCATTCAGTGTACGTCGTTAAGACACGGGGTTGTTTGGCCGAGCTTTGTTCGATAGCGTGTGTAATGGCACACATGTTACCATCACGGGAGAGGCATGCTTTTTTGAGCTCTCTTTGGGGACTTTCAGTTTCTGATTCGGTTAACTCTGAGGCAATGTCCTCTGAGTCTTTAAAGCCAAAGCCAAAGTGAGGAGATGCAGTGACCGAAGGTGTTTTTGGGTGTGCCCGAATAGGGAACAAGAGGCCTTCCACAAGTGACGATGCACGCTGGTGAAGTTCATCGTTGGTTTTGCATGCTCTGATATCATCAAGGAGATTTCCCTTCCCGTCTTGAGGGAGGTTTCCTAGGAAAGCCCGTAAAACGAGTATAGTATCGTCCCGGGAGCTTTTTGGCTGATAATCCTGTAGCTTATTCTCAACGTCCTTAAAATCACCCACGGACTCGGAAAGAGGATTGTGCTGGGGGTTAGCCATCTTGAACGAGAATCGCGTGACTCTAGATCTGGTATTTCTTCTTTGGAGCTGACGAACGAAACATTTATATATAAGAAAGGTGAAAGGAGTGACTGAGGTAAGATGACGTGTGATAGAGGTGATGAGGGAGGTGATGAAGGAAAGATGATGCTTGGGATGATGAGACGAGGCTTTTCAAGGAGTAATAATGATAGAAGCTTGCGAACTGATAACCCTAATATTTAGCCCTAGCCCTAACCCTTTCCAGTACTTAATTCCTTTAGGTCTAGCTCCAGCTAATCCATGGATGCTTCTGGGATCACGTGCCACTCCTTTCCTCGTACCTCGTATCCCTAACTGATCACAGGCCTCACCGAGATATCGACTTCGATTGGTTGGATCCGCCGGAACCGGACAAACCCAAGTTGCGAATGAAATCCGTGGTCTCCGAAATTCTTTTTCTTTCTCAGGTGAAGGAAGGTCAATATCACGGTCAAAGTGAAAAGAAATACGAATTCATATAAAGGGGGAAAAGGGGAAAAGAAAGGCCGGTTCAATTGAACATTTCTGGGGGACTGTGTGTTTTTTCCCTTCACTTTCCCTAAATTCTTTTTATTTTCTATTTTACGCTCTACCTTCCTTTAAAAAACGTGAATATAACTGCTTGTTCCCCTTTAACAACAACAAGAGAACCCTCGTGGTTGCCGAACGAAGGGACTCCGATCAATAACACTAAACGGCCGACACTTCGCGACTAAGAAAGAAAGAGTGAGGGGGGAATTCGTGACATCCCTTTTTTGATACAGATATAAAAATTCAGGCAGCAAACATGGCACGACCAAGAAAGCCGAGCAACTTGGGTGCCGACATCAGAGGAGATACAGGGGCTCCCGCCTTTTCTTCGACAACTGCGTCTCCGCCACTTTCGCCCGACATGCATCAAGTATGGACTCCTCCCCTTATCTTCCAGACTGCGAGAGAGAAAGAGAAATTGACCAGCTCTAGTCGCGCCAGCAACAACGCTCGTCGGGCGAAAAGACAACCAAATCCCACTCCAAACGGCGGAAAGACCGCTCCCTCTTCCGGCGATGGAAGGACTTCTCCTTCAAGCACACATGGGTGAACCCTCTCGTCCTGGTCCTGATCATGCTCGCCCTCTACGCCGTAAACCCTACAACCTCCAACCCTCTCCACAGCGCCATCTTTCTCTCCTACCCCATCGAGCCCAAGACTCCCGGAGGCCCGGTTCTCTACGGAAAAGGACCACGTGACATCGCTTTTGTCGGGTTCTACACCATCTTCCTCTCCTTCACGCGGGAGTTTCTGATGCAAAGGGTGATTCGACCATGGGCGCTGTACTGCGGGATTCGGGGTCGGGCGAAGATTGCGCGGTTCATGGAGCAGGTGTACACCGCGATGTACTTTGGTGTGTTTGGACCGTTCGGGTTGTATGTGATGAGCCGGACGCCGGTTTGGTATTTCAACACGACCGCCATGTTTGAGGATTTCCCGCATAAGGTGCACATGGCGGATTTTAAGGCTTATTATCTCCTCGAGGCGAGTTATTGGGCCCAGCAGGCGATCGTGTTGTTGCTGCAGCTGGAGAAGCCAAGGAAGGATTTTAAGGAGTTGGTGGGACATCATATTATTACGCTGTCGCTTATTGCGCTGAGCTATCGGTTCCACTTTACGTATATCGGGTTGGCGGTGTATATTACCCATGATATCTCCGACTTTTTCCTCGCGGTGAGTTTTACCCCCCCTCTTTATTTACCCATAAGAATGACGGTTCCTAATGTCTGAATATGCTAGACCTCGAAAACCCTGAACTATCTCGACTCGAGCATAATTGCTCCTTACTTCGGAGTTTTCGTCTTCGTCTGGATCTATCTGAGGCATTACCTGAACCTGAAAATTCTCTGGGCAATCCTCACTACTTTCCGCTCCGTGGGACCGTTCGAGCTCGACTGGGACGCTGGCCAGTACAAGTGCTGGATCAGTCAATACATCACATTTTCACTCCTGGCTTCGTTGCAGGCGGTCAATATTTTCTGGCTGTACTTGATCTTGCGCATTGCGAAGAGATATGTTTTCAACAGCGACATGAGAGACGACAGGAGTGACGATGAGGAAGAAGAGAATGAGGCAACCCAGGAAACGTCGAAAACCGAGAACGGCATCCAGGCAAACGGTGTCTCAACTTCGCTCCAGAACGGCCAGAACGGCTCTTCAATTTCCAAGCGCGGCAAGAAGGGCGCTGATGATGACACTCCACAGGTTCTGGTAAATGGACACCCAGTGGAAGCAAAGTCAGGAGCCACGCAAGCTCAGAAAGAAAACACGAAATCTCGGTAAAGGCAGAGATCGCGTGGTCTCTTGCTAGACAATTTCTCTTTTCTTCTTTTCACGGCCTTTAGCCTGAGTCGGGCTTTATCAAAGGAAAACTAAACCGACTCCATAGATCTCTTTCCGGTTATTCCCTTCTTATTAAATATTTTCACTCGTTCACACCTGCATATGCATATGGTTTTTAGAAGGGAAGGGTTTCCTTCACGGCTTATCCCTATCCCTATACCGGTTCCCACACTTCCTCCTTTTCCGCTGCCCATGTTCGAGGGGATGGCTGCGTTATCATTAATATCAAACCCCCTTCGCCACAGCCCTTTTGCTCTCCCCTCCCCGCCGCCTCTAACCCATTCCCTGGCGCTGAAGAGTTAATTGTGTTGTGCGCGTTTATATTGACGGCAGCCGCTGGACTTTTTAGTCAGCATTGTCTAGTCTTCTCTTCTGTATATCATTTTTATTAATTATACTTTTTTTTTCAATATCTCTTTCCGTTCGACTTGTATGTCTTCCTTTCTTCTTTCTGTAACGAGTCAGAGGATCTGTATATCGGATATACCTGGCTATGGACATCATGCAGAGGAATAATGGAGAGAAGGAATGGAAGGAATGGAGTGAGCGACATTTCCGGGTATCGATTGGTTTCTATATATATTTCTTACATTGTGTTTAGGAGAAGAGTCGATATGCATAGATGGTTGATGTAATGGGTGAATGTGTATAAGTATGGTGGGTAGACTCGGCTTTAGAATACTAATTGAAGAGATATGTTGATGATGATGGAAGAGGGAGTGTGCTTTTGATCATTGGGAGACATTGTTGTAACTTTTATTCGGTCCTCTCATTTTCCCTTCGTGATCTTGACCATACATACCGTTTAACCTTTCTGTACATGGGTTTAAACAACTGATATATCAATGGGATGATGCTTGATGTAATAGAAGAAATTTCCTTCCCACATCCTTAGAAATGATTCTGTTCTGCTTTTTTTTTTTTGTGATTGGAAACTATTCTACACGATTCTTTCACAAAAAAACTGATTGAGAAGAGGAGAGAAACGGAAAAAAAGGAAAAGATTACAATGTTAATTGGCCTTCCAAAGACGGAGCTATGGAGGTGATATAGCTCCGTGGATTTTGGTTTATTTTCATGAAGATGTGAGTGTGAGTATGCGGGTGTTGATTGTCTGCTGAGCAGGATGGATTGTAATGCTGTTGTGCGAGAATCTAGGAAGATTCAGACTTGGTCTCGGTCTTCTGCTCGGATTCTTTCTTCTCGTCGGAGGATTGTCGCTCATCAGAGGAGCTTTCGGAGGGAGTGGCGGGCGCGGACTAAAGTGGGATTGTTAGTGGCTCGTGGTCTGTAGGCCCAGGTACAAGCGTCTTGTTTCAACGTACCTCCTCAGACGAAGACTCCTCCTTGGCCGACTCCTCGCCGGCAGCAGCAGTCTCGCCTCCTTCCTTCTCACCCTCAGTGGTAGCCTCCTTGGCTTCCCCCTGTGGAGTTGCCTCCTCCTTAGATTCCTCGCCGGATCCCTCCTCTACCGCTGGCTCGGCCTGAGCGGCTTCCTCAGACTCCTCGGAGTGCGCCTCCTCTCCATGACCGTGCTCATCTCCGTGTCCATGTCCGTGACTTGGGTTCCCTGCTGGTCCTGACTTATAGAGATAATAGGCGGAGGGGGCGGTTACGGCTATGGCACCGAATAACCTATTCACGGTAGAGTGGGTTAGTTTTCGGTCGTTTGGGCTCAATTGACGACTGAGACATGCTTCTTACCATGGAAGATCACTTGATGGCTTTGGGTGTGCACCACCAGCTTCGCTAGCATATGTCCTTTGTCCGAATTGCTGCCACACCCGCGATCGGGTTCTTACTCCAGCTGTGCGGGTGGTCTGGGAGAAGATTGTACGGAAAGCAGTGGCGCGTGGGAGGACCATTGTGGGCAGTAGAGAATTGGGAAGGAACCTTTGGGATCAAAGCTCGAGAATTGATTGCAATTGATGGCGGTGATCGTGGTTGGATGGAGGTGGTGAAAGCTTTTGTTTGTGAATGTTTTTTTTGCAGGTTGGAATGTTTAGTTTTAGTTAAGGCGGAGGCGGGAAAAGCCGGTGGTTTACTTGGCCCCAGCACTGATGAGGTAATGTATGTAACTGTGACGAAGGGTTTTTGGCGGGTGATAGGCTGTGTTACATATTGATACGGGTTTATTATACCATATTCCATAGAGTTATGCAATATTCGTACCTTAGATTACATTGGAATACAGGTATTTGTTACTTACCAGCTGCCCCTCCAGTTGTAAACATATATTGAAGTTCATCCCACAAGAACAAAGAAGAAGACAAAGAAGAAGAACAAGATATACTCCCCAGTTCTTCTTTTAACTTCACTTGTCGCTTGAAGTGATTGCCACCTCTTCTTTTCTTCTATAAAGCTGAAGCTTCAGAACAATCCTCTGTCGCAAGTGAACTCGAACTTGGGTACAACAGGCAGCTGCCCGCTTCTCTCCTAGCTCCATGACCTTATCCTAACAACTCGAGATCTCATCACGTTCGCCATAGTCGGTAGGAATAACCATATAGTAACGTTGCGAAGCTTTCGGCTGCTACTGAGACACCTTCCTCCTATTCAGTTTCTCTTAAGACACCGCCATGGCGGAAAGGCAGTCAACACAACAGAGCTTGACAGCTCTCCTGGGGAAGCTCGACGATGCGGACCCAGATATTCGATACATGTCTTTGAATGACCTTCTGAGCTACTTGAACCACTCCAGCACGGGATACCTTACTCACGACACCCATACCAGTACAAAGCTAGTTGAAGGAATACTAAAAGCTTTAGGTGACCAGCACGGCGAGGTTCAGAACCAGGCCCTGAAATGGTGAGCCCCTCATCTTCACGCTGCATCTGCGGTGACCTTATGTGTATTTCTGTGAAGCTTCTCTAATACGCTGTGAAGTATAGGACCTCTGGTTTCTCGCCTACCGCTTGACACGGTGACCCCACTTATTGACAAGCTTACACTCTTGACCACATCTCAGACGATCGATACATCAGTCCCCTATACTGCACTAAGGACTGTTATTACTTCACTACCGCGTCCCGTGCCAGGGGGGCCTCCTACAGCAGACTCCAACACCGCATACTCGGTGATATCTAAGGTCCTTGTTTCCAGCCTGGCTGATAATTCTGGGAAAAGGTCTCTGATGAGAAATGATCCCGCGAAAGGATTCAGTAGCGACGCGGTGGATGTTTTAATTGAAGTCGTAAACTGCTACGGCATTTTGTTAAAAGATGCGGAGCTATCTGGTCTATCAAAGTCTGTCATGGCCATCGTTGAAAATGACCATGCCGGGACTGCGGTGACGAAACGGGCGCTGACCGCGATAGCGGTTCTCCTAGCTCATTTCTCAGATGATCAGCTCAGCGGCTTTGTCTCTGGGCTCATTGAGAGCTTCCATTCCCCACACCTTACCATTAGCCGCCGTCGGCACCTTATATCCACTATTGGAGCATTAGCAAAATCCGCACCGTCCAAATTCGGCCCCTACCTGAAGACGTTGGCACCATTTGTACTTTCCGCTGTTAGTGGACAAGAGCTGGATGAAATGAATGAAAACCGGTCAGATGACGGTGAACAGGACCCGGCTGAAGATGAGTTACGCGAAGCGGCACTGGTGGCTTTGGAAGGTCTACTTGGTTCGTGTACGAAAGAAATGCAGCCGTATCTTATGGATTCTATCGATGCTTCGTTACGGTTCCTCCAGTACGACCCTAACGTGGCGGAGGTCGAAGACGAGGAAATGGGAGGGACGCAGGATGGGGGAAGTGACGATGGTGCGACAGAAGACCCGGATGAAGACAACGACTTTGGCGACTTCGAGGAGGAAGAAGGGTACAGTGACATTGATGACATAAGTTGGAAAGTCCGACGATGTGCAGCCAAAGTTCTATACACAATTGTGTCAACATTTGGCCAAGCCACCACCTTGGATGATGTAACTCTGTATCAAAAGGTTACCCCGGCCCTCATCGCAAGGTTCAATAAGGATAGGGAAGAGAGCGTGAAACTCGAAGTCATTACAACTGTGATCGCGGTCGTGCGGAAGACGGCGGAGGGAAATGCGGCCTTGGCACCGGCTACATTTTCGGACTCAACATCACTGTCTAAGAATTCAAGAAAAAGGCGGCGGCAAGATAGTAGCTCTAGCCATACGGAATTTGACTTGGCTACTGGCTCCTCTGCTGCTGCGAGCTCGCCCGTGTTGCCTTCATCCCCGGAGTCAGTTCCTCAGGCTGAACTCGCGCGGTTAGCACCCGCTATCGTGCAAAATCTTTCCAAGATGTGGAAGCGGGCCTCTGTACCCCTGAAGCAAGTTTCCGTCGTTTTGTTGAAGAGCCTTGCTCTCGTACGGCCTGGCGGCCTCGCCGACTTTTTACAACAGATTGAAGATCCGATCGCGGATGCTCTGAAGTCCTCTGGATTATCGGGAGTGACAACGTCAGCGGGGACTACGTCCGTCAGCGCAGGAAGTCTACAAATAGAGACATTGGGGTTGATAGCTGCAATTGCGGAAACCCACGCCTCAAATGCACTTTTGCCATTCTTGATTGCCTTGATACCAGGGGTTATTGGGTCTGTACATGACCGAAACTACAAAGTTGCTAGCGAAGCGCTTGGAGCTGTCGAACAAATTACTAAAGGATTGACCCCTCCCAGGGTTTCTTCAAACGAACAGGACCTTGCTATACAACTGGAGAAGTTATATGATATAATTGTTGATCGAATAACCAATACCAGTGCAGACTTAGAAGTCCGTCACCGAGCCATTCATGTTCTTGGTGTTCTGTTAGCCCGAACATCTGGTCCGCTAGGTGCCAAATTCGTCTCACCCGGTCTCCGGTCAAAGGGCTTGGCCATACTTTCTGACCGCCTCAAAAATGAAACAACGAGGCTTTCCGCGGCAAGGGCTATCGACGATGTCGCGTTGTTCGCATCCAGTGGCGAGGACGTTACCGCGGCCTGGATAGGCGAGGTTTCTGCGGAGCTAGGAGCTCAGCTACGCAAATCGGACCGGGCACTACGAGGCTCGTGTTTGGAAACTCTTAAGAGCCTCACTATCAACCAGAATACCAGGTCGCACTATGATAGCAAGTCGATCCAGGAATTAGGGAGCAGCCTTCTGCCGCTTCTCAACGCTGAGGATCTCCATCTCCTTACCCCGGCTTTGATTATTTTCGCAAAGGTCCTTCCCGGTAACGCCGAGCAGTTAGTTAACGCTAGCTTTATCTCTGCACTTTGCTCTGTCGTCCTGGCACCCTTGACTGGTACCGTTCTTAAGGCTTTCTTGCTTTTGACTCGCGTCATTGGAGAGCAGGGTGCCGGAGCTAGCCTTATGAAAAGCTTCTTACAAGATGTCGGTGTCAATGGTGATCCCTCGGTAGTAGGGAAAGCTATTGGGACACTGTTGGTGTACGGTGGATCTCAACTGGGCGTTGGGGTGAAAGACTTCCTTGGTGAGTTGCATACGGCACAGGATAATCAGCGCAAATGTCTTGCACTCGCTATACTGGGCGAAGTTGGTCTCCGTATGGGACCTGAATCCTCATTGACCCCGGATCTATTCATTTCCAACTTCAAGTCAAAGTCGGATAAGGTTAGGTTGTCAGCGGCCGTTGCTCTTGGGAATACGGGCACGAGCAATGTTAAGACATATCTACCTGTGATTTTGGAGGGTCTGGAAAAATCGAGCTCATCGAACTACCTACTACTCCACTCGTTGAAGGAGATTCTACAGCATCCCGACAGTGTTCGGCCAGATGTTACTCCTTTCGCGACACGCCTTTGGGAGATTCTCCTTGTCGTGTCCGATGATGAAGATAACCGAGCTGTCGGTGCTGAATGTATTGGGCGTTTGGCTCTGATTGACCCGAGCTCATATGTCCCACTTCTTCAGGTATATACCAACTTGCCCTTCCTTATTTTAAAAAAGTATATCTGCTAACATGTGCAACAGGAGTATCTGTCAAATCAAAATCCAGCCGTCAGGGGCACAGTTATTTCTGCCTTCCGCTACACCCTTGCGGACTCGAGCAGTGCTTACAACGGCGTATTGCGGCCTTTGATCATCCCGATGCTGACAAGAATGCTCAGCGACGATGACCTGGGTAACCACCGCCTTGCTTTGACAACCGTGAATTCCGCGATCCATAATAAGATGGACTTGGTTTTCCCTCATCTAGGGCAACTACTTCCTGCCGTAACCACGGACACTGTTATCAGGCCGGAACTTATTCGAGAGGTGCAGATGGGTCCGTTCAAGCACAAGGTTGATGATGGGCTTGAACTCCGCAAGGTAAGATATTTATCAACCCAGTCTTGAAAATACATTAGGATATGTTCGATTAACTTTTACGCAGAGTGCCTACGAAACGCTTTATGCCTGTCTTGATTTTGGCTCCTCCAGGATCAATATCCCCGAGTTTTTCGATCGGATTCTTGCAGGTGTTGCAGATGAACAAGATATCCGTATCATCTGCAACCTCATGACCTCCAAATTCATCACACTCGCACCAGAAGAAACCCAGCGTCACCTTGACTCCTTATCCGAGAAATACCGCGCCGTTCTGTCATTCAAACCGAAGGATAGCGCAGTCAAGCAGGAGATTGAGAAGGCGCAGGAGGCGTCACTTGGTGTGTTGAAGATTAGTCGTGACCTTGACCGTGCCTTCCCTGCTGCTGGAGCGTCGGGTGAGCATCCAGCCTGGAAATCGTATATGGAATGGGTTAGAAAGGACTTTGGAAGTTACCTTCGATCTATTGATGTTGATTGAGGGTTAGTGGAAGAAGTTTAACGCCTATAAGGGCCAGAGGGTATGATGATTTCAAGGAGTAGGGGCCAACTTCACGAGTCTAGGTTTCGAGACAAATATTATTACGAATTAGAGAAGAGGAAAGAAACAAAAAAAAAATCAAATAAATTTTGTTTTGCACAAGCGCAGCCCTAGATAGAGCTCTTATCATTATTATGCTATTGAATTTCCTTTGCATACCTAGTCACTCCCCGGCTCGGTCAATTTTACTACGGTCAAAAAAACTAGACCCTGCCAGCCTCTAAGGTGACATTACAAGCCTTAATGAATTAAGCGCTGAGAATGTTGCCATTATCTGACTATCAAGGGTACACAAGGCTCTTCGACACATCCCATCCATACGCCCACCTGTTCGTTTCTAGAAATGATACATATAGCATCCCACCCACTCGCTTTTACTACCAAACTTCTTTAAACACTGACACCCCCCCCACCCCAGTGATCTGTATCCGGTATGTGATGAACGCTGCACACGGCACGCTGCATGAAATGTTGTCTCTTATGACTTTGTCCTGGTACGTCTATCACTAAGAACTTTTTATCGCTTTGTTCCCGCGCCGTGGCGAACTGAGAATGAAGCAGGGTGCGTCACCTTATGTACATTCTCTACGGTGTGATTTGGGATGTGATATCTGATGGGCGTTTGGTACATGGGAGATGTCACTTTGACAGATGGGGGAAGGAATGTTGCCGCCGGTTCTAGGTCCATGCAGGCTCTAGATAAAGCAGGGACTCAAGTGGTTGTCTTGATGCAGGCGGTTGAGGCCAGGGATTTATGATAAGGTTTTATCGTGAAAAAAAAGCCCTGTACGTTCAGGCTTCTTGCCATGAAGAATCAGGGTAGCAGGGTCTTCTTCCCTCTCTCTTTTGGCGCCCAGTCCTTCGAAGTTGCAGGCCTCAACGACCAACGGTCCGGCCCACCATCCACACCGGGCATTGGTCGCATTGATGGAGAAAGAGGGTTCGTTCGCTTCGTTCGCGTCATTTCTCCATCGTTTCTCCGTTCTTATGCTATTTCTGTTCTGTGACTAAGTTACTTGCATGTTCCTCCTTATTTCTTTTTTTGGTGTCGGAGGCGCAGCTTTTCACTGTTCAGAGGCTATGGGCCAATCAAGGTACTTGAGTTAGGCGCCAAGATGGAGCCGGTTTCTTTTTTTGGTGATGATGATCAAGAGGCCCGAGGCGATGATGTGCGGATATGATCGATGGAGAAAGTGATTGAGTCGCAGTGAGAGGGTCGGCCTAGAGGTTGACGGCGAATGTTCGATGGGTACTAGATATCACCTCTTGGAAGCGAAGGGATGAGATGTGAAGGGATACATCTTCCGTGTTCTTTCTTCTCTTACTTTTATTCTTTCTAGCTGGATTTCTTTCTGGATATCTCGATATCTATCTACCTACGACTAGCTATTTGTTTATCTCTCCGATCGCATCGAAACTCCGGACGTCGACGGTTGGTCAAAGAGGTTATTTTGGGAGGATAAGGTTGAACAAGCGCTTTAGAGAAGAGAAAGACCGAGGAAGAAGATAGCTCATTTATCTTCTGCGACTTGGTCGTGAATAGTCCGCATTCTGACGACAGGGGAAGCTAGTTGGCGCTGTTGCGACAGAGCTTGATAGCTTCTTCATCGCTCACCTAGAAGACTCAAGATGCAACGACAACAGCAACCAAGTGATTCGGGCATCGAACCACCTGCGCCAACATTCGACAGGCTTCAGCGATCGCAAACACCGCAACATGCTATTCCAAACAGTTACAGTATTCCGGGGCCAGTGCGACCCAACTCCTGGGAGGATAAAAACCCCACCGGATTTGTCAATCCTCCTTACGACGTCTCTCCATCACCGGATATACATCCGGCGAACTTTGCTCCATATGCCGATGAAACAATCCCCCGAGAACAGACGGCTACTCCGGGAACCGTCGCAACCTCCCCCCGTCACACTCCCGCACCTCAGTCTCCCGGCCCCGTACCTACGAAAACAGACGAATCTCGGTCAGGGCGAGGGAACCCTAACCTATCGATTATTGCTCCAGATAGCCACCCTCTCGCACGCCCGCCATCCAAAGCAGCTCTTTCGCCGGGGGCATACACACCTACTTTCGGCCCAAATGCGCCATCGGGAGGGAATGACCTCTTTGCGAATCATCAGCCTGGGCAAATATCGCATCCGAATCAACATATAACTGGAGGGACTTGGAAACATGGTCTTTGCGATTGCACTGATTTTGGCGTCTGTTGCCTGGGGGCTTGGTGTCCGTGTATTCTCTATGGGAAAACGCAGTACCGGCTGTCAAGAAAATCTGAGAAGAAAGATCCGACGAATATATTGGGATATGAGACGTGTAATGCGCCCTGTACTATGATGGGAGTTCTTTGCGGATTTCAATGTATGATCCCTTTCCCCTACCCTTTGAGGCATCTAATCTTCTGCTCCATGGCCGAGAAACTGATCTCGATACTTGTGCTTAGGGCTCCTGGCAACCATCCAACATACAAGAATCCGACGAGCGTATAAAATTGAAGGAAGTATTGCTTCCGACTGCGTCAGAGCTACCTGCTGTACATGTTGTACACTGATCCAAGATGAGAGAGAGATAAGAGATCGAGAGGAGAGTTTCCGGGAGGCGGTCGGGTCTATGGGGATGGGTCCCTCGGCATCTTATATTCCGCCGAGTCATATGTCTTATGCACCTCCACCGCGGTGAAGCGTTGTGTTAACGGAATTTTCATGAGGTGGAACGTTTTTTTGGTCGGGGAGTGAATCAACGCTTCCAGCTGTATTATACGAGGGACTTTGACGAATGTTTATACTTTTGGTGGAAATGTGGGATTTAAGAGCAGGCTTTTGAGTTTGCGGGCTCGTATGAAGTTGGGGAAGACTGAGCGGGAATCTGTTTACCGCGATAAGCATTCAACCCACCGTCAAACAACGATTACGCTCGGTTCCTACCGGGGGGGCAGGACTTACTATATCTCGGGGTGTTGCAACCGGAAAATAGCTCGGACACCATGGATTGGGAATGACTATAATGCCTAGACACCGGCCGCGCTTGATATCTGGACCAGACGGCGGTCGGGCTGGAGGACATTCTCATTTGGGTACGAATCGCCATGGAATTGGCGGAGTCGGAATGTGGTCCTGAGGGGGAGGCTATCAAAGTTATAGCACCTGCTACCGCCACAATCTCTTTTCGACGATGGACTTTCTGATATAGTCACTTACCACCCACCCTCAGATCTTCATATACTCCATCCTCGGAACCCCATGGGCTTGTATATCGGCATCGACCGTTTTCTTTTCGACCTTTCCTCGATTAAATCGCCTGGCACGGCATTACCTCATTAGAACATTTCGGGTTTCGTCATTCTTGGATATACTTTTGGTCAACCCATCCCGGAGAGGCATTTTCTTTTACACATACATGCTGCATTTAAATATACCAATCCTGGGGGCGTCCGTTGGTTACCTATTTTGTTTATGATAAAGATTGTTTCAAGACTTGGGGTCATGATGGAGCTCTGCTTTCCCCGGTTTTTTCTGATGAGTTTAGAATGTTTTGTTTGACTGTATGATATTTCTTTTTCTATGTTCTTGAGATACCAACTTACTCTTCCTTCTTTCTTCTGTATCTAAATCAACAAATAGCATATATCTTCCCTCTTCCTTAAAATAATAAAAGGGGCGAGAGTGAGGTCTCCGCCAAAAATTAGGTTAAAGTACCATGGTCCGTGCCCCTGCCAATTCCCGCAGTCGGGTTAGTTAAAAAACTTTAGCTTTGAGGGACCTCGACTCCGTTGATTGTCGACGACGACCATTAATACAACCTACGAGAAACATCACAGGTGACTATTTTTACACAGGAATCTATTGATATTTCCCGCTCATTCTCTCTATTATTATTACCCTATTCGTTTTCTAGTTCAATCTAACCCTCATCCACGAACCTGCTTCGTCTGTCCCACCTCTCCATTCCGCCGGCCCATCGCTCCTTGTCCCCCCGCGACACGTATACACCAGCGCGAACCTGATGATGGGATATTAAATCCGAATGGAAGACGGATACACACATATATACCCTCAGATCTCATGAAAGGAGGACAGACCAAATGCTTGCGTGGCAGCGAATAATACAGCCCGGGCATCATGAGTCTCTCCGGTCGTCTCGCCGGCCGCCAGATATGGGCCCAACAACCAGATGATCCTGTGGATCCGGGTTGTACGCCGTTTATACTTCCGAGTACAGGTGGGTAATATAGAGATAGATCCTGGAGTGGAATGATCTTTTTTTTCCCTTTCGTCCGTTGTACTGAGGAAAATGGGGGGTTTAATTTACGGTTGACTGACATTTTGTTGCTGGCGCTTCGGTTTAGGGGTTTTGAATATCAATCGAACATTTGCGATTACCTTGACGGAGAATGCTGTTTTTGAACCGGAATGTACGGCTGGCCCGACCGATGGATATGGTGATCCGACTACGGTGGCCGATTTACGGGATCCCTTTTACGCCTCGACATCTCCGCAGATGTATGCGATTGCCGCCGCGACGATTGTCAGTTATCTATTGGTGATTATCTTATTTATTACGCCGCGGACGTTTTTTGTGGGTGGTCCTGGAGGTGGTGCTAGTTTCTTGGGTCGGAGAGGCATGATTAGCGGATCATATAGGAGTTCGTCGGTGGTTGGAGTGGGTGGACGGCCGTGGCTACAGAAAGTTGCGGCACTGACTGTTGCGATATCATTGACCATTGCTACGGTGGATACTTTTGATGTTGCGAAAGTGCAATATGAGTTTGGATATATGGATGCGGGTGCTTTGACGAATGAAGTCGTTGGGGGAATGGAGATACGCATTGTGCGAGTTATATCCAGTACGTTTCTCTGGTTAGCGCAGGTGCAGACGTTGATTCGGCTGTTTCCCCGACATAAAGAGAAGGTTATTATTAAGTGGACTGGGTTTGGATTGATTGTTTTGGATACGATATTCAGCATTTTGAATAACCTGGTTAGCCAGGAGACGCGCACGAGTCCACGGAGTTTTGTCGATGCTGTTCCCGCACTCAACTATCTCTTTGAGTTGGCTCTCAGCTTGTTGTACGCTGCATGGGTGATTTTTTATTCCCTGTCGAAGCATCGATATGCTTTTTTCCACACGAAGATGAAGAATATCTGTCTCGTTGCCCTACTGTCTCTTGTTGCAGTTGTCATTCCCATCGTTTTCTTTGTTTTGGATATATCGAAGCCGAATATCGCTGGCTGGGGTGAGTATATCCGATGGGTTGGAGCTGCTGCTGCGAGTGTTGTTGTCTGGGAGTGGGTTGAGAGGATTGAAGCTTTGGAGCGAGATGAGAGGAATGATGGTATCCTCGGACGTGAAGTCTTTGATGGGGATGAAATGCTGGAGGTCACGCCTTCGGAGGAAGTCGATCGAGCTGACCGTCGCCGCAATGGGCGGGGCGGTGGAGGTGGCGGTGGAATTGCTTCTGGATGGGGAGGTATAATGGGTCTGGGACGCCGACCTCTGAGAGCTCGGACTACATATCAGAATGGAGCTCGTGAGCATCAAATGGATAATATGAAGGATCCAACAAATGGCGCCCCACAGAATAATCGCCCGAATTCTCCAACGCTTCCTCCGAATGCGGTTACTCCGGTCAGTCGTGCGGATACGACAAGTGTTGCAAGTACAGTGTACTGCGTTCGGTATCATCCTATCAACAGTCCATCACCCCCCATTCTCGGCACCCGCCAGGTGGAAGAAGATGACTGCGAAAAGGATGACTCAGAAATCTTAACCAGGCAAAGTAGTAGTAGTGGATCTGTGATCAACCGCGCCCCGGTTCACAACATGGACTTTTCGATTTCCGCGTTTAAAAGGGACTTGCCATTCCTTAAACTAGCGAACCCGTTCAAGCGTCGTCGCGGATCACCTCCGCAAGAAGTTGCAACGGCACAAGCAGAAGAACAAGCTCCAGTCGCGGAGGATGAAAAGCAGAAGCCGTCACAGCGGTGGGATTTAAGATCTAAATTCGAGACACTTTTACCTAGTCATAGAGGAAATGATACCCGAAGCGCCGAAAACACGAATGGTTCGAATTCCGCTTTGCCTATCACAGTCATCCCCGCAAGAGGAGGGCAGCAGGCCTGGTCTCCAAGGGGTCTTGAGGATGGATCTACGCAGGGCCACAGCAACCGGAATAGCACCAGAGCCAATGGACAAACTCCGGTTGTGGTTATTCCAGCCAAACCGAGGTCATCACGAGCCTGGTCGACGTTAAGTGTCGGTTACTCTCAGGCGCCGGAGGCAGACAATGTGCAATCGCCGGGCGATCCTTCTCACCAAGTCCAACCTTCCATGCCAGATACCAGCGCAACTCAGCACCACGGCGGCGAAGATCAGTTTTCCTCGCCTATACGATCTTTCGGTGGAATGACTCCCCCTGTGGTTAATACAAGGCCTGAAGATTATATGGGTGCAGGACCAAGTCTGAGTGCTGGGGAGTCGATTCCTGAAGAACATCATCCCGTACCTCATAATTCTGTTGGTAGTGTATCGACTTCACAACGCTCACGTCAATTGTCCAGCGCGAGTGAACGTGTCCATTTCCGGGATGATGGAACTGATATTGAAGCAGGCCATCATCTTTCTCGCTGATCATGGCGAAGAACGCCTTTTGGTACGCTAAAATGGGAGTTGGGTGATTTACTGAACTGATCCATAACGACCTTGGAGTTCTTTTTGGCTGGTGTCTGTTTTTGTAATGTGTACGTTAAGCGCTTCTGTCATGTTTTTTAAGCGATGGAGTTGGAGGGGGATTTTGCCTGGTAATTTTATATATATATATATACATTTATTATTTTGGAAGAAAGTTCTCTATGAGACAAGAACATATTTTGACACTCTTCGGGGTTCCACCCCTTTTTTCCTACTCGTTTTGCCCCCTTATCACTCCAACCGCTTTTTGGCAGTTTGCCTCAGCGGCGATTTAGGGCTGAAGCAACAGCTCGAAACGCCAAGAAACGCCTCGTCGGAGATTGGAATAACCGTTCATCCGCTGATCGCTATCAGATCTGAAAGAACATCGTCGGAATCACATCAGACGTTTCTTTTCGTTGATCGCCGAAACGATGATGCGTTAACCTTCTTGCCTAACAAGAAAACGCCCCTCGAAGAATCCAGCTTCAACTGTATATCGATCCCTCAAAATTCTACAAATAAATGATCCATCATTTCTCTCCATCCAATTAATTTGCGCAAAGTTTTTTCCTTTCTTGCGGCGTCAGCATCGTGGAGAGAACAAAAAACTTGTCTACCTAATCACATCGGAAGCTGAGATTCCCGACAACTGGGTTTGTGTACCAACGCAACAATCATAAGCCTTCGTTTCGGCGGAGACCCGAACTTTTCTTAAACGCATTCCCCATTACTCAACATATTCTTCTTTAACGATAAATGCGCACTTGGGTCTTATCCCGCTCATACCGATGCGGCCGGTGGTGAATAGTAAAGGTAGCGGAGAAGTATGGCCGCCGTCAATGCGAATATGTTTGACGCCAGCATCTCGGGCGAGGATCCGAGGCAGAGAAGCTCGACCGTCATGGTTCTTCCTCTGAATCTGATTGCGATGATTGTGTCGCATGTATGCTTCCCGACTGAGTCCTACCCCTCCCCTCTATCTTTCTCGTCTTCGGCTCGTTAACGATTTTTGCGTTGCATCCATCAGCTTGATAACGTTGCAGACTTGGCGAGAGTTTGTCGAACATGTCGCGTGTTGAACTATATGACCCTACCGCAGCTCTATAAGGCCGTTACCCTTACCTCTTATGAAAAGATACGATATCGAAATGAGCGCCCCGAAGGATGTGGGAGCGCGAGTCCGTTCTCGATGGGGTTGAATGCGCTGGTTACGCGGAACGTTGCGGGCTTGAT
Source organism: Arachnomyces sp. KDTOL00113 (assembly GCA_949709995.1). Classification (NCBI taxonomy): domain Eukaryota; kingdom Fungi; phylum Ascomycota; class Eurotiomycetes; order Onygenales; family Arachnomycetaceae; genus Arachnomyces; species Arachnomyces sp. KDTOL00113. Next base: position 2,492,223 of record OX453237.1, read on the forward strand.
ACAGTCGTTGTCGTTGAAGGGGTTTTGGAAGGAGGAAGGGTTGCAGGAACATGCGATGGTGGGGAGAGTGCCGGATTCGTCCATGATGCTGAATATTGCTGTCAGAGCGGCAGTGGATAGGACGAATGGGCTTCAAAGTTTTAGGTATCTACCCATCGCTTGTTGAAGGGTGGAAATCTTTGTTTTTGCGGGGTGTGGACTAACAAAAACGCATTGATTTAGCTGGGAGCTGAACACCAAGATGTTGGAGACAGTCTACATAGGGCTGTCCCAATTACCGAAGTTGACCTCCTTGACGATTCGATTCCCATCAAGCCGCCATCCCCGCCCCACTACTGTCATCCCGCCAATGCCTCATCTTCATTCTCTCAAGATCACGGATATAGATCCGCTATGCTATCCGGATGATATCTCAACCCTTCTACTCCGAAGTAAAAGGTTACGGGTGTTAAAAATGCACTGGTCTCCCCGGATGAAAATAGCGCAAGAGCCTAGTGTATCGCTACATGACTACTTTCGCAAGTGCATCGCCACCAAGTCGCCTCTTCAAATAAAAAAGCTAGCGTTGCAAAATATGTATGCGCTGCATACAGACGAATTCGAGACTACTATGGACCGATCAGCGATAGAGGAAATAATCATGCTCAACAGTCCCGGCGTTGAAGATGATGGTAATATGACTTCTTTCGTCGATAACAGTTGGCCGGAGCACAAGTCACAGCCTGGGCTACAGCTCAAAACAATGGCACATGACCGCGTCTCGAATCGCCATTGCGATTTCCTGGCATCTGTGAACGGTCTAGAAAACCTCTACTTCGTGAATCCCGCTCCAGCCAGTGGAGAGACCATCAACACCCCTCGTCTCGCCTCCCCCGAGTCCTCTTCTTGTACTTCCCCAAGCGCAGATGGCAACAATGCTGGAAATTCTCATTCTTTATTAACACCCAAAACCAATTCTGCTAATGGAGCTGGAACTTCTTCATACCCTTCTTCCCCCAAATCTCCTGTGAATTCGGCCTCACTTCTCCCCGAAACCTACCTTACGGCCATAACCACCTGTCATGGAGAAACTCTACGAAACTTGATACTCCCTTCACGCTGGAAGCTCTCTGCTTCCATGATCGCCCGCCTTGTCCGAGGCTGTCCGAATATTGAACAGCTGGCCCTCGCCACTGAGGTTGCAAGTCTCGACACCCTTGGCCTTCTACTTCCCTTCCTCCGCAACCTCACCGCAATACGACTTCTAATACCAACAACTGCAGGCTCAAGTCCCGCTATCCCTGACAAATCCAGCCAAAAAATACATAAGATAACCGACCCGGCTACATTATCTGCCATTTCGAACTGTAGTCCCAGCTTAGCTAACATTAGTAGCTTTGCCGAGATAGTTGATCTGGATGATAGTATCCACAACGAAATAATGAGCATCAAACTCGCGGATCGAGATATCTGCAGCAAACTCAAAGTCATCGGGTTGGGCTGGAAGGTCTGGGAATTGGGCCCTTTCTATTCCGTTCCAGCCGAAGAGGCAAAGTCTCTTATCCCAGATGCGAAGCCGTTTACTTGGCCCGAGGAACCTTTAGCTGGTGGTGAGAGTGATTGTCAGCAGATGGCAAATAACATGGCGCAGACAGCTTCTACTTCCGCTCAGCAATCCATCAACGTCCCGCCCCCACCACCTCCGCCACCACAATCATCGCTTGGGAAGCGTTCACGGGATCCAAACGTGCAATCCCAGAAACCACTGAAGAATAAACGTCCACTTGTCATCGATCCCTTCCCATCGACCCAGCCTAACGGTAACGCGAACACAAATGGCGAGAAAGAGAAGGTGCTCTGGAGACGGCATATACGGCGCGTTGGGTGGGATGTACTTAAACACTGGGAAATATGGGCGATGGATGTACAGGATATTTAGGGAGTTGGTGCTTTTTGTTTTACATATATCCGTTCCCACTTCTTTTTTCTTCGTCTGTTTGCATTCAGGACGGCGAAAAGTCTGCAAGCTAGCAGCAAACTTACCTCGTCCTTCGCATCTGTGTACTTTTCAATCGTTTATTTATTCCCCTTTCTCACATATTTACCCTTCCAGGGGTTCTGGTGAAGGACAAGTGAAGTCGGAACGGCTCTTTCGGTGGCTGTCTCTTTTACCTTTGTGAGGTTTACTAACCTGCCGGCGTTGGGGGTTTCTCCCTATTCTTTTCAATGAGATAGGGACGAAGGTGGAAGGTCAAATAATTAGGCTTGTATTCTGTGATGGTGTTGTACTTTTGAGCAGAAAGAGGAATGGGGAGCATAAAGGCGATCATAATGCAAGCAATACCTGATAGAGGAAGCAATCGGTTTTAGCGGTCTGTACATGAATAGTTTCTTGTTTTTCTCCATTTTTATCATCTATTACCAGCAAAGCATTCTAGATATCTAGGATATGAGTCCATCCGTCCCTATCCCTACATTCTTCCCGACTCGGAGGATATATTTAGGGTCAGATCAACTATATTTAGAGATTATACTGCAGGCGAACAAAGCCTTCTGGCATGCAACCAAGAAATTGGAAACAAAAACCACGGAACTATCTTTGATTCAGATGCCATTCTTTTTGACATGAAAGGGAGCTTCGACTAATATAAACTATTCTCATCCAGGGTTTCAAGCTGGTTTAAGTTTGCAGCCCGACTCACACTCTTCACTCCCCTGTCGTCATTATCTCTTCAGACTGATTCCTTCTTCCTTTCTAACTATCGCACACAACTAAGTTCTCTTCCAAGCCAAAGAGAAACGCTTACTTTCCAAATATTCAATATTATGTAGCGCGTAAATGCTCACTCTTCAACTCTCATAATGGGTAGAAAGTGAACTACCTAGGTACTGTATCAAAAATTTTAACTTATATCTCTACTCTACTATTTGAAGTCACCGGCTAGATTTTATGGGAGAAGCACCATATTGAAGGGAAAGTATCTTGAAATTTATATTAATTCGGGTCTGCATTCGACTCCAAGGAAATTGAGGTCTACTTTCGACACTCTAATAAAACGCGGTCGGCTTTCGACTCGCAAAGTACAAAAACGCCTCTGCCTTAGGGCTCGAGGGAAAAAAGTACATGAAATGGAGGAGGGGTCATTTATTTGCCTAAGAAGAATGATTAGTTATTTTGAACCGGAACAGTTCCAGGAAACATAATATATCATACCCTTTTCACTATCGTGTGTGTCTTGCTCCACCTGCTCCAGCTCCTGCCTGTATAGACGTTACCGTCAGAATCGGGTATTGTTGAACAAATTACTGGATGGAAAGCTATGAGAACTTACTCATTGTTTCTAGCGAAGTTTGTTAGCAGACAGGTCCTAATTGACAAGAATTAGTAGAGGTTGGAGGGGGCTTAACTTACCGCTGTGCTGAGAACGCATCTGCAAGAGCTCTGTGAGATATCTTGTGATTAGCAACTGAGCTTTCATTTGATGAAGCTACTCACTGTAACTCCTCCGGAGTCATCGCGTTGATCGAGTTCAGAGTATTCTGAACTCGGTCCTGCGACTCGGAGGCTTCTGCGACTGTCTCCTGTTCTGTAGCAGGCTGTTCGGTGGGGCTGGGAGGACTGAGGGGCTGGGCGTTTGCCTTTGCTAGATTAGCTCCTTAGCAGCTCAAACAGAATTGACAATAAAAACTTACGCTTCCCCCAACAGCGAAAAGGGTCTGACGGTTCCCGGAGGAAGCCCCCCCATCACCCCGATTTCCCCTACCACCTCTTCCACGCCCTCCACGATTGGCAAGAAAAAGATGCCCCTGTTTTGTTGTTAGAGGGGAGAAATCATCTCAAGTTCCTCAGTCAATTGATCTCACCAGCGCTTCGATTCCCGCAGAAGTAGGGCACTCCCGGGCGTGGTGACCGCGTTTATAACAGATGTTGCACCTATCTCGGGTCCGATACTAACGTTAAATATTAATACTAGTATACTTGATAAAGCGCGATAATATACATACCTTCTTGAAACCGCGACCGCCGTGGCCGCCACGACCACCACGGCCTCCTCCACGGTTTGGCTGCTGACTTCCCCCAGCAGCTGCCGCTGCCATATCCCCAGAGGCTGGAGCACTCACCGCGTTTTGTTGTTGCTGATCCATAGCTTTTCCCTCTTCTTCTTCTCGCTATAGTAATTTTGGGGGTGTCTCTTGGTGGTGATGTTGTTGTGAAGAGAAAGGAAGAGAAAAATAATAATAGAAGTGTGGGAAACGTCGTCATAGGCGAAATCACGCGACGCGACTTAATACCATAACCGTAGAAGCAGCCTGATTTCATACTATTTTATTAACGAGCCTTTAAGCTTTGCTTCGCTCACCTGGCTTTATGATTAGACAGATACAGAACGGAGGAGCGTTTTATATCTATAGATGACGCCGCAGTGTATTGATATATCAGATACCAGTCTACTTGCAGTACGTTTGCTCTTTATAGACATTGTATACATAGAGTAAAAGAAGACTAGTATTACAGTGAGATTCCCGTAATAATTTTTTATTAGAGATCAGAATTCTGCGAAAGAAGAATTGAATCCCGTCATGTCTGTTATTTGACTGTGAGATTGAGAGAAGTAAGTCTAGTCTCTATTTACTTTTGAGCAAGTCGTAGAAAGCTGCTCTTTTCGGTCAGATGATCAAAGAGTCCTAACAAAGCTAAGACTGAATTAAGACCAAGATCTCAAAGAGGATAACATGTACGAAGTACTTGTTGCAAAGAATTTATCGAAAATGAGAGAAACGATGAAGATATAGCTCAGAGATAGAGACTACATCCTCGAGAGTCATCAAGAAATCTGACGGGTCCGATCCAATATACTATATAATATATTGATGATGGTATCTATCACAAGAGAAGATCATCACTCTGGGAAGCGATGAATACCTGTCAACTCGAAGAGATCGAAGCATGAAGTTGAACGGATGTCGTCCCATATTATCACGTGATGGCGATTAAATCACGTGGTTGTAGCAAATTCAGGAGGGAATCTCTTCCTTAGAGAATGTCCATGGCGAGTTAAATAGTACTAGTTACTACTTCTTCACTCTCTGTTTTTCTTGTTAGTAGCCTCGGTAAAAATGCATATTCGAATCGGAATCTCCCCGAAGAGATTTTTGGATTTTGCTGTTCTTCTCGAAAAAAGACCTTATCCTCGAATACATTAACCCTTCTTTCAGCTCTTCTCGCAAACATGAAATTGAAACTCGGTCTTCAGTTCAACTCCATCTAGGAGTTTTAATTTTTAAGACTCTGCCCGTCAATAGATGACAAGGAACTGAAATAAGGGGGACGCTCAGTTCGAGAATTCCTTTAATGGACGACTCAGTATAAACCGAGAGAAGAAGTCCCAGGGCGCAGTGTCCTTTCTTTCAAAGCTATGAGGAGGGTCATATTCGCGAAATGTCATTTGCTGAGCCTGCGTTGTGGCACCCCCCAACTCCTCTGGATTTATGGGATGCTCCTGGAGAATCGAAAGAGGCAATGGGTGAAAGAGAACAGGGGGGTTCAGACTCAGGTTAACTTCTTCATTTTCCAAGGTCTCAAAGTCGAAGGGGACTAGATCGATTCCATATTTGCTCAGAGCTTCAACCGAAATTTCACCAACCTCATATAGAGTATTCTTATCTCGCCGCAGAATTTCCTTCACCAAGTGGTTGACTTGACGATGAGCTATCGGTCGATGTCGGGCAGATATTGGCATTTTGAGTTCTTTGACACTTCTGTTGATTCTGATTTGTGATTTAGAGTTCGAGATCTTATATTCAAACAGCATTCCACAGACCAAAAAAAAAAAAAAAGACCATACCCTCAGTTCACTCATATAGATAGGGTTTAGGGCTGATTTTAGGGCTGTGCGATCTCGTCGTCTGCTTCATTCCTTCCACCTTTCAAGATTCATCTTTGAGATCTTATTTCATCTCTTTCTACGGAGGAAAGATCAAAACCATGGTCGGACTCCTGCCGGAACTTAATAACATTATATTCTCTTTTGTACCGTCCGAAGATCTATTCAGATATGTGACCGTCTCACGCGATTGGCAATATGCCATTGAGCTCGAAACATTCAAACATGTCAAGGTTAAAAGCACGGAGCTAGAGTTCTTCGCTCAAGCATTTACCTCGAGGCATAGACGAGCTGTGCTGAAGTCGATTAAATATGAAACCAGCCTTCCAGAATATCCCCTCTGGAAGTGTACCAAGTTTGAGAAACCAAAGGACCAAGATGAGAATAATGAGGCATTTACGGATGGGATAGTTGATCTGTTTGATGTCCTAAGTGGTTGGACTTCATTCGACCCTTTGCTGGTATCTATTGCCAAAGCAATCCTTCACATGCCAGTTCTCAAACGCCTCGATTTGCGGACCATGACACCTTCCCGTGCGGAGGTCCTTTCATGGATGTTTGTTGGGAAGGGGGAACAGGAGGATGAAGCAGATGATCCAGAGGATTGTGCTACGCGGAGGGTTCTCATGCATGTGCATGAGCGAGCGGAGTAGAGCCTTGATGATGAGCTGAGAGCGCTGTGGAGGGAGATCGTGGGGGGGGGGGGGGGATGGGGTTGTGGATCTTGGGTTATTTGAATGGTGTTTTCTTTCATTTCTTAATGCTCTGGGAAGAAGAAAAGCACGCAGAAAAAAGGGTAAAGAGTGAAGATTCGGCGTGTTTTTGCAGCATCCGATGTTGCTAAAAGGGAGAAGCGGATTTGTTGTTATGAGAGCTTTGCATGACTATAAGTGATCCGCATGTAGACTTGAACCTCAAGTCTGAGAACAGAACAGAAAAGCAACATAAAAAATCAATAATGAAGAGCGATGCGCTTGTGATAGTATGAGTTGATCAGTAGCAGTACTTCGTCGTCGTCGTTTCAGACGAACAGGTGGGAATAGTATATGAACACCAATTCAAATCCATATATTCATTCCGCTAAGAGTATCCACAAACCCTCTCGTAAAAGGTTTATACAAAACTTGTGTATATTTTGTGAATATATATAGTGAGAGCACTATCAACGCTTCGTTGTGATGCGTAATTCAAAGCCAAGACCTACTTAATTTAAGTGCATGTTTTGGGTTTTATTAATTCGAGCGAAGAAAGGAAAAGAAAAGAAAAGAAAAGAAAACAAGATTTCAATTATTTTCTCGCTCCTTCTCTCCTTTCTTTTCATGAAGCGTCTTCGCTCTTGGGTGTGGGGGAATTTTTCCGTGTTCATATAGTTGTTGATATTAAACTATAGACTAGGTCCGCGGTAGTAGTGATAGATCGGGAGCGTATATTAAAAAGTGTGATTACTCGCCGCTCTCCTCCCCCCTCCCCCCACCCCCTTTCTCCTCCTGGGAGGTCCTGCTGGAAGGTAATAACTTGGGAGGAGCGGTTTCGGTTCTCGAAGGATGATGCTTCCAAGACGGAAAAAATGCAGATTATATTGATCAAACGAGTTTTTATATCCAAATGCAAGAGAGAAATAAGAAAACATAATGCGATTCTAATACAGCATCAAGACTTTCCTTGCTTGCGAAGCGTAAAAACATAATGAAAAATGTGGTAATAAATAACATATATAGGTATAAAGATTTAGATTATTGGTTTCTGATTCTGCCCAATTAAAAGTGAAAAAAAGAGAGTAGAGTTAGGCACTCAAGTTGACATGACATGGAGGTATACACGCCCCTTTCTTTTCCTATATAACTAGGACCCTCATCTGCGACGGTGGGAATGAGATGTACCATCCGGGTGTAGAATGTAGAGGGTGATGATCGTTTAAAGCATGAAACGAAGCATAGCCCGTAGACAAGGAGGACAAGTAAAATGACCAGGCAGAAAAGAGCCGTGTAGCCTGTCGATTAGGAGATTTATGCGGCTGTGCGGATATCGACGACCTCGCCGTAGGCATCGATGTCGATCTTCTTCTTCTCAAGCGAGGCCTTGACGGGGTGGTCGCTAAGGAAGATCTCGTCAAGTTCCTCGAGCTGGAGAAGCAGGCACATTGATTAGCTTCGTCATCGAGGGGATAGAGACCATAGTAGATGAAAGACGAAAGACTTACAGTGCGGTTCTTGGTCTCAGGAAGTACGAAGTAAATGACAACCGTCTGGACAGCACACCAAATGCAGAAAATGATGTATGTTTTCCACGCGATTTCCTTCATGGCGATGGGCAAGGCATAGTTGTTGAGCAACATAGCACAGTTCATGGAGAAAGTCTGGAAAGCCATTCCCTTGGCTCGCATCTCGAAAGACAAGACCTCGACGGGGTACAAGGCCTGGAGAGGTGTAAATCCAATCGAGAACAGGGCACCGAAGATGAAAATGAAAACCAGACATGCGAGCCCTGACTGGGGGCTAGTTCCTGGGCTGTCGGCGGTACCACCGTGCTTGGCGAATTCGGCGCTGGTGACGGTGACACAGATCCAGACGAGACAGCAGGCAGCGTTGGAGAAGAGCAAAAGTGGGCGACGGCCAACACGATCAACCAATGTTGAGCCCAAAATGGCGAATGCAAATTGCTGGCAGGAGTTGATGAGAATCATGTTTCCCTGGGGAATTGTGCCCGAAATCCCAGCGCTGTCCAAAACCGAAGACATGAAATAAGAGACCAGACCTAGACGAGGGGTTTTGGGTTAGAATGGCCTTTTCAAAATTGAATAGTATGACGATAAAAAAGAGATTATATACCATTGCCGGCAAACTGTCCAAAGACACCAATCAAACAACAGCACATGAGACGGTAACGGGCGTAACTGTCCTTGAATAAAGACCGATAATCCCACCAGCGTTTATCAGATCCGTCCATGTCTAGGTTAGCACCATATTCAGCGAGTTGAAGCTTGACCCATTCACTGTCAGGGTTGCCTTCTCCGTGGTATTTGGTGAGCATGGCCTTGGCCGCCTCGGTCTTGTTGTTGACATACAACCAGCGAGGTGACTCAGGAAGAAACCATACAAAGACGACGATAAGACCGGGAAAGACCATCTGTAACCAGCTAGGGAGCATCCAGGTGATGTTGCCCGAGAGAGTAACGGCACCTCGAGATGAGCCAGCAGCGAGAATCGATCCAGTGAACCTAAACAATCAGTCCGAGCTCGACCTTGTTCTTAGAGATCGAAGACTTACCAGAAAGTGTTGAAGAAGGCGGTGACGACACCACGGTAGGCGGGATGGGAGATCTCAATGACGAACATAGGTCCAGCGGCAGAGGCGATTGAGACACCGAATCCCAAAAGGAAACGTCCGCCCATGAACTGGTCGATGTTTCCATTCCATGTTGTTGACGAGCAGATGGTGCCAGCAATAACGAAAGCACTACCGATGAACATACCCATCCTTCGGCCATACCCATCACTGATCGGACCAACGAAAGGAAGGGCAACTAGACAACCAATTTGGTACATAGAAGTGACAATACCGGCCCAGGCTCCGTTGTTCTCTCCGCCGAATTTATTCAAGAAAGTCTCGTTACTCAACAAGGCATTGTAGAGAGAACCATCATATCCGTTCATGGTAGAGCAAAAGAAGCCGACAAGGGAGGAGAGAAACAGAATAATGGAGGCCAAAGACATCGGCTTTGGGGGTTCACGAAAGAGAGCTTCATTGAAGGTACCGGTACCGGTGACGACCTTCGTCTCTACTGTGGGTTGCTCCTGCTTAGGGTCGTGTCAGCGATACAGATACCATTTGTCGACGTCTGCCAGAAAACTGCAAGAGATGCCCACCTTCTCATCATGACTGATGCTGTTCTTCTCGTGGTCCGACATGGCGACAGCGATCTACCCCAACTGCTTTATTGCGACTATAAACCCCTCTATTCCAATCGGTCCGTCAACGAAATGCTGCCAAGTTTTCCCTCCGACGGGGAGTGGTTAAAAGAAGTGAAGAAGAGAAACGAAGGTCGTCGACAAGTCGAGTAGGTAACCAGCTCACTCAAGTCGAAAAGAATAGTAAAGAATGGGGAAGATTGAGGTCCCACCGAGCCTTATATCCTTTCATGCATTCAAAGTTCAACTGGTTACACGTTCCGTTCGTCTGTTTCCCTGCCGCTCTACCCCAGCCTGAGAGTGCCCAGACCACGCCAACGGGCTTGAACGATGTTTTTTTTCTGGAAGGACGGATGATCCCTTCCATGGCAAATGCGGCTAGACCAAGGATTTTGCTCTCGAAACTCCTGTCACTTCATTGATGGAAAGTGGACTTCCCAAGGTTGTTTCTCTGACATCTACCTGAAGCGTCGGCGAGAGAGTTTTACCTCAATCAGACATGGATTTCTGCATGTTCGGTTCATGGGAATCCCTGGAACGAATCTTTGAATTTACTCCAGTCAAAACCCACCTCCCCAGAGAAAGATCAAGGGAAAGTCAGGAGGGAGCAAAACAGCACGGGGAAGGGAGACGGAAGCTGTCCCGACAAACCGGCAAAGAAAGGACGAGAGTCCGTCCAATGGCCACCCTCGGACCTCTCACCTCGTGCGGTCTAACTTGATTCGGACGAAAGTTCAGCGGGGTCTCCGCATCGCAACAGTCCAAAAAGGGAAAGAAGCTGCATTAAATGTGGAGCTCAAGGCTTATCAGCCGCACTTAAATTGACCTAAAGCCACTTAAAGGCGACCCACCATTCCTGATACGTCTTAGTACGCGTTTAGTTTATTCTTAGTGTGTTCTACGGTTCTTCTTAGGGCCTTCTTTCAACCTTCCACACTGAGCACGCTTGACCTCACCCACTTCAGGTTTTGCGACGGTTGATTCACTTTGATCTTGGAAGCATGTGCTCGGAGGATTTCCTCTTCCATGTCAGCCACAGTAATAGCGATTGCATCTATGAAGGTGTGTGAACCCTTGGTACGCCGGTGTACCAGCTGCACCTCGGGATATTTCGTCTATGCGGATCAAGGACCGAGGTCAAGGGACCCCAGTGTTTCGACCCAAATCTTCGTCTCCAGAGCTCCTTGCTATTGGCCGCAACTGATGTCCAGATCGCTTAGGAAATAGATTGGATTGTTGCACAAGTTGCAAGTCATCTTGTCTTCTCTTTTCACCTTCCTTCTTTCGTTCTCAAAACTGGGAACAACCTTAATCATTGGCCTTCACACACTTAGCGCTTCCCGACATCTGGATAGGAGACACATATTTCACACTAGTCCGTCTATATATGCGTATCTTTGTTCTTGATATGCATTTGATCAGCAAGGATGTCTGGAAACAGTCTAGAAGGAATTGAGAGCTTCCATATGGGCTTCCGTCTCGCTAGCCCCGGCTCGGTTATCCAGAACAAAAGTGGCAACAACGAACATGACATGATTCTCTCACCATGATTATTCGCGAGATTTCATGATTTCCACGACGACCGCAGATGGCGCCTAAACTGGGAATAGCGCGAAAATATTTTCAAGACTGTGTCTAATATGAGGCCCGTCAGAGCCGCCGAGGCTTCCGGTCACAATGTCTCTGGCGACTTTCTATAATCGCTGGTCACTAGACCCCTTTTTTGGTGAGAAGCGCCTCTTCTTCCAACATGGGATATCAAACGTATCTTTTTCCATAGAGTCGGGTTTACCGGGTCAGTCAAGGAAGCTCTCGCCCTTGCTCGGTAGGGATACGTATAATGCTTCTTCTATCAACCACGACTAAGGTCGAAATCTCCCGCAAGAAAGAAAGAACACAGGCAGAGGCAGAATAAGGCCTGGAGGGCATCTCTGTCTCTCTTTCGCAACCTAGTAGCTGCTGCAGGCTATCGAATTATCGCACGAGGGTGTGGGCCAAACCCCAACATCCTCATCCCAGAGCATAAGATTGGCTTGCCGCTTCTCACCCTGTCTTGGAGAGATCTAGTACCCTGGCCTCTCGATATCCACCAGAAAAAACAGATGGTTCACGGGCTATTCGGGATGTCTTCCACCTCAGCCGAGAAAAATTAGCTTCTGGACTGCGCCGCTTAGCTTCTTTTCCGAACGCCTGTCTGACGGCACGGTGGTTCTTGGGAACAATCGTAGATCCGATATGATATGATCAAAATTTAGGTCGACGTCAAATCCAAAATGCCCAAAGATAAGCCCAAGTCAGCCATTAGTCCATTACTGTCATAAATTTGTTTTAGGCCCCGTCCTAGTCCCTGATCGTTGGCGGGATATTTTTGCTGTACTAATACTGTGGCAACATTTTAATAACATTCTTACGAAATACTGATGATCAGGATATTAAGAATTGATTAACAGATCCCGTCTCACACTCCAACGGTTTTCAACCTGTCAAAAATGATCAACGCTGTCAAGGACAGCACATACCAGAGGGAATCATTATGATGTATTCTACGGCGCACAACACATACGAGAGAGAATCGTTATGATGTTACGGGACATAAAAAGCACCGAGACATTTCCTATCGCGATTCGGAACCCACGCCCCGGATCCGATTCCTGCCCCCTAAACCACGGAGCTCTCTCCACTTGACATTCTCAGACGATGTGTGCTAGTCCGGGGTGGCGGGGGAGGGGTTGTCATTTGACATGAGGGGATTGTGTACCCAAAAATATCTCACTTGTTGCCCCCTCCCCACCAATATTCGTGCCGTTCAGCCAATCTTATCGATGCTGCAATGGGATTTTTAGCCGAGTTGGTTTGTGATAAGACGCTCCACAAGAGATCGAGACGGACCGACCCAAGAGAGGTTTCCATGGACTGTGTTCTCCTTTTCTCAAAGAGAAAGGAGGCGACTTTCTAAGATGGAATTTTGTTGGAATTTTCGAATGTCACTTTTCCCTCGCCCAGTGGATTTGGAAATCCGACTCAGGAATCAAAATTATCGCCTAGCTCTATCACATGCGAGAGGCGATTTCCTGTCTTCTAGACTTCTCGCCATCGGCTTGACTTATCCCACTGGATTGCCATGGGACGGATACAAACAGGAAATAATGCTCTGGAGAAATCGACCGTCCAGATCCCACAGACGAATACACTCGAATAACCCATGGGCAGGCGGTCAAAAGTAGTGCGTTAATCGAGACCCCTCGAAGAGCATCATTAAGGATGGGAACATGAGCATGTCATCCCAAAATCGAGTGCCCGCAGAGGCGTTAGTCTCACTGATAAGTCAATCTTCATCATCAGGATCGAAGATCGAGTTTCCTGTTTTATACCTGACGATATTTCCCGTCGCCATCGGCAGGCGAGACCAACAAAGAATCTAGCAATGGGAAACGAATCAGAGAACTGGGGGATCATTGCCCTTATTATTCCCCCTTTATCTCCTTAATATACTACAACCCCTCCCCTCCCACGATATCGTTACCTGGGGGGATCTTGCATCCGTATTATATTATTAACCCGTATTTCATCCCACAGGCAATCCGCTTCTTGAAACATTTTCTTACTCTGATATATTATCATCAAGGGATTAGATTAGATTTGGTTCTTAAAATTTTTTCCTTGTTGAACCCTGATTCTGCACGATTAAGCATCACATCAAGAGATTTGATCTCATTTGGAGTTTTATCGCCGCGCTACTGGCGGACAAGCGCATGAGTACACAAAAAACAGCAGGAAATCCCACCACGCCTGAGTTGCCAGAAAGGCTACCGCCCAATTTAGTTGCGCCAAACCCGGAAAGGAGTGTTTATACCAAAGCCAAAAGGCTACGTGTGCGCCTGCCAGTACCAACTTCCCACCAACAGACAGCCCAATAACAATCTTTCGCCAAATTTTTGGTCCACCGTTCGCACCTTTAGATAAGAACACAAGGTAACCGATCCAGAAGCAGAATGAAATGACGAGGTATAACGATGCGAGGTAAGGTAGCAAGGGAGCCGAGTCTGGCGGGGTCTAGAAAATGTAAGTTGAGAATGAGAGAAGATGGTGGGTATAGGGAGGGGCAAAAGGAAAGCCTACCGGCTTCGGGGCTGTATTGCTTCGGCTCGCCCAAATTGTGGAGACTATAGCATTGCCGGTAAAAATGAAGGCGCCCAGAGTTTGGATAACAGGCGTAGCATAATCAATGTCCTCACTAGCGGTGGTAACTCGGCGTGTGTCCTGACGATGGGGGCATTGTCCGGTGGCCGAGGTGTAGGATGGTAAGAGCGGTTCGGTCGACATCATTAGCAAAATTGGCGGCTGAAGCTTTATAGATCTCAGATAACTATAATAAATTGTTTTGAAAACTATGAGTCCAAATAGTTCTTGAAAAGCGAGAGAAGAGGGGCTGAATGAGAGGTTGGATGATCGCCGTACGATTTTGAAAGCCGAGTTCTTCAGTGTGTTACGTATGGTTGTTGTCATGCGCACAGAGATCAACCTACAGAACAGCAGCAAAAGATACCTCGAAGATGCTCAAAGCAGAACAACGTATTCCTAAATGGTAGAGATGTGAGATCTATGTTGGGCATCGGCAGGTGCCGTCGATATAGGGCATTGTCTTCTTCCTAAGGCTTTACTACAGCCACAGCTGTATCTCCCTTAGAGAACCTTCCCATTATATCTAAACCACTTTATCGTCCTTTGGAAATTGCATAGCTGATTGGAGTACGACCATAAGGATACCGAACGACAGAATCCACTCGTTTTTCTTTCAAGAACTTCATCAACGCCCAATGTTTAGAGGGTTGCGCGCAAGCTACAGCCATGTTTCAATCTCTGCTGTCTCATCCATTACAAATTCAGGATAATCCTGATTCAATAACTTGTTTATTCTTGATATCTCGAACAGCGGAAGACAGCGAAGTACAGTCTCGTTGACGATACCCCCCGTTGATATCGGTGTCATTATCGGGAAGTTGTTCGAGAAGCCCTACATCTTCAAACGTATATATAGAGTTTCGTTACCAGTCCTTCTGTTTATAAGAAAAGAAAATGAACACTGAGGGTGCAGAACCGGTGACCTTAGTGTTGACATCTCAACGACAGGATATAAATGCTTTCGGGACCCTGGAGCGCTTCGATTGCGTTACAAGGAGAAGGTGGTAAATACTAGCCATTCGGATCGGTTTTTTTCTCAGGCTCATTCACACCCACTCTTTCAGAGGATAGATTTTTCAGAGCCATATTCCCCTTGGCTAAAAAGACTGATCAATCCATATAGCCCCTGTGGCTATATGGATCATAGACGGCAGATTCGACAAGGCAATGCTTGGTCGAATAATGAGAAGATTCAACTTTCTTCTTTCCACAGTGTATATGTGTCCTGAACATAAATCATACTCCTCTCCTTTGCACGATGATAAACAGTGATTCGCATTCGACGAAATCGGAATGGGACATTGAAGGTGGTTGGAAACGAACTAAGATGCAAAAGAGAAAGAATCAAAGAATCAAAGAAAGAAGCAAGTAAAGTGTAGTCTCCACATGGCCGGCGCTAGCCCTAATTATTTATCCCCTATTTCGCTTGGCCAGCTTCGGAGTTCTTAACGAATAAGTAGAGGTTGATAAAACAATAGAAAGCACTTGAAAAGAAAGGCCGTAAAATCGGCGAAGACGGCTTGCCTGTACTTCAAGACCCATATCCATCTTAAAGGAGATCGAGACTTGATTCCCCTGTTTCTCTTCATCGCCAGTGGCTATGTTCTGATCTTGTTCGCCCTTCCCTTTCCTCGAGAACGCCAACCAACCCGCTCTTCTCCTGCCCTGAACCCAGACGAGGACTTCTTCTCCCTTAGTTCTTTCCTCTATCCGATGAAACTGAGTCCTATCAACTTCGCAAAACTTCATCTTATCCACTTCTTCCGGCTCTTTCGGCTCCTCTTCCTGAGACCATGTAGCTCTGCTCCCCCATCCTACCTCCGGGAGTGATGGGAGATTGACAAATGTCTGTACTTCCTGAGGCGTCGAGAATAGGCCCGAGTCTGATAGGATAACGGGATGAAGTCGCTTCGGGTAGATACCTTTACGATGTGCCTCGCGTGCAGCCTCCCATACCCCTGGTGCCCACAGTCCGTATGGCTTGTCTTTTAACTTCTGTGCCTTTTCTGCCTCAACCTTTTTCTTCCGAGCCTCTTCGTTTTCTTCGGCGCGGGTCTTGGCCTGGCCGGGGTTTGCGGGCATGGTTTTCTCCCAATTTCGGCGGTTATTGAGTTGGTTCGAGAGACTAAAGGTGAGTTGACAAAATGTCGCAAATGCGAGGCAGATATCGATTGACGAAGACGATGAGGGTGAAGATAAAGAATTACTGCGGAGTACACATCAAAAGACAAGAAGTGTGAGTTGCAGCAATATTTTCTCGAATCCGCTTGCCTACGTACTATCTTATGCCTAGGTGAATCCCCTGGGATAGTAACCAAAGTAATAGCAGTAGACAATTTTGTAGTTGTAGAACGTGGCGTTGAGCAATTCTGAGGCTTGTGAAAGAACATGTGCCGCCTCGACGTTTGACATTCAATAATAGGTCTTATTGAACAAATATACATATTTCTGAACAACAGTTAGGTCTTTATCGTCATAAGCAAGATAACATCAGTTGTTGAACCAAGGAAAGCTGCGTCCTGAGTAGCATTTATGAATATATATATACGGTAGTGCCGGTGGTAGGATAACATATCAAAAGTCATAAGATAGATTCGAAAAGAATATTCATGGTTTGGTCGATAACAATATGTATGTCAAATTATATGTATATGGCAAAGAAAAACTGCTAAATATCAAACCGTAGCCCAAGAGTCGGCCGGAAAGAAGAGGAAAACAAGACAAACAATCCGAACGCACATGACACCATACTAGTAGATACTATCTCTTATTAGAAGAAAAAGAGCTTTAAAAAGTCATACAACTCATCGAATCGTGAGAGCTTCATACCCGAAGGAACATGCAGACGGACACGGTAACAGCAACAGCGGCCAGGTTTCTCCTGAGATCACATAAAATGTGACTGCTGCCCGGATCCACCGCCAGCAGTTCCATCCCGATCATACTGTTCGTTCAAAAGTACTTCCAGCATATCAAGTTCACCGACCATGGGGCCCGTGCCACCAAGTCCCTGATCAACACCTGCAGTCGAGCTGTTAAAGAATTGGTCGAGTGGAAGGGCAAACCAATCGGGCAATGCGGCTGAGTTTGTATTTGCATTGCCCGATTGTCCTGTGCCGTTCGTGTCCTGGACCGCCTGAGGAGCCAATGGGGGGTCGCTCATATCCATCGCGGGAGGTGTAGCGCCGGTGTCGTAGTAGTTGTGGTAGAAGGAGGCAGGAGGAGGCATGAAGGAGACATTGAGGTTTGAGGAATTTATTGGTTGAGCAGGGATGTTGGCGAGAGGGTCGTTGTAGCCACCAACGGGTGTGTTAGCGGACACGTTATTTCCGCTGTTATCGACTGAGTAGCCGTCGAGGTTCGGCTGCCACTGAGCGTTTGCGGACCCACGGCTTTGGGCGCCATCTTGGGGGTATGGGGATTGTTGACGACTCCCATTCGCACCTGGCGAAGTTTCACGGCCATCATCGCCTGCTCGATCAAACGGAGCAAAGCGAAGGAATCTTGTCCGAATATTCGCCGTCAATAGTTGAAGCAGATCGGAGATAGTCACGCTTAGGTGAACGTCGTCAACGACGCAAGTCCGTAAACATTCAACGGTCCTATCCTGAAGCTCTAGAGACACGCGTACATCGTCTTCTTTCGCTCCAAGTGTAAACGTCTATAAGGGAGCCGTTAGAGCTAGACTTTCATGGGTGTGAAGGGTAACATACCTTGAGGATAAATATCATTCCGGAAAGAATCCGAAAGTAGGTCCTAACAGGGGCGTGCTTTAAGCAGTCCCCGGGGGCAAGTCCTTCCAAGACGATCTGGAGTATTCTTCGAGAGGCATCAACTACTTCTTGTATATACGGCTCGTTCACACGATATTGTTCCATCAGAACGCGAAACGGGCCGGTGCCAGAAGCTGCCGCTGCTGGAGTAGAGTCGGAACTAGTAGGTCCGCCCACATTTGAAGTTGCCGAGGCATCGTTCGGCATAGTTGTCCATCGATCTACCACAGCTTGGAGAGCTAGGCAATTGACGTACAAACCTATGTAATGTTAGGTATGTCATCCCATTTGCTAGCTAGAAGGGAAATAGGCAAACTCACGGGTATACTCATACTCAATCATGAGTATATTCCTCATCGGTGCGGCCACTACCCCTAATTAGTATTGAGAACTGTTAAAAGGAGAGTCCGGTATACATACTGGGAAGTCGATCAAACTTTTTTTTGAACTCCCGCAACGAAGGCATAAATTCGTTGATCTCATCCCGATACCTCCCACTTCTTATAAGCTCCGACGTCTGTTCCTTGGTCAAGAAAAGTTGCCGGTTACTCTTATACATGATTTTCGATATCTCCATCCAGCAGTCATGCATGGCATCAACCGCTGCATCGTCATTGATATCGATATTAGTAAACTCTTCCAAAACCAAGGGATCCGTATCTTTTGTCCACTGGGGAAGTGGAAGCATTGACGATATTCCAAGGCGACCGCTACTCTGAGTGATGTAGACAAGAATCAACCGCCGTGCTCGCCTCTTGCGTGTTTGCGAAGCGGGAGAGTCTGCCGGATCAGACTCATTCTTCTGATCAAATACTCCGAGCTCGAATGCCAACGCCTGGGCTGTACTAAGCAGCATCCACGACATGCGATCTGACCTCCACGCCGGCTCTAACCATTTATAGAGCGCAAGCGGGCCATCCGAGTTACCACCCTGGGTTTTGCTTGGATTCTGCTCATCATCTTGGCCCTCGTCATTTATGTGACTCAATATATGCGCGTCCATGTCAAGCAGTGTATTTTCATCATCACCAGGAGGGAAATGCAACGCTCGGGGATGCCAATCCGTAAGGAGAAGAAGGGCCTCAACAGTCCCAAGGGATCGGAGATGACCCTTTAAGTTGCCCTTTCCTGTCGGAGGGCATACTTCGCGATATTTCGCGAGGTTGATACCGCTTACACTCCCACCGAACTTCTCTTGACCCCAGAACAAACGCTCGATCATACCTCGAAGGTACGACCAAAGTCTCTCGTGGATCGAGTAAGCTCTTGACTTTGCGCCATTCCCACTTAGTTGCATATGGCGCGAAGCAATTGTGAGAAGTGTAACTGTCAGTATCGGCTCGTCCGTTAGAAGGGTTAGATGGGTGGACGGCAAGCTATAATTCGGTAATACAATAGGAGTTAATGGAGCGAGATGCTTATAATAGCTATTATCACATTGTTAGACACAAGACGTAATATATATAGAGCGGGCCACTTACTAGGCAATATAAGCCATAGCTTCGTCTATGGTAAACCATCCAGCCCGAACAAACCTGAGTCTTGACCAAGCTCTCATGGCGCTCATGTAGCCTGGATCTTCAAGACCAACAGAAGGTTCATTCTGAACATCATGGTTCGTCATAGCAGACGCCAGGGCGGTTCCTTCATAACGCGATCTCGCGGATCCGGGCTTTTGAATTCTCGCATTGCTCGTGATGCGACTGCCGGCCACACTTGGCCGGCCCGTATGTGAATTCTGAGGACCGAATGTCGACGCAGACTGATTTGCGGCATACCTGTTTTCCAGACTCTGACGGTTGAGGTCCTCCGTCCGTCCCGCGGCTTCAGAGAGCAAATGGAGGGCATCATGACTGTTGCTAATCGCTGGCGACAACAATTCCGCAGCGGTCTTGTTCATCATGTGCTGCCCGCCTTCCAGAGCAAACGACGTGCTCCCACCTCGTCCTCTTCCCGGATATGTAGTATTAGACGTTTGCCTATACCCTTGAATTTGTGTCGGTGATAAAGAGGTATCAAGTCGAGGTTGGGAGGTAGTGTCGCTGATGGAACCCCGAGCGACACCGGGGGACATTTCGGGCCATTGAGGGTAAGAGGATCCGTTTTCGGACTTCATTGACGACGATTCGCCAGGAGGGAATGAAGACGACCCATTAGGAGGTTCGGTATATGTCCCGTCCGCGACCATCATCCGTTTATCCCTGCGAAGTGGGCTGTTGGGCGCCTGGGTGGTGACGTCGTCTGCATCTTCTGATGCCTTGCGCTTGCGTCGGGTCGCAGAGAATTCGCATCGCTTGCTTTCGCGGCGGCATCTTACGCAAGGTGGAGGCCTAGGGTTATCGACGCCTATCCGGATAATCAGTGGAGGGCTAGAGAGAGATAATGATGGAAAGCGGGGAGGGTAGCTTACTTCCGAGATCACACTTGACTTTGCGCTTGCGGCATGGGTCGCAGGCTTGGTACCCGCGCCGGTGTTGAGGAGGACTGGTTGGCGGAAAGACAATTTTCAGATTCTGGGGTTGATCTTGGGCAGCTGAAGGTGCAGTGGTGGACATATTGCTGGAGTGGTTTTGTGTCGCCTGAACGCGGTCTGCAGTGGGTGCAGCTCTCCAGAAGACGCCGATGCAAAGCGAGAAATTCACAACTTACGTTGGTTCGGTTGTCATCGTTCAAAGACCGAAATAGAAGAGCAACTCCTTCAGTGCTGGGTAGTATAGATTCCTTTTCGATCGTTGGAATAACCACACAGAAGACTATGGGACAAAAGAAAGATTGGAAAAAGAGAGCGACACAGAGTGATGCTAAAAGGATGAGAGGGAAACGCGCTGTCCACGACGTCTTGGCACTTCTTTTTCTATGACAAAAGATTTCCCCAGACTTTTGGATCTCGTCTATTACCCGTTCATGGAGATCGTTTTCACTTCCTCATACTTGTTAAAGAACAACAACTCATTGAGCTAGGAACATAGATGGATGACGATGAGCACTACATATACATCTTCACTTTGAGAGTTGCTTTGTTCTCTCAACCATCATCATGAACATAAGATGTTGCTGTGTGCTATCGGGATTCCATCTCCAACATGGAAGTGGCCGATGGCTAGAACAAGCGATGGGTGGTTCCGATAACAATCCCTGCTCTCCTGGTCTATCCCGCAATTTAGTCGGTTTCGCAAAGAAAAATAAACAATAATTACATTATTTCATTGCTTTATTCTTACATGTCGCGTTCAAAGAAATATAGAGACAGAAAAGCAAAAGCTCAGTGGGAATAGAAAGGAGAGGGAAAACTAATTCACGAATAGACATTCCGAGGAAGCCATGCAGAAGGCCCACAGAAAGGTCCGAATAGTCACTGATGGCCAGGCACAATCGCATCCAGGTCCATTCAACAGTATGTTTGATCAAGAAACCTTTCGCAATCCACTCGTTCGGAGTGGAAGTTTGCCTGAGAATTGGGGCACCACCGAAGGACCAGCCGAAGGACCCTCTAGCCTCCCATCAGCTCTATCAATATGGATACCACCATTTGGCTTCATATGTACATCCGAAGGTCTCTTGGAATTGATGATTTCACCGCTCGCAAAGCTCTCAGCGCTGCCACGACGGGACAAGTTGGGAGTTATCCCTCCGTTCAATAGTCCCCTGACACCGCCGGCTTTCCGCGCGGGGAGTTCGTCATTACCGGACGTTAAAACATAGAGCAGGTATTTAAGGTTAGGAAGGGTGTGGCGGAGGTCAAGCAGCCGAAGCCCGACCCGGTTCAGGAGAAATTCAATGTCCTTATTGAGGAGGAAGACCCCGTATTCGAACCGGTAGTGGGTATTAATGGGGTATAATGGGAACGTTCTTTGTGGGAGTGATATAGAAATGGGATCCTGGATAAAAGAGTTGGAGAGATATGGTTTTATTGGGTAAGGAAGTGGTGTGGATAGGTAGAAAGATAGGAGATAGACGAGTTGCGCAGTGTATCCAAGGGCAGCTGCAACGGAGGTTTTATCAATGTCCTCAAACGTAGAATTCGGTAATGGTAGACTGGCGATGGTAAACGCCAATGGCTTCCCGGAAATGGGTTCAATAGGATATATCGAGAGCAAATCCTCACAAATACGGCGTATCTGACCTGTGGATTCCTTCGTGTTGTTCTCAACAACATCACCGTTCAATGTCATCGTCGACAGTGCGGCAGACAAGTGATCTCGTGATTTACTCTGTGTCTGACGGCCATTTCGCATTGACTCTTTTCTTGCTTCGAGACTTCGTTTCAACTCCTCTTTGCGTTTCAATGACTGGCGAAGTTGTTTCCTCTCAGCAGCAATCGCCCGTTTGGTTGAAGCGAGCTTTTCCTCAGCCTGGGAAGTCTTGTTCACCACGTCAATATCCTCCCGATTCTTTTCTAATATCGCATTTATCTGCGATTCTAACTTATCCCTAGTTATCAGGGCGTCTTGGATACAGTCGTCAAGATTAGCCAATCGCATAAGCGCGTCATATGAGCACGAGACCTGAGCGCCTTCAGCGGGCGTTGGTAGCCGCGAAGATTTAGAAACGCCCGAGGGTTTAATGGGGGGTAAATCCGTCAAGTTGGTATATACACCATCCGGGAATATGAAGAGAATGCAGTTCGTTGGCAGAGGGTGGTGGAAATTCTCCAAGGTTTTCCCAATAAACTGGAGGGACCTCAAGCTCAGTTCGAGCTCAACCAAGAGCACAAAGTCGGACATGGCCGCGGTTTTAGCCCAGAGCTTCACCGTCAACTGATCCATTCGGGAAACGGTCGGTCCACAGGAGTTTAGGTCGAAGAATTGAAAGCTTGGGTTCATAGCTTTTTTGACGACCTCGCTGATATAGACCGGATAGTCAATGCCGGGGCAATGGAGCGAGAACCACGCATCGGCCATATTGTTTGCTGTGATATCCTCCAACTTGGTCTGCCGAATTGCAGGATTGGCTCCAGCCCAAGGTAAGGTACTCCTTCTGCGAATCCTTTTAGTATCCGCCTTATCCGCCCGCTGACTATTCGCGGCATATTTGAGCTGGCCCGGCGACTGCGCAAACTTAAGGTCTGTGAAGGATCGTGACTGCTGGATGGACGACGCAGAATTCTGAGCCAGTATCTTTTCAGGTGAACGTAAGGAGTTCGGAACATCATCATCATCGATTGTTTTTCCTCGAACGCGACTATTATTGGGGGCAGAGACGGCGAGGTTCCGGACAATAACGCCCTGGATATGTCGCAGCTTGTGGCACTAGTTTCCGCGCATTCTTAGCAATAAGCCTAAATCAATAGAACAACAATAAGGAATAGCTCATACTGAAGGAAGAAGCCATGGCTTCTGGTGGTTTATAACCGGGGGTTCATTGGTGGTTTCCATATCTTCTTCCGGAAAGGTGAATGTGCGAGATTGTGCTCAGCTTCCGTGCTGATTTCTTTTGGTGTCTATATTCATCATATACAAGGCAAACACTTAGAGGTCCCAACAGGAAACAGAAGCCTCCTCTGGAAAAAGAGTGAATGAACTGTCACAAGTTATTAGACATTAATTGGCCGTTCCATGATCCTTAGTATGTGAACCCTGAGACGTGAGCAGAGCATGGGCATCGAAAAAGATCAATGACTGTCATGGAACCAACACAAATTAACCAGATCCTTTGACAGATTCACATGGAGCAACATAGCCCGGATACAGTTCAATCAATGCCCATTTCTCTTGAATCTTCTACCGGCGATGTTGAAGAAAGCTATCGCAATGTTGTCTTTGCTGACTAAGAGAAATAAGCATGACGCTAGATCAAATCGGTTCGTTCAGGGAAGCTCTTCATTCAACCCAATTAATCCGAGAGTTGAACATCCGAACAAAATCTTGCAACAGCGACATTTGATATCCCCAAACCTCAGACCGACTGAACGAACGCCCGCCATGCAATAAGGATATATACCGTTTACCTCTGAAGCCGAGAATACACCATTTCCAGCCGCAATGGCTTCCAAATCCATTCCGGAGACAATTAAGAAGTTGGATCCTACAAAACTCGCATCCAGCAAATTCGTCCTTCGCCCGGAAACAAGAGGGAAAGTGATCCAAGGAAAACACAGGAACCCCAATTCAAGAGCTGCCAAAAGATATCGGGAGCTAGAGTCGGCTCGGCTAAAGAAAGCTCTCAAGCATGTCGCTCACGGGAAGAACATCTTCGTGTACAACCACTTGCGAACAAACCAAGTTGTCTATTCCTTGACAAGGGCACTGAATGTAGGCTCGCCTTTCGATATCGCCCTTTACAATTTATTGTCGAACTAATCCATTGACTTGCAACAGTTCCGCAATGTCCTATCCCAACTTATCTACCACGGCAAGAAGACCGTTCCCCCGAAACTCCGGAAAGATATGTGGACTCCATATTTCTCGCTCCATTTCCCCTCATCAGCCGTTGGTCTAAAGGCCTATCGCATACTCCGCGAACTCTCGGTCCAGCGACAACTTTCTCCAAACCCCGAAACCATCACCATCTCAGACGAATTCTTGAATCGTATCCGGCCAAAGGATCCGAATAAAGCGGTGGAATGGGATGAGGAATGGACGAAACGGGTTGGAGATATCATGGACAAGAAACGAAGGGCTCGGGTACTGATGGACCAAAAGGCCACGAGTGTCGCGGATGTGGCCGCCACGCTTCAATGGCAGCTTAAAGAAAACGAAAGAAAAGCTGCAAGCGAAGACGAAGGGGAAAAGGAGAAGAACCTAAGCAAAAAGGGCATGAAACGCCTCCGAAAAGTCCGCGGACGGGAAAAGCAGAAGCAAGAAGAAATTGCGAAGCGATTGGAGTCACTGACGAAAACGATGTCGAAAAATGGCGAGAAAGTTGCAATCGATGTGCCCGAGACTGCTGAAGAATATGACGTGCAAGACGGCGAGGTCAAGATTCTGTGGGCGGATTTGGAAGATGCACGACACGCAAATTCTTGGCCGGAGGGTGTAAGTCATGGTGATTTGGAACGAGTTCCGGATCACATCATTCAAGGAGCGAAGGGTATGGTTGGTGAGGTCGAGACGGAGCAGGTTCAGCCACAGCCACAGCCGCAGTCACAGTCATCAAAATCTACCAAGGGTCCGAAGGTGAAGGAGCAAGAGCCCGAAGAAGAATCGAGCTCTTGGACGAAGAAGCTCAAGTTCTGGTAAGAACTGGTATACGAATCTAAATTATCGTGCCGGTTCTTGTTCAGAGGAGCTCAGGCTACCCCCGGCATTTCTATAAATGAAAGATTCCCTTCCCCTTTACTGTGAATCTTCAGTCATAGACGGGTATCTATTCTACGGTCTTTCTTTGTTCGTCTCTTGGTTTTTTCTTCTTTTTCTTCTCGATGTATATTCAGGGGTCCCCGTTTCTGCTATGTTGTCATCCCTTCCCGAATTGTAAGTTTGTGCTGTATAATAGATATATAGAAAAAGAGATCTAATGAAGCAAAAGAAAGGCCCTCACTCATTTCAGATTTTGATACTTACATGTAACAGCTACATGGAAGCCTTGTAGTTGGTTAACATCCAGCTCTTCGCCGAGGATCAGAATATCATAGAAGGCAAATACTAAATTTGGGCCTGTTCAAAATTTTACGATCCCATTCCAAGTCAAAGCTTAAGATGGTTAAAAAAGAAGAAATCTTGAAAAGGCAACTGAACTCGCGAAGCAACGTGCCAGAGAACATGGAGACCAAAAAAAATTCGACATGAAAGAGAGGAAGAAAAGAAACAAGACAAGAAAAAGTCGAAGGAGAAAACAAAATATCAACCCCCCTACCATTTCCCCTAATATGTAGAACCCGCAAGCAAAGTGTTTGTTTCCTTCCGCATAGCTCATGCTTTAAAAAAAAGTCGTGGTGAACGTGAAAAAGTGAAGAGTAGCAGAAAGACCCTGAAGACAAGAAATGAAAAAGGAAGACAAGGTAATAAGAAAATCACAACTGACCATCGATCAGAAAAAAACTGTGCAAGCGCTTTGATCTCATCTAATTTGAGAGTGGTAGCGTACAGCGGGATGGGGATAGATGAGATGGGGGAAAAAATATGAATAGGCGGCCAACATAATTTCCCCTTAAACCTCCTCAGCTGGTTAAGACGTCAAAAAGCACAAAGGAGGGAGATAAAGGGGGAAAAGCCCAAGAATAGTAGAGGATAGGAATGGAATGGAGAGAAAGGAAAAGAAGAATTTTGTTCGCTTGTATGGATAGACATAAGCTACTCAAAGACAATAGACTTTCTCCTTGCATCCCTTTCTCTACCTCTAATTCCGAGCCAGCGATAATTTCTTTCCCTTTTTATCATCGCCGTTGTTATTCCGGTTTAATCCTTTTACCGTTCTCCTCTATGTTTGGTTTAGCCTGGACTTCAAGGCCTGCCACCTGTGACAGAACATTGTCTTCCGGAGGGGCGGCCTCTGGTCCAGGTTCCTGTTTCTCGGCTTCTCGAATTATATCCTCTTGTAGCTTTTGGTCAGTCATCGGGTCCTTGTCACCATCAACAAGTCCCAAGTCTTCGACATGCTTTTTGGCGTCCTCGACGATCTTATCTGCCTCGCTGACATTCGACTGGCGTGCGGGTACATCTCCTTCTACTCCAATTGGGTCTGTGCGGCGCTCGACCATGTCCTGCACGAGTTTCGTATCGAAACGCACGATCATGCAGGATAGGTTGTCGGTGCTGAACCGGGAGAGTGCATGGTCAACAAGGATTTTCGACGCTGTTTGCGGATCCGGTGTATTACGTATTAGGTCGACGGCTTCCTGGTCTGAGCATACATCCCACAGCTATATTTGAATCTATGTCAGCTTCTGAAAAGTATTAAAAGTAGAGTAAAGGGTAGCATCAAGACTTACTCCATCGCAAGCCAAAATCATGAATTCATCTGCTTCCGGTTGGATAACAGTTTCAGTTGTATATGGATGTCCGGTAACAAGGTCTTTGAGATAGGCATCCCCGAGCGCGCGAGTAACCGCAAGAACGCCATTGACTCTGTTATTTAGAATCAAACCTCCAGCGCCAGCGATCCGTTTTCCTTCGCTATCATCACTACCTTTATGATCATATGATAGACGTAGTGCTTTGCCGTTACGACATAAGATAACCCGAGCATCCCCAACATTGGCAGTGTAGAGCACACGTTGACGAGCTGGGGTTTCCTGGGCCTTTGGTGGGACTCCGGTTGAATTTGGCTGTTGCGTCGTTGATTGCGTGGGTGTGGAAGTTTCTGTATTCCCCGTGCTCTCGTTCTCCCCTTTTGACTCCAGCTTAACGGAGGGAACGGAGCTAGTGGATGCTACCGGGGCAAGCGAGCCCGATCCTGTTAACGGCGGTTGGGTAGTAGGAACCCGGTCCTCCCATCTTAGAACTGCGGCTACTGCAGTACAGCCGCTATTTTTCAGGGGCAATTTCTCCAATTGTTGATCAACGCAAGTGAAAGCTTGGTCGAGTAGCTCCGGCACAGCAGAATTGGGGTGTTTTCGCATAATCTCCTCCAGGATAAGGTGCAGCTTCTTTCCACACCACTCTGCAGCGAACGTTCCAGCATGCCCGTCGAAGATAGCAAAATAGCCGTTATCCGTCTCGACAACATGAGTAGATAAATCCGATTCGGTAGTAGATGAGTCGTCCGGAGTGGCTTTACTATTCGACGACGGCGATTCGGACACAGGGAATGCAGGTGCAGGGGTACCCAAGAAATTATAAAGGTACGCATGAGTATCTTCCATAGTTCGTCGACATTTTCGATTTCTGTCCTCCGTTACCCCCACTCTAAATGATGAGCGAGTTGTTGGTAATGATTCTCCCGCGGAATTATTGAGCGATCCCTGGGGGACACTGAGCGCCGGATCCATCTTCCCCAACCTTTGCATCGGGGTAGATGGTGCCGGCAAACCACCCGGAGGTTCTCGTGGACTCGATGAGAGGTGAAATGAGTTTTTGGCACTTGTAAAGAAAGACGCTGCCCTTGTAACCGAGCTACTTCTTCGCTTCTTATCACTACCCGGAACTGGTTCGGTGTTCGACTTCTTCGTAAACGGGCTCGATGAGCTATTCTTCTTTTCACCAGTCGCAGAAGGATCTTCTGCGATGGCAGGCGGAGAGTTTGGGCCGATGGCCCCGGAATGTGGTACAAGATCAGCTTTCTCTTTTGGCGGGCTGGTGGAGCCACCAAACATTCTATTGAGCAACCCGCCCTGGCTGGAGAAGCTCCTCCGCTTATTTCCTGCCAGCTTGAATGTTTAAATCAGAACGCGGTTCAAAGTATGAGGGGGGGTTATGTAGAGGGGGGAGGTCGAAGCTGCGTAGAAGGATCCGTCAAGAGTGCGCGGCGGAAGGCAGACACTGAGCGCGGAGAGCGGTGGTGGATGGATTGCGTACACTGTCAATGGGCACACCTGGTTTCCCAAAAACCTGCCTCCGAGGGATCTATTTAACACACATATTAGATATGATCTGGTGTAAGAAGAGAAACCTCATGGTGAATTCAACAATCGCCGTTTCGTGGTGGCATTGTCCTGACAGCTGTTCCCACAGCCACTAGCTCAAGTAATCACACGGACAGGAGCGATTTCGTCACCAAACGAACGCCGCCACATCCCCCGGACTCCCCAGACCCAAATGGCTGTTCTTTATCTCGATCCATGCAGGGAATCGCACGTACCGTTAGTTTCTCCAGTCAACAAAGCAAGGGTTAGAAGCTCTGATGCAGCACTTTTGTGTCCAAAGCGTAGGGCTTGTAAAACCTTATGGAACGCTTGTTGGAGCCGGTCTGTAGATTGAGGAAGGTTGATGTTGGGGAGAGAGTAAAGAAGGCGGAAGAGGGTTTAAAGTCTCTCAGAATAGATGTTTCGTACACGCGAATGGAAGAGCACTGGGTTATTGTGCTGATACTCTTCGCAGCGTGTGAAGTGAATGAATGATATATATCAAACAATTGATCAGTTTGTTGGGGAAATGAAGTTGTTCATGTGTTTTGGCATGGAAACTGGCGGGTTATACGTTTTTGGTGTTTCGCGTCTCCGTTTCCAGTACTGACAGTGCGTAAAGTAGCGCAACGATCTGGGCTGTGTACCTGTACATATTGAAAAGTGGCACTGGGTTAGTCAAAGGCTGGTGAGAAATTGATCGATTGGTAGAGGTACCTGTGGAATTACCGTGGATACTTGGGGATGCTTGAATACTTCGTTTCTGGGCAAAATCGTAGCTTGAAGACTTTTTGAGTTCTAGAAGTGGATGCGTATACTCGATATATATAGTTCTTCTACAGGGAAATGCAGATATGCCTTCTAGACGAGTAAATTTAAGATCTCATAGAGATATTCATGCTTACTGAGATCAATAGTTGGTTGTATGGGGGTCCTACGTGGGATTTCTCACTCGATGAACCAACCATCGCAGTATAAAGGAGTCGAAAAACAAAGGCGCCAGGGATAATAGGTCATCTTGAAAGTAGGCATCGTAAAAATAGACGACGCTGCAAAAATTACAGCTATCCGAGACCTGTTGACCACCACCGGTATGGTCTAAGGGTTGGGGAATGAGTATCCGTTATGGAGTAAGAATGCCTACGATCGGATAAAACAAGTTACACTCCAAAGAACGTGGGGGGGAATCTGGAGGAAAGATATATGCATTGGCTGGGCACTGGCATCCGAGAGTGAAAAAAAGGGATTTGTTTGCCTTGAGCGCCAGTGTCAACACTAGACAACCTCAAGTTCTTGAACAGGAGGAGCAAGCAATATGGGAGAGACTTGGGTTGAATTCCCTCATGCTAGGAAAGAGCTATCCGATATCATTGAACGGTGATGACGTGCGCGGTGCTAAAGACGCATATCGGAAGGCATAGCGCGACCTTTGCGAGAAGCTAAACTGTTCGGCGAGTCAAGTTGCTCCAATAAGGAATTCGCAAATCATTTCTTTGCTGCGGTTACATTTCGATCGAGGCGTTTCGGATTTCGACGCAGAGGTTCCTGTCGGCGACCCCCAATTCCCAGATCAAACAAACATATTGGTGCCTGGTGACTGGATGCGAGAATAATTCTGAACAAAACATAATTAAGGGATACGAAACGGCAGAAAAGCAGTGAAGACTGTGTCCAACTTAAACAACAGAATAAACATTCCAACATGCTTCCTGAAGGGACGCCAAAAACACCATCTGGGTAATAAACTAGGAGCTGGGAATGAAAGATCTCCGGCCAAATCATCTTCGAAGGCTATCAAGCCTCGCTTGCAGCTCGTCGTCGTCGACATTCCCGCCAGCGCCACCAACAGCCTCAGCCACTCTTCCTTCGCCAACGGCGTTTTTCTGTAAGCCAGAAGGAGTTTCTCCAAGCTGTAGCCGAGCCGTCAGTAAACTGTATTCAAACTGCGAGCTCTCGGTCTTCGATTGAGGATCCAGAAAACCTACCGCCTGTCCTAAATCCACTCCTATCTCGTCGAGTACTTCTTTCACAACTTCTTCGCCCTCTTCTTCGTCCTCCAAACCCATGGCTTCGTCGATAGCTTCGTCCATCATATCCTGTCGTTGATCCATAATCTCATTTTCCTTCTCGAATTCCGAAGCTATTCGCTGTAGCGCTGGGAGGTTCATCTGTCTATTCATGCTCCCCAATAGCATTGTCGCGCCCTTCATCGATTGCATCATCTGTTCGTTGCTTCTCACGGTCTGCGGTGTGCACTCGTCAGCATATTATCGACGACCCAACCCCGGCATTATATTTTGTACCTGTATCCTGAGAGAGATCGCTTGTAATTGCGTCCGCATTGAGTAAAATTTTTGAACGTATCTGAGTATCCACGAGAGGTCAGCATTAGATCAATGTTAGGAATCCCATCCTCTGTGCGATTGCATACCGCCTTGTCCTGACCAAATCTTTGGCTTGGATTTTGCAAGCACCCATTTGTCCATTCTTTGCACTCTTCTTGATGTCTTGCACAAGCTTCTTCTCCTGGTTCTCCAGCTTTACCCGCTCCCGATCCAACTCTCGCTGCGCCCTTTCAAGTGCTCTCTGGTGTTTCCGTAGGCGCTCTGCGGGCGTCATCCGCTTCCCGAAGGCCCACTCGATAATCTAAATTCCAGAGTGAGCTGGTAAACAAGTGTAATGAAAAAGAAGAATTACTTACATTCATGGCGGCGGATTTAAGTAAAAGTCGCAAAAGTCTGTATAGTAGACAGAATGGGGTGTCAAACGAACTGTTGTTGAGGCCTTAAAAGGCGGCATACAACTCGATGATCGATGCCTTCCATACAAAAAGAGAACGTTTAGCCATGATGACATATGTATCTGCAGTCAACGCCAAGACCGGCCAGACCGCTTTCGGCAATATCCCTCTCGGATGTCATCGCCACGCGTGATTCGGAACTTTTTTATTACTTTCTCTCCGTCGAGGTCGAATCGAAAAAGAATAATCACAATCCGCTCCATACCCATAGCATTATGTTTAGATACCCTTCATAAGATCCAGTCGTTTCTCGTTCGCGATGAGTCAAGAATATTTCCCGAGCGAAGGTTCCTCTTCGGCAAGGGGATCCTCATCAGATAAACACCCCACCGACGAGCATCCCGATGCTCACTTCGCCAGGCATGGACCGGAATCTATGACGGTCGGCACGGGCCCGACTTCGGAGAGCGCGACGGCTCTGATGAATGCCTTGAATCAAGACTCGGGTTATGGAGGGAGCATAGCGGGAGATAGCCAGATGGAGGACTACAATTCACATTGGCAGGCCGGCCTGTTGGAAGATAGGCCAACACCGAGCCATACGCCTGTCCTTCCGGGGGAGATAAACGCTGCAGGTTCGTTTCTAAAGATCCACGGTAGTAAAGAGGAGTTATTCTGACATTGGTCTCTATTCAGCTCAACACGAAAAGCAAATTGTCGCAAGCCACGTTCATCAGTTATGCTAGTATGCTTCATCGTCTCCCCCTTATCCTATCATCTCGTAACATACTTATAAATTTTGCAGCAATTCGAACCGGATGAAGCTCGGACGGGCTATCGCACGTGCAGTCGAGATATTGAAGGAGTTTCAAGTGATGAATAGCCAATGGCCCGCCCACTATCCCTCGGTTCAAAGCCCGCAGCCTTCCCCATCAGACAGGCCGACCCTATCACAAACAAAGTCATCAACATGGGCCTCCGAATCCCCGAGCATGGCTCCTCCTAGACCTGGCGCCATGCGACGTGCCGCAACCTCGTTAGATACGGCCGCTGCAGAATCAAGTGCGGCTGCGGAACAACGGCAAACCCCGGAACCGAGATTAGTAACGCATCAAATTGCTCAAGAATTCTCGATATTAAAACTTGATCTAAAACTAGGGTCTCTATCGCAATCGGAGTTGGTCCATTCGTTGGAAAAGAGTTCGATAGCCTCGTTACTCGATGGCAAAATCAGCCAAAGCATCAAGCACCTCCTTTCTCTACGTGACCGAATAGAAGATACCTCAAGCAAGGTGCTCATTACGGGCGACCTCAACGCGGGCAAATCTACATTTTGCAATGCTCTATTGCGCCGAAAGGTTCTTCCCGAGGACCAGCAACCTTGCACAAGTATTTTCTGCGAGGTCCTCGATTCGAGAGAAAATGGGGGCGTCGAAGAGGTTCATGCGGTTCATAAAGATCACCACTATAACCGCAACGACGAAAGTACCTATGACGTTTATTCGCTAGAGCAACTCGAGGATATCGTAACTGAAAACGCCAAATACACCCAATGCAAAGTCTATGTGAAGGATACGCGGACTATTGATGAATCGCTACTCAACAATGGAGTTGTTGATATTTCGCTTATTGATGCTCCGGGATTGAACTCCGATTCATTGAAAACGACCGCGGTATTTGCACGACAGGAAGAAATCGATGTAGTGGTTTTCGTTCTTTCAGCGGCAAATCATTTTACGCTTTCTGCGAAAGAGTTTATCTACAATGCCGCCCATGAAAAAGCTTATATTTTTATGGTTATCAATGGTTTCGACAATATCCGAGATAAGCAACGCTGCCAGCAGAAGATTCTCGAACAGGTCGCAAAGCTCAGTCCCCGCACTTTCAAGGAATCCTCGGAACTAGTACACTTTGTGTCAAGCAATGCCATCCCCGTATCTCCGGCGATCGGTGGAGACACTGGCGATAAAGGCAAGGGGGTAGGAGGAGGTTCAGACCCTTCCGATGACGGCCCAGACGACGGATCTGATGACGATGGATCAAGTGGGAAGGGCAAGGATAAAGGCAAAGGCAAAGAAAAGGAAAAGATTCAGGATTTCGAGAACTTAGAAGGCGCTCTGAGGCGTTTTGTTCTTGAGAAACGTGCTCGCTCCAAACTCGCTCCAGCAAAAACATACCTATTAAACGTATGGTCTGATCTAAATACCCTTTCGTCGGTCAATCGGGATAGTGCCCAGTCAGAACTGGACCGCGTGACGAAGGAGCTACAGGCTCTCGAACCTGCCTATGAGAACAGCAAAACGCAACGTACAACCGTTTCAGAGGATGTGAATAAGTCTATAGACGAATCGTGCGATGAAGTCTACGACCATACTCGATCTACTTTGACGAACACAATATCCCGAGTCGCAGATGCGGACTTGGGCGTTGAATATCCAGGATTCCTCGCCGCGTTCCAATTTGCCGAAGATTTGAAGCTTGCCATGCTCGACCAAATATCCGCATCTGTGACTGACTGTGAACATTATGCTCGCGCGAAAGCTGTGCAGGGAGTAAACTCCATCCAGAGTATTGGTCTCTTGCATGTTGGCGAAGATAAATTTGCCAATATCAACTTCCGTGCTGATATGATGTTCAAGCGCCGGCGTGACGCATTAGCACGCCAGGTCAACACGGAGATCGAGCTATCAGACTTCTTCGACATTGCTGGCTTATGGGAACGTCAGGAGAAGGTTGCGGGAACAGGCATGGCAATGACTGTCGTCGGTGTTGTTGGTGGACGAGCTTTTGGCGGCGTTGGTTGGCTTGATGGCGTCTTGGGCGCCGCTCGGGTCTTAGGGTCAAATAATCTGCGACGAATGATAGTGCCAGGTATTGTAGCAGCAGGTAAGCTTTTATCGTTGTCCGACTCTCTGATTGATCGCCTTACTAACTATCTCCTTAGCAATGTTAACTGCGGCCTACCTCGTTTCGTCAATACCAACATCTCTACCTCCACGCCTATCTCGAAAACTAGCCGCGACCCTTTCAGAGCTTGACTACACCCATTCAAACGCTGCCCGCATCTCAGCCGAAGTCCGCCGCGTTCTACGTGTCCCCGCCTCAAGCCTACAAACAAGCATGCAGCAGAGCATGGAAGAACTTGGAAAACGAAAAGACGAGGTCGTGAAAGTAAAGCAAGAAAGCGAAGTTGCGAGTAAATACTTTTCTAACCTGTTCCGTGAAAGTGTGGAAAACAAGAGGACCGTCGAACAGGTTGACTTGGATGCGCCACTTCCTGGTGGTATGGGTTCCTACGAATCATGATTATCTTCACCTATACCCCCCCCCAACTAACCACCATTAACTCTCCTCGTTTTGTTTCTATATACTAGCCCTTGTGTCCACTCAACGTCCTCCCATCTTATTTTCTTGGTCCATACATTATGTCAGCACATTCATCCTGTTAATTATTCGTCTTTCTCTCCCGATATCCATCCCCCCTTGCGAATGTTCTTGTTTACTTTTGTCTTATTTTGTCCCTTACCACGCCTCTACTGAGGAAAGGTGCAAATCGTTCTGTATTCTACTCTACAGAAATTGGAAAGGAAGAAAAAAGAAACTTAGAAAAGGAGGTTCAGTCACTTTCGGTTTCCACTCCGTACTGTGTGTGCTATGTTTATATATCTTTAATATTGAATGCAACGTTTATATATGACAGCTCTGTTCCTCCACACCCATTTATAATATCGTAGAAAATACAATCGAGGTTTAGGGAACGTTGGTACATGCCTGAAGAGATAAGCGAACCTGAATATATGAATATATTGAATATATAGTCGGTGAGAGTGAGACTAAATCAAAAAAAAGAACGCGAAACTCCATCACCAATGCAACGCCTCGGTGCTTTTTCTTAAACGCCAACGCGATGCGAGAAAGGGGCAAAGTAAAAGAAGAAAAATTGGACCAGCAGAAATAGCAAAGTATGTTCAGATACAAACAAAGACGAAGGTATCAAAGAGGGAGACATGGATAGAAATAGGGATGGTAAACAAGAAAAGAAATGCATTTCAATCGTTCTCATAACCCTTCATCTAAAGCTCCACCACGACCTCTCCGGGTCCTTCTCCCACCACCCCATCCACCACCTAACGATTCTAGATCCCTTACCTCACCTAAAACAACCCCTCCAGTTTTCTTTTGGCCCTTGGAAGCCGCGCTCTTTCCGGCAGCTGAGCCTTTTGCTGCGCGCTCGGATTGCTTTGTGATCTTTTCTCTCATAGCGGCTGCATCAGGATCATCATAGCCTAATTGGGTCATATGAGGGCTTTCGCCTTCACCTAGACCCGTTCCGTCGTCATAAAAGGGGTCCGTGGAGCGTTGAGGGTGATAGACGTTGAGACCGTTGTCCATATTGCTGTTAGCAGTGAGTACAGAGCTGAAGCTCTGCGCGTTGTTTTTGCCGTGATTAGATTGGTTATCGGTCTCGTCAATGACGCTGCCAATCACACTGCCGCAGCCATCATCATTGAGGCTGTCGATAGATCCGGCTCTCGAAATTCCATTCGAGTGTCCGCCCGGACCAATAGTTGTGACGGCACGGCCCGAGGCGAGCGAATTTGCTCTTCCAAGTAATGGTCTTCTTTTGTTTGTACGTCTGCCATCCGCGCCTACGGCGTTATCTACAGGATTCTTTGAACTCTGGCGCTTTTGTTTCAGGAGTTCGCTGATGGCGATTCCAAGAGGCCCTGATGTCGAGGAGACATTGGATTCTTCTCGGGGTGGATGAGGAGCCCCCGATACTAGGTTATTTTCCACGTCCTTAGATGCTGAGACCGATCCAGTGGGCGACGGCTTGAGAGGGGAATTTGACTGCGCCTTTTCGGAGGCAGTTACGGGTTCTGCAAAAGGTTCTACCAGCGGCGGAGCCGTTGTGTAATCATCATGAGACTCGTTGCCAGAGCTAGATTTTCCGGATGAGTCCTTCTCAGGAGGATGAATGGCATTAGTTTTATGTAAACCATTCGAATCTTTTTTCAAGGGTTGAGTTTTGACATCCAGATTCCCCCGGGGAACGCTCTTTCTCTCATCCTGTGGTGCTGGTTGCTGTTTCTTAGCAGGAATTGATTGACTTCGCCTCGACGGTTGTCCGTTAGGAATAAGGTATGGATCAAACGGTTTCTTTTCCCCAGTTTGGACTGATATCCATAACCAATCGGCCATGACTGTGGGGATCTTCCATTCGTAGGTATGTCGCAATTTCTCAACACTAGGATTCGGCGTATTGCAAATCAAGACCGAGGCTTTTTGCGTAAGGTATTCGTCATATGTCGCCCCTGTAAATCCTTAGATATGTATAATA
Organism: Arachnomyces sp. KDTOL00113; assembly: GCA_949709995.1. NCBI lineage: Eukaryota > Fungi > Ascomycota > Eurotiomycetes > Onygenales > Arachnomycetaceae > Arachnomyces > Arachnomyces sp. KDTOL00113. The sequence continues at coordinate 2,528,472 of OX453237.1, forward strand.
AAATAGAGACAGGTTCTTACCCATGAGCTTCACGAGCTTTGAGACATGAAGAAGATCGATATTTGCAAAGCCAGTCGAGCAAATTGTAAGTCCTTGGAAGGCTAATTTCAGGTCAGAAGGGTAAAGCATGGAAAGTGTTGGCCTTATATGGACGAACCTGGAATGGGAAACTTCGGAAACGGGGTACTGGTTATATGTGCTTCGGGGGGTACGAATTTCTTGCTAGAAAGACACCTCTCAATCCACATGTCCGTGACAATTTCCGGGTCGAAACCGAGGTGATCTGTTGATGGAAGTTTGGATCGAGGCATATTGAAAGGTATTGCTATATACAAATCCTTGATAGGCCCGAGGTTGCTTAGAGGAGAGAGTTCATCAAGGGAAGGGGACATCTCGGCGCCGTTCGAAAGAAGATGGTTTTGTAAAACTGGGACCTAGTAATAATTAGACGGATATAAGATTCGCCGGTTTATCGGTACACACCTGTTTTGCGGAGAACCCGTGTATAAAGAAACGGCAACCGGACCAAATACCGGAATTTCTTGTTCGCTCAGGGGCGGCCTGAGAAATATCCTGAGAGGTATCTTGAGCTACGGGGTCCTTCGTCTCGACCGAGTTGGTCTCGCTCGCAAACGCTTTTAGATCCTGGATTGGGTTTTCTGGGGGTGGAGGAAGCTGTATACTAGCAAATTCATCATCTTTCTCACGCTCAGGTGGATCCACTGGCTCAAAATTTCTTCCTACGATGTCTGTCCAGATTCCTTCAGCCTGACCGATCAATTTCGTGCTTGCCGTTCTGCGAAGTTTCCGAGGCCGTCGAGCTATCGGTTCAGGGGCTTTTGATCTCTTTCTAGTAATTTCAGATAAAGAACGATTCCACGCGCCAACCCCTTGCTCATCGTCAGGTTCCCGAGGATTATATAGGCCCTCTTCTAGAACCATGCCTCTTTCCAGGCTTTCATTGAACCACTTTAGACTGACAACCTTGATTCCCCATTCAAGAGCGAATTGATATTTTCGGCCTTCGGCATTCGGTGCAATTAGATGGGTCACACTTTTTGTGAGGTGGTCCCTGAAATCCCCTCCGTTGGTTGTGATTGTTCGCTCCAAACGATCTCTAAACTCCACTACTTCATTCTTAGTTTGACACGCATTAGTCTTCAAGGATATAAACATACTGTCATGAAAGCCAGTTACGCATATTGATAGCCCTCCGAAAATGGGAAATCGATAGGTATCCTCCAAACCCTGTAGATCGGTGTCCCCCCCTTCCATCCACGATTCTCGGACAGCATTTACCCATTCTGGCTTGACCACTATCACGTCACTTCTTTCCTTGGCCACATATTTATATTTCGGTGTGTTCGTTTCGCCAACTATCAGGTGGGTGACATCGGCAGTAAGGTCGAATTTATGAACTGCTCCCATCTGACTAGCAATTGCAGCTAGCTCAGCCTGTCCGGCGGGGAAGAAAAAGGTTAGCTTTCGTTTTTTCTTTTTTCGAGATCAGTCTGGTGGTAGTTTGGGAATCCGACGTACTCGTTGCTCGGATACAATGGAGGTACAGCAAAGTATTGCCCCTGCCAGAGGGAGTTCCTTGTCTAAATGCACCGTCAGCGCGTTCCAATAGGTAGTAATCACTAACAATGTATACAAAGCACGCTTACCTTGAGGCACCTTGCCTGCCATTCTTCATGGTGAATTATTATAAATTATACGAAATATAACGAATGTAGTTTAAAAAAAATCACACTCTCTTTCTAGTTCACAAAAATGCCGGATTGGAAGGGAGGAATGAAGCTGAAGACTGAAGATATCAATTGAACCTCATGTTTATCTGATATGCCAAGACTTTCTTATCGGAGCATCGCGACACGTGATCCATTCCGTCGCGTCTCCCCTATCGCGAAGTTTCGTGAAACAACAAAAAAGTCGTGAGAGAAGGCACAATTCACGTATTCCCTGCTTTAATTGTCATGTTTGGCCGCGACTGCGATTACTACCATGCTACTTTTATATGCACTACAATCTTGAGATCAAATAATTTGTATGTATGGTCACTTATCCAAGCACCGCCTGTTTTCGCCCCGTGGAATTGATATAATTCCACGGCCACACTCGTTTTCCCGATCGACGATTGCTGCCTCGAGGGCCTATCCCACTAGCTGCTTCCTGCAGAGTCTCGCGATGTTTTCAAAAGCGGTTGTGGACAATCCTGTCCCTAGGAAACCACTTCTCTCAGCGTCCTCACGATTGAGTTCAACAACAAGTCAACCAAGTCAAACTGCTGGTGCTAAAAGGAAATTCGACATGTCAACCTCTTCGCAACCAGCACTGGGTACGCTCCATAGCTCAGTTTATTTTGATGAAAATGACTTCGACGATGATGAAGACTTGGACCTGGGGGGCTCTACGGTTGCCTCCAACCCCGCACCAAGCGTGTCGAACGCTGCCATATCGAATCCTATCATCGAATACCCGGAACTTCCTAGTATCCCAAAGGATAGTACCCCATTACCCGCCGTTCACGAGAAGGTATCGCCCCGTGAACCTGCCCCATCTGCTCCAAGCAGCGCGTCCATCCCCTGGTCTTCTTCGCCTCCCTCACACTTTGTCTCTCTACAAACTACACAAGATGCACGGAAACCTAGGCCGTTACCATGGGCGGACGGGGATGCAACATACAACCAAGCTATAGCGACCCCACCGCCCAAGGCCAAACCGAGTTATCCCTGGAACAAGACTGCGAGCACAATAAAAGAAGAACAGAAAGAAATGCGGAAGCAGCATAAAAACCGAACCCAGGATAAGAAACCTAGAACGACGCAAGGACGTGCGAAGGTCCCTTCCTTATTTCTTAGTGAAGAACAGAAGGCCGTCCTCGATGCGGTTGTTGAAAAGGGGAAAAGTATTTTCTTTACGGGTTCAGCCGGTACAGGAAAATCCGTTTTGATGAGGGAGATTATTACAAAACTGAGAGAACGGCATCGAAGAGAGCCTGATCGAGTGGCGGTGACGGCATCAACAGGCCTTGCGGCTTGTAACATAGAAGGCGTTACTTTGCACAGTTTTGCGGGTATTGGGCTCGGGAAAGAGGATGTCGCAGAACTTGTCAAAAAGGTTAGTAGCGTTGTACTGTGTAGAAGATAATCGGGATTAACGTATTTCTAGATAAAACGGAACCAAAAAGCTAGAAATCGTTGGATGCGGACGAAGATCCTAGTTGTTGATGAAGTCTCCATGGTTGATGGCGACCTTTTCGACAAGCTGGAAGCAATTGCCCGCAAAATAAGAAACAACGGTCGGCCTTTCGGGGGGATACAGTTGGTAGTCACCGGGGACTTCTTCCAGTTACCGCCCGTCCCAGATCAGAATAAAGAAGCAAAGTTCGCTTTTTCTGCGGCGACTTGGGACACTTCAATACAACATACCATCCTTCTGAGCCACGTCTTTAGGCAAAAAGATCCGGAGTTTGCAGCAATGTTGAACGATATGAGGCTGGGCAAATTGACACCTCCAACAGTACAGGCATTTAAAGCACTGTCACGTCCGCTTGACTTCAACGATGCTCTCGAGGCTACAGAGTTGTAAGTCTAGCCTCCTATTGTCGAACATTCGTTGTTCTATTCTAGAATGTCTCTTCGTCCAAGTCATGAGTTAACGACGTCAATTCTTCTAGGTTTCCGACCCGTAGAGAGGTCGATGATGCGAACTCGGCAAGGATGACAAGACTATCGGGCGAAGTTATGACCTTTCCCGCAACCGATTCAGGGTCCATAGATCCAAAATTCCGTGAAAAACTACTCGCCAACTGCATGGCTCCACCAGTTATCCAACTTAAGAAGGGTGCTCAGGTTATGTTAATCAAGAATATGGAGGATACTCTTGTCAATGGATCTCTTGGGAGGGTAGCTGCATTTATGGACGAAGCAACATTTGAGCATTACAGTAAACATGAAGAAGATTTCAATGAGACATCTGGTGATTTGGGGGAAGGCGAGGCGGCTGACCGTGCTCGGAAAAGGATCAAGGCCATGGGTTACAAAGAAAAGGATGGCCCGATAACCACAAGCCGAAAATGGCCACTAGTCTGTTTTCTTCAGCCAGACGGAACGGAAAGGCATCTCCTTTGCCAACCGGAGACCTGGAAGATTGAACTCCCAAATGGAGAGATACAAGCCCAGCGACAACAGGTACCGTTAATTCTTGCCTGGGCTTTGTCCATCCACAAAGCACAAGGTCAAACTTTGCAGAGAGTCAAGGTCGACCTCGGTCGAGTTTTCGAGAAGGGACAGGCTTACGTCGCACTGAGCCGTGCAACCTCCCAAGTTGGGCTGCAAGTGTCACGGTTCGACCCCAAGAAGGTGATGGTCCATCCTAAAGTCACCGAATTTTATACAAAGCTATCTAGCATTAGCCAAATCGATAATACCAGGCGTTCTGAAAGCGCCCGCCCTCTTGCTGCAGGCAATACCACGAATGGGGCAGGGTCAAGAGATCCTGACGATGATTTCGAGGAAGAGGCATATCTTGAACAGATGTATGGCTGAGGACGCTTTGGGTAGTGTTGGTTAGATATGGCAGACCGACGGACGGTGATCATGGTTTCTGGCGTTTGAACCCCGGTTCCCTTCATTTTCATTTCATATCTTGCATAAAGTCTTCATTGATATAACTATGTCTTTACTTAGAGGGCTAGGGCCCAGTTAGATGAATCCCTAAATAATGCTAAATATAGCTGCATCATCCCGCCAAAGCCATCTGCCGAGGCTGAGCGGATCATGTTTGTCCACTAACTTGTGTCGTTCTCCCTCCATCGTGAGCCTTTTTTTATCTGTCTTCACCCCTTTAATGTTTGCTGCCGATAGCTCTCAGCTTCCCCAAAGGAAAGGTGGGTTCTCATTATCGATAAGACAGTAGCACGTGACCTAGGATTTCCTACAACTGCATCAAGCTTCAAGAAACATAGAAAGAGCAACATTCTCATCTTGATGATCAATAGAAGAACAGTTTCTTGTCAGTTCAAGAGCTGACATTCTCTTACACTTTTATATCTAAACCCTTTTCCAATACCCACCATGGCTTCTGATTTCATAGGTTATACCGTCCTAGTTACCCTCAAATCGCCGCCAAACTGTCAGGTCCAAGGAGTCGTTGCTGATGTTGCTGGACAGCGTTTGACCTTACACGACGGTAAGCTCTATCCTCAGCTATTATATCAAGATAAATTGCTCTAACAAATCTTAGTGACCCTTTTATGGAGTGGCCAACGTCTCCCTACTTACCATATAGATGCACCTGGGATAGCTGATTTGGAGGTGTCGCAAAACCAGTCCCAGTCCCAATCATCAACCTCAGCAAACTATGGAACAACATCGACTGGAAACGTCGAAGATGGAAGTTATCCGCGAACGTACCAGCACGCACAACAACAGTTCCAGTTCCCTCCAAGGCATCCGAACAACGCCAATGCTCCGGCCAGTCAAGTCAGTCAACCCGCGCCACAGCCCTTCATGGATCCCGCAATTTTGAGCTTCACAAAACCTTCCGTGCCGCCTGCTCCGGAGGCGGACACGACGCCGACGGCCTCAGAATTCAAAACCATCTCCCCCGTCATGCTACCCGATACCGCGAAAGTCGGTGTGCATCGAGTAACGCCGAGCTTTCCCGAACCTATCCCATCGTCCGTTCAGAAGGGGATTGGAGGCAAGCGCTCAACAACAGCTGCGACTCTGAGTGAACCGTTTAGCAATATGGAACTAGGTGATAGAGATGAACTGGTTGAAGGAGATGATATAATGGAAGATAATGTGGTGGAAGGAAGTGTGCCTGTGGGTCGGAAGCAGGCAGCACCCCTGGATGCACCCCTCAAGTACACTGGAAAGCGCAGTCGAAGGGGCGGCAGGGGTAAAGCTCAAAAGGATGCGGGCTCACAAACCGGAAGTGGCGCACCGATTGATGAGCCCGACGTAACCCCTACATTACCTAAGAAAACAAACCTGAAAGGGAAAGGCTGGCGCCAGACTGCGTTCGTTGAGCCGGCTCAGTCGGCCAAGGACTCACCTCGCGCCAATGGAAAGAAGCAGAGGAACCGGGCTAAGAAGGGATATGCTGAGGATCCGAACGGCTGGGCAACGGAGGACGCGACGGATATCCAGGAGATGGGAGATTTCGATTTTGCGACCAACTTGTCGAAGTTCGACAAACGTCGGGTTTTCGATCAAATTCGTAACGACGATACAACTGCAGATGAAGAGCGACTAGTTAGCTTCAATCGCACAGTGGCGAGACCGGGCACAAACGGAGGCAAGAATCTCCACTACACCGAAAACGTTCTTGATAGCACACCGCCGCTAAATGCCTGGAATAGCGAAGCTGGCGAAACCGATGAAGATGAAACTACCGATGGCCGCTTTAGCAGTGGTAAAAATTCGGGAAGAGCTCGATCAAGAACGTCTGGGCAAAAACAGACTTCGCGGAAAGGGAGTGCTATCCTTAACCAGCCACATGTCTCGACTCAAATTAATGCTATAGGCCGCGGGCAATTCGCATCATCCCGCAAGGCAAGTCCACGACCAAATAAGCAAGGGATTTCTTCCTCCCCAATGAACGGCCCAACGGGGTCGTCTTCCGCTTCTCTACGGATACCTACAACAAACCGCAATTGCCCATGCGTCAGCCCACTTCAAATGCTGGAAATTGAACAGCTGGCTGTGGCGGAACTTGGTTTAACAGAGGATATGATAACCGAGAATGCCGGACGTGGAATCGCGGAATCAGCGGTAAACCAAGCTACCGGTCTTTCTTCGGCGCCAATGATTCTCATCCTGGCTGGAAATCACCGGACAGGGTCACGGGCGATTTCTGCGGCTCGTCATTTCCGAAACCGCGGGCATCGGGTTACACTCTGCGTACTTGGTATTGAACGGGACAACGAACTTTTAGAGAACGTAAGGAGGCAAGTTGATATATTCAAGAAAGTTGGCGGTAGGGTATTAAGATGGGGAGAGCTTTCCACCCGACTCACGACGTCAGACTTTGTGCCTGAATTCGTTGTAGATGCACTCTTTGGTATGCATGTCGCCTTCGAGGATCTTCGGATGGACGATCAGGCGACGGCATTCGAGATGATTTCTTGGACCAACAGAAGCAATATTAACGTCTTATCCGTCGATATTCCATCCGGTCTTTCAGCTTCGTCAGGTTAGTTCCGTTCCACTCCCCTTCGGCTATTCCACCATTATCATATAGCTAACATTTTATACTACAATAATAGGGGAACCCACCGTTATCGATGGTGTTCGTCTATCCGTTACGTCCAAATTTGTCACTTGCCTTGGAGCCCCGAAGCTGGGTATGATGAACGCCCTGCTTTCCGGTGAAGGCCAATCTTGGCAACTCTCAGTTGCCGATATCGGTATCAGCCAAGTCGTTTGGAGAAAGTATGGAACACGACGTCGCCATGGCGTGGATTTTGGGAATAGGTGGGTTGTGCCGTTGTTGTTCCAGGCGTCGACTCCCTCGATCGCATGATTGCATAAGTTTTCGGTGAAGATGGGTTATTTTGCAAACGACAAGGAGTAGTGCATTTTTATTTTTATTCTTTTAAGTTAGTGCTAGCATTATTCAGGGCGTCTTAGGTGAGAGCTCAGTGGTAAAAGGGATGATGACCCCACGGCATTTTTATTATTCTTCAATGTGTTTTCTTATCCCGATTTCCCCTTTATCTTTTCCAGGTTCGAGGGCATATCACTTTTTTACTTTTCCGTTCATGGTGTAAAACATATCCCGCTTTTTCATAATCTTATTCATTTGGTATCCATTTACTATACTAAACGTTTTAGCATCGGCCTGACACCCAAGAAAGGAATGAAGAAGAAAAATGTTCCGCGTACGACGTAGAGCTGGTATGATCCGGGTCATGATCATGCCGGGCTTTTAGAGAGCATCGGCGAATTCACTGATTGAGATATCTGGTCATAATAAGTTTAGAGCAAGCAAGCCTATTAGGGGAAAAAAGAAAGTGAAATGAGACATTCAGGACATATATACAAGTTTATAAACTCGGAAACATGGGGAAATCTGAGTGGGCTATTTGAGCCGTTGCCGATTCCCAATGCGCAAACCCTCGATGCAATAAAAACATTCGCCAAACCCATACCGAGATTTGAGAAGAGTAAAGTAGAGATATAGCAGTTCCGCCCAGATCATTCAGCCATGGCCATGGACGAGTTTTCATCCTTCCGCCAAAACTTCTCAACCGTAGGCTTAGGAAGGATATCCCTCTTGCACTTATTCTTAACCACCACCAGCTTTAGTTGCGAAGGGTTAAGGTCACGGTTATACACCGCAACACAGTACCCTCCGTGTTCCTTTGCAACATTCCTTATCTCCCGGATCAAGTTTACCATCTTCTGGAGTGCAACTTGGTGAAGTTTTTCCCATTCTGAGAATTTCTCTGCCACGTCGACATGTTCCACGTCTGTGAAGTTACCCCTCTGGTGCATACCGACGCGTAGGTGAGGTGTTCGGCCGAACCAGAGCTGGGGTAGGACATCGCGAAGTTGAATCCGGCCGCTACTACGGGTTTTCACCTCGACGGTCCTTGTCGTGGGGATGCTGATGCCGCGCTGAGTCACCTCTATGAGTGGCTTTTCAGCTTCTTTCACCGGTTCGGGTCCCTCAGAGAAAGATAATTTGTTCAATGAAGCTAAGAGTTCGTCTTCACCCGTCTGCAAAGGTGAGTGAGACTGGGGCCTGGGCTTCCCTTCGTTAGAACCAGGCATACCACCGTTAGTGTCGCAGCATGCATCGACTTCGTAACGGACGACACAGTTGAGGTTTCCGAGAGCGTATTTTATGACGCGGTGATGCCCAGTGCTGTCTTCGAGACCTGGTTGTGGCTCCGAGAAAGCTTTCTCGAAGCTATGCCCAAAGCCTGGATCGCCACGACCGCTAAGTTTCTCTATCGCCTTCCGTTCATGACGTGTGAGAAACAGCGTGTTCCCTATGACAGAGACGTCGATGCGGAAGCTGTCGCGGACATTGCCTTTAGAAAAATCCAGGAGTTTCCTCAAGCTATTTCGATTTGTCACAAGATCAACACCGGTGAAGTCGAATTGCGGATCCATGACCGACAGGGCCTGAAAGATGGGTTCAAATGGATATTTCGGCACTCGATGCGCATTCTGGTCGATGAAATAAACACCTTTATCCCTTGGGACTGATATAGGACACTGCTTGGATACGAAGGATGGAGGTGCACCTGATAAATATTAGTCTAAGCGCATATACGAGGGCTGATAAGCTTACCTGGTACGTATATTGATGGAGCTTTCGAGTCCCTCCAATTGTAGGTGCAAAGCAATTCAAATCCGTTCTCGCTTGTGACGGGAATCAATTCTGGTTGGAGGAGCTTGGAATCTAAAGTCTTCACTGTTCGACCTATTCCCTCTCCCATCCACTTCGGATTCCCAGGAACGAATTAGTCACTTCCTTAAATAGCCACTGTATATGTATTAGGGTAATAAAAAAACCATACCAGATTCGGGTTGGGGGTTGGTTTTCTTGGACGCAAGTTTCTGTTATGTGATTGAACGCCCTTTGTGCTATCGTTTGCTTTACCCTTTGCTTTACCCTGTGCATTACCCTTTGCATTACCCTGTGCATTGCCTCTCGTTGTTGGCGCGTTTGTAGACATTTCACCTCCAGGCGCGGGGGTGTGCCGCACGCGTTTTCTCTGAGGTGCGTCTGCGCTCTGAGATGCCTCCGTATGAAGATGTCGGAGGGCTTGAGTGAGTGACTCAATCTGGTCTCCTCCGGTTGTCTCACTGAGAGATTTAGGCGATTTTCGGCCTCTCTTCCGGTGACGACCTGCCGGATATGTTAGTCTTGCGAATACGTAGAATCAAATAGGGCCTGATGACTTGAACTTACTAGATGGCTCCTGGGACGCCATGATTGAGAAATTTCTGCCTAGTCGTCGGTGTTGTTTTGTTGTGGTGTTAAAAGAGTTTCTCTTGGTATATTTCCAAAAGATATAACCTGTTTCTCTCACCGTCCCCGAGGGACTTGCGAAAGTGGAAGAAGAGCGTTGTCGAACAAGATGTTGTAAAGGTTGACTTTGATGTCTCGGACCAACACAAGAAAAGAAAGATGAACAAATCTGTTTGTTCATAACTCCTCGAAAAGATAGTGTCAAAGTACCAAAGTGAATGTCTGCTTCTGCTGTGTCAGCCTCCAGTCAAGATGAACCAGCCAGAGATCTCCTACTTCTTGCTTGAGATATCAATTGATACTGACCTCCATATTATCCAAATGCCTTAATACATATTTAGGATATTCCACCAGTCATAAAACCCAATTTCTCATATCACTTGCTTCGATTTCCTTGTTATTTCAGCTTGTATCAAGGGGTTGGGACTGTTTGCTCTCCTTTTTTCGTCTCCAGATGAAGTTTTGTATAGACACAAAAAGGGTTTAGCGCCAAGCGCTGCAGGATGATGTACTTAGAAAATGGATTTATCGCAGTTCGATCGAAGACCGCAGACTGAATTCTTGAGGACTACTCGGTATAACTAGGTCACATTAAAGAGCGCTGGGGATATAAATTATATCCTACCTACGAGACCCAGGACCTTGACGTCGCCATGGGAAAAGGTAAGTGATTGCCACCTTTGTCTATCGCCCTCGATAACACAGCTCTAACATTCGCATATTTTAGGAACGGACAAGCTCTATGTAAGCTCCGCAATTTAGCTGCCTCGAGATACACACCATCCATTCTACGACCGGTGACTGACATACGATATTTAGATCACCCACTCCGAATGGGCGTCTGACAATGCCTACTCCGCCAGCGCTGGGTCCGCTGTCGCAAGTGCAAGGAAAGATGGCGGTGCCCATGCAAACTTCAAGAGACTCCCATATAACTTCTGCTCACTCTCGCTTCAACCGTTCTCCTTCCCCGTCTGTACGGCCTCCGGTACGATCTTCGATCTGACGAATATTCTGCCCTGGTTGAAGGAACGTGGGACAAACCCAGTCGATGGGTCTCCGCTCAAAAGCTCCGAGCTCATCAAGCTACATTTTGCGAAGAACGAGGCCGACGAATATGTCGACCCAGTCACATACAAAGTCTTCACGGACAATACGCACATTGTCGCTTTGCGGAACACTGGGAACGTCTTTGCTTGGGATACGGTGGAGAGGCTGAATATCAAGGGAAAGATGTGGCGCGACCTTGTATCGGACGAGGAATTCGGCAGGAGGGATATTATCACCTTGCAAGACCCCCAGAATATTGAATCGAGAGATCTCAGCTCGTTCAAGTACCTGAAGGATGGGGAGAGCGGTTTGACCGAGGAACAGCAACGGGAAAGAGACGATCCAAACCGGAATTTAAATCTCAATGCAATGGGAAGTTCAGCGAAAGTTATAAGGGCGAAAGAGGCCATCGCAAAAGCACGGGCTAAGCCAGATCAGAAATCATCTGCTCTCTCCAAATCAGGTGGCACAGGTGGCGGTTTATCATCTACAAAGGATTCTTCGCAGCGTTCCTCTGTGACAACCGAGGGAAATAAAAAGACACCTTATAATGCGGCTAGGCACACGACTGGTTTGGCAGCAGCTTCATTCACCAGTACCGGCCTTACTCCTCACACTTCCGCCGACCTCGCTCTCCTGTCCGATGAGCAGTACATGTTGAAACGTGGAAGGGTAAAGACCAAGGGTTACGCCCGTCTAGTAACCACATCAGGCGACCTAAATCTTGAGCTTCACACCGAGTATGCACCAAAGGCTGTGTGGAATTTTATTCATTTGGCAAAGAAGGGGTACTACAAGGATGTCTGCTTCCACCGGAATATCAAGGGGTTCATGATCCAGGGTGGAGATCCAACAGGTACGGGAAGAGGCGGAGAGAGCATTTGGGGTAAAAATTTCGCAGATGAGATGGAAGGCCCCTTGAAACATGATGCCAGAGGAACGGTGAGCATGGCAAACAAGGGGAAGGATACGAATAGCAGTCAATTGTAAGTCATTCCATCCTTTTCCTTACCCGAAGAGAGCGACCTTCGAGTCTACCCACGAAGCGGAATAAACTAACCCGAGTCTTCAAAAAAGTTTCATTGCATACCGAGCCCTCCCCCATCTAAACAACAAACATACAATCTTCGCCCGCTTAATTGACGATCCATCACCATCCTCCACAACCCTTTCAAGCCTCGAATCCGCACCCGTTGACTCCTCAACTACTAACAAACCTACACCCCCAATCCGCATTAAGGACGTCACAATCTTCGTCAATCCATTTGAGGAATTCCTCAAACAGAAACAAGAAAGCGAAGCAGAAAGTAAAAACGCAGAGAATTCTAATTCCCAGCAGCGCGGGACTTCGCGAAAGGAGGACGACGAACGGACTACTTGGACGGGTAAGAGGGTTAGAGGGAATGCTGGCGTATCTGGTAATGGTGATGGTGGAGGTGGTGTTGGGAAGTATCTGAAAGCTGCCCTGGCGAATCAGGGAGGTGAGGAGGATGAGATTGTTGAGGTTGTGGATGAGGAATTCGAGCCTGAGCCGGAGCATGTCAGGAAGAAAGCGAAGGCAGGGAAGGGCGGATTTGGGAATTTTGATAGTTGGTGAAATAGTTTTTGCTACTTATGAAGCAGATTTACTGCGGGCGTAACGGGGCGGTCATCGGCTAGCAGGCAATGAATTATCATGTGTACATGTATTGGGTATGTTTGCATTTAAACACTCCGTATTTTGTCCTAAAATGCTAAACGTTTCGAGGCGAAATATCGACGGGTATGATATTATCCATAACCAACTTGAAGTCTATCAATGCGTGCGTGAATGAGGGCAAGGAAAAGGGAAATAAAGGAGACAGAGGAAATAGCATCAGAATGAAAAAGAGCGCTTCCTATGACCCACCCATCTAGACAAAACATAAACCAAAATAAACAGAAGAAAAAGGGCAAGAAAACAAAAGGTGTCCATTTTAATTTCACCTCATCCTTCCCGACGAGCTCTAATATTCAGAAGTTCCTGTCCGACCTGGTCGTTGAAGCGGACCGGCATCAAACCACTGCCCCTGAAACCAAGGATACGTACACAAAGCCTGAAGCGTTGGTCTATCCCTCGGGTCCTTGTCAAGCATCGCCCGCAAAACATCAACACAATCCTGACTAAGATTCTCATCGATCGGTAGCTCGTTATTGATGATCCTATGTCGACGCTGGAGTATATCTTCACGAGTCGGTACTTTGTCCGCGGGCGGCGGAGCTGAATCATCGCGCTCATTCGGGTTCACACTTGGCCTTGAGAGGGGGTAAGATCTTATGGGTACGACTTCGAGGTCATCGGCGTCTTCCCAGGGTGAGTAGCCGTGTAGGAGGTCGTAGATGAGAACGCCGAACTTCCATATCATGCAGACGCGAGGATCGTGAGGGAGGAGGACGTCGACTTGGCCCCAGGGGTTTTCATTTCCTTCTTCTTTTTTTCGCCAGTAGTCCTTGGACAGTTCGATGGCGAGTTCGGGCGCCATCTGGTATTCTTGGGGTGGGATGAATATCCATATATTTTGTAAGAAGAATTCGTTGAGGGACATCTTGACGAGCCCGAGGTCAATCATCTGGGTCTGATGAAAGGGAGAAAAGGAGAGTTAGTTTTTCTGACGAAATGTTCAAACGAGTTTTCGGTGAAATGAAAGGTGGGAGGGATGACTTACATTGAGTTCACTGTCGACGAGATAATTCCGGTGACTGAGATCGTCGTGTATGATGTTCATGTCCATGAGATACATCATAGCTTCGAGCAACTGAGAAGCCACCTTGCACACCTGCATCTCGTTCAATTTTGTTGCCTTCCTCCTCCTCTGCATAAGATTCGTTCCAGGGTAGCCCGGGAACTTATGCTCCGTTGGGTAGTCAAAAACACTGCCTAGGGAGTCCCTGAGAGGGTCGTCATCGAGACTATCCGCACTCATCACCATGACTTGGAAATCTCCGTGTACGTATACGGAGTCGAGCGTTGGGAACCTATCGCTTTCTGACAAGAGACCGAGCAAAATAGCTTCTTTGGGGATGTATCGTTTTTTGGCATTGGAAGCGGTTTCCTCAAGCTCTTTATATGCGGAGTTCGCATATATATCTGTGCCTTTAGCTTGACATTTAGGGGCATGGCGTTCCACCTTCAAAGCGTAGTGTCTTGCTTTTCGTCCAGAGGGTGGATGTCTCTCGCGCGCAGCAAATACAACCCCAAAACCTAGAATCATCGATTAGTCTCAGACGACGGCCACGAACAAAGATCTAGGAGTCAGAATAAACTTACTTCCGCGCCCTATTGTACCGTATATAATGAACCTGTCATCCAAGATAGGACAGCATTCAACGAGAAAGTTCTTCATTCCCGCTTCTCTATCTGCACGACCCCAATCCAGCCTGATGTATGGGAAATCATTGAATTTGGCATTTTCTTGAAACTCATACGAGTCTGTACGTGCGTACACTTTGCGTCGTTGTGTTTTGGTTTTCTTTACAAGGAATTTGTCGTTGCATCGCGAAAGTTTTCGAACCCCAGCATTGTGACGGTGTCTGTAGACTCGGTGCAGGTGAGGATATTGTTTTGTATTGTTTATTGCACTGTAAATATCTGTCGCAAATGGTGTGGACATAATGTAGGGAGGCGTCAATATAGCTGTTTCGGTGTCTAATATCAATAGGTAGTATCGATGCTTTGGATAGAGTCAAATTTTGTCTTGGTGAAAGATGGCTATCTGGAGAAACTTCCAACTCCCAGTTTGCGCAATTATATAGGCCGCTACCCTTAGTTTCCAATTACAATAAAGGCCATTGATACTTCATTAGTGGCTCGCAATGTCCTTTGGTAATCCCTCTACTGTTGTAAGATAGGAGTAAAGAAGAATTAGAACAAGATGCGATCCCCAAACAAAGCATATTGTACCAGAAACAATAAAAGTCTTGAATCATCCTAGATGAAAGGAGACAAAGGACTAGTAAACCCATTGAAACCACAATAAAGCCGATGTCACTGGCTGAAAGGGCCAATAATAGACACTGCAAGACGCAGATTAGGATACAGAAGAGCCTCATAAGATAAATCTGTTCCTTGTGAGTTCCCAGGAGTCTCAGACATGGCATTGACCGATATAAACTAGGTGCATATCCAAACATGAAGCTAGACAAAGAACCAGCTCTTTCAGAGACAGATGTTGCTGGTTCCTTTTGGAAAGACAAACGCACAAACATAGAGGTTCTGTTAAATTCCGAAACATCTCTCAGCCTTAGTCTGATCTGAACATAAGACAGTGCAGGGCTAAGAAAGAAAAGAGGACTCAGATGTCCCCAACGCATCTCATGTCTGCGCAATTTCCTTTGATATTTCTTCCCTGAACGGGCATTTGAGTTCAAAGAGGGAAAGCAGATCTTACCAAATTTGAATTCAGAGTGCGCTTGAGGTGTTCCTACAAGCTGTTACCTTGTCAATCTTCAGCGTCCGATCTTGCAGGGCTCCCGGTTTATATTTTGCGCAGCCTCACTATGAAAGAAATATTGGGTCGGGCTATGTTACCTCCTTGATAAGGGGTATCCCGTGTATACCAAGTTCATATTGAAGGGAATATGTCATGTCGTACGCCTGACTTCGCTAACGGATGAGCCGAAGAGATCAGGCGGAAGTTGTTTGGAAAGAGCAGTGAAAGTCGATGGTGGGTGGAACAAGGCTCCCAGGCGTCTGGGTTGATTAGTAACTAGCGTTATGCCAAATTTTAATTTAGGTTGAGCACAGACCCGATCCAACCTTAATTGAGCACGAACCATATAAACTCTATTTTGGGATCTGGGGTTGATGCCCAGACTTTCTTTGTAGGACAAACGGAACAGGGTCTAGATAGCCCGGGTTCAGGTGTGGTGAGTGATTTTATGTCATATGGAGGCTCCTTGCAGGACGGGGGGGCTCTCTAATTATTGCACCACACTACTAGGTTTCTGGATACCTGTTTCTCTGTCAATAAATCAGTCTATCGAGCATAAAAAATATATAGAGGAGAGAAGTAAAAGGACAGGCCGCATTCACATGAAAGATTTTATATCCTGTTCGAAAATGGCTTGATGTAAAAAGCAAGATGAACCGAAAAGTCTAGGTACACAGCCATGATTGCTGCAAATGAGCTGATTGATATATTCTTTGTCTGACGCTGTATGAAGCTCTGGAAAACCTCTTATTCGCCGTTCGGAGGGTTGCCTCGTCGCCTCCTTCAAACGACACTAGAACTACAAGCTTTGCTTCAGACATGCTGTCCTCGCTTTTTTGTGCCAATGATGTTGAACGCGCGGCTTTATCTTCCATACAGACTCAGCCTTGCCGGTCCCTGTTTCCTAAAAACAGGATTCTAGATCTTATCTATCCTGATATTTACATCCAGCCCGGTAGCGCCTCGGTGTGACACCAGGCGATGAAAATTTCTCAAGAAAAGCAGTCAGGTCCATAGGTTCCAGATTATTACTGAATCGTCACAGTGTGGTTGAAGCTTATAGAAATGCAAGTCATGGTTGGTTTCCCCATCCACTGGTGCTTCAATGACAAAATGCATCGATGCAAATGGTGGTATCTTGTTACAAGCATTCACAAATACAGGCACATAGCCTGAAAAGTTGTAGGTCAAATAAGCGTCTGTATGACTAAGCATTTCTAAGTGAAGCTCGTGCTTTGATTAGGTGTGGGCCCATAGATCCTTATTTTGTGGGGACTAAACACAGGACGCATAATGATAATCCAACCGCTCTGAACATGCAGCTCTCTATCTATTCGCCTAAGACCGTCTGCGGCATGGACAAATTTATAGAATTCCACACACAAAAAGTGCTAGTAACCGGCGGAAGCGGCGGTCTCGCCAGTCACATCTTCTAGCTATTTCACAACGCGGCTGCTCACTTCTGCACTTGATCGACCTCCGTCAGCCTTCCCGTCGCCTCGACGATGTAACCTATCATGTGGCTGATCTCACTGATTCGGCTCTGATACGTCGCATATTTGCTGACGTGAGACCGGATGTCGTTATCCACACGGCAAGCCCCAAGTTTGATGCGCCGATGGATATTTTGTACAAAGTCAATGTCGAGGGCACCAAAACTTTGCTCCAGATTGCGAAAGAGTCAGGAGCTAGCTGCTTCGTGTATACGAGCTTAGCGAGCGTCATCAGTGACGGCAGGACGGATCTGAGGGCTGCCGTTGAAAGTTTTCCTTTAGTTACCGGCGACCAGCAGCCTGAATATTACGTGCACACCAAGGTTGATGTCCCACCTGCCGTACGGTACGGCCCGCGTTTTTCTGACAATGTATAAGTCGTTGCAGAGACGTACGTTCTATCGCAGAATATGACCCCAGATGCTCCGCACTTTCATACCTGCGCTCTCCGTCCCTCCGGCATCTTCGGTGTCGGCGACCATGTTGTCGTCCCTAGCATCCTCGATGCTTATTTTAAAGGGCAGGCCAGAGTGCAAATCGGCTCAAACAAGAATCACGTTGACTTCACCGTTAACACGAATGTGGCACACGCTCACTATCTTGCCGCTGCAGCGCTGGTCCAACATCACAGAGACAACGGCCCACCAACTGGCTTCGAGAGAGCAGACGGCGAAGTTTATTTTATCACCAACGACGATCCCCGCTACTTCTGAGACTTTGCGCGGCTAGCGTGCAAATATGCTGGTGACACAACACGCCCGGAGCAGGTTTGGACCATCCCACGGCAGTGGGCGTTACTACTAGCAGGGATACTAGAGTGGATTTTCCGGAAACTTGGACTAGGCGAACCACCCCTGACAAGGACCAAAGTGCGGGTCAATTGCATGACGAGATTTTTCTATATTGGAAAGCGAGAAGAAGGCTTATATATAAACCATTGGTTGGGCTCGAGGAGGGGTTGAGGCTAGCTGTAGAAGACTATATAAGAAGGCGCAAGGCGGAACAGGGTGTCGCCTACGAGGATGGTGTGAAGAAAGATTGATCAAGGCTGAATCATTGACTGTGGTTCGGATCAGCATTTATAAATTCGTACGTGAGAGTTTAGTGTTTATTGATATCCGCGGGGCGTCATCCCGAGAAAACTTAATTTTGATATGCGGCCTTTCCACTTCAAGGAAACAGTGAAAGTGAAAGTGAAGGCTTCGGCTGACAAGGTTTCAACACGAATACAGAGATTCGGATTTGAAGCCCTTGATGGAATCGATCGACATCCCGTCTTCCCGGTTGAATAGACTGCACTTGTTCTTGGACCATGATTCTGATGCACGCCGGACTGTTGTTATTTGCTTTATCTCGACTCCCCAAAATTAAGGCCAAATCCCCCCCCAAAAAAGAGAGGGACAAGTGCCCCCGCTACAGCATGTCTCCTGCTGCAGCGAAACTAATCCTCCAAGTCCCGTCACTCGAAATAGGCAGACAATATATTATTTTCCTCCGCTCTGGGAACACTGAGCAGAATCATGATAGGGGCTAGCTAACGAGTCATTGGTTGTAGTGAAGGGTGTCGAAGTCGGTAACGAAAAAGGATTGTTTGATTTGAACCTTCAAGTTTGTTGAGATTGCTCCGGGGAGAGGAGAACGAAATAGAGACGGAATTTCGAAAGGCTAGAAAAATAGGAGAGGCGCTATTATTCTTTTTCCGAAATATCCCCAAAATGAGAAATATTAGCTGCAGGTTCGGTTGTTGGCTGTGCGTTATCTGCAGCATTCTCGGATACCCTTTCTGCGTAGACATCATCAGGGCAAAAGAAAGTCTGAACGTAATGTTCCAAAAGATGTAACGCAACTTCTTTGGTCTTTATCTCTCTTTAAGCTTGAAAAGGCGTTGCCATTCGAATCTCAAAAAAGGGTCCTCGGTAACGGGAACAATTGGCTGCAGAACTGTACTTCTAGTTCGGCTTGGATTTTTTAGAATCTTTTTGAGGAGATCCCAAAAATGCCCATCTCGAGCGAGTTGAAAAAGTATGAATCTTGATTTTAGGAGGCCGGCCATATTTTCTTCTCCATTAAAGGAGAAGCCCCTGACCGGTCTAAATGCAGGTAGGTATGAATGAGTATATGAGTACCATCCTTCTTTTCTTTCCCAATTTGAATCCGTGCAGTTATTCCCTCAATTTCAAATGAGGACGCCTCATTGGAAACGATCTGGAAGCTCCTGAAGTAGAACACGTCTCATTGAGCTGATAGTGATTGCTGTTAGACCTCTGATTCCTGGTTCATGTGAAAGGATCATACATCCACAAGTCACGCCGTAGGTTGTGCAGTAAGCACTCGGTCAAATTCCCTTCTTTTTGTGAGCCTTGAAGACTGTTAGATGCATCGTTCCATGGACCCGGAGTAGTTAAGTCGCACAGTATTGGGAATATTCGGTTCTCCCTGACTCTCAGCGGAGCGATATTGCGGAGCTTCGTAATCCCTTTTCCTTTCTTCTCTGCCTCCTCGCGTCGAATAGTTCGGTTTAACATCGCCATTTGCCTTGCCTCATACAGATTGAGGTGGTGAGACTTAGCGCAAGCTGTTGTTTGACATTTCAGGAAGGAAGGGTGACCTCAAAAACGTGGAAGATAGTTGCGCCGTTTACAAGGCGGTGTGGTTTCTGCCAATTAAAGGGGAAGCTCAACTTCATTCATCGCCCTTCTTGTGGTTGAACAGCATCCGTCTCCTCGAACAAAGATCCCACTCTCTGTCCTTTTCATGTCAGTGTCAAGTCCCTCTTCTGTTGATGTTACTTACGACCCTTGAGCACACACTTGACGCGGAAGCGTCTGAAACGATCTTGTTAGCAGCAAGCAAAAGATCCATGGTAGCAAAAATTTCATGGTCGTCAGTTGTTAGAGGATTTCTTCGAAAGAATCCCAGATTTCATTGGTTCTTTCCTTCAAGTTGACGCCTGTGGCTTCTAACGGTACACACGCCCCTTGCTTTAAAATGAAAACCGGAGACCCAGGGCATGGTTCATCAACAACTCCTGCATGTGATGGGGGGATAACTGCGGATCTGGCGGTTGAAGACGATTCCGATTGAGCTCTTTTGAGGTTAAAACAAACTGCCTCCCCCTTACAGTATCTTGGATATTGGTAGGCCTCGAATGGTTCTTGAGCTTCTTTTGCTCTCCAATTAAATTAGAATCCGAAGTACCCCGCGTCTTCAACCTGCCTGAACTCGGAACCGCGGGGAAAGGTAGTTTTCGAGACAGATCTTCCAAGGGAGCGAAAGCGTGCTGAGCTGGGACAAAGCATTGCCTCCTCTCTTTACTTTCCTCCTCCCTTCAGCTGGACTGTCCTTCTTGTACTCAAAATGTTAGTTGACGACGTACAAGAAGGATTCTACTCTGTGGCTTGTTTCTCTGAGCTCCTGTCGCCTCCTTTCTTCCTTGGATTAGAGAGTCCTTCTGATACCAATATCATCAGTTGATGATACGGAAGAAGACTATAAACCGCACCTACCAAGTGGTTGGTCTTATTTTTAGACGTATTCAATTATGAAAGGGAGGGAAGTGATCGGTCACCTTCTCTCTATTTATACAGTCAGTGAATAATCCCTTTGGTGAATACTTTCTTCAGTAAATAATCCTTACAGTGAATGATCCCTTCAGTGAATTATTCAGTGAATTATTTTTAAGTGTGAATTCAAAGATATATAAACTCCCAAAACCTCATCACTCCTTCGACTTTCGTTACAACTTCAACACCACACACTCTCTCTACAGCTTTCGAACACTCCTCCAGCTTCCTCTATCGCGACAACTAAAACCAACTACATCCTCACTTCATCAACCGAAATCATGAAGGTTTTTCTAGCTGCAATTACCTTCCTAGCCAGCCTTTCTGCTGCTGCCGCTTGTCAAAGCGAGGGTGGTCAGTAACACCATACTTACTCCAGTTTATATCTGATCAGAACCTAACCTCATGATTATAGCTCGCTGTGGCTACGTCTGGCCTGGTTGCTGCCCAGGCACAAAATGCTCCAACCTCAACGGTGATGGTGTTTGTAACCCTACTTGATCGATGCATTCGCCATCATGTAAGTATATGCCTGTATAATCAACAGTTTCCCCGCCCCCCTTAAAACCTTCACAGAGAGCTAACAATACCAAAGAACAACAAATTCATCTGTCGTCGAAAGCAGAACGAGAATATGGGAGGAATGATTTGAGATGAGAGACCTTGGTGACGATGGAACACGGGAAAGGGATGGAATTTCTGATATTGGTGGATACCTATTGGTATGTGTTACGACCTGGGCTTCGTCAAACGCACGGAGAGTTACTTTTGAAAGCTCTTTGATAAAGGTCCAGCTCCATATCATAGCATGAGTAACAAGAAGGTTTAAATCAACCATTATCTACATCATATCTCGGGACTTCATTAATAATCTTGACGCTGGGCAGCCAACGGCCACTGAAAGGCGAGTGAATATTCGCTTGCGACGTCAAGTGATGATAAAGCTATCTGATTCGGCGCGTTCCTTGACGATCTTTGGCAGCGGGATAATCATGTTTAAATATAGAATAAAATTTGCGCTCCCCTCCTTGAATAATACATCGCGAACCATTCGTCTCGGATGGACGTTCTCTAACAGGTGCGTAAAACATCTTCTATAGGTAAGCGGCGGCACCAAGCAAGCCGACAGCAATTGTTCTAATAACTCCATTTCCATCGTTCCTCGTTGCTGCATTTGTGGAAGTTGGCGTCGAGGTAGATTGTACGGCCGTCGACATGCCGAAAATTATGGGAGTAGAGTCCTAAGCGATCGCCTTTTGTTAAGGGAATACTTTTTCAAAGTTACGGGTTTGATTTCTTCGGAAGTTGAATATACCAAGACTTTTTCACAGCAGTCCAGACCACCTTGACATAAACCGCCCGCTTCACAGCAGGTAGTCCATTCAGGATCAAAGCACGCCGCCTCACCAAGCTTTCCGGGGCAATAGATCTCTCCGTCTGCACACCGGCCTCTTGCCACAAGGGCTGCGTTATCACCCGTGCCAGATACGAGTGGACTGACCTATCAAAGAGAAATTAGCACACTCTGCCGGTTCGTGTGACCTTTGTTGAAGGATTACCAACGATCAAGATGGTAGCAGTGAATGCTGTTAGTAGGTAGCGCATTTTTGCAGCTCAGGATGCTATAGAAAAATGATTGATTGAAGTTTCTTGCCTTGCAATGAATCTGTTACGTAGAGGTAGGTAGGTACCGCTACCTATACGATCACGTGATATGATATATAAATAGGGGCAGGTTTGTTTCTTTCTCTCTGTACCCTTGAAATAAACATCCGTCTTACATATAAATTATTCGAGGTGTTCTGATGAAATCCAAGCTGATGAACGTTCATTTGACTACTGGTACTTTAGCTTAACGATGTAGAGGATCTAGAGTATTCGTATTTAGTAATTATCCCAAATTTTCTTCGATTGCTTGAATTAAAAAGGACTATCTCATTATAGAAGCATTCCAGGAACTTGATAGGAACGGTTTAGGTCCCATGACTCCCGCCATCCCTTTTCGGTTCGAACCCCTCAAAAATTTCCTCCCCTTCGTTCCCATAGCCAGCTTCTTGAAATCTCGGTCGTTCTGATATGAACTTAGACAGCTGACAGACAGAAAGTGGGATGTCAGCGCCGTCCTAAAATTGACACCAAAAGAAATAGGTTTTATCCTTACTCTGGTACAGTGTACAGTGCCTATTAGCGCACATCAGATTTTCGCAGCAGGCAGTGGCCTCGCCACCGGTTGGTATATCGCAAAGCTCTGCGGTTATTTAGTCAGGCTTTATATATCTGGACTCCTGAGGAGTAATCTGGCTTACGGCCTTCCGTCAAGCATACCGCCTCATCTCGACGGGTAGGAGAGGCGGCGGTAATACTGGCCAGAAAGGCCATTGCGATGATGGAAAGCTTCATGATAAGGTTGTATTGAAGGGAATTTTCAACGGGAAGGTATATTGTTTTGCTTGCAAGTAAGAGAAAGGTGGTTGCAGTTGAGGAAATGGAAGGGATGGTGATAAGAAAGAAGCTGCATCATCTGAGAATTCAAGAGCTTTTTATACCTTGAATTGTGGTGGAAAAGAGTTGTCTCCCCTTGCGTTGAAAGGGAGGATTGAGAGGTAATAAGAGAACGTTTCGTTTCACGAAACAAGGATGGAAATCATTCCTTCTCAGATCCTTACGACTGAGATAGAAACTCGGGTATGGACGGGCGGCTTCCATTCTCGTGCCAGTAAGCTTTCCACATCTTTTCCCCCTTCCTTCAAATTGCACCTAGCGACAACGGTATTCCAGTGGTCTTGTCGCCATCGACCTTCTGTACGACAACCTCGGATTATTCATATGTGAGGTTAAAGCCGGTAAACTCCATTCCTGAAAGTAAGGTTAAAGGAACGAGGTGGTATTCTTTCGCGAATCGGGTGCTTGATCACCAAGCACTCGGATAGGCAGCTTTCTTAGCTCGAGGATCTTCAGAGAGGCTCTTCGTTTTCAAGCCACAGACAGGCCCACATGTTAAGATGCATCTGAAGAGTATCTGAAGAGTATTGAGCGTGAAGAGGCGTCCACTCTTCAAATGAAAACAACGGGTCCCTTACTGGCCCACTCAGCTTCGAAGAGATGTATCCAGGATAGCCTAGCTGCATGAGAACAGCTCAGAGGTTTCCAAGGTTCACGCCGTTGTTGTCAATGAGGAAGATCATTAACATGCTCCTCCAAGCCTTCGCATTTAAATCATGGCCTTTTCCTCTCAAGGACCTCTTCTGATTCTTCTTTCCTCAGATTTTTGGATCTTCCTTCGTTCCGAGGTTGATGTCGTTGAGGTATGTCACATGACCACAGAGTGCAAATGTGTCAAACACCCCCAGGTTGCTTAACACGACGTCGATGAGGCTGTACACTCTTTCTTCCTTCTGCATCGTCAACTCGAGGCTGTGGCTTTGAAACTTGTGGCTTTTTCTTCATCCTTCAGCTGCTTACGACACTCTCGGACTCCGTGTGTCCCCCATCTTCGGCGATGTTGGCCTTGTCGAGATCACGGGCTCCGAACCCTGGAATTATTAACCCGTTCAAATTCAAGTTCTGACTGTCTTCACGCTGTGCCGCAGCATGACAGAAAGAACATGCGAGCAAGTTCCAGATTCCCATCACCTGGAAGGGAAGAAGAAGAGTCATCGGTATGGAAACCGGCGCGTCCCTTGGCCAATATGATAAACAGATTGACACAACTTCTTCATAATTATCATGCGGGAATGCAACCAACGCCGGGATAAACTGGGGCAACCGGGGCGCCTTGGGGGCTTGGAAATGGTCGGGCGCAGGCCTTGGCATGCAGTGCATACAGACCAGGCTGCACGCTCTAAATTAGCAGTCGTCCTTTGCTTGGTTGAGACCATAACTGACCAATACTGGACGAGCTGTTCGATATCGGTGCCTTGCAAACCTGCCAGGCAACAATTGGCTGTGGAAAGGATGAAATATGACTCTTTTTCCTTGAAACATGAATCTTTCTAGGCTCCCTCGCAGACACACTGTTTCTTGCACAGAACAAGAAAGAGGCTGATGGACCCTTTGCATCAAAAAAATACCTCTTGCCTCACTTTTAATTGGTGGTGTGAAGCATGTCCCCATAGTTCGCCCGCTTCTTCGCAAATCTCCCCCTCTTCCACCCACTCAGGGCTGCAGCCTTGAAAGAGCCTCAATCATCCTGCTATATCATCCATTGCAATCCTGTTTCTGACTCCTTTCTGGCTCTCTTTCTCATTCACCTCTTTAGATAACAAGACGACGATTTTCTTGAACGGATAGACTAAATATTCGCATCTTCATTGTTGTCGGAGCTTTCTACTAGTTAAGGATCCATCATTTCTTTTATATATGGTTCTCACCATGAACGGTAACCCGACGGTTCAGGCTCCTATGCCTCCGCCGCCGCCACATCATTTCCCTAACGCGGGCCCGCAATATCACCATGGCCCGCCTCCCGAGCAAATGACGCCCCAGACAAGTCCGCATTTACAGAATTTCCCTTCTCCTGGTGGCGCCTCACACAATGGCCTGCCACAGCCAGGTCCTCACCCAAACATGCCGTCGCATATGGGACAAAACCGCCCGATGGAGATCAACCAAGGCGGTGGACGACCCATGGGACCCCGCCAAAGCTTTGATGGCCTAGCAGATCGCCTAGACAAATTGAACATTGACCCTACTAGTCCAAGGAAACGGAAAGAGCCCATGGACCAAAATGTCGTCGACGTAAACCGACATTCGGGAACCAAAGCTGACTCTACTGTCATGTACGAGGGCTGGACATTATACAGAGCAGAGCCCGAGACTGTTGGCCAGAACCCTAGTTGGGCACGCGCAAAGAAGAACCAAATGCTCTTACCACAGAACGAACTTGCTAAGTTAGTCCAAAGACGAAAGAAAAAGGGGCAGACCGCCGCGGAACAATACAAATCCCTTGGTATCTACCGTAGAGCGCAGGTGGATCGGCTGATCGAGGATCGTAAACGTCAAGATGCTGACCCCCGGTTCGAATGGCACTGCATGTATGTTGATTCAACCCAGAAAAATGTTGGCCGACATGGACTCTTTGAAATGAGATATGAGACCATTTCTATGGACGTTATTATTATGAAGAAGTTACGCCCCAATGTCTCTCCTGCCGTACTATCGCCAAAGGTCACCGGGAAACGCTTCTCTCCCGAGGTTGTGGACATTCATTCCCCAGGTACCCCGACACTGGATTCAGATAGCGATTTCGACAAACCACTACGTGGCGGCAATAAGCACGGCGCCCATCCCGGCGGTGCAATTCCATTAGGGCCGAGTCAGGGACCACCCCCTCTCCGACGAGACATGACCATGGGCCCAGATCGGCCGTTACAGGGCATGCCGCAAGGTGGCCAGCGACCCTCAGCTGAAATGAACCCGCACATTCGGATGCATGAGCAAAACCCTCATGGCCAAGACGGACGGATGCATGATATGCCCCGCGGCGGACCACAGGCTCACCAACGGGGCCCGGAGATGAACCCGCAAGGTCAGCCTCAACCGCCCCAGGGGCAAACCCCTCACGGTCCACAAATCCATCAGCAACCCCAGCCCATGATGAACCCTCATGCACCACCCCATCCGCAAAATCCTCAGGGCCCAGATAGACGGATGCAAGGCATGCCTCAAGGTGGCCCACCTCAACAACAGCAGCCACAGCAACAGCACCCGCAACACCAGCAACCACAACAACAGCATCCACAACAACGAGGCCCGCCCGATATGCACCCGCACGGGTTAGATGAGAGGATGCATAGTATGCCACGTGGGGGACCACAGGGTCATCCTCATGGTCCTCCTAAAGGTCGTCCTCAAGGCCCTCCTGGGATGAACCATCCCCATGCACCAGTACCGCCTCCTGCTGTGCCAAATCCCCCGGGTCAGAATCACGCTATGTTTGGCCAGAACCCACCTATTCAGGTGATCAACGGTGCTGGCCAGCCGCCACAAATCCCTCAGATGCTCAAAGACTTTCCGAAAGAACACCATAGGCAGAAATCTGCCCCCAAAGTCGTTAACCTAACTGGAAAGTCGCCTAGAGATAAAGGAGTTGAGAAGTGGCTGGATGAGGAAAGTAGCCTAGATGAAGATGATTCTGAACTTTTTGAGCTTGAGGATGATAGCTCAGCAACGGAAGATTCTTACAATATCGACGAAAAGTTCGAGAGACATATTCCTGGTCGCGGAAGCTTGCATCCTTCTCGACGCTCTTCGAGGAGTCGCGGGCGCAATGAGCCTGGGTACCGGAACCACCGCCGGACCGGTCATCGATATACCGGTTCCGATGGCCACCGATATCGACATTCCCGAGACTTAGTTGACATTGTTCCGGCTCGTACCAATCGTGCGTTACTGCCACCACCGACACGCAGGGCATCAGTCGCTGGTCCAGTCCGAGCTCCACCTAGGCTGATGTACGGTGACCGAATTGAACGCCGCGATCCGATTTCAACTATCGCTGGAGCAAGCTTCTCCCCCACCAGGTACAAATCCCGAGAATTAGAATATCCAGGTGACGAGCGGGATCTAGACCTCGACCGGGATCGAGAGCTGGACTACAACGAATACATGCGTGATAAATTGCAAGAGGCCACTGATGATATCCGCCTTCGACGTCGCGCGGCGAAGGAAGCAGAATACCGTGAACTCAAAGAAGAGTCTGAGCGAATGGAGAGGCTGGAGCGAATGGAGAGGATGCGTCGCCCACTTCGGGAGCACCCACGGTACGGTGGCCGTGGACTTGTGGATTATGACTGATCGATCTTTTTATCTGCCTGCGCTTTTCCAACTTCTGTATTATCGATTTTCTGTGTCGCTACCCCTTGTTACCGGCTGGTGATATTTTGGGTTGTTCTGCGATGTATTATGGAGTTAACAGACGTGGTCACTATTTTCTTTGGAGATGTATCCTTCGCTGTACCCCTATTTTTTCTTCTTTCAGTTATACCCCATTTTACTTTCATATACTTTACCTCTCGCGAGTTCTATTAGTAATTCTATTTCTGAAGCTCTGTACTTCCCCAACGACATCAACGATCTTTACATGTTTCTTTATTCATGTATTCTCTGGTTTCATGTCTCTGTAACGCTTATCATGTTTTTTGGCCCCCTTATTTAGTTTCTCATTCTGTCCTACTCTCGGTACCAGAATCAGCTGAGTCCATTCCCACTCTCGAACCAAATCTAGGCAACACGAACAATGCATTATCAAGTCCAAGCAATCCGTTGTGTATTCTTCCCCTAGTATCTATCTCTCTCTCCATATATATCCTCAATGAGCAATAGAGTAATTAGGGCAAACCCACTCACATGACATCATGAAGGTAAATTACGGATACTGCGGGAAGCATAAAGAATACGATCCCATTACCATACACTCCCACCAAACTGCAACTTAATTACCCCTCCAAAACGTTACCAATACACCATCCTTCTCAACTTTTTCTGCCCCTCCATCACCATCAACATCAACATCATCATCATTCTTTCTCTTTCGATCTACAAGCAATTGAATCTTCATACAACTTCCTCTATCACTTTCTACTCCTTGACCAGCTTCTCTTCCCAACTCGCAATCTCTACCTTCATACACATTCAATTACTCAACTAGAAATTCCCCTCACATCTCATCCAAGATGCCTCGCCAATTCTTCGTCGGTGGGAACTTTAAAATGTACACTCTTCCCCCCTATCCTTTCTCTGAATCAAGGGAAATATACCTTCGAAAACAGTAAAAAGCAATCAATTAACATCTCCCTCTTCCAGGAATGGATCCGCCCAATCCACCACCGACATAATCGCCAACCTCAACACCGCCAAACTCGACCCAAACACCCAGGTCGTCATCGCCCCTCCAACCATCTACCTTCTTCTCGCCCGCGGCCTCGCAGACCCCAAGATCGGTGTCTCGGCGCAGAACGTCTTCGATAAGCCCAATGGTGCGTTTACGGGTGAGATCAGCGTGGACCAGTTGAAGGATTCGAAGGTTGGGTGGACTTTGATCGGACATAGTGAGAGGAGGGTTGTTCTGAAGGAGGAGGATGAGGTTGGTTTTTTAAATTCATTCCCGCGCAGGCCCGAGGAGGGTGAATTGAATAGGATAGAGAAGCTGATGGTTATATGTCTAGTTCGTCTCTAGGAAGACCAAGGCTGCCATTGATGGCGGATTGAACGTCATTCTTTGCATTGGTGAGAGTCTTGAGGTAAGCACATTCCGGAGGTTTGGATGTCACTACATCGATGCTCATGGACTTTTTTTCGGCGAAAATAGGAACGTGAAGCCAACAAGACCCTCGACGTTGTTACCAGGCAATTGAATGCCGTTGCCCAGCGCCTCTCCAAGGATGAGTGGTCCAAGGTCGTCATCGCCTACGAACCCATCTGGTAATCCCACCCACACATCCCGTCTCAATAGATGTTTATAGGACAACCCTTAACGCAACGTCTCCAAACAGGGCCATCGGAACCGGCAAAGTCGCAACAACCGCACAGGCACAGGAAGTCCACGCCGCCATCCGCAAGTGGCTCTCCGAAACCATCTCCCCCGAAGTCGCGGAGAACACCCGTATCATCTACGGCGGAAGTGTTAGCGAGAAGAACTGCAACGAGCTCGCTAAGGAGAACGATGTTGATGGATTCCTCGTTGGTGGTGCTTCCTTGAAGCCAGCCTGTATGTCACTCTCATCCCCGTTTCGGATCCCCATAAACTCGAGAGATATAGCTAACGAATCGTTAACTAATAGTCGTTGATATCATCAACGCGCGCTTGTGATTTCGAATTCCATTCTTGTAAAGGTGGAGAGAAATACCAACACTGGTAGCTTCCATCGGAATTCTTCGCCTGTCTGTTTATTAGTGACCGTTCGATATACATCGGTCTCGCTTCTTTTCTTTTCCCCATTTTTTGGATTCAAAGAAGAAAATACTTAAAAAATAAAATAGGTACATATTAGTAGAAAATACATGTACGGGTACATAAAAAGAGACAAAAAAAATCCATGAAACTTGTATGTGGTATATATATATCAACTCTCCAAATGTACCATTCGGTTCGGAAGGAATCTTAAGCATATCAGAGACATGTAAGGCGTTATTAAGACGAGTACAAGACCGACACACCAACCCCTCGCCAGCCATAGAATCCCAGTCCACTAGAGCCGCCACCATGAGTAGGTGACGGAGGGCTAGATGAGTACGGAGAGAAGGACTGTGGACCAAGTCCTACGCCAGCACTGACGAGTAGTTCTTTCACACGTCCTTCCCATAGAACTCGCACATTCCATGACTGATCGACGCGGACCTTGACGACGGAGTCGGTATTGACGGATTCATCCGTAGGTGTTGGAGGTTCATGCCATGACTGCTTTTGCCGTTGTTGATCATCTTCCAATATCGCAGAGGAAGAAGTTGGATCGGTATTTAACGGTACTGCGGAAATGGGGGAGAGTCCATCCATTTTCCGCTTTGCCCAAGCTAAATTATCGATGTCTGTGGTAGTATTCGGACGCTTCCGTCGCCATAATTCGCAGCCGGCTACCATCTCGCTTTCCCAGCTGTAGACGTTGAAGCCGAAACGGGAGCTGAAGGCGAGGTTTGGGGAGGCGAGCAGGGAGTAAGTTGTTGAGAGGGATCCCGTTAAGGGGGTAAGTGTTAGGGTTAGAGTGTAGGGGAAGCTGGAGACTGGGGATTGGGTTGTAGAAGGGGAGGTTGATGAGGTGGTGGTGGTTGGTGGGGTTGGGATTTCTGTTGCGGCGGGCAGGGTTGTGAAGCGGATGCCCGTGGACATGCCGACAACGGATGAAACGGGGGAGTAGTATGCCTCGCCGCCTGCGGAAAGTAGCGAAACCGATTTCTGTACTGAAGGTGGAGGGGTAGATAGGTCTTTAGAAGTCTCATTTTGGAGGGCTTCTCTCGGGTCCGGTCCGAAATTCCATAGGCCTCGGAAACCGAATAAGGCATTGTCAGTGCTGAACAGATATTCAGTACTATATTTTCCCGTATCATGAGATAAGTGTGCTAGAAGCGAAGCTTTTGGAGCTGAAGTTGAGGCGGCCCGGGTAGAGCATAGTGCCAGCGAAGCTTGCGTGTTCGGCGAAATGCGCCGGAGAAAGAGCGCGGTGAGGTTTGTCGGAGGTGGAAGATGCAGGGTAGCATGTAAAAGTGTAGGCTTCCTGTCCCATTCTTCACCATTCTCCTGCTCCGTGGTGTTCCCAGTAAGAGCAGTGACGCATTCTGGTACTGCAGGCGGTGAGACCTGCTGATAGCCTGGGATAAGAGACCGGAGAGGGATTAGAGCGCTTCGGCTTGGAGTATCGGTAAGTGGAAGTGTGGTGAACAAGTATGATATCGAACCGTCAATCAATCCTACTGTTCCGAGGGTGTACGAGGTTGCGAATTGGGGGGTTGATAGCGACGAAAGGTGGACGCGGAGACGCTGCGGAGTAGAGAAATCAAGGAGAGCTGTAGTCCGGTCAGTCAACAACATAGGAGACGATTATAGGGCACATAGAAAAGCCACATAAATAGAATAACGCACATTGAGAAGTGACTGTTAATGACGAGTAGGAATTGTGCTTGTTCCATCGCGAAGCGTCGGAGAAAGCAAGCTGGATATACTCCATGAAATCGAGCATTGCTGCGACAGTTGTCCAGAGAATGTCACCGGAGTACCATTCTATAGCATATGCAAATATACAGCATAAATTAAAAGGTGTCAAAGTTGTGAGAAGCTGACTGCAACAGAGTAACCTCCTCCCCGGCGTAGGGAAGATGAAGTCCAAGGTGTTTACTTCTTTGGGATTATCCAGATCACCCGCATCAACAGTTTTTCCGATCTCGATAAAAAAAAGATAAGTCTGTTCCCCTCAAATCAAAAAGTCGGAAAAAAAAGTGCAAAAATATTGTCCAACGCATCAATACATAAACTCCTTCTACCCCACGCTGCCACTTTTTACTCTCTTCCTCGAGGGTATACGGTGATCGCAGAGAGAAGAAGTTTACAAAACAGACAAAATGCCCATCTCCAAACGCGCGAAGATTGTTCACGAGAGCAAGACAGTCAAGAAGTCGCACAAGGAACAAACTCGCCGGCTCTACAACAATATTCAAGAATGCGTCGACAAATATGACCATCTCTTCGTCTTCACAGTTGATAATATGCGGAACACTTATCTGAAAAATGTCCGAACAGACTTCTCAGACAGCCGGTTCGTAAAAACCCTCGATAATTCTTAAATCCTTCTCGCGACACACCCACGCACTTTGATATCCCCAAAAGGGGGAATTCCCCTCCACTATTACATGAGATAAGACGAACTCACACACTCTGCCTCTAGGATTTTCTTCGGCAAAACCAAAGTCATGGCCGTCGCCCTCGGCCTCACTCCCGAAACCGCCTGCGCTACAAACCTAAACCGCCTCACCCCTCACCTAACCGGTGCCGTCGGCCTCCTCTTCACCTCCCGCTCTCCTGACTCCGTCCTCGAGCACTTTGCCAACTTCCACCCCCTCGACTACGCGCGCGCAGGAACCACCAGCCCCCGAGATTTCACGATCCCGAACGGAATGGTATACTCTCAAGCGGGCGAGGTTCCTGAGACCGAGGACGAGCCTTTAAGCCATACTATCGAGCCGAATTTGCGGAAATTGGGTGTGCCGACGAGGTTGGTAAAGGGGAGGGTAATGCTGGAGATGGATGGAGGGTATCCGGTCTGTAAGAAAGGGGACGTGTTGGATTCGAGACAGACGACTCTGTTGAAGATGTTTGGGGTCGCCGTTTCGGAGTTTACGGTTGATATGAAGGCCTACTGGACGAGGGAGTCTGGAGAGGTGACCGTTTTGGAAAAGAAGGAGGGAGAGATGGAGATTGATTAAAGGAGCTGACTGCCTTGTGAAAACGGATTCTGGGTTTAGTAAAAGGGTGGTTGCATTTTGTATTTTTTTGCGGAGTTCGGTCTATGGCGTTTTATATCCTGCCGGAGAGTTACGACTGCACGATTTCCCTCCTTAATCTTTCTTCGGTTAGAAATGTGGGAGTTTACATCTACCTTTTTCATTCATCGACAAACCTCATCCCTGATGATTTACTCCGTATAGAATTGCAAGCAGTAATGGATGCATCAGATAGATAAAAGACGAACACTACCAGGTAGTGCCCTAGTCCATTGATGAGAGGATACCGTGTGCAACCTGGAAAGTCAATTTGACCTACCCGATCTTACCTGATCCTCACCCTTTTCTTTTTTGTCCAAACCAGAGTGACTAAAGTACATACTTACCGCGCCCATAGAGAAACAGACTTTAGGAAAAAGATAGAAAGAGAAAAAAAGGTCCGGAAGAAACACAAAAATAGAAGAAAAGCTCATACAAATCCACCTTGAATTGGGCCCACCTCCGTTCGGTGTGCCGTCCTGAGAATTCAGAGATCGTAATGGGAATGCCTGTCCATCCTGAGCCCAAAGTATAGGTCGCACGGTCAAATGGTTTTAGAGGCCAGCGTTGGTGTCAACAGCGGAGTCACTTCAGGAGGTAAATAAAACAGGCTGCGTGGCCAGCTTAAATGAGTAATGTCGACCTTACCCTCGATTGCAAATGGGCTGAAGGGAAATTCGGATGATCGAAGAAACCCACCAACAAACCGTATCGACAATCGAATGGATGCCTAATATCTCCGTTTGCTGCGAGGATCATCATAGCCGTCACCCTCGTGGTACCTTTTCCGCGAGTAGCTGTCGTCGCGTCGACTGTACCTATCCCGATCACCACGTTCTCGATCCCTATCCCTGTCACGGTCACGGTCTCGGGGACGGTCGCGCTCGCGTTCACGGTCACGATCACGATCACGATCTCCATCCCGGGGCCTTACCGGTTCACGATTGCTACCAGTGATTCCCCTTGGTTCACGATCATACCTGCTGCCTCCGCGATAGCCGGCTCGGTCATCATGACCACCACCGCCACCGCGCCTTGGATCACCGTAACCAGGGCCGTCAGGCGCACCATTGGCGGGACCTCCATACCCTCCACGACCTCCTCCGGGACCCGAAGGAGCATTTAGGGGAGGCTGTCCACCACCAAAGCCATTGGACTGACCACCAAACCCACCGCGTCCGCCTTGGTATCCGATGCCGCCACGTCCTCCAAATCCACGATCACCACCGCGATCACCTCTGAATCCGCCGCGGAACCCACCGCCGCCACCTCTTCCACCAAATCCCCCACGGAAACCGCCGCCAAACCCTCCAGGTCCAGATGGTGCGTTGAATCCTCCAGGGCCCATCGGGCGGGCTGGCGTTGCTTTAGTATAGCCGCGTCCACCTAAGCCGCCTCCAAAGCGGCGGGGTTTCCATCCTTTAACCGTGCGGCCACGCTCAACATCGACAAGGATGCGCCTATCCTTGATTCGAATTCCATCGGTTTCTTTGTAGGCAGCTGAATAAAGGTGAAAAAATTGCGTCCGTGTTAGTCAAAAGTGAAATTACCTTATCCGAAAGTTCCACAAGAGTGGAGGGGAGCATAGGGGTCAAAAGAGGGGCAGGGACAAAAAGCATTGTCGCGGGGGATTTATTACCCTTCATATCCTTCTCCCGTTCATACACAATAAAACCGTAGCCTCTGTGAGGTTTTTTGGAGTTCTTCTTAGGGTTCTGAGTGTCCGCCACGATCCGAATCTATATGGGCGAACATTAGCAACCGTAAAGATCTAAGTCACCCCAACGAGTAGTGAACTGTAGTATTACCCTTTCAATAGGACCAAATCGGGAAAACTCTCGCTCCAAATCGGCTTCTTTCACATCATAGCTAAGGCGAGACACAAACAACGTTTTAAACGCGTCTCCCCGAACCTGTGGATCCTCGTTTGGATTATCTGAGCGTAGTTGTTAGCACACACAAAAAGTGAGAGCTATAATATTCAATAAAGAGTTGCTTACATTCTTTGGCATCCTCGGTAATGTGTTTCTCAAGCTGTTCTTTCTTTTCGGCCTTCAGTCGTGCCTTGCGCTGAAGCCAACTCTCTGTGGCGTTGTATGGCACTTCTTCACCATATTTATGGAGCTCATTCACAAATTGCGCGACACCACCAATTTCACTCTTCCTAATGTCATCTGGATCGCGATCACTAGGTGGAATGTATCGGAGGGGAGGGCGAGGCGCGAAGAGGGCGAGAAGGTTGGAAGGGAGCTTGTCCGTCATGTTTTTAATGTGTCTGCGACACCGGTATGGTAGTGATGGGAAACAAAATGAAAGAAAAGAGAAGTGGTCAAAGTATTAAAACACGCTGTAGAAGAACATGGAATGAGAAATGAAGTGACATGAACCCATCTGTCGCGATGAGAGATGGTTTCAGACGGAAGAAAGTGAAGCCAACAGTGTTTTTGCTTTCTCAAAGGGGGTCCGCGATTAAGCGCATCGCCTATCAACTTTTTTTCAGGCGCTTACATAGCCAATGGATGACCATTCAACGATCTTCAATGAAAAATAGACGCCAAAAACTTATTGCAGATTCGAGACGCAGCAGAGAGATCCCCGAAGAGCTCTCAGCGACCGCCTTTCTTTCACCAGGCAAGATCAGGATTTCAATCACAATGCCTGTACAGGGGATTCGGACCGTAGCGTCCAGCCGGGTATGTTTGATTCCCTCACTTAGGCCTCACATTGCCCTCAGAATATATCACAGCGCTAATACAATCCCGCTTTTCAGAACGGCGTCGGCGCATTTATTTTACAATGCAAACGTCTCGACTTCCACTACTGTGACTGGGCAGGGAGCTCCAAAGGCATGAAGTTTGTCTCCCCCGTTTTCTATCCTTTCCCACCGTACCCAATAGCCGTCACGGAGAGCCCATCCCATATCCAAAGCCATACCACTCAATACTAACAACCCACTTCCCTCCCATCCAGCTCCTTCCTCCAAAAGACCCTTCCCGCGTTCGCCTCCCAAAATCCACAGATCGAAATCCGAGTATCTCCCCGACCAAACCACCACCCAGTCATCAAGGGTCACTATATCAACGGCCGTGAGAAAGCTGTCTGTGTTCGAAATCTAGAGAAGGATCAGATACTACAGAAGGCGAACTTGCTGAAAGAGGCGAGTGGGGAGAAATTGAAGAGGTCGAAGAAGCCGGTTTTCAGTACGAATGAGAGTGTTAGGGGGATTTGGAGTCCGTACCATGGGGATATTAAGACCGTTTGAAGGGAGGGTTCTCGGCGAGGAGATATTTTGGGGGGTGGGAGATGAGGCACCATTCGATGCTGATGTCTTTATTTTATTTGTATTGCTATATGGAGGCGTATATATTTTACTACGGCTGGGAATGAACCTGCTTTTAAGACATGTACAACAATTTCACACACAATATGCCCTTGTGGGATTAGATAGATGGGTAATAACCATAATATCGGTTTGACAAACCAGAGGATAGATCTACAAAGGCCATCAAATGAAACTCATTGTAAATTGTCAGACTATTTATGTGATAAAAATGTGCAGAGAAAAATACTCAATGTCCCGTTATAAAATCATCCCCGGTTATGTAAGTAAAGGACATTAACTGAAAGCAACGCCATATCCACGCTATGTATGATTCAAATGGAAGTCATAATGATCATTGAAAAGATTTCCGCCGTCACCATACCCAGAAGGAAGCTGTACAAGATTCCACCCCGGCCGTCAACACCATTGCAATGCAGGATGAAAATAGGAAAATAAGGAAAGCCATGTACCCGGAATAAATAGAAAAGGGGTGCTCAGAGATAAATCTGAAACATTGATTTAGGTGGGCTGACCGTCTTGCCACAGCCGGGAACAACGCAGCGCGAGAAGCGCTTTGCGCCTGGTATACTGTGTTGGCCACTCTTCTTCATACGAGAAGCCGATCGGTTCGTGCAGCATTCACCACAGTACACCTAATAAATGTGTCAGTAGATATCCAGCATATACTATGATAGAGGGAAGCACTTACATGTCCACAAGGCTTCGCAACCCAAATCTGCTGTTTTATAGGATTCTCCCCAGCTCCGAGTTCCTCCTGGCAACTTGGGCAAACAAGCGTGTCATTGTCCGTAGTAGTCCTCGTAAATCCCTCCGGGGCGGGCGTTGGTGGTTTGTATGAGGGAGGGGCTTGCGTGCCAGGCGGATCCACAAGGGCAAAACCTGCAGTTTGATAGTCGAGGTTGAGAGGCATGTCCAACACCCCCCCATTATCAAGGTCTACCGTCAGATCGACCCCTTCATTTCGGTTATTTCCAAGCCAAATTCTCTCCTCATCCGGTTGGCGCCTCGGTTGAAGGACATCCCTTGTTCTCCGGGCAACTTCCCGCCGAAGAGCATCTTCTCCTACCACATTCGAACGTGGAATCCCTCCGTCCCGTAGCCTCATAATCATATCCGTCAATGCGTTGGTTCCCCGGGCAAGTGTCTCCGCGGTCTGGCTCGCTAAACCTTGGTGTGTATTCCTCGCCTCTCGTGGTGGTCTAAGAATCTGGACCTCTGGGCTGCTCAGCAGGCTCTGTGGCCTAGTAACACCAGTGTCCGGCTCCTCTCTCAAATCAACAACATCCGCCATGATTTCTCTTCCGAAACGAGGCGCTCTGGAACCACGAGATTGACGTGGGGCTGGTGAATGACCGGCTTGGGTCTGGGTGGCTGTAGGAGGGCTGGATTCGTTGGTGAGATCGATAACGTTCTCCGGTTGAGTGGGTGTTGACATAACCGGTCTTCTAAAGTCAAACCCGTCGCCTACATACCTCACATGCTGTAAGGGAGGAAGGATCGGGCGCGGCGAGGAGAAGGCGTGGGGAGGAGGAGCTCTGGAACTTGAGCCTTCGCCAAGGTTATCCCAGGAGGGATGGCTTCGATGAGATCCTGACATCTCGCTGTGTTGTCTCTATAGTAAGGAAGGGTAAGCGAATGTAATCAAATAAGGACCGAGCCCTGTAAAAGAATATAGGAGGTATTGGGTGAGAGTGAAACTCCCCGCGGTGAAAGAGAATCGTGTTCACTGTCTAACCTTTATGGAGGTGGCAGCAGCGAGAAACTGCACATCGTCTTCCTCATTCATATTATAGGCATGCGAGCGAGGAGTTCCTTTCCGGATCGGAGACCCTAAGCGGCGTCGCGAGTTGTGTTAGGATGACGGAGTGTCGAACGGGAAGAACTGCGGCGTGGGTTGGTGTGTGTGGTCGAGTCTTGTTACTTCTAAAAGGCAAAAAGTGGATCGTCATAGCATTCACGCCGAGATTCACTGCGGGTTGGTGCAAGTGAATGTGAGATGAGAAGAACTTATGGTACATTCTCAGAAGATGGGAATAATTAAGTCAGATTCATGTATTTTATAAAAACAATTCGGTCTTTCCCATTCCCAGTGAAATCAAACATTGTTGAGAGATATCGACCGCCCAATCTTCAACTATTAGAACAAAGACAGAAAATAGCTAAGACAGACCAAAGGAAATGAACTATTTTGCCGCCAGAACTGTGACCACACCCTCTCCATTTAAAGCAACAATACTTTGCGCTGACCTGCCCCATTCAACAGCCACAGATGGGACAGCACTTCTCAAAGGCTCCGACCATTCCTTTGATGATTTAGAATATTGCTGCACCGTTACACCATTTGGTCCTCCAGTCAAAAGGAACTGTCCGGTGTAATCCCAGCTAATGGAGTCCACCCTATTGCCTATTTCTAGAACCTTTATTTCCGCGGACTTGCGCAAATCCCACACCGAGACGGTAGAAGAGCCCTCAGAAATAGCCGCCAACCAGGTGCCATTTTCTGAGAAGAAAAGACCTTTCAGAGGGCCGGATGACGCGAAATTAGCGACATTAGATCCAGTTTTGACGTCGAAGACCTTGATCTGTCCATCAACGCCACCGGCAGCGAGAAGGTGGCCATCAGGATGGAATTGGGCGCAACTCAATGCTAGTACTAATTAGCAAATGTTGAAAGACACAGGCAAACATGCATATGATAAAGAGGCTCTTACCTGTATCAGTGAAAATTTGGGTAATTGTAGAAGAGTTCGTAAGATCATACAGCACATAGCTCTTGTCGACGCCTACTGATGCCAGGATATCCCCAGTGGGATGGACTGTCAAAGCAGTAACTTTACCCGCATGTGAATTGAATTCAGCAACTTCAGTCTCGTTTTCATATACCCGAACAGCGCCGGTAGAAGCAGCGACGGCTGCCTTATTTGCGATCCAAACGCCATCAGTAACTGAGCCGCCGTTTCCTTTCAGTGTCCGGACAGTTTGTTTCTGAGATAGCGAGTATACACTAGCATCACCGTCGGAGCCTCCGACGAGTGCTAAGTCGCCCGATGCGTCAATGGAAAGCGATTTCCCACCAGCAGAGACAGGATCCGATGTCTCTGATGGTTGGAACGCTTCGATCGATTCGCCAGTAGCCCATTCTTCCGGCACGGGTCGCTTCCGTCGCGTTTTCGATAGTCTAGACGCACAATGTCAGCGTACACGCAATTACTATATTTTGAATACAATAACGGAACTCACTTCTCTTGGGTGGAATCTATTCTTGCTACCACCGCTTCCGGGAGACCCGTGCTGTCTACCTGCATTGCGTCGCCGCCGCTTGGAGCTCTGGTGGCTCCAACTGAGATTTTTGACAGTGCATCACGAGCCTCGTCTCGCTCCTGGGTCAACCTGGCGATAACGCGAACAGCGGCATCGTGCTGGTACAGGGCGGTGCTAAGCTCCTGTCTCGTCTGGGCAAGAGTTTGTTTCAGAGTATATGTTTCCAAAGCTAGCGCATCCCATTCTTCTTGAAAGACGCCGAGGAGAGAGGGAATTGAAGTCAAGGTTGGCGGTCGAGGTCGGACAACGCGCGAGGATTTGAGCTCCACCAAATCATCAACGGTCATATCTTCTCCAGTCACCGGTTCCTTGCCATTTTCTGCGATGTATGCTTCGATCAAGCGTTTTTCGAAAACATTTCCTATAGATTGTGTTAGAATTGTAGCTTCCCTTTGCTTTAGATAAAGCTCAAACACTTACCACTCTTTCGCGAAGCTACAGGCACCTGAGGAGCCTCACCGGAGACTATAATTTTAACATTAGCATCAATCTCAATCATCATACTTTCTCCAGGTTAACTTACTTGCGCACAGCATGTTGGGTTGTAGTGTTGTTGATATTGTCACTCTCGTCTTTTGTTCTCTTGCTTGATCCTGCATAAGTTTCCGCGCTTGGATCATCGGCGCGGATCTTTGTGAGCCTCCGCGCCAAAAAAAAAAATACACATCAGAACTTCAACCACTCCGACTACGCACTAATTTCTCCAAACCAGAAGCCCTCTATCTCAACAACAACGGCGTTTTATTCCTTCTTTGAGAGCCAAAGAGGAATATTATTTCGAATATACCAGCCAATGGTTGGGTGTTGTGTTTAACCTAGCTTTTTAATGGACTGATCACTACGGAATACTCCGAATCCTGTTCACATCAAGCGCAGGATCTTGGGAGTTAAACATGGTTCGCTACTAACGTCGCGGTCTCCCTCTCTCGATATCTACCTACAGGTACACTCCTGTGCCTTGTTCACGCAGTTCACGATACTTCGCAGATTGCGCAGCGCATAATACTTTTCAAGGGATCATGAGTTTCAATGCGAAGAATCTGAGCTATGGTTCGATTTCCCTGCCTTTGGCCATATTGCTCTATTGACCGTCATTCTCACAGAAGCAAACGAGCCTGCGTTTCTTCAGAGACTGAAGAGTCAGTACGGTGGGGCAAACAGTCGACAAAACCCACAGCAACGTCCCAAAAAACAAAGGAACGATGATGACGATGATGCGCCCACATATGTTGAAGAGGGAAGCCACGAGGTTATCTCTAAAGAAGAGTACGAAGCTCTCGTGAGGGGCGAGGACCCCAAGGACCCCGATGCGGATGAAAGCACAGCGGGTCAAACCGAAGGTACACTGCCTGATACAGATCCGGCGGGAACTGCCAAGGGAGACGGGCCCAAAAGCAGGCAAAATGTAGCCGGTATAGGAGGCCCAAAGAAAAGGAAACAGGGGAAAGTCGTTGGGGACGATACCGCTGGCGAAGAAGCAGAAGAGCAAGAGGAAGGCCAGGGGGAAAAGTCGGTGGCGAATAAGCCAAAGCAGAAGAAGAAAAAGAAGAAGGTGAAGCTCTCGTTCGACGAGCCAGATGGAGATTAAGAAGGGCTATGAGTCAATATTTGTAAATCTATATGCAGCCCGCTAGTTGAACGAACGGGCCTGACTGGCAAAGAGCGAAGTCGTGGCTCCCTGTTGCTTCATGAACGATGGTAGAAAAGCTAGTTCGCCACAGAGTCCACAGTTTAACTGATATGCCAGACAAACCGTCATTCACTCGGGACTTGGCCTCTTTTCAGTTCTAATAAATACCCAAAGAAAATAGAAGTAAAAAGAAGTCGTTAGGTTGAACGGAACTCTTCTCCATCCATACTTTCAATTTTGTTGATTTTCTCACTTCATTCGTTTTTATCTCCGCGACTTTCCCCACTACGCCCGATAACAAATCGATGATCGAATAATCAAAAGATATCAAATTATCCCGCGACATCTTTCATGCCCCGGAGACCGTAATATAAAAAATCATAACGATATATCGGCATCGCTATCAACCCCCAAGATATGCAAAATGCCTGTCGTTAACGTGGAAGATCTTGTTCGCCTCCAGCGAAAGGCGGATGACGTTCGAAATGCACGGCTACCTCTCCCTTTACAAACAAAGCCCAAATCTATATAGATGAACACATGCTAACAGCTCTCTAGATATGTATTCTCGCACATGTTGTAAGTACTTCTCGGTTGATTCTGCCTATCCAGGCTTTGCTGAGATTTGTATCGCATTAGGACCATGGCAAAACGTCCTTGACGGACAGTTTAATCGCCACAAATGGCATTATTTCCCCAAAGCTAGCGGGCAAGATCCGCTACCTGGACTCTCGTCCAGATGAACAGCTTCGTGGTATTACTATGGAGTCGTCCGCTATATCACTCTACTTCTCTATGCTACGACGATCTGCGCAGGATGCTGCTCCTGCACAAAAGGAATACCTGATCAATCTAATCGATTCTCCCGGACATATAGACTTCAGTAGCGAAGTTTCTACTGCATCTAGGCTCTGTGATGGTGCTGTAGTTCTTGTTGATGTTGTGGAAGGTGTATGCAGTCAAACGGTCACTGTTCTCCGCCAAACCTGGGTTGAGCAGTTGAAACCTATTCTTGTCATTAACAAGATGGATAGACTGATTACCGAACTGAAGATGACACCTGCAGAAGCATACACACATCTTAGCAAGCTCTTGGAACAGGTTAATGCTGTTATTGGTAGCTTTTACCAAGGCGAGCGCATGGAGGAAGACCTTCAGTGGCGAGAAAAGGTTGAAGAGCGTGTGAATGCTGCCGCCGCGAAAGACAAGGGCAAGTCAAAAAAGACAGGAGAAGACAATACACCATCCGAAGATCCAATGGATGCTGAATTTGAGGAGCAAAGTGACGAGGATCTCTACTTTGCCCCTGAAAAGAATAATGTCATCTTCTGTAGCGCTACTGATGGATGGGCTTTCACTATTCGACAGTTTTCTGGTATTTACGAGAAAAAACTGGGAATCAAACGCTCTGTTCTTGAAAAGGTTCTCTGGGGAGATTTCTATCTTGACCCAAAGACCAAAAGAGTTTTGGGACATAAACATCTGAAAGGAAGGGCACTGAAACCCATGTTTGTCCAGTTAGTGTTGGAAAGCATATGGGCAATATACGAGGCCACTATCGGAGGATCAGGCGGGAAAGGGTAAGAACACATTTTATACTCCAGAATCCACGTGAAACCAGGCAAATGCTAACTGATATGCACGATAAATTAGAAATCCGACGATGCTGGAAAAAATTACGAAGTCTCTTTCGATCACTCTTCCAAATTATGTTTTACGCTCTCGCGACCCAAAAAATATACTCACTGCCGTGTTTTTATCATGGTTACCTCTTTCCACAGCTCTTTTGGTGTCTGTTATAGAATACCTACCAAGTCCGCCCACTGCCCAAGCAGCACGACTTCCAGAAATGATTGAAGATTCTCCCGGTGCGGACTCAGTGAGTAAAGAAGTTCGGGATGCCATGGTTGATTTCAAGACTGGTGAATCCGAACCAATTGTTGCCTACGTTAGCAAAATGGTGGCTATCCCCGAAAGTGAACTTCATTCGAACACCCCGCGAACAGGCTCCGGAATGAGCGCCGAAGAGGCTCGTGAAATGGCCCGCAAGAAAAGGGCGGAGTTCGCAAAAGCACAAGCGGAGTCAAATGGTGATACCTCCCACATTGCAAATGCTCTAGGAAACACGAATATCGAAGATTACAGTCCTCAGGAAAAGGAGGACCCAGAGGATCCAGAGCATTTAATTGGTTTCGCGCGGCTTTATTCCGGAACCCTCTCTGTCGGGGACTCTGTATACGTCCTTAACCCGAAATTCTCCCCTGCACACCCGCATGCCAGCCCTGAGCCACAAAAGATAACTGTCACAGCGCTATATTTGCTTATGGGTCGAAGTCTGCAGCAACTGACATCAGTTCCCGCTGGCGCTGTCTTTGGAATTGCTGGACTCGGTGGGCATATTCTCAAAACAGGGACACTCTGCAGCCAGCTAGAGGGCAGCGTAAACCTGGCAGGTGTTTCGTTAGCTAGCCCGCCCATCGTCCGAGTGGCACTTGAGCCTGTCAATCCTGCAGATTTAAACAAAATGATTGCTGGACTCAAGCTTCTAGAACAGAGTGATCCATGCGCTCAATATGATGTACTCTCGAGCGGTGAACATGTTATTGTCACTGCCGGAGAACTGCATCTTGAGCGCTGTCTAAAGGATCTCCGAGAGCGTTTTGCAAAGTGCGAGATCCAGGCGGGTGAGGTCATCGTTCCATACCGAGAATCCATCCTCAGCGTCCCAGATATGGCTCCTCCAAAGAACCCCGACCTTCCCCGTGGAACAGTGCTTGCGGTCTCATCGTCGAAACAACTAACCGTCAGGGTACGGGTAAGACCGCTTCCAGCAAGTGTGACTGAGTTTTTAGCAAAACACGCCGGAACTATAAAGCGCTTTTATTCCGAAAAACGTGCCGGGGTAAGTGGGAAAGAGGAGGCGGAAGTCGATGATAAAAGCGAGGAGATTGACGATGGTAACACTCATGAGAAACTTACCATTTCCCTGGCGGATTTCAAAAAGGAACTCGTGGATAAATTTAACGAGACAAAGGAGGATGTATGGCAAGGGGTTATCGAGAAGATTACCGATTTCGGACCGAGAAGAGCAGGCCCAAACATCCTCGTGGATGCCACGGCCGCCAGCTCTTGCGAAAAGATGTAAGTTACTCCTAATCATTTAACCATCCCTTTGTATACCTACCAGGGCCTAACCCGATATCAATGAAATGCAGTCTCCTCGATGAAACCAAACAACCCGCGGCCTCCAATCCAACAGACTCAGAAATAAAACAACAGCACTTAACCGTCCGCGACTTCTCAGACAAGATATCACACGCATTCCAACTAGCAACCGCCCAAGGACCACTCTGCAGCGAACCGATACAAGGAATCGCAGTATTCCTTGAAGATGTCACAGTTACTACTACAGGAGAAGAAGAGCTCAGCCGACTAACTGGCGAAGCTATAAAATCCGTCCGAGAAGCCATCTCCCAGGGATTCTTAGATTGGAGCCCTCGACTCCTCCTGGCAATGTATAGCTGCGAGATCCAAGCATCAAGTAAGCCGCAAACCCACCTCATCCTAACATATACCATATCATTCGTTACTAACAAACCCCACCCACAACAGCCGAAGTCCTCGGCCGCGTCTACGGCGTCCTAACCCGCCGCCGAGGCCGCATCCTCTCCGAAACAATGAAAGAAGGCACCCCCTTCTTCACCATCCTCTCCCTCCTCCCCGTCGCCGAATCCTTCGGCTTCTCAGACGAGATCCGCAAACGCACGTCGGGAGCCGCGTCGCCGCAACTCATCTTCGCCGGGTTCGAGATGCTGGATGAGGATCCGTTCTGGGTGCCTGCTACGGAGGAGGAGTTGGAGGATTTGGGGGAGTTGGCGGATAAGGAGAATGTGGCGAAGAGGTATATGGATCGGGTGAGGGGGAGGAAGGGGTTGGTTGTTAAGGGGAAGAAGTTGGTGGATGCGGAGAAGCAGAAGACTTTGAAGAGGTAGATGCTTTTTTTCCTTTTTTTGCCTTT
Source organism: Arachnomyces sp. KDTOL00113 (assembly GCA_949709995.1). NCBI lineage: Eukaryota > Fungi > Ascomycota > Eurotiomycetes > Onygenales > Arachnomycetaceae > Arachnomyces > Arachnomyces sp. KDTOL00113. The sequence goes on from OX453237.1 coordinate 2,573,301, forward strand.
GTTATTGGTTGGAATGGGTTGGTCATACAATTTGGGTTGCGAAGGGATGGGGGAATATTTAGATGAAAATATATATAAAAAGGGGTTTAGAGGTATCTGGCGACTTTACATACCAGCTGGAACAAAATGCATCAGACAACTTTCTTTTTTTATGATCTTTACTTTCTAATACTTAACTGAACGTTATACTTTCTCTCTGCTTCTGACAAGTGAACAAGTGCTCATCATCTCTACGGATATATATATTTTTGATTCCTCAGTAAATACAGAATAGAAAGAAGACAACACATTGGAACCATGCAACATAAATATTATTTATTATCAGTCGATATACGTCAATCACCTTCAAGATATAAATAAAGATATAAAATCATCGGAGACATAACGAGTCCATATCTAAGATTGGGGGTACAAAATAGGCAAACGAAGGATCACAGCCATTCCCCTTCATATAACCACCCACAGAGAGACAAAAGACTTGAAATGAATTTATACTTGACGTATTAATTTTTTTTAAAAAAAATTTAGTTCTATCTCTCATCTCTCACAGACACAGGCTCATGTTCCAGGAAATCTAACCTCGACTGTTAAGTCCACTAGAGGTTCTGGTCCTACTAAATAGAAACAACCCGACTCATGTCGACTAAGGAGACTTCTCTCCCATAATGCGTTCCGAATGCTTTTCTAAGTAGAATGTATTGCGGTGAAGAGTGACCACTGGTCTAGGAGTGTAGTGTTTGTAGAAGCGCGGGGGGACCTCTCCCTAGTATTCTGTATCTCCGGCGATCTGGGTAAGCCCTTGGTCTGCGGGTTCTTCGTATGCACAGAAAACGGCTCACTTCGATGTCGCTGAAAAAATATATAGTTGCGACCGGAAGTGCCGTAATCCATCATCCCTATATGCCTGTAAAAACAAGTTCGACCTCCACAGGCCCCATCCCGGAAGGAGATAAACATCTCATCGCCTGTATCCTTTCCTTTCCCCCCATATCCCATCCTAAAACGGCTTCGCAACCTTCCTCCCCTCCCCCACCCCCGTAACCGGATCCCTCATCTCCTTCCAACTAACCGGAAACATCATATTCCCCACCTCACTCCTCGCCATCACAACCCCCAACTCATTCCTCGCCGTACTCAAATAATAATTACTCTGATCCCCCAGCGAGATCACCGTGCCCCGAACGATATCCCCGACACGAAACATTTCGTCCATGACGACTCGGTCCCGTTCGACGAGGCGGACGTCTTCTTTTCGGATTAGGGCTTGGAAGCGGAGTTCGTCGGCGGTGGAGGGGAGAGAGGAGGGGGTTGGTGGGGGGAGGGGGTCTTGTTCTTGTTGTTGTTCTGAGGAGGTGGCAGAGGGGTCTGGGAGAATGACGAGGATGGAGACTGTTGCTTGGCGTTTTTGGACTCTTGTTACTCGTGCGAGGACGGTGGAGTCTACGGCGGGGAGGGTGTTGAATTTTTCCTTCTTCTTGGACGGTTGCGTTGTCGTAGCTGCTGCTGATGTGCCTAATGCTCCGCCATTCATGGGTTGTGCGCCTCCTCCTCCTCCTCTCCGGGCATCTTTGCGATATGTTCTTGATACCGTGAGTGTGGGGCGTGATTTTGATTTTGATTGTTCGGGGACATTGTCGACGAAGACGGGACCGGCGATGGAGGCGTAGATGAGGGAGTTTTGTACGTGGGTTCCTGGGCCTGAGGTGTATGATGTTGAAGCTCCGAGTTGTTGGCCGGGAACTGCTAGACTTGGGACTGGAGCTGCGGTTGCGACTGTCATGGTGGGAAGTTGAGTAGCGAGGGAGCTCGGCGGGGATGGTTAAACTCCGCTATGCGTTTAAATGAGACCGTGCGAGGTGTTGATTAAATTTTTTTGGTGTGAGGTTATCGAGTAAAGAATAAACAAGCTAGAGGTTCAAAAGGTATGTAATTGTGAAGCTATCTTGAAGCTCTGATTGTGAAGTTGAGATCAAAAAAATGCTTGCGCTTGCGGAAAGTTTAGGCGAGTGATCGCGGACTCCACTAATTTTATAAACAAAAAGCCGCCAACAACAAAGCACAAAGATATCGAAGAAGGTAAGAAATTTAAAAAAAAAAAAAAAAGGATATTTATGTACAAAAGAGACAGGTTCATTTGAGATTAAAGACGGCAGACCTTTATCTAATAAGACAAAAGTCGTATGTAGGTATGCGTTTGGAGAATGCTCCAACAGGTCCAAACCAAGAAAAAAAGCCGGCAGCACGGAGTACACATATATAATCGAATCCTCCTTTTCGGTGTCCAATATCCTCATCTCCTGAACACACAGAAAAAAGAAAGGCTTTAAATACCAACTCATGTCCTTATTCACATCAAATCAATGCTCGCTGAATAAACATGATCGCCCACCGGGTTAATGCTCCAGAAACACCTCGCAATAGTGATAATAAAAAAACCCCAAAATGTCCCTGCAAAAGAGAAGGATGAGAGTATGGCAACAAGAACACGATTTATAAGAAGGGGAAGGGGAGAAAACAAGGCAAAGAGACGGGTATGAAGATCATCCTTCGACGAGCGTTTGCTTCGGCCCCTTGCCAAGTAGTTCGAGAGATCTACGTGCCAGCGCAACGACCTCGCCTTCACCGTCCTCCGCATCTTCTTCGTCGGATTCGATATTCTTGTCCGAAATAGCCTTCACCATCTGTACAATATCATCGGATCGTGCGATGAACCCGATCAGCCTCTTATCTTCCGACTCCAAAAGTTGCAGTAATGTCCAAATGGCAATGTGTTGGAATGTCGGGTCACCACTGGCGAGGAAGCGGCTCAAGTATCCATGGATTCCTCCGTTGGGATCGGCCCAATCTCGAACGAATATTGAGTAATCACCAACTGTGATGGTTAGCAAGAATGTTAATTGACGGGGAGGCGGATGTCTCAAATACCTTTAGAAGATAAGTTCCCTAAAGCCGCAGCGCTGTTTCCTTGAACTTCTATACTTTCAGAGTCCGTGAGCGGGATGAGAACGTCGAAAACCCCAAGCCTTAGCAGGTGAGCTTTTAGGTCGTCACTGAGAGCAAGGACGGCAATGGCTGCAGTCATTTCTGATTGTACACTCAAAGGCACTTGTAATACAAGTTCTTTGCACTTCTGAACTGCACCGGCTTGGAGAACCAATTCCTTGTTACGATCGGAGCTTGCGGCAAGGTTTCGAAGGGTTGAAATCGCATGGCATTGGATTTCTTCGTTGTCGGTAGAACCAAGGAGATCGACGAGGGGTTTCAGGAAGCCCGCGTCGATGATGGGAGATTCATTTAATGGGTGGATGGAGATGTTTCGGATACAGGCGACGGCGGATAGAATGAGCGGAAGATAGGAAGATTGTAATAGCTGAAGGAGCGGGGGAAGGCCTCTCGCACGGACGATTTCCAGCTGGTATTTTTCATCTGATGCCAAGTTTCGGAGCGCGAGGGCTGCCTGGCAGCGCACCTTGGGTGTTGAGGAGTCCATGAGTTGGACGAGTGATTGTACTAGCTTGGATTCGGTCTGTGCAAGCTTTTTCCGGTTGAGCGAATCGACAGCGATGTTGCTGAGAGCTGTGGTACAATAATACTGGACATCGACATCCTGGGACGACAAGAGATGGACGAGAACGGGAATAGCACCGGCATTGACGAGTTGTTGCCGGTTATCATCTGGGATAAACGTCAGTACTGAGTTACATGGACGGTCCAGAAAGAGGAATCGGCATACCGGAATGGGTCATATTCAGCAATGCACCAGTGGCATTACGCTGGACTCGCATATCCTTTGACTTGGCTAACCGTGTCAACGGCCCTAGAGCTCCTGAGCGAGCTATCTTCGCCTTGTTGTCTTCATGGGTCGCCAAATTGGTGATACAGCCAACTGCGTTGCATTGAACCTCGACATTCGGCGACATCATCTGTCGGATTAGAGGAGCTAGGCCACCGAGCAAAACTATCGACACTTTGTTCTCCGCTATAATCTATATAAGCTTCTGTCTCTTGGCGTCGGAGTGATGGGAGGACTCACTGTTGACCGCGAGGTTACCCAGAGCAGCACTTGCTGCCCGTTGAACTTCTATATCAGGACTCTGTAAGAGCACGAGGATCGGTTCGAGGGTATTCCTATCCACCTCCCGAACGTCTTTCGCTCAAAAGGGTTAGCAATTAGAAGCGATGCGGGGAAGCTGGATAACCAACCTCTTTCCGTGATTTCCGCAAAGGTCAAGCTCGCACTCCGCTGCAGATCTACATTTTCCGAATAGACGAGGGTACTGAGAGCTCGGAGAGGTTCCCCCGCGAAGAAATCGGTTTCATTTCGCTGCAGTTTTCCATTTTGTCAGGACCACCTTCAACTTGAGGGATAGAGGACGGGTGTATAAGGAATGACGACGTACATTCTCCAGGTATTGTAATAGATCTGCCACCGCCTCTCGCTCACTGTCTGCTAGTATGGGTTCGTAGAGACCATCTTTCGTTCGACCTGTGACGGGTAGAATGGTTCGTTAGAGAAGTGTATGGCGGCAGCAGCAGCAGCAGCAGTTGGAGAGACCATCGTACCTCTGCAACATGAAACACAAAAGTTCCCCATCTTCTCTCCAGGCTTTTTAGTCCCGAAGGACCAGAAAGAGCCTTCGATTGTATCAAAGGAAGCACAGCCTGACGAGAAGGGATTTTCCGTTCGACTAAAGCTGTTGTTGTATTATTTTGTTTATCTTTTTTCTTTGGGCCTATTCGTTTTGCTTGGGGGAAGGGTTTCCACACGGCCGATAGGAGATCGAAGAGGAGAGAGAGATGGAACGACAGGAACTTCGATTGGTTATGACATTTGGGGTTGGATATCGGGTCGTTGTGGTTTGAGGGCCAATAACCAGCGAGTCGTGTGACAAAAGGATCGAGAGAGAAGGAGCGACTGTTTCAAACTGTTCTTGTGATCTGAAGAGATGAACGATCCATCAGTCAGTAAAAAGAGGTCGATGCTGGATGTTTGATACATACAAGACACAAGATATCGGTCGTCCTTCGGGGGTTGTTTTGACTGGGGGGGAAGCTCTTGAGGAGGAGAGAACCAACGATGTTTGTTTTGCTGACCTTTTCGAGTCTTTTCAACCAACGAACAACAGAAAGAACAAAGCAAAGACCAACAAGAGGAAAGTCTGTTTCTTTGAAGCTGAGACGAAAGAAAGAAAGAGAGAAAGAAGAGACAGAAAGAGGAAGAGAGATACGATGGTTGTTGGAGAGCAGTGGAGATACAGCGGGTTCGCCTGGCCAGTCACACGACGTGGTCAGTGAGGATCGTGAAGCCTCGTCCAGTCACGATCTCTCGATGTTCGTATGTTTGGTATGTTTGGTCTGTATCGGTACGCGATGGTAAAGTGTATCGTACGGTACCAGACATCAGCCGAAGGATAAAACACCGGAAATACGGAAAAACTACCCCTCCGATGCCCTCATTTCCCATTGTAGATATCGTCCATCGATCATGTCTCTTTCCAACAACGTTCTTCTTCATCCTGTTACCATAAGTTCACGAGTCAGTCACTGAATATATCTCCGTTCAATCCAACCAAATACGATCGCCAATTGCGCGTAGGTTGTCTTGACACCACAAGCCCACTGCACCACAGCTGCAAGATGAGATAGGCGTTTGGGGGCTTGCACCCCCTCCAACCACACTATTCGCCGATCATGAAATCCCTACCCAGATCCCGAGAGAGATTTCTGCGGACACTCATCTTTTGCTAGGGACACTCAGTTCTAAATCACTTCGAGAATAGTAATTTAATCGCTTATAGTACTAATTTAGCTCAGTAATTATGTGTATTGTATTTGCAAGATGTGCTGACAGTTCTCTTTTTTCTGTCTCTCTCTCTTTTTTCTGTCACTATTACTAAATAATTTCATCGTCGCTCGTTCAAATATTTGATTATAAATCTCTCTAAGTTTCAAATTATTCGCTCGCTCGTTCGTCTGTCTGTTTGACTAACTGACAGTTAAATATGAAATCTCTTTCATTTCTCTCAATTGCGTCTGATTCAATCGTCTCAGTATTTCTGTTTCAACACGTGAATAACTCGAATAATTTTGATATAAATCTCTTCGTAGACAAGCATTTCGTATTTTTTTTTCAGTGAAATATAAAAATGACTCGAGTTCAAGAGTTCATTGACACAAAGCTCACTGACGCAAAGCTCACTAACGTAAACTCTGAAAAAAAAAGCGATAAGAAATTGTTTTGCTCTTTCTATTTGAATTTAAACAAGTCAGATCTTGAGAATCTTTCGAAAATCAATCTAGTTAATTTAGTAAATTTAGTCAGCTCTGACTCAAAAATTAAATCATTAACTTAAGATAATATCTCGAGTCTGACTAATCATCTCATAATCAATTATCTCGATAATCAGATGATCAAGTTTTGATTTAACGCTTTAATTTGAGAAAAAAAGCTTGAATACACGATAAATATCGACAATAGTCACTCAAATCGCGAAAACTGAATTTTTTAGTGTGAACTGAGCGAAACAAGACGAAATATTAAAAATATACTGAATAAGAATCGTAAGCGAGAGAATAACAGTATAAAGATTGATTGCTCGTTTAAAATTCGAATGAATAATTGTTAAAGAAATAAAAAAGAAACGAAACTAATTAAGTGAAAAATGATTGTCAAGAATTACTCTCACTGTCATTTAAAAATTATCGATCTTAAAGTTTTTCGTGAGCATCGCATGACAACACTCGACTTAGAGACTTGAAAGAAAATAGTCACTTTATTAAGTGATGATACTGAGATTAAAACAATTTTTTTAACATTAAAAAATAAAGAGATCACAAATTTAATACTCAAGAATATCTTTGATCTTTGTTATGAAAAGCATTTCAGAAATTTTCGAGAACACACTTCTTTACAAACTTTTTTTGATAATTTGCAAAACGAAAATAACAGCGAATTTGATCAGTCAAGACAAACGATAATTTGAAAAATAAAAAAAAATGAAAATTTTCAGCTCACTCATCTGTATATCGCTCATCTCAAATTCATTGAGATTTTTTGTCAAAATTATGATATTCTTTTTTTAAATTGCACGTATAAGATGAATAAATATTGTCTGTCTTTTTTAAACATTATTTTTGTCATCGCGTTTCATCGTACGATTAATTTAACGTTTGTGTTTTTTCACAGCGAGAAAAAGAGTGATTATGAGTAAGTAAAAAGACGATAAATGAGAGAAAGAAATGAAAAATTTTCGAATTTTTTGTTAATGTTTTGATTATCTGATGCGAAACATTTATTCTTTCATAAATAAAATTGCGATCTGACAATGATTGTCTAGCAATTTCATAGCTTATTTATGAAAAAATAAATGTTTTGCATTAGATGATCAAAACATTAACAAAGAATTCAAAAATTTTTCATTTCTTTCTCTCATTCATTTATATTCATTCATTTTTTTTTTCATTCATTCACTCATTTTTTTTAATTGTATAGCTGAACTCTTTTACAAATCAAGAATATATTTCTCAATAATTAAATTCTCTTGTCAAAAATGTTTATAAGCGATAAAGAATATGCTCTTACGAACGCAATTGATTTCGCTTTCTTTAATTTCAATTAACTTTTTTGCGAATGACACATTAATTTCAACGTATTGAGTCAAACAAAAAAGCATTATCTGACTGATCAATTCAAGAATGATTCGCGATCGAAAAAACTATGCGACGAGTTCATGAAAAATTGAATAAAAATGATTTGCTTCAACATTTACGCAATTTTCAATGAAAAATGAGCAATCTTTTAAATGAAACATTTCGCTTCGTTGATCAATTACGTTCGAGATACATGAATCTTATCACATAAGACACGCATAATTTGAGTCTGAATTAATGATTGTGTTCATTTTGATCATCGATTTTCATCACGAATCGAGAAATCTCATTATCAGATAAAGAATTTCATTTGAATTTTCACTAGCAATATATTGAAAATCTGCGATTGACTTCACGAATTTTAATGACATTAACATTTCGTCTATTTCGTCAATCTAAAAAAAAAGAAATTGAAAATCTTTCGAGATTTCTTACGATCTTTATATATTACTATACTTTTCAGAATTTCGTTTTACGTTTTAAAGAAAATTCGTGAGCAAATGAAAATTTTCGTAAGAAAAAATCTGAGTTTCAATATTGTTTGTTTGTCTTGATGTCAGTATACAATTTTTTAAAAATTATTTTGCAAACATTTCATTGCGTCTTTATCAATCATTTCAGACTATATTTGAATCGATAATATTCACTCTCACTGACATTATTATAAAGATCAGAATAAGTTCGAATTTTTTTCATTTACAATTATTCAAGAATCAGCAACGCGAGCATCGAGATAGAATGCTTAAAAAATCACTCGTTAACGAGACAAAAATGTCGAGTCACTTAAACGAGATACAGTTCAAACTGAGCGCATAAATCAGAATATACAAAAAGAGCAAATTGATTGAAAATGATTAAAAAATTAGTCAATTTTAAGTGTAACTCGCGCGACTTCTGATCAACACACTGTTTATTAAAACGTTACTGAGAACGTTGTAAACAATGATAACATTGTTTCATATACTTTTATTTCTCATCTCATAACTTTTACTATTTTGATTTTCACTGTTTTGATTATTACTGTTTTGATTATTACATTTTTTATCTTGACATTTCGTTCAAAGCGATTTCGTACGTCAAAATTTTTGTCATCTCAATCACGTTTTCGTCGACTCACTATTCAAATTTCAACGAACGTACGATTTGAATAGTCAGACAATCAATTTCATATTTTACGAAATGCAAAAAAATCATAAAAATAAAATAGCGAAACGACAACAAATCTCTGTTTCAATTCTAAAGTCTTGACATACTCAGAATACTGATAACGACGAGATTGATAATAGCAAAAAAAACAGTCAGTTCGATTTGAGTGATTATATTGATATAGATCAGTTCGAGAATGATTCATGAGAGAATGCTGAGCAAATGAATCTCAGTCAGAGAGATGAGAGACTTAGAAAGAAATAGTAAATACAATACACATAATTACTGAACTAAATTAGTACTATGAGCGATTAAATTACTATTCTCAAAGTGATTTAGAACTGAGTGTTCCTAGCAAAAGATGGATGTCCGCAGAAATCCCTATCCCGAGAGGGTTGCTTTCCAGAACAGATGTTTTATTCTCCTACCGGGAGTTAAGATGACGGGTTTGTTTCGCAGTCATGGAAAAAGGTGTGAACCTGTTTTCGCCTTCTTGCCTCTTGAGACCGGTATGCTGCCAATGATGGGAAGCGTTGGTCTGCAGGATCGACCTCAGCTCTGTCGAGGAACGAACCAGGATGGGTGCTTGTCAGGTGGTCTGTGAGCCATGCCCGAGAGATATCAGCAGTGGACGCGCAACCTGATTGTCATTGTCATGAGAAACGCCAACCCTCTCTCGGCTTTTTCTCTCGCACGCCTTCCCTTCCCTTGGGCTATCCCGCCTTGAAGGTTGTTGGTTCAAACTAAAAGGTAGTTTGTTCAATGCGGAGATGATCCTCCTACGTCAAATATCCCTATCAAGTTGCTTCAACTGCCTAAAGTTAATTCCAGTCGCCATATTGACCGAAACCAAGCCTTTGTCTTCCTTTACAACATGACCAGACTGAAACAGGATATGGCTGAAATATTAACTTGTGGCTGAAGATCTCATTTACTGAGATGAGATATTTGCTCCTGTCGTCCATGTCTTTATTTTCGAAGAGGAATAGGAGTTGGTGGCTAACTATAAACTTATCAGCTAAGATAATATGTACTGATTTTGATTTATATCTTCGAGACGCCTGTCTGAGCGACCATTTACCTTTCTCATTTCCCATTTCATTCGCGCCCGTCTGAAATCGGGTTCTTCGCTTATTTTCAGGAGTTACTACTTGAATATCCGTGGATACTGACCTGCTTTTTCTTGGTCTATCTGTTATTCTCAGGTTCATTACTGTTGTACTTGTGAGAAAGAAGGGAGAGATCGAGTGGCATAGTAACATATTTAACTCGGAGTTTTAAAGCAGGGAAAGTTTCTTTCTGGCTTCTCGAAAGACCGGCGTTCCCAAAATCAGCCATGGCCGCGGTTTTTGGAGCGGCTATTGGATGACCATAGGACGGGAAACGCTGCATTGTTTTCAATGTCCGAGGCACATGGAGGCGTTCGGAGCTCGATGCGAAGCCGGAGCTGCCGAGATTCCTATTTAAAACTTGAGGCGTGGTCAGGAATGAGATGAAGAATGTCCAATTAGGAATCAAATGAAAGAATGCGAGAAATGAATGTGCAATAATGGCATACGAATGGCAGCTTGAAACATGCAAGTTGCGAAGGTTCCCTCAAGCTGTAAAATAGATAAAACCCAACGATAGACATCGACAAGAACGCTGCAGCTTGGCAAGGCTATTACGAGGCCATGTAGTCCACATAAAGTCGCCTCAGACTCGGATAGAAGAGTATTGTTAAAAATAGAAACACAAGTCGGCTGAATTTCTGGGGACAATAAGTTAACCATGCCGTCCACCGAAAAAGAGAGATCTTGGTACATATTTTGCGGCGCGGTGCGTCACACATCTTTCGACCCCAAACCAACAATAAAAAACCTCAATCTTTCCTCCACTCCACTCTCTCTTTTTTTCGATGGTCGCGAATACTCAAGAATGTGCCGGAATTGAAGAAGATATTGCTCAAGTGGGATAACCCAGTTCTTTTCTCACACCGTACAGTAACTGCATCTTACTATGGCATCAGCTTTTTGAGGTCTACATACCTAATTTACCGAAGTCTACGCCATACTTATCAAGCGGGGTTTGTTTGATACAAACCTCACCGGATAACTGAGGACTAGCTGTGCTATTGTACGAGATATCTTCCTTCTGACACAACCTGAAGCTCACCTTATAGCCGTGCCTATACCCTCTCTTGTTAAGCAGTGACTAGAAAGGCAACATTGCAGTTCCCAAAGCGACATACCCTGCCAACACGTGATCCCAGCTCTATGCCCGCGACTGCCACAGATCAATCTACGAATTGCACGACGACGTCGACGTCTTCTCGTGTGGGAAGGTTAAGACACCTCAGTCATTTGCGGAACTATACCCAGAATCACCTAACACATCACCACTCCACCTCCAGTAACCGTCATACCTCCGATCGCACCTCTCTCTTATCTTGGGGTATCGGGTTTTCCCAACCACACCCCTCCCGTAGCTCTGAAGATAGCTCGATAGCTGAGCGGAGCTCTCAGTCCACTACTGACAACACTCAGGGGGATAGAAGTCAATGTGGGGAGGGAAATAATCGGGAGTTTCCACAGGAAAGGACTTCGCCATCCTCCGGAGAAAGCGTTAGTGGAACATCGAGCTTAGGGATTTCGGCATCCCTGGATTCAGACTCGAACGCCTTGACTTCACAAACACACTCCCAGAATTCTCACACAAGAAGAATGGCCCGTCACAGGACCAGTACAGCCACGAACGGATCAGCAGTTCATGTCCCCGAGCCATCTCACGCATCCGAATCGCCAGAGAACCCTAGACCGGGGATCACACCTGAATCAAACTCCAATATGGAAACAAACCAGACTGATGGAGGTGCTACCTCGAGCTTATCGGAATCAAGGAATGATAGCTGTTCGGACAAACCGAAACAGCCGGCAACGATACGTTTCTACGCATACCAAGACCCGCAAAACTCACGACCCTCTCTGCCCTTTACCCCCATGACACGCACTCTACCTACAGACTCCTCTGTCATACGTGTGGGCCGGTACTCCGAGCGAGATGGAATTCCCATCCCCAACCCTACGGAGCCGTCCGAAGATCCCGTTGGCTTCAAATCAAAAGTCGTGAGCAGGAAACACTGCGAATTCTCGCTGGTCAGTGGACAATGGCATATTCGAGATGTGGGAAGTTCATCAGGCACATTCCTGAACCATATGCGACTGAGCCAGCCCAATATGGCGTCTCGACACTATGCCGTTAGGGATGGGGATATTGTACAACTCGGGATTGACTTTCGGGGAGGGGAGGAAATGATCTTTAGATCTGTACGGATTCGCATAGAGTGTAATCGAATGTGGCAGCAGCAGGCAAACGAGTTTAAGTAAATATTGGCCCTGGTAGATGGATGCTTTGGTGATTGTCTGCTGACTCTGAATAGTAAAAACACCGAGACCTTGATTAGTAACTTAGGGAAGGGGAACTCGGAGGGCTATGCAGGTTGCCGGGAATGTTCGATTTGTCTTGGCTCAGTGCTGGTAAGCTTATCTTTGAGAAGCGGAATCTACTCCAGGTATACTAACAAGCCCCGGTACAGAGACCATACCAATGTTTATTTATGGCCGCATGCGCTCATGTTTGGCACTACAAGTGTATCCGGCGGTTAATCCATACCCCGGAATACCCTATGTTCCAATGCCCCAACTGTCGTGCATACACGGATCTTAGTGCAGAGGTGGATGATTCCAACGATTCTTATGAGGCGCCGCCCAGCATTACTACAAATGGACTGTCTGTGGGAGATGCTAGCGGTGGTGGTGGTCTGCTGGCGAATGGCGACGCACGCCATTCTACCGGGAATATTTTCAACACGCCGAGACCAGGGCTTGAAGACGCGAACCTTGCAGCTATCACAGAGCATTTGAACTTACAGGCCGGCGGAACGTCGACGGGGATAGAAGATAATCCTAGACCGAACCGCAGCGACAACGAACCCGTAACTTTAAACGTATCGGAAGGAAGTAGTAGTCCGGACAGAAGAATTCAACGGAGCCCGAGTATAGCGATCCCAGATCCCGGTTCGCCGGTAACTCATCTCGCGGTAACTTCTCAGAATCGTCGAATTCCGGCCCGTTCTGAAACCCCTGTTTCTACCGAGCCGTTGGAAGATGGCCCACTTACGCCGAGAAATGATTCCGGACCTCTTGCGTTTGACGGGCATGCGGGAAGGCTATAATCGGTAGAAAGTGTCGTGTCGCAATATTTGTATCTCATCGTCTTCATCATCCGCCGCCTCCCATTCTACAACCTTTCTTCTCAGATCGATTCTCATCAGTCTGGTGTTTTGTGTGACTTTTCTTCTTTCTCGACTCAGCTATCATGTCTAAGGAGTTTCGGGAGCTGTCTGATATCATGTGTTTCTTCTTCTTTCTTATATGTTCAATGAATGAGTATGAAACCTCTCTTCTGTTCTTTTTTCTTATCAATATTCATATACCTACCCCTAGTTATTCTCTCCTTTTTCACTTTCTTCAGAGTGTTCTCCTGTGAGCCGAGTGAGTGAGCGTGAACGTGAGCGCTGATAGTACCACTCACCTCTTTACATAGTACCCTGAGCGAAGAAGATAATGCATTGCTTTTGAAGACGAGGCTATGTTTCTTTCTTTCTTATTTAAATCATAGCTACGAAGCCAAAGGGATTTCTTTTGTATTAGCTTGCTCGCTCTTCTATGGTAGAAGAAGGCTAGACGATAGCTAGTTACTTCGCTTCTCGTGCGACAGGTGGTTTGATTATCTTACTATTACTTGACCTTGAGAATGGGTGCTCATAACGATGTCTTGCACCTAAAGCTGCGGCTGAATGACTGTCTACTTACTTTGCATGCAGGCACTACTGACGGCGAGAGCAGCTAGTCGTTCAAGTGCGCCCTCGGCATTCTCACTCTCTCGCTCTCTACATTCAACTCTCTCATACCCAACTTATCAACGATAAGTTGATGAGAGATAGCAATATATGAATATCAAATTAGTACATGAGACTTCATCAAAACAATTCAAAATCAACGACGTATTCAATTCTTCTGATATTTGAAGAAAAAACTTTTGAGAATTCTATTCGTTGCTCTCTCTGGTCCGACCTCTAGATTGGTAATTGAGGGTACTCGGAGAAGTATCTCATTCTCCTGATTTCTTGAGAACCCCGGAAAGGAAGAAAGTTAACCTCAAAGATATTCTTATATTCAAGATATAAGATTCGCATTTGGCGCGGCTTGGGTGTCTTGAAATGAACGGCGTGATCAAGAGCTTCTTCTATGTATCTAGCCAGATCTGGTAGCCGAGTTTCAGTCTCAGCCTACCTTTCTCTTGGATAAAGGGGACGTGATGTTCTTCGAATAATATTTTCTTTGATATCGTTGATTATTCTTGTAATCAGAACTTCTAACTGCAACTTTATGCCTTCATATTCATTTAAACAGCGTTCTCCTCGTCCTCGTCCTCGTCCTCTTCCTCGTCTTCTTCTTCGTATTCATCATTTCTCTCTTCTTCTTCATCGTCGCTGAATTCCTCCAGAGAAGCATCTTGTTGCCTCCCCGACAAAATCGTCAATGCCACCTTCTCCTCTTTCGGGGTACTATCGTGTCTAAAACGCTCTGAACTTGGATACTCCTTCCACTCCTCAACTTGCCGTCGTATGCGGGCTCTTCGAGCTAACTTCTTGCTTTCCTGATACATAGCAAAAAATTGCTGCATGCTCTCCATCATATCGGGTTGAGGCTCTCCTTGGTCCTTTTTAACTTTTAAATCTGCAACCCAAGCCCCTTGCTTTTTGGAAGACAGTCGTTCTTCACCGTAGAATCTGGTGTAGAGGTCGCGCCAATTACAACCTAGTTTTATTTGTTGCGGATCCTTGGGTTCCTTGGGGGTTGAGGTATCGGAATTCTTCGACTTATCGGCGTCGTCGCCCTCCTTCAGGTTATCAAAAGTAAAAGAGAGCCCAGGAATGGGAGTGTCGTTGATATTGTGACGGATCTGAATGACGTGCTTTGTTGTGTGAATGCACAGTGGTAATTCTGTTGCATAATGCTGAAGAGCTTTAAAAAGAACACCCGCTGATACATCGTTTTCATTGAATCCGTGTGGTTTTCTTTGGTTCAAGCGGAAGATTGCATTGACTCCATCTTCGGAAAGGTGGGAGAAGGTGAATCGAAAACGGGGGATGTCCCGGTCAAAGAAAAGGGTGCCTTTTTACATATGTCTATTGTTAGTTTTGATTATCATGATACGTCTACGGGAGGGAGGGGCACATCGTTTTACCAAACTCAATCCAGGTTTTCTGGAGATGTCTCTTGCGGAAAAAGAATTCTACTATGCCCTTGAAAGTTGCGGAGACGTGCCTGAGCATCCATAGTTCTGGATGGGCCTCCTCCTCGTTGTCGAGGTTGCGAAGAACTCGGGTCCAGAGCTCGGCGGGCAAAGAACGGCATTCCCCTGTTGCCATTGTGATGGAAGCTCAGGTTGTGGTCTTATATTCTGAATAGCAGATGTCAAATCCAATCAGAGAGATGAATAGAAGAACGGCTGGGATAGATGAAAGATCGTTCTTTGAACAATGAACACTGTCGCTTGTCTATCTTCTATCATGAAAATACCCCTTTCTACCCCACGACAACATCAGAGCTTAAAGCTCTCATTCGCTACTACGTCATCCCGCCCTTATTTAGGTTGAGACTAATTAGCACTAGCGTCCCATGTGACTAAATAAGGTTATGGACCTTCCCGCTTTGAACTCATCAGAGTCTGAGTCTTATCATTTTCGTTTCGCTGGGGCTGAACTTCCGTGCAAGAGAAGAATCCCTCGTGCGTAGGTGAGTGCGAGTAGGGTACGGGTGCAACCTGAGAACATCTTTGCTTTGGTTTGCGGAGTGCAACAGAGCAGTAATAATATCAAGGATGTAGCCCCTGAGAAAGCACCTACGAAGAAGCGCCTATATTGTATAAATAAAAGCCTCAATAGCGTTAATACTTCCAGAGTCAAGATGCATTAGATAGCGGTCTTGCAAAATATCGGCATAGAATACATAATTGAACTAGACTCGAGAAATAGTATTGCAACAAACAGAATACTGTCCCAAACAAACGCTGTTTTTATACATAGTGGTTTGTACAAGAACTAGGAGGTGAGATCCACAAAAGACCGCTTCCGCGGCACCGTCGCGGTCGGGGCGTCAACATTGAGACTCTGCGCTGTCGTAGAGGGGGGCGGCTCTGATTCTTGTGCCAGGACTCCTGTTTGAGACAGTTGAAGGAGCTTTTGGTATGATTCGTCGCCAATGACTTTGACAAGTTGCGCCTCTTGAACAAGCCTTGTGAGCCACAACTGTGCGCTTCTTAGCCTCGCGTGCCACTTCTGATACTCTTGCTCAAATTCTATTTTGGTTTTTGTGACCCGTAAGATGTGTGGCGATCCGTATTTGATTACCCCCATCTTGAAAAACCCGCTCCTGAGTTGATCTTGGAGGTGCTCGCGGCGATATGACGCCATAGTAAATTCCTCTGTTTCCTTATGTGGATCCCTTAAAAATGTAAGCAGCCTGCGGCAATCATTGCAGTCACAATGACGGACGGAGATAGATCGAGTCCAATTAACAGGCGGCTGCGGTTTCGTTTTTACATGTCTCCTGAAATATGTTTCGATCGTTTGTGAGACAAAATCTCTCTCCAAGTCCTTGAGAGGGCGGTGGATGCTCAATTGATGTAGATAGGGGCAAAGTTTGTGGATGAACGGTAGAAGGACGGCTTCGAATGAGTCTTTAACATCCCGTTCGGGGAGCGCCGCAGAGCGTTTTCCTAAAGTATCCAAAAGTGCATCCCTGTCAATCGATAATGCATCGTATTGCCTGATCAACTGGATAAGGTTTAGAGGGCTTAATGGATTGGGCTGCTCTGAGATACGGTGTGACGTTAGCGTGTATGATCCGGGCTGTCCACTGTCGATGCCTCTGCTTTGGCGTTCTAAGCGAAAACCCTGTAGAAGTTTTGGTAAGGCGAAGGTAAAAATTTCAGAAACTTCTGCCTTTTCGAGTTTTCCATCTTTCGATGCCCAGCAGAGTGAGGTGAGGAACGCTACGATAAAGTCCGACTCGGACACACTCTTTTCGACCAGAGGAAGAACACTAAATCAATTAGCAACCTAGGTCTCAAGTAGTTGCTAAAGAGGTGTTTCTTACCGACCCAGTATATTCCCAGTTGGGTAGCCTTGGATGAGGTGTACCAATTTCGACCCGTCTCCCTCGCTAAGTGCCCGTGGACAAGACAAGATACGGCCGAGGGTAGCATCGTGCCATTCCATCATTTGATCGGACGGGTCGGACTCCGACTGGCCATTCCGTTTCAAGTACTCGGTGACAATATTGGAAAGGAGCTCAAGCTGGTTCACGGTGCCTGCTCTTGAGCTGAAGATACTATCAAGTCTATGGAGATCGGTTAGGATGACAATGTAGTTGACAGGGCAATTCGAGGAAACTCACAAAGGGTGAAGTTCAGAGAATCCATGAATCTGAATTGCTTTCCCAATGCTCCGGCCAGTGGAGGGATCGACATTTTCTCGCTGACTGTCAACCAATTCTTTATATAGTTTTAGTTCGCCGATTTTGACCAAGACTAGTCCCAAGAGCTTGAAATCTTCTGCTTTTGCAATTGAGTTAAACCGGTAGCTCACTTTACCGGCGATTACGGCCCTAGCTATCCTTATAAGCCCCTCGCGGGCTTGATTATTATTGGGCTGCTTGAACACAGTGTTGAATTGCTGCCGCATAAAATGATTGAGATTGACCTTCCCATCTTTCAAGGCATGAACAACAAAGGCAGTTTGAAATGCGGGGGGAATAATTAATAGAGCCTGGCAACATCAGTCACTAAACGGGCAACCAACCGCAGTCACGTCACGAGGCATTGCTCATTGACCCCATCTCGACCAGAGCAGAGATATACATACCGTTTGGCGATAGAAGTGGGTAGCAGTAGCACCTTCGTTACCCGTAAATCCTTCGAACTCCTCATCATCTGGTTCGTCTCCGAAAAAGTTTTCCTGTATGAACAACGACTTGTCAACGCTGACATCTTCAGCAATCACATGGCCTTCAAAATCTACTACCGTCGACAAGGAAAAGGTCTCTTCGTCTTCGTCGACTATTGTATGAAGGCTACCCGAGGAGTAGAAACCGCCGAAGTCGTCATCGGCTTGTCCACAGACCGTCTTTGTGACGTTGGCCAGGTACAGGTTGAAACCTTTCTCCTTGCAAGCCTTGCGCAACTCTCCCACCATCATTTGATCCACACCCTTCAATTGGGTGAAATTGAGGCCAGCCGAATGGTACCTATAGTCCAACATGTATAGCAATGATGGTGGACACAGGGGCGATTCCACCCAATCCAGCTCGTTCGGCGACATACTGTACTCTGCCTTGCAGGCCTTCTCCCAGTTATTGAAGACAGATAAAATCTTGGCGGTTATATTCTCGCGGACGCCCAGGAGCGCTGCCGTGGGACGGTGAATAAGGTTGTAAGTTAAGACAAGTCGATACCCCGAGGTTACGGGTTTCACTTCGTGCGTAACATCTGAGTACCAGGCGGCGGAGGAATACCCGAATTTCGACGAGGGCGAGGTTTTAAAAACCTCACGCGCTCCTTTATGCGATGCAACTAACTCGCCTCCTGCATGTTCCGAGGGCAGGCAGATAACTAGGGTACCAAACATGCCCTCCGCCTTTGGTGAATCTTGGTGCGGCAAAAAGAATGCGCCTTCTTCATACAACAGCAATTTATAGCGATCGGCAACGATATCGGCAGGGCGTGCGAAAAGACCTAGCCCATCAATCGCAAGTCCCACAAGCCTCTGGATCTCGTGCTTCCACGACGAATTTTCGATGGAAAACTGATCGATGTTGAGTTCCCAGCTTTTCCTCACCGAGTCGTCAACGACCGTCTCGCTGCCTTTCCCAAAGGGACTAGCATGACAGGATTTTATAATTGCCTTGGCATCGTCGGGAGACAGTGGAAGGCGGATCCGGCCAACACCTGGAATATGTAGGCCGGGATTGACACCCAATTGAGACGACTGAGCAGCTAAAAAAGAGCCGGAGTATTCGATATTCGAAAGGATATCTTCGAGACGGGTCGCAATGCTGACGCTATCAATTTCGTCGGATGAATCACTAGCAGAGGAACTTGCTGTCTCGGATTCGCGAGGCGTCCCATTGTTCGATATATTCATTTTGCCTTCCCAAAGCTCCAGATGCAATTTCCAAGGCCCTGCAAATTCCTGTACCTGCTCAGGAGCGAGAGTACAAATTGTTCTCTATGTTCAGAATTTTGCAGTTGATAAATGTCATTGTCACCGGGGTCGACGCGTTGACGCGTTAGATCCCACAAATAAAGTTTGACCGTTATTTAATGCAAAACTACCGGTGGACCAGAGGTAGCGTACTCCATGCGGAGTGCAATTATGTGTGTGGCATATTCTCTCTTTCGTTATCGCCAATTCCTCGTCACTGGTCAGTGATTCATGTTGAGGCCGCTTTCTTCGTCTCCATTGACTTTCAGACCTGACATCGCTCCGATTCTGACTTTTTTTTGAATAATCTCGAGTGAGTTCAGGATCAGAGCAAATGACCACGCGAATCGCGTTAATATCTCTTCCCATATCCGCCCGTCTTTTTCATCATAAAAGAATGAACGAAATGAAGGATTGAAGCAGGAGATGGGTTGATAACTTATGCGGTCAAAATAAGGTCTCGGCTCTTGCACGTGCCTCATCCTGAGCTCTGCTGCGAAGCAATGAGTTTCGGCTTTTTTGAGAGTCTCATGTCCCGATGTTCTGGTTTCTCTAATTTCGGGTGTCCGTTATCCGTTATCCGGCAGCATTTCAATATCGGGTTTCTGCTATCCGTCGACGATCAGTATTCGCCATTCGGCGTTGGCTCAGACCTTGAAACTCTCTACCAATGACAACTTCGGATTTTCGGGGTAAACAAGCTTAAAGAGAACAAGATCAGAGCCACTTTTATCATGTGCTGATATATAATCAACTTGATATCTCGTCAACTCGACAGCTTCCCAACCTGATTGCTTTTATATTGAACTGTTCAGGTGTAATTATTAGCATACATGAAAACATATCGTATCTGCACATAGCTTCGCAGTTATCTATGTCTATATAATTTCGCAATGACGTCTCATATCCTAGTTCTGGGTGCTACTGGTAAGTCCTTTGATGGCCTATATTGGCATATCATTGTTGATCATTTTCTAGGCCAATCCGGACTTGATTTTTGCTCGGCCGCGTTACAAGAAGGGCACACTTTGACCCTCTATCTGCGAAACCCGGACAAGCTCCCCGCAGACATCGCCAACAATGCCAATGTTTCTGTAATAAAAGGCACTTTCGACGACGTGTCTGGTCTCGAACGAGCAGCCGCCTGCGGTGCTACTGTCTTTATTTCGTTTGCGGGTCCTACCGCGAATTCAAAGGGAACAGTAAGACTGCATCTACCCTCGCAGTCATCGATTCCACTATCTTTCTTTCTATTCTTTTTTGGCTCAATCAAGAGCAGGAAGCTAACTAAAACAAACAGCCTGTCACCGATGCGATGAAAGTGCTATTCCCACTCTTAGTGACTCACAAATTCAAGCGGGCCATGGTTCTCGGCACATGCTCCTTTCCGGCAGCAGAGGATAAAGGGGCACTGAAGTGGAAACTTTCCGTCATCTTGATCAAGATAATCGGTGGTTCGGCCTACAGTGAGTTTAATGGACTAGGTGCTTTCGTCACATCTCAGGATGTCTCGCAGTTAAAATGGACTCTATTTCGGGTGCCTTTCCTTGGAAGCGGCCCTGAGGCGCCGGTGACGGCCACGTATACTGGAGCTGGTGACGATGGTTTCTTTTTGTCTCGGAAGAGTATGGCACGCTGGGTTTTGAACGAAATGAGTGATGAATCTTCTTGGGTTGGTAAGGCTCCTGTGTTGTCGAGCTAAAAGTGTCAGAATGGGATAAGTGAGTGCATGACGGGAGTATGATTTTGGGGCCGCTTCATCTTTACCACGTACATATTTTTCCTTACGCCTTTATTGAAAACTCAAAGTAATATAATCCATTGCAGTCTTTGAGTTGGCACACTTGTTAGGGAATTTCAGGTGGAGGGGTGTAAACAGGCACACTGATCTCGAGGTGTTTCTGTGGGTTTAGAGGGCTACTCTATGTACAGAGGGTTGTGGGCCAATGGCTATATGCTGGCTACTTGCAGTATAGGTAGTTGCATAGAGAGAGAGGGAACAAAAGAAAGAATTCTTTGTTTAAAAGCGAAAACAAAAATTCAAATTCATACTTCGAGGAATTTGAACATAAATCACGATAATATGTGCTGATCTCTGGGGAACGATAAGAGTGAATAGATGACTAAACTAGGAGAATATGAAGTGATTGGGGCATATTCCCCGCAAATGAGGAGATGTGGAGCGACAGCAGCATGAAGCTTGTGTTCTGTGGTTAGTTATGGAGATAAGAAGGAAGAAGGTGAAACAGAGAGCAGAAGAGTGAGGCTTTTGAAAAGGATGAGGGACATCCTTAGTCACTCCACATTCCTTTATCGCTATTTATTGATTTGAATTCCCCTTCTCTGCTTTCCTTTTTCTCAGGTTCTTCCCGCAGTTAGCGATCAGTCAGAGCTCTAGTCGACGATGCGTCTCAGTGAAACTCCCACACCGACTACTTTCCGCAGCCGACAGGGAACTGGATTCAGCGCAGGTCAGAACAACCCTCAACGACAACCAACATATCCGTTCGTGAAGTCGGGGAGGAGGAAACCGAGAAGGTGAGAAGATCTTGGAAAAAGCACTAGAATTGATCGAATAGCTTCCAGGCTAACCGCTGTACCGGGTACATAGATGGCCTCTCGTTCTCCGCTTCATCAAGGGTGCGATCCATGGCGCGATCCTCGTCTCTGTTATGTGCCATGCCTGCATCACCGTACTCATCGTCGCGCTGGATAAATACGTTTTTGACAATATGGGCCTGCCTGCGACGATTGTACGAACCCGTTCTCGAAAGGAGCACCATGAATACCGAAAGACTAATATAAGCTATAGATACCATCGATCTCCATCGTCGTCGGTCTCATGCTCGTCTTCCGTAACCAAACCTCCTACAATCGTTTCTGGGATGGCCGAAATAGCATGAACACCATCCACACCTCCATCCGGAACCTAACTCGCACGATCGTCACGAATGCATATTACAAAGATAGGGCTTTGACGGCGGCAGAGAAAGATGATGTGGAGCGTGTTATTCGTATATTGATGGCTATCCCGTATGCTGTGAAGAACCACCTTCGTGCTGAGTGGGGTGCTGCCTGGGCTCTGGAATCTCCGCCGCCACCTAGCACTGCGATAGCAAACCATATGAGACCCGAGAATGGGTCCGCAGGTGTTCCTATTTTTAATCCCGAATATGCGAGCCTGCTCCCGCTGGGATTGCAGGGCCATGAGCATGAAGGACTGGGGCTTCCCTTTCAATTGACGTTTTTCGTTGATAGCTTCATTTCGAGGGGCTTCGATAGGGGTTGGTTCCATGCTCCGGGAGCGAGCCAATTGCAGACGCAGTTGAATATTTTAACAGACGCATATGGAAAGATGGAGACGATCAAGTTGACGCCAATTCCGGTAGCTCATTTGTATGTTTCTCACATTGTCTTGGTGACATGAACTTTTTGCTAAAAACAATTAACTACAGGATCCATCAGAAACAAGTGCTAGCGCTATTTGGCTGTGTTCTGCCATTTGCTATGGTTGACGAGATGGGCTGGTGGGCCGTCCCCATCGTTACTCTCATCATCTTCACCCTCTACGGGATCGAAGGAATTGGATCCCAGCTCGAAGATCCCTTCGGATATGACCGTAATGATATCAAGATGGATGCTATCGTCGATGACGAAAAGGTTGAAATTGAAGTCATCTTGGATGAATGGAGGAGAGTTACGGACGCAGCTGAGATAGCTGCTGCTGCCTCTGCCGCCGCAGCTGCGAGCGCAGACCAGGGACCAAAGCAACCGGAGACGAACGGGCATAAAAAACCAGTTTCTGAACCTCCCGAGGTTGCAGAGATGTTTTTACGAGATCCGTATAGGCTGGAAGGGAGTTAAGTTGGCTTGGATCGCTTTGGTGGGTTCTCATTTTCTAGTCAGGTTGACTACTATATATGGATTTGGAGTTGATAAGAACATGGTGCTTTGGCTTTCCTTTTTTGACTTGATTTGCCTATATCCAATTAGGATATTCATTTTCTTAAACCATATTGGACTTACAGCAATGCACGATAGCTTGTATACTTGGACATGTCTCCTTTTCCGTTCGTTTCTTTGCCGAATTCACTTTTTTGTCTGATTACGATGGAATGATAAGCTCTTTGCCTTCTTTTTGAATCTACCTTCTCTACTATACCGGGAACAGTGCCGACGACTTCCATGGGCTACTTGAAAGATGAGTGGAGCTTCTCACCTAGCTCTTACTATCATTCTTCAAAAAGTCAAACAGAAAACAATCTTAAGGGAAGTTCCTTTCAATTCCAAGATCGTGTGGTGTATTGGCCATCGAGCCTAGAGTGCATCACATGATCTCGAGGTGCGGATCAGGTTCCTGAGTGAAAGAAAGCGCTCGGGTTCGATCCGCGCTCCTGCTGGTAAAAATCCTACGGGATTTTTCATAGCGTCGAAGAAGAGCAATTGCCCTTCGGCGTGAACTTTTTTTGTTTTTATTTTTTATAAAATTTGAATGCTTAACTAACTGCTGGACTAGGTACTAGCTAGCTCTTCGAGGAATGCCTAAGCTGGGTACATTGTGTCGAATTACGTTACAAATGTCGACTATACGCAAGGCCATGAAGCAGAAAGAGGAAGAAAAAGAGGAATCATTTCAACGTAAAGCGTTTGTTAAGGAAAGATACAAAGCTTCAGAAAAAAGGGGGTGCAATGGTGTGGGTGTAGATCGCCCTTCCTAAACCTTTATAATTTCCTCCTCTCCTTCGATCAATGTCTGGCTAGAATTCGAAGAGATAGAAATGGGCTTCTCCGCCGCATCGCCCACTGCAGCTGTTGCTGTTGCTTCCGGGGAGCGTTTGGGTGATTTCCGAACGCGTCCGTACGTGTCTTCGCCCGGACCCCTGATGTATAACCCGCCGTCGCTGTCGCTATCCTGGCTGATGTTTCGTTTATGGCTCGGAGGTCCAGAGCCTGGGTGGGAGCGGAGGGACGGGTGGATGTCCGTCTCGAGGTCTTTGTATGTGTTTACTGATCTCGAGCGTGGAGGACTCTTGGGGAAATCGTAGTGACGGTTTCTGGCTCCGGACATGTTGTCGCCGCTGTGAGGGTTCGGCTCAATACTTTCCACAATATTACCGTCCCCATCCCCATCTAACTCTTTCCCTCGAAGATAATTCGCCAACTGCTCCCTAGTCTCCGGATTAGGGTAAAAGTTCCCCTGAGAACCCGCGTCACTACCGCTCTTCAAACTTCTCGGCGAAGCGGGAGGCGCAAACCCACAAGCCGACGAAATAGGCGACCCGGTAAACAAATCCCTCATCGACCCGATCGACATCTCCTCAGCATCCTTCCCAACCTCGCGATCCCGAACCTTAACAACATTCACCGTCTGGCCTTTCCCCTTTCTCCTTCTAAGCGTCCTCCTCTCCTTAACCAACATATCCTCCAACTCCTCTTCCAACCTCTCAATTCCCCATGTAATCCAGTTCCCACCCCTCGAATAACCTTCATCTTCGCCTTCCCCTTCGCCTTCATACCACCATCCTAATTTCCTGCCGCCGTTGAACCCGGAAGGTCCTTTCTCGATCCAGAAGTTGTGGGCGGCGCGGATGTTCCAATAGTTACGGTGCGCGGAGTTTCCTAGTTGCACGTACCAGAGGTCGCGGAGGATGAGGAGGGTGCGGAGGGTGTGGGTGTATTGGGGGATTAGGTATTCTGGGAGGTTGCTGGGGAAGGTGTCCGGGTGGAAGATGTAGGGGATCTAGTTGGGAGAAGTTAGCCTGGGAGAGTAAGGGTAGTGGAGTGAGCAAAGAACGTGCCTCGAAGATGGGATCTCCGTTTCCGTTTAGCTTTGGCCTTGACATCTTTGCGATTCTTGAGGGTTTGTGCGTTTGGAGTCCCTTTTCCTTGGATGACACGGGATATTGAGATATAGATCTAACTTTGGTATAGAGATCCAGATAACTTCAAACGCTAACGAGATGGGTTGTTTTTATGCGTTGGATTTAGATCTGAGAGATCTCTCAAATAACCAAGAGAGGTCAAGCAAATAAGTGGTATTTTCCTTCCAAATATCAAAGTGTGAATTTGGTGTTAGGTGTTTGCGTGTTAAGAGATGTAAACAAAGAAGATAGGTGGTTTGTGCCGTAGATATTTGTGTGTTCTCGGCGGAACTAACACGCAAGTGAATGTTTGGGTAGGGGAAAGGTGAAAAGAAAAGATCTGTTCATGTGTTAATACCAACAGTTCACTCTGTAGGAAAGCGGAGGATACAATCACTTTTCTCGTGGAGAGGGAATTAGGAGAATATTTCTTGTTGAACACAAGAACAAGGGGAAATAGAGAAAGTGTTACTCCTAATTTTGCTAATGAAGGCAAAATTCAAATGTTTATATTACTGCTGGACTTGAATTGTTCATAAAAGGAAAAAAGCTGGAGACATGTCATTGAAGATCCTCCAGGTATCATCTTGTTATCATACATAGTGGGTATCATATGGGTCAAGTAAGAAGAATGTGAAAAGGACAGTGAGGTAAAAAAAGTGAGGAATAAAAATGCAAGCCGAACCCGAGCCATAAATGCTATCATCATCCATAATCATTAGCTCATTCCCTCATCGTAGAAACCGCCATCTCCATGATCTTCGAGATAGATCATCTCCCAATTACTCCGGTGGAGGAGGATAGGTGAACTGTTGATGCTCCGAATTGTCTTCGGGCTGCCGCAGTTCGTACTGTTGGGTTGAAGGATCCCAGTAAAAAGGATCCTGAGGCAGGTGCTCTCCCCACTGGCCTCCGCCAGGAGCATTCGCGAAACCATACCCATCTCTATGATCGATCCCAGGCGCAGTGGCCCCGAAGCTAGGCTGCTCTCCAGGCCCCATGTAACCATCACTCGCAATCGCGTAAGGATTGTTGTTCGCATCTGGTTGGTGCAAACTGGGATTTTGGTGGAGCGTAGGTGGCAGCTGAGTAGCTTCGTAGTACCCATCAGGAGCGCCGTTAGGCGCGCGAGGAATGCTGGCACCGGATGACTGCAGCTGCGAGGGCACTTCCGGGTTTGACCACATGTATGCTTCATCAGCGGCAGCATAACTAGAGGCGGGTTGGTTGTTCGGGTCGAATGGGTTCGGTGGATGTTGGGGCTGGAGGGGAGGTGCTGGAGCGGGTTTGGAGGGACGCGGAAGCTTGGACGGAGGGCCAAGGAGAGGACGACCAGTAAGAACCGAGAGGCGGACTTGAGGAGCGGGGGCAGGGCCAACGATATCGGCGGGAGGAACGGAAGTCGCCTGGGGAGGGGGGTTCGCAGGAGGAGCTGGGTTCGCGGGAGGAGGGAGTTGCACAATGGAAGGGTCACCCCCCAAATCCTTAATAACTTTCCCCGACTTGGTGATCGTATCCGATAACCCCCGATACTTTCCCTCGCCCCAGTTCCTCCCCAAGTATCGGTTGCCGAACCGCCTCGCGACCTCAAGGTCCTCTTGAGTATGGCATTGGCTCTTGATGTGACGCATCCGCGCGTTCACTAGTGGGAGTAAACGTTAGTTAGAAGGAGCAACCACAAAGATTAACTTAAATATAAAAGATAGTAACTCACATATGTACGCCGTCGCAAGTTTGCCTCTTTCCTTCTCGCCCAGACCGGCAGGTAACGCCGGCACCACCACGTCGATAATCTAGAAAGAAATATTAGTCAATAGTCTCGCTGGTTGAAATGAATTGGTAAACATCACTCACCTCAAAGGCCTGGCCCTTCGAGTTCAAGAATTGGCCGGACATCTTGCTGCTGAGGTTGGTGTTAGAGTGGTGAGAACTTGTAGCTAGTCAAAAAGGGTAAATCTGGGTCGCCGGTAGAGGAAACGAGAAAGTAAAGGTTGAGGAAGGGCAAGGCTGGACCGCTAATCGTAGAGGAAGTGTGAGCAGAGTACGTGTATAAACGAGGATGTTGGTGACGGCGGGTATCTGGGAAGTTCTGAGTCAAATCGAGCAAAGTAGTGGTGCTGATGGACTAGAATCTGTGAATTGAGGTTGGTTGTAAGAAAGAAGAAGTGGACTTGAAGGGGGGTGTTGAGTGTTTAAATAATGCATATTCTCGCTTAAGGGGTTCTCGCTTAATCGAGGAATCGACAGTGAATGCAAGACCATCGACAGTGAATGCGAGGTCGTCGATATCAAATAAGTGAGAAATAAGCGAGCGAAGGGAAGGTCACATGGGCAATCGAGTGAAAGAAAAGGAAGTAACTTACTCCGGCCGAGGGGCTACCACGAAGGGCCGCGGCTTTAGCCGCGGCCCTTCAGTGGTTTTACAGCCCCATGGCGTCCTCACTAATGGAGGCCGCCGGGCTTCAGCCCATTACTGGGCTACCCTTCCACCAACCCCATTCTACCAGTTTCCTTATATATAGAAGTGCCTCAGTAGGCGAGACAAGAGTTTTGCCACGTCGCAAAACAGATCCACAGCGGTTGGGCACCTGGCTTTGGCAAGCCAGCCAGCCCTCCTCCTAGATATGGGTCCGTTAGGACCCAGTAGAGCTTGCTCGAAGGTACGACCTGCGAACTCCTGAGATACAGCTCGGGCCCCACTTGGGGTATATATATATGTATATATATGTGTATATACGTATACATTCACACCGGGACTTCAACCTCCGCCAAAACGTCTTCGACAATAGCGCCTTGGCTAATACCCGAGAGATATTCCTGGGCTGCCCTGTGGTCACTACCGTATTGCAAGCTTCGATCATTTTCCGGGGCCGCAAGGACAATGCGATGTCGGTATATCTTCTTGGCAGCTAGGGCGACGAGAGAGGGGGTAACATAGTCGACGTTATGCAACGGAGCAAGGCACCTAGACAGGCTGTGAGTTACTCATTGCCGATTCGACACAGTGGAGTCTTACTTGACTAGTCGAGTTAGATAACCGGTTGCTTTCGCGGATATTCCCGCAGCGACAGCACGATGCAACCTGAGAAATACAACAACATCTTGCATATAACGATTAACCTCTGCGGACATGGTCACGTCTTCACTGAGTTGGCGGAGCACGTTGATCGTCTGCAATGATGTTAGACCCAATGGATCCAAGGAGTTGGGTACTTAGTGGACGGATACCTCTATCTGAATAGCATGGTTTCCGGCGCTAGATTTTCGAATGACGGATGATGTGGACTCCTGGTCCTCTGATATCCAGCCGGTGTCATCCTCCATATTGGCAAAACCGTCATTAGGATCGTGGAAATGCGACAGGAAAACATGGTCCCTCTGACTGTTTGTTAGCAAATTAGCAACAACCCGTTGGCTTGGGGCACGAACAAAGTGACTATTGATGGTGACAGGAATGCCCCCATCTGCGGCCATCAATGCTATTAAGTGAAAGACCTTCGGGGTGCTATGAACTGCCGTCCGTGTAAGAATGTGGTTTGTGCGCAACAACTGTCCTGGCTGTCATTATCACTTTAGATCCCGTGGAGGCATGGGGATCACTACCTCAAGAGCCTGTAACTGCACTTGTTCTGGGCAATGATTGAAATTCTTGGCAATCACCACACTTGCTACTCCTCGAGGGGAGTCCGGAAGGGGTGACCTGGATCGATCCCGAGTTGGATGGCCTTGAAAAAGATAGTCGGTGTGCTAGACACAAGATGTTAGCAATGCAAGGAGAGACTACGCTTTGAATTGCCCAAAACAAGAGATCGGAAATAGGTATATCAACCCTCAGGCAGAATCAAAAAGAGAGCTCTTTTTGACTCAGCCAGGATGCTTGATGTTTCCTTGGAGAACTCGGGGCAGGTTGCACAGGAGCAATAGAATCCACTATAAAAGTCATGACAACACCAATGAAAGACCATAAAAGAACACTGTTTCACAACAGTGACCGGTGAACGAGAAACTTTGCCCGAATATGGGACAAGGAATGGAAAAGGGGACAGAGGGAAGAATGTCCCAAAAGACATTCACCCGAGGGGAAGGAAGTCTTACAGTATCCAGTTCCGGACCACTAGGGGCAGGGGGTCGATGAGATCCGTATTTCCAGTCGATGTTGATTTCATGAGGGTCCAGGATGCCGTTGCTGAAGTCTTCGACAGTCGTGTCAGAGGAACAATCCAAGACGGCGCAGGAAAGACCGAAAACACCAGCAGCGATCTAGAAACGATCAGCCAGAGTCGATGATGAAGACAAGCATACAGTACCAGCCTCAACTCTTTCTCCAAGTCATCAACAGCATCACTATCAGTTTCAATGATACAGTGTTCTCGAGCAACTAGGCAAAGGAGAATAGCAAGTTCAAGGTCAGTTAGGTCTGGAACCTTGTCAAGGAAACTCGAGATATCCATAGCTATGCGATCGAGAGATCCCGACCACAACCTGAATGATCGATCGAGTTGTGTTAACTGTAAGTGAGAGTGAGTGAAAAGAAAGGAAGAAGAAAGAGAAATGAAGGGTGAGATCAGAGATACTTATGTTCTTGAAAAAGTACGCTAACGCAAAGCGAGCCCATTTTAGCGTGAAGATTAAGCGAGAATTGCAGTGAAGGAGAGGGCATTTGGCGCTAAGGGGTGCACGTGGAACCCCCGTGACCTGCCTCACAACATCTACCTCGCATTCACGTTTGGTGACAACAGAGAACCTCAGGCAGTGAACAGGAGATCTCTGGGTGTGTGGATGTATTATCTGCTCTCTAACTAATGTGGATGTTGGATCTCCAATGGCACCTTCAAACCCCCTAGCCGATTGGGAGAAGGTGGGCGATCGGTTCTACAGGAAGGTCCAGCTATACGATGCTATATTCGATGAGGACCTCGAATTGGAGAATTTCGTGGTTGCAGGAGCACCTTATAGCGGAGCACTTGGTATGAGTAATTGTTTGGTGACGTTGAGCATTTTGACTGACGAGATGATAGCTCTTTACCGGGATGAAACCAAACTACAGAGATATAGGGATGTACAGACGGCGAAGTCGAGTATTGATATCTACTCCTGCGCCGGGAAGCTTATCAGCCGAATAAATGTTTGTTGTACAACTTTCGCCGCTGTTCAGATCAAATTAGCCCTAACTTGTTGCAGTGGGATTATGGCTCCATTCGAGGACTTGGCTGGTCGGATGATGAGAAGCTCCTGGTTGTGACGGAAGACGGCACAGTTCGTTGTTTCTACGGTCTCCACGGGGAGTTCTTGCCGTTTTCACTAGGAAATGTACGGATTACAGTTTACTTGTACTCTCCTTGACAAACTGCTAACGTCATCCCAGGGCGCCGAGGAACATGGTGTTAAATCATGCCGTTTCTATTCATCCGGATTTGTAGCGCTTCTTTCGAACAATCAGTTGATTTCTGTTTCTCAATACGATGAGCCACGCCCGAAGCTATTGGCATCGCCCCCGGATGGCCAAGTTTTTTCGTGGTCTTTGATACCCCCGGCACATACTCTTTCGCGCTCTGTTGAAGCACTGCTTTCGATTGGCGAAACCATATACGTCATTGACTCAACGGAATCAGAGGACCGAATGCTACAGAATGGCCCCTTTAAGCATGTCAGCGTCTCACCTAATGGACGCTTCGTTTCCCTGTTTACGGGAGACGGCAAACTCTGGGTTGTAAGCAGTGACTTTCAGAGCAAATTTAGCGAATATGACTCCAAAGCCAAAACTCCGCCTAAATCCGTTGACTGGTGTGGGAATGATTCGGTTGTTCTTGCGTGGGAGGATGAGATACATATGGTTGGGCCGAATGGCGCTGCATTACGGTCGCTACTCTACCATCCCACCCCAGTGAATCCGCGGCTAACGATAGTTTAGATATTTCTACGACGGCCGAGTTCATGTCGTGCCGGATTTCGACGGTGTCCGTCTAATAACGAACGATGTGTGCGAGTTTCTCCATAAGGTTCCAGGTATGTTGTATACCCCCCGTTATAATCCCCATTTTCGGTAATAGGCCTAATTCTGTGCAGATGTTACGGAAGAGGTTTTCAAATTTGGTTCCGTATCTCCGGCATCCGTACTATTAGACTCGGTCGAGCAACTGGAAAAGAAGTCACCAAAGGCTGATGAAAATATCCAACGGATACGCCAGAATCTCCCTGAAGCTGTTGATGTCTGTATCAAAGCCGCAGGGTATGAGTTCAATCCCTATTGGCAGAAGCAATTATTAAAGGCGGCCTCATTTGGAAAGTCCGTGCTTGATCTATACAGCAGTGACGAGTTTGTCGAAATTTGCGAGAAACTTCGGGTACTCAATGCCGTCCGTGATTATCAGATCGGGTTGCCGATATCTTACGAACAATACCTCCGTCTTTCCCCCGAGAAATTGATCGAACGATTAGTGAACCGTCATGAGTTTCTTCTTGCGATTCGAGTCTCTGAATTTCTACATCTACCCGCCGACAAGATTTACGTACACTGGGCGAGTCAGAAGGTGAAAAATTCTCATGAAGATGATGATACCGTTTGCAATCTTGTGGTCCAAAGACTTCAGGGAAAGCACGGTATTTCATTTGAGGCTATCGCACAGTCTGCTTATGATGAGGGTCGGGCCCATTTAGCAACGCAGTTACTCAATTATGAATTACGGGCTGGCAAACAAGTCCCCTTACTTCTCAGCATGGAAGAAGATGACATCGCCTTGGACAAGGCGCTCGAGAGTGGTGATCCGGATCTGATATTCTTCGTCTTACTGCATCTGAAGCAAAAGCTTCCCCTCGCGAGCTTTTTCCGAATCATCAATAATCGACCCGTTGCATCTGCTCTCGTGGAAACCTCGGCGCGAGCTCAGGATACCGAATTGCTGAAGGATCTATTTTACCAGGATGACAGGCCGATTGACGGCTCGAATCTTCTCTTTGGAGAAGCATTAAAGCAGACGGAAGTACGTGCCAAGACAGATAAACTCAACCTTGCTTCACGGCTGCTTTCCGATTCCAAGGATGCAGCAGCGTTATCGCAACAAAAATCGCTTTCTGAGGCTACGCAACTTTTGAAGGTGCAGGACGCAATGGATAAAGATATTGCAGATGGTACCGACTTTCTTGGGCTGAGTGTGAACGAAACGATTTATCGACTCATCAGATCCGGCTACGGCAAAAGGGCTCAGAAGATACAGAGTGAGTTCAAGGTACCGGAGAAGGCATATTGGTGGGTAAGATTGAGGGCACTCGTCGCGAAAAGAGACTGGGGAGAATTGGAAGAGCTGAGCAAGGTGCGGAAGTCACCGATAGGGTGGGAAGTGAGTATATTCCAATTTATTCTAACGCCCTTATCTCATTTAATGCTTTTGAATGCTAACTCGAGACAAAACAGCCTTTCTATAACGAAGTATTAGGCGCTGGGAATACTAAAGTTGCCTCCCTCTTTGTACCTAAATGCACCAACCTGCCTGTTACTGAGAGGATCGAGATGTGGGTGAAGTGCGGAATGGTCGTCAAGGCGGCGGAAGAAGCATTCAAAGCTAAGGATGTCCATAGCCTTGAGCAGCTCAGAACAAGAGCGACGGGGGGCACAATTGGTGAGGTTGATCGACTGATCAATCAGCTCAAGCCTAAGAAATAGGTGCTATGTGGAGGGGGGAGAAGCTGGTTCTTAGTAACACAGCTTGTAATATATGTGCTTCCAAAACCTCCCAAAGTCTGCTGTCACTCGGGGTCTTACAAAAAGCCTTCCACTCTGCTTTACAATGCTCCGGCGAAGAGAGTAGCTGGTGATAGAACCCTCAGGTTATCTCCTCATCTTCCTCCAAGTCTAATGCTACATTCGTGACCGAATTCTGAGCAGGGTCCTCGGCGGAATTGTCAACAGTGGGAGACTGTTCCGGGGTTGCAAGTGTTATATCATCCTTCATGGGTTCCAAGGCGGTCTTGTCTTCGTCAGCAGGCATTGTGTTCCCCTTTTGACTGGTAATTTTCACGTTTAGTTCATCCCAAGGCGCCTGTATTCGAAGGTTAGTAAATCGAGTGAATTTTACATTTCCATTTTGCGAGGGACAGGTCCTATTCTCACCCTTCGCGCATTCACAGTCTTTCCTCTCTTATTACTTTTCGTTACTTTCTTCTCCGTCCTATCCAATATAACCTCTGCCCTCTCCATACCCTTCTCTTGCCGTAGTCGTTGCGCTCGAGTCTTTGCTTTTGATTTTGACTTCTTTTTTGAGATCCCTGAGCCATGCCGTGTGGATAGAACGGAGTGCTCGGTGTTGGTACTAGGAGTTTCGGGGCGAGGGAGGGAAGTGATGGATTTATCGAGGTCTAAGGACGGGGAAATTGCCCTTCTCGAGGCTCGAGAATGGACTGATTGTGCTGGAGGAGGGTTAGTCCGCTGTTTCTTTTCAATACTGAGGGAGGAATGCGGGGAGATCTCACATTTGGCACTAGCCTTCGGCTTTGGTGTCTTCCCCATGATCGCGGCGGATTATTTATCACGATAGCGATAGTAGAGTCGATATGATGCCTATCGATGCCCCCAATTTCTTCGGGCTCGTCATTCTGTTTTGTGTGTTTCTTGTCGATAAGAGCCAAAAATAAAACTTCCGGCGGGTGTTAGAGACCAACAACGAAAACGAAGCAGATGTAAACTTTAGTCATTCCTTAGTCATCCGATGACATCGTTCTATACTATATGATAATCTCCGGGATGAAAAGAAGCTTTCCTATCTAATGGCTTATATTGTCTGAGCACAACTCCCAACTTCATTTGACTGTTGAGCTCTGTTGGGCTGAACTTCAGGTTGGCTGTGGTCTACTTACATCTTTACTATAGCTTAATCACGGTAATTGTCCTTCCTAAATTCATCCCCTATTTCGCTATGTTGCTAGGGCTTCTAACACCCACATCAGGTCGAGACTGATTTATGCAGCTTTGCAGCTTTTACACGGAATAATTGTCCTTTCCGCGCCATCAGCGCGTCCCATCACAATGGCACAGATTTCAACACCTCAAGATGGGCTTCAGCTTCATGCTGAGCAAGCCCCTCCATCGGACGCGTCCCAGGACTTCCTCACTGAGCTTCCAAAAGGAACACTTCATTACAAATTCAGTAGCTTGCAAGACTTGGGGAAGAAGTTGAAAGCCTTTGCTGAATCCCTTCCGGGTCAAGACGATCGAAATCCATTCCTGGTATTTTCAGGTGTACCTCCGCACCAGTTCGAAAAGTTACTCGACGAGCGTACCCCTCCAACCTACAAATTCCATTCTCTCTATAACTGGACCACAGGAGCTCTTGTACTAGAAACTATGCCTCTCCCTGCGCACGAGCGTGCTGTTAAAAGATTCCATGACCTCATCCTCCCTAAGGTACAACTCATGGGTCTAGGTGATGTTTTAGTCTGCGAAGGGTCTGGCGATCTGACATATGGGAATTTGACGAAGAGCCCAGATGACTGTTGGGGCCTAATAAATCAACCTGGACGGGCATTTGTGCCATCTTTAGTCCTAGAAGTTGGGCTTTCGGAGTCTCAAAACAAGCTGGCAATTGATGCTAGGGGGATGATGGAGCCGCAGGATTCCGAGATTGGAATTATAATCACGATTAAAATCCATCGAGAGTCTGCACGAGTCGTTATCCGAAAGTGGGAGACGGATCCTGATCAGCAACGCCCAGTCACCCGGTCTTCCCTCCGCCCCGTTCACATCACGCAGGAGATCACGATATCCCGTGCCGGAAACTCGACGACATCAAATGGTATACTCCAGATACCATTCGAAAAGACATTCTTGCGCCCTGCAGATCCCGCGAATCCTCTGGAGCAAGACTTAACATTCACGGCGCAAGAGCTTGAGGCGCTAGCGGAGTTTGTTTGGCAAAGGCAAGGATTCATGCCGTATGTCTTTCCAATTTAGTGACCTAATCTGTTCGTTATAATCCCCCCGGTTTGAAGATACTAAATTCTATTTCTCTTCAGATGAAACTGCGGGAGGCTCGTTCCGCATTTGCCTCCGCATCCCTAGAAAGCTCCCACCATCCACAGAAGGTTATTCGAATTTCGCCAGACTACTCAAATTTCCACTCTCCTACAGCCATGGTAAGATATGGGTCCTGGTATTATTAGATGGAGCTTTAAGCGCTGACTTGTACAAGCGATAGCGATCGCCAGGAAAGCATAGAAATAAATGTCGGTACGTGCTTGGGCACACTGTGCACGAAAACAAGGGGTTTTTTTGAGAGCAGATAACTCCCTGAAACAATAACATATGGAGTCTTCTTCGTTAACAGAAAGGATGCACTTAGAGGCTGAAGGAACTATGTAATTTACTTTTGAGGTAGAAATTCAGAAGGAGAAGCAGTGGTTTCTGTCTGCCATTTGTCGAGATAAGTACGAGGGTACCACCATTTAAATACTAAAGTTGTACCGACCTCACGTGATGATTACATAAAAACGTGCATTATTCATTTCCATTCTCTCATTCTCTATCATTGACCATTCTTCTTTCTCATGGATATCTGTACAGATCGACGTCCTTCTTTCGAGACTCAGGACTGTGTCCAGCTTCATAGATGTGGCAATCATCTTCTCTCAAATGATTCGATGATACTCTCTGCATCGCTACCCTTTTGAGTAGTACGGATCCTACATAAACCATGAACTCTCACCTGCGCCGCCCTCAATCTTCGATACCAATCAACGGCGCAAACGATAATGAATCCATATTCCAGTGGCCGCCAACCAGTTCAGCTATAGCATACAATTGCATATCGGTGCTTTTGAGCTACTACCTCTTGATTTACTTCGATCTCCTTCCTTGTACATTCACACAAGCCGTGTGGAATACCATCGTCTACCTTGTTCCTTCTCGGGTTATATTTGCCTTGGATAACTCTGACGCGGGTCCGGATACCGAGGAGAGCCGTTCGACCGCAGTGGATGTGACAAAACACCGGGCAAAGAGCCAAGCCATGGAGAGAATACTTGGTCTGGATAGCGCCTCTTTCTTCACCACATTTCCCCGCGCGAGGAGTTTGTCGGGTCTAGGGAATTTGTTAGGGTCGAAGGATAACCCGCCGGGGCTTGGGAACTGGGACAACTCTTGCTATCAGAATAGCATTATCCAAGGCCTTGCGTCGCTGCACTCCGTGGATGCGTTTCTTAAAAATAATATCGAGGAACTTGGCGAAAAAGGGCTGCTTTCAACACATGCTGCATTGACGGAAATTATCGCAAAGCTAAACGATCCAGCGAATTCTGGACAGAAATTGTGGACCCCGTTGGATCTAAAGTCGATGAGCAGCTGGCAGCAACAAGATGCGCAGGAATATTTCTCGAAGGTGGTTGAGCAACTGGATAAGGAAGTTCAACAAGCTTCGAAAGGAAGAACCAGTGACCTGGGGTTAAAGGCTTTTGAGTCTCGGGAGGAAGCGATTCGGATGTCTTTAGATTCTGGATCTTCAAAAGGCAGCGAATTAGACACTGGTTCGGGAGAGCAGCCAATTAAACCGCAGACCACAGAATCAAACTCGCCGGCCCGGAATCCCCTCGAAGGTTTACTTGCCCAACGAGTTGGATGTATGAAATGCGGCTGGGCGGAAGGGCTCTCTTTGATCCCTTTCAATTGCCTCACCGTTCCTCTCGGTGGGAGTTGGGAGTATGATGTTCGAGATTGCCTCGACGATTACACAAACTTGGAACCAATAGAAGGTGTGGAATGCGCGAAATGTACACTCTTACGAAATAAGGACCAACTTGAACGACTATTAACACAAATTCATTCTGATATGCAAGTGGAAGGTGAAGGTAGTCCTCCAGGATTATCAGAAGCTCTGAAGAACTCGGCTGAAACTCGATTGAAAGCAGTGGAAGAGGCATTAGACGAAGAAGCGTTCTCGGAGGAGACACTGTCTAAAAAATGCCATATCCCATCTCGAAACAGGGTAACATCGACAAAATCCAGACAGGCAGTCATCGCAAGAGCACCGAAGTCTCTGGCTATTCACGTGAACCGAAGCCTTTTTAACGAGATGACAGGCGCACAGACCAAAAACTACGCGGACCTCAGGTTTCCCAAGATCCTTAATCTAGATGAGTGGTGTCTGGGGGCAAAATCTAGCTATCAAGAGGGGAGTGCATCTGAACTTTGGGGTATTAATCCTTCGGAATCCATGCTTCCTAGCCCAGGCGCAAGCGTTGAACCCCTAAACAAACACTATGAGCTCAGGTCCGTGATAACGCATTACGGTCGACATGAAAACGGACACTATATATGCTATAGAAAGTATCCTGTTGAGTTGTTTCCCGCAACTTCTCCCGGAATAGTCCCCGACTCGGAAGAGAACAAAGAACCGTTGGAGCGGTGGTTCCGACTTAGTGATGATGATGTCTGTGTTGTCAACGAGAGCGACGTCCTTTCCCAAGGAGGGGTTTTCATGCTCTTCTACGAAGCGATTGAACCGTCAGCGCCATTTGCCAATGCGTCGGAGCCTATTGAAGCTACCGACTCGGTCCATGCTAGCACGAATTCGACGGAAGTCTCGGAATCCCTAGTCGGTACATCCGATACCTCAATGGAAGAAGAAGTGCCAACAGATGTCAAATCAGATATAGACGAACCAGAGAAGCCTAGCACGTCGGTTTCTGGTAGCTTTTTCACTACAGAAGAAGAACGTGTCTCGTCCCCAGGTTCAGAAACCTCAGAAGGAGACGTCTCTCTGCACCAGAGTCAGAACCCCACGAGTTCGCGGCCTCCTAACGGGATCACCCCTGTTATGCGAACGTCCACGAATACAGATACGGGTCCAGAGTCACATCACGCTCGGGATGCTCTGTCGCCATCAATGGTGAAGGCGCTTTAACCAAATTTTATTATCTATCCCTATGCTTTGATGTTGCTCTTAGATTGACTGGCTTTGGCGCATTCACTATTGATACCCAGGTGGGAGGCTTGCATATTGGCTTCTAGATGGCGTCCGATTTTCGCGCTTTGACTGCTTCAATCATGTACTTTTGCGTTTCTTTCAATATGGCGTTGTGGAAATGTATACTTTTTCGACTTTCAGGGGTGCTTTTCTTTCCCGTCATTTCCAAGCGTTGATGAACCTTGACGTGCCATGTATTCATAAATGTATCTTTAAGGCGTGTAATATTAATTCCTTATCCTGCCTGCCCGACCATCGATGACTGATCATTGCTGCAACAACCTTCTGTAACAACGAGGAAGCCGCCAAACGCCTTCGCTAATATCCGTATAATATAAACACAACCATAAACTTATAGCCTAGCACCAGACCCAACCGAGCGAAAGCTCCTAAGTCAAAACACTCCCGCCCTCGTCATTATATCCCGAAACTGATCCAACGTCACCCCATTCTGCACACTATCCCCGCCATTCCCAGTCCTGATCATATTCCTCAGCATATCATCGCCCACATCCTCCTTCAAATCTCTCGCCACCCTCCTCAGATGCGAGATATTAATCGGACCATCCCCTCCACGCGTGAAGAGGCGATATGCGCTCTCTATTTCTTCGGAAATGGATTCTGAGGTGCGGGCGTGGAGTTTCATGGCGCAGAGGGAGAGGAAGGGTTTGTAGGTTACAATGTTGGAGGAGGTTGGATCGAGGGCGGAGATTATGGAGTTTAGTTCGGCAGTGTCTTTTGGTGGGAGGCCGAGTGCGCTACGTATGTTCCGTTAGTTCTTTTACTGGCGGGGAGGGAAGTAAAGCGAAGTGATGCGGTCTCTCATACATCAGTGCCTTCCGGACATCCTTTGTTGGAATGACGCCTTCCTTTTCATCTTCGTAGTCCTCGTCTTCTATACAGAAGAGGTGAAAAGCTTCTTTGATTTCGGCTTCTTCTTCGCCGGAGATATCGTTCTGTTTCGCAAGTTTTGATTGGCGCGCTTTCTTCTCTTTTGGGGGTGCTGCAGCAGCTCCGGATCGGGTGCGTTTTGGAGGCTGGTTTAATTCGTCAGTAGGTATAAAAATTGATGCAAGAGGGGCTTTGTGAAGGTTTATTTACCATTTTCAAGTTGTGATGAAGGTATTCACACCTGCAGGAACCTGTGCCCTAAGCTCCTTTGTTGACCGGCTCTTTGAGAAGATTGATAAATGACATGTGACGTCCTGTACATAAGTTTTGTCAAGATTCGGAAGTGGGTCCGGGTTCGGCTCAAATCTTATCAGTTTTAGCTCCCGCAGAGCCGCTAGCCGCCAGGACAAA
Organism: Arachnomyces sp. KDTOL00113; assembly: GCA_949709995.1. NCBI lineage: Eukaryota > Fungi > Ascomycota > Eurotiomycetes > Onygenales > Arachnomycetaceae > Arachnomyces > Arachnomyces sp. KDTOL00113. The sequence continues at coordinate 2,612,519 of OX453237.1, forward strand.
CGTCATCTTTATTTTGGGCGTTGACGTGGTGTTCGATGCCTGATAAAGAAAACATTTCCATAAAGTTCTAGGTAAATGATGGATTTGCCCCTTCTCTGAGCTTTATAAGATCTCCTCCAGGCGCGCTTCTTTGCAAACAACAATCTTCAAAACACCTAGACTCCCGACAATCCGTTCTGGGCTTTTAAACATGGATATTGAACTGTATGTTTATGATCTCTCACAGGTATGCGCATATCTCAACCGCTCTTATCAGGGCAGGGCCAAGCTAACCATGGATACTTATGTAGGGACTCGCCCGAAGTGTATGTCCGATCCTCCCTCTCGACGAGCTATTTTCCCAGAACTGACCGATCTAGTATTCGGTCGCTCTCACAGGAACCCAGATCGATGCCATATACCACACCTCCGTCGTCTTCGACGGGGTAGAGTACTTCTTTGGCCGCGGGATTCACCAAACGGCCCCGGGAACATCACACCATGGGCAGCCGATGGAGAGGATTAAAATGGGGAAGACGGAACTTCCAAAGGATGTAATCAATGAGTATCTGGTGTCCCTGGCAGAAATCTATACTCAGGAGGTATGTAGCTCCCTTTCACGACCTAATTAAGACACCAAGTGCTAATCATATGGATCTAGTCGTATGACCTTTTCTTACACAATTGCAACAACTTCTCTCACGATCTTTGCATGTTTCTCCTTGGGAAGGGAATCCCGGAACATATCAAGAACCTCCCTCAGACCTTCCTTAATACCCCTTTTGGCCAGATGATGAAACCTTATATCGATGGTGCTCTCCGCGGAGTTACACAGGGCCCCCCTACAGGCGTCCCTACGCCAAATCGGCCTCCCGCTACTCCTGCAGCGGCGAACAACTCAGCAGGGCAATCTAGAGCGCTTGAACAGCCAGTAAAACCCACGACCTTGCAAGGGAAAGTCCACAACGTTTCGACACTTCGCCAGCTGGATAGTTTACTCTCCGCTGCGTCAAATTCCTGCGCAGTCATATTTTTCACATCCGCTACATGCCCGCCGTGCAAGGTATTATATCCTGTGTATGACGACCTCGCCGCAGAAGCCGGTGATAAGGCCACACTTATCAAGGTCGATGTCAGTAGTGCATATGACATCGGCTCAAAATACCAAGTCACCGTGACACCTAGTTTCATGACGTTCCTTAAAGGGGAGAAGGATACTGAGTGGAAAGGAGGCAGGGAGCGCGAGCTCAGGAATAATATCAACTTCCTTATACAGATGGCCTGGCCTGTTCACCCGCACGTTCGATTACGGCTTCCAAGCTTGCAGCGAAAGGTCTCCAGCTATGTTACGTATAAGAAACTGCCGCCTCTTGATAAGCTCGCCCAAAAATTAGAACCGTATGCGGCGGATCCCGCGATTGTGGAACTTGTTCAATTTGTCAAGTTAAGGAAAGAGTCGAGCCCAGCCGAGGCAGTTGTTCCCAATTTACCAACCCTCGCCAACTTTGTCCAAGGGCAGTTCGACATAATTCCAGCCGAAACGCATTTCGCACTTATAGATTTATTCCGGATTGCATTCCTTGATCATAGAATATGTGATTCCTTCGCCACGGAACCGGATCACAAAACTCTGCTGAAGCTACTATCACGGACCGATAATATGTCCAATTGTCCCTATAATCTACGCCTTGTGATGCTGCAGCTCGCATGCAACCTCTTTACATCATCTCTCTATCCGGATCAAATCGTGTCGCACGATCAACTCCGCCAGACTTACATAAATCTCGCTGCGTCTTGTATACAAGATTTCCGTTCAAATATCCGCGTTATTGCTGCGTCGCTTGCCTTTAACCTTGCAGCATTTAACCACAATGAGAGATTCGCGGGGCGGCCGGACAGATTATCGGAAAATGACCAGGTTGAGCTTGCCGCTGTGCTACTAGACGCTATCCAGAATGAAAATGAGAGCGTGGAGAGCCTTCATGGCCTTTTGTTAGCGTTGGGTCTGCTGGTCTATTCTGCGCCTATTGATGGGGCTGTTGTAGATCTGTGTAAGGCCATGGGAGCTGCTAGTATTACCCAGGAGAAAGAGAAGATCGAAGCTTTGGCAGGTGAACCGCTTCTCAAGGAGATTGGGCGGGAGCTTTTTGGAAAAGGTCTGGTGGATAAATAGGAGTAGGCAGGTACTATATTTTCGGGGAGTTGATGTTAGATTTTACGATATACAGCCATTACATTATCCGCCGATACGCGTAGCACGGAGTAGAATGGAAAGTAAAGCATCAGTCGTATCAGTTTTGGGAATGATAACGCTAACCGCCTCTAAATTATGATAGAACATTTTTTGGGTACCTAATATCAGTGGGGATTGATTGGCGCCCTTGCCGCCCCGATTAAATATATACGGATACCCCTAGACTCTCCGTTCCAAATCCTCAGTGTACATTTACTTCCTCCATTGGCCTTTCCTACTGAACTTAGCTTCCTGCTCTCGAGATAACGGGAAATTATATATTACTAGAGATCTTAACTCTCCATCTGTTCAATTCTGCCGTCCTGTTTCAGCTCTAGCGTTCAAAATGAAGCCTTCACCGTCCATTTTTCGATTAGGGCAAGTTCTCCAGGGAAAGCTAGGCAAATACATCATTTCTGCAGAGGTTCAAGAGACTGTCTGGTTCGCAAGGTGAGTTTGTGAATTCGTAGTATTTGAACAGCATATATGCTCATATATCCAGGAATCACATCAATGAGACTGTCGTTATCAAGAGCGTTCAAGGACATCCTCGTGTTACGAATGAAACAGGCGTTCTTAAACGCTTTCATCGTTGTTCGCCTTACCTTCGACCCTTGGTTGATGAGATTGAAGGGACGTCAGATTCAACAATCGTTTTAAAACATCTTGATGATCACCTACTCAATGCTTCAATCAAAAGAACATTGAATCGGAATGAACTGAAATATGTTGCCCGACGTATTCTCGGAGCCCTGAAAGTACTTCATGAAGATGGTTATGTTCACACAGGTATATTCCTTACTCACACTGACTTCAATCCTTCTACTCAATGTTGCTGAAGCTAAGGAATAAGATGTCAAACTCGATAATGTCCTTGTAAACTACCGAGAAGATGATAGTGATATACGATTCTCAGATGTTCAACTCGGCGACCTTGGTGGTACATATCCTTCAGATTCAAAATATGCCAAAGAAGGAACTCCAGTTGGCGCTCCTATGTGGACGAGCCCAGAAGTGATCATGGAAACTCCTTGGAATACTGCAACTGATATCTGGTCATTTGGGACAGTGGTAAAGCTATAATTCGACCCCGAAGTGTGAAACGAAATGTACTAAAACCCTTTTTCAGCTTATAAGCCTTATCTACGGCGGTAACTTCAACCTATTCCGTCCCCGAACCGTCTCATATGATCATGAGGAGTACGGATTGGAGGTTCTTAAGCGTCAGTTTCAATACTTCGGTCCATTCCCCGGGAAATACGATGAAATTGCTAGCCAGGAGACTGTTCGAGCTATTTTGTATCTCATGCAGGAGATCCCTAGAACAAAGACAACGCCGTTTAATAGGACGGTTGAAGAAGAAGTGTGCGCGAAAGATAAGGATTTCATTGGAAAAATCATGATGATGGATTGGAGGGATAGGCCAACGGCAAATGAGCTTCTGCAAGATGAATGGTTCGAAGAAGGTATGTAAGAAGTCGAGTAGGAGTTGGTCACCAGCTATCTTTCAATGTATAGCAAACGATGCTGGTTTGCCCGGTATAGGAGGTTACAATTGCCTCATGAACCACATTCATATCAACATTTCAATCCTAAACGTCTCCATCCGAATGGGTCAACATTTCGACAGCTTTGGAAACTTAGATACCCCAGCCTATGGTCCAAAATCTTTGACCATTGTGCCATCTCGACCATGCGAGACGCATTCGAAGAACGATATGTCCTTTAGGTCGTTGTTTCTGAGGACGAATGGGAACAGATCATCACCGCAGCTCAATACATTCTCTGGGGCGGGTCAGAACTGATCCAGCATGTTTTCTCCCCGAATTAACTGAAGACAACCCAAGATGGAAAACCGGCCTATAGTGCTTCAGTGAACAATGTAGAGAGATTGCTAAAAAGGTTGGACCATTTTGACATGTATTCGAGGCTGCCGCGTATCTGGGTTCATGTTACGGCTTCAATTTTAAGAATTCAGAAAACCACGTCGGAGACATTTGCTCCCTTGTCCAGCTCATTCGCATCTCTCCGTAGCTTATCAGCCCGGATTCCCCCGAAAGCGGTTTCCATCCTCTTCTTGCTCTCGAGATTGGCCAGATGCTTGAAGGTAACCGGACCAAACTCTCCGTTCAAGAATTGGGGAAAGAGCAGAATGTCATAGCAATTAAGCAAGTCGATCAAAATTTAAGAGAAGCTGACCCTGGCATCAAAGATCATTTTCGACGACAATTCAACCATGCAGAGAGATGGAGAAAGATGGACTGAGTGACAAGAGTGAGAAATTGTAAATAGTAAATGTCATTTCAAAGTTGCCCTGGAAACGAGAACGTCACGTGGCTTGTTGAAATGCGTCAACCCCCCCAATAACCGGATTTGGAAAAAACAAAACAATTCGGCCAATCAATCGTCATTTGTTTAGAACAACAAGAAATCCCGTTTCTTCTGTTGAACCACACAATAATTGAATACAAACTTGTATGCGATTTGAAGTTCAATCCACATCCATCTTAACTAAATAAAACCGTCGTCCTGACTATCACTCCAAAGGGAATAAACCGAACAAATGTGGCGTGCATGATCCTCCGCTGAGCGAATCTCAACGAGCACTGGTCTCGAAAAAACAGCGAGAACCCGCCCCACCGCCCGATCCATCGCGCATCCAGCGGAATTGGGCCTAGCACAAGGACCATCGGTCTTGTAAAAAAAAAGAAAATAACAGCTAACAAAGAAAAAACATAAACAATTTACATTACATGTACCAACATCTTCTCCGCCGACAACAGGACATTATCTGTCAGATCGTGCACCTCTTGAAGAACGACAGCGGAACAACAATGGCGTTGGATCCTCGCTTCTACAGCAGCATTGAGCAGCAGCACGGTACGAGTCCGACCTCGTCGTATATGTCTGGTGGTGCGGGTGGTTATCATCAACATCCTGGGTTTTCGTCCCCGTCTGCGTCGAAGAGTAGCGCTGCGAATACCGGGTTTGGGAGTCCTTCTGCTGCGGCGGTGCCGTCTTCGGCTTCGAGTCCGTCGTTAAGGTCGAGGGAGAGTGTGGTTGTTCCGATGGATAGGGAGAATGGAGCGTCGAGTGCGGCTGGGGGTGGGAATGTTAGGGTTGTCGTGAGGGTGAGAGGGTTTTTGCCCAGAGGTATGTCGCTGTGCTTCATAGTTTGTCTACGACCTCGGAGCTAGAGGTCGTCTTTAGCTTCAATGGTATACTAACAAAGTGACTCTATATAGAGATCGAACGTTCTGCACAATGCCTCATCACTATGGATCCCAAAACGCAGATGACAAAACTCCTAGCTCCCATGTCAGAAAGCGGAAGTATGCGATCCTATGGTCGAGGAAAATCCATTGAAGAGAAGAAGTTCACCTTCGACAATTCCTTTTGGTCCTTCGATAAATCAGACGAGCACTATGCGCAACAAGAAGATGTTTACAATTGCCTCGGGGAGGAGTTTCTCGACCACAATTTCGAAGGATATCATACCTGCATCTTCGCATACGGCCAAACCGGATCGGGCAAAAGTTATACGATGATGGGATCTGCGGAACAGCCCGGGTTAATCCCACGTACCTGCGAGGACTTGTTTCAGCGTATCGAGAGCTCACAGTCTCCGGATATCAGCTACAGCGTTCGGGTCTCATACTTTGAGGTTTATAACGAGCATGTGCGCGACCTACTCGTCCCTCGTTCAGATACCCCATACTATCTCAAGATCCGCGAGTCACCGACTGAGGGCCCATATGTCAAAGACTTGACCGATGTCCCGGTGAGAAGTTATGCTGAGATCATGCGCCTCATGCGCAAGGGAGACACAGTGCGAACCACGGCTAGTACCAAGATGAACGACACCAGTTCGCGGTCACACGCAGTCTTCACCATCATGCTGAAGCAGATTCATCATGATCTCTCCACGGATGAGACGACAGAGAGAACTGCACGCATTCGGCTCGTTGATCTTGCTGGCTCGGAGCGTGCGAAGGCAACAGAAGCGACCGGCCAGAGATTACGTGAGGGTTCGAATATCAACAAGTCCCTGACTACTCTTGGACGAGTTATTGCCGCTTTGGCAGATCCGAAGAGTGGCAGACAGAATGGTCGCAAGAGCAAGGATGTGATTCCCTACCGTGACTCTATCTTGACTTGGTTGTTGAAAGATAGCCTGGGCGGGAATTCGAAGACAGCCATGATTGCCTGTATCGCACCTTCGGATTACGATGAGACCCTCTCAACTCTTCGTTACGCTGACCAGGCTAAGCGGATCCGTACCCGTGCTAAGGTTAACCAAGATTCTGTCTCCGCTGCCGAGCGTGATGCGCAGATTGCAGAGATGGCGGAAACTATCCGTACCTTGCAACTCAGTGTTAGTCAACAGGCCGGTGTTACCAGACGCGAGACCGAGATTCAAGACGAAAGACTTGAGGAATATCAAAGCCAGGTGGAAAAGATGCAGAGACTCATGCAAGAGACTCGGCAGGTTAGCGATTGCAAGATCCGACAGCTCCAGACAGAAAACGACGCTCTAAGACTTCATCTTAAACTAGCACTTGAAAGTCTCAAGAATCCCATCCCGCCTGTCCAAGTCCCCAAGAATAAGAGCAGGAAAACTAGCTTAGCTTCTGTTCCGGAGACTGAAATCGAGGAGGAGGATAAGGAGAACACCTCTCCACCTCCTGAGCCGGAGTTGATCTGGGATGAAGAGGACAACACCAGCCCGGAAGCTAGCGAATATGAAGCTCTCGAAATGCAAAACAGGATGGAGGATCTACTTCAAGACTTGGGCTTGTTCCGTAGAAAGGTTGCAGATGACCATGAGAGGTTCGGTATAAAAAGACAGCCGATGGATGAACACAGGGAGAAGAAAGTGCTTGAGGAACTTGTTATCAATCAATGAGAGTGAGGGATTAAGGATACTGGAAGGAGTCATATGGGAAGGATACACAGGTGTGGAAAGTAAGCAAGGAGCTATGGATCAAGGCGTTTACTCTGGGTCTCCTATTTGCATGTTGGGTGTCTTTTCTCACGATGGTGTTGGTGATAGGTATGGGGTTGATGCACTTCGTCCTGTTTGTCAATGAAGATAGCCAGCCATCAGATTGTTTGCTTTCTGCCCAAAAAAACTGTTAATTCTTCGAAATAATAATGAATACAATGTCTATCTGCACTCATCATCGTTTATTTAATGAATATTCGGGTAAAGACTGAAAAATGGATTGGTGCCCCGGTATTCTTTGTTTGCGGCAGTATCCAACCAGCCAGTTGGCTGAGAAAGGGATCATTCCTTCATCATCAGATCCAGTGAATGCCTTAGAAACAATGAATAAAAGCCTCGTAGATTATTTTTAGTATTCTTCTCTGACCTTTCTTCATCTTCCTCACACCGTTGTTGATGCCATGAATAGAACCCCTTTTTTGATCCATCTTGCACTTGCACCGATTAGCGTCCGAGATGGCAGCTTTTTTTGCAGTGCTGACGTCGAAGCTCAGGGCTAAATTGTTCCGGAAGAAAGATCGCCAGAGAGTGACTCAACAACCCACCCCAAAGATACCAAAGAACGAACAACCAGCAAATGCGATCCATGAACTCGGTTCTCCAGCAACACCAATCCTTAAAACAATGACTCCTTCTCAGAACCCGGAGACGGAATCTGCGGTCGCATCGACTTCCACTGCAAAAGAACCCACTCAACCAAACCCTCCACCAACAAACCCATCACCAAACCCGACTCCGAACTCCGACGCTCCAGCTGCTACTCCAACAACCGATCAGAAACCACAAGCGAATGGCGCCTCAATGCCTTCCAAAACTCCAGAAACTCAAGATAAGCCTGATGGTGCCGGAGAGGGGGAGAACTTATCCCCTGCGGAACTGAAGAAGCGAGCAAAGGCCGAGAAGGCAGCCCGACGAGCGAAGGTGAAGGCCGAGAAGGAAGGGCCGTCTGCCGCACCGCAGCAGCAACCACAAACACCGCAAGCGAAGAAAGGAGCTGCGTCTACAAAGGATGGAGTTACAGGGCAATCTCAAAAGAATGTAGATGCGGGAACGAGTTCAAAGGGACAAAAACAGCCTGGGTCGACAAAGCAGTCGCAAATGCGCCGTGGGTCTGTTCATGGGAGTATCAGTGCGACGGAACCGAAGAAGAAACGGTCGGATGATAAGAATGTTGCTGTTTTCGGCCATTTGTATGGGCAGCCGCGACGGACTACAATTGCGGGGGCTGGAAAGGAGGTGCATCCCGCCGTGTTGGCGTTGGGTTTGCAGATGAGGGATTATGTGATTTGTGGGAGCAATGCGAGGTGTATTGCTACGCTTCTAGCTTTTAAAAGGGTGAGTTTTTATCCGTGTGTCCGTGGAAAGGATAGTCGCTGATTGTATGAATAGGTCATTGATTCCTATACAACTCCTGTCGGAACGTCGCTGGCCCGTCACTTGACAACCCATCTTTCACACCAGATTACATACCTATCTACGTGCAGACCACTGTCCATCAGCCAGGGCAATGCGATTCGCGCGCTGAAGCTATCCATATCTTCCATTGACCCCTCGGTCCCCGAGGAGACTGCGAAGACAGATCTCTGCGATTTTATCGATAGCTTTATTCGGGAGAAGATTACAGTCGCCGATCAAGTGATCGCAAACAGCGCAGCACAGAAGATCAACGATGGCGACGTCATTCTTACTTTTGCGTGTAGCTCTATTGTCAAGAAGACTATATTAACTGCTCACAGCCGGGGGAAGAAATTCCGGGTAATCGTGATTGATTCCCGCCCACTTTTTGAGGGAAAGAGTCTTGCGCGTACTCTTGCTAATGCTGGTATCCAAGTCCAATACTCACTCACTCATGCGATTAGCCATGCGGCCAAGGACGCGACAAAGGTTCTACTCGGAGCGCATGCCATGATGGGGAATGGACGTTTATACTCCCGTGTCGGGACCGCTCTGGTCGCTATGTCTGCGAAAGAACGCGCCGGAGGAGCCGAGATACCCGTCATCGTATGTTGCGAGACCGTCAAATTTACCGATAGAGTCGCGCTCGACAGCATTGTTGTCAACGAGATCTCAGACGCAGACGAGCTCGTGATTTCCCAACCGCAGGCGCAGATTACAGGTGCCCCTGCGTCAAAACCCGCTACCACTGCAGATGCAGGCGCAAAATCAAAATCGGCCAAGGCTGAGAATGGACCTACGGGACCCGAAACTGGCCTAGCTACGACGTCACCGCTGCAGGATTGGAGAGATACACCTAATCTTCAACTCCTCAATATCATGTACGATGTTACGCCCGCCAAATATCTGGATATGGTCGTCACAGAGATGGGCAGTTTACCACCTAGCGCTGTTCCGATCGTTCATCGCATGAGCACCAACTCTTGAGGCACAACGACTTATAGATTAAAAGTTTCTACGAAGAATACAAAAGAAATATCTATACCCAATCTTCGCAACTCTTTTATAGAAAAAGGGGTAAACACATTTTGTGTCGCAAGAAGAGAAGAAGAGGGGCAAAAATTACCGAGGCTAGAAAATTTTTCTTCAAGACATCCCACCCTTGGAGGGGTATTTTCTATGCGCATTTATGGAGACGGAGAAAGGAAGATCTGTGTTTCCTCGAGGCTAGACTAGGGCTGCTTGTGGGGAGGGCTGTAGGAATAATCTTTCTTTCTTAATCATTAGATTGGAGGCGTTTCGGGTCGGAATTACATGGCTGGTGACACTTTTTTCTTCTTCTCGTCAACAAAAGCGGAAATGGATCTATTTCAAGGATATCTACTTTCTACGCGGGTCTTTCTGTTCTGCTCTTTTATGCGTGGGTTTCACGTCTTTCCACCCCCTCTGCATGTTTCTTTCTTTCCGGGTTTTACTACGTCTTTGCGATTGTTCCATGGGAAAGGGGGAGATTCGGGATATGTATTGTAGGGTCGGGCTCTCGTAGCATCTTCTAGTTAGTTTTTCTTTCCTCCCAGTTGCGAAATGGCAGTCTTTAATATCTCAAACCCTTCGGAATTCGTTTGTCGCTCTAGAGAAGTCACCAACTGCTGCAGCTGTTAGGAGGTCATGTGGAATCGTTGGAAGGAAAAGTAACGGAGAGAGAACAAGGGTGTTGGATTTCGGCGTTCTTTTGTATCTTTTCTTCTTTCCGTTGTAAAAAAAAGTCCCTTTCCCATAAAGCAACGCTGTAGGAATCGAATCCCCCCTAGAACAATGTCCGCTTCGAACCTTTCCTAGTCCATAACATCCATATTCGTCCTCCCACCCTTCACTCTAGAAAAAAAAAGAACTCGGGAACCGCGCGCATCGTGTGGAGGAATGAATCATCGGTGCTGTTGGGTGGGTGGAGGTGTTAGCATCCATTGTCAATCCTGACTACTCGGTTTCCCTCCATGGTCTGCCCGCAAGTATGTAGTTCCTTGCAGAGATGCCGCATTTCCTCCCTTCTCCTATAGACCGTCCTGGGGAATGATAGAATCGCCATACCTTAACGAAGCCGATGTCCTGGCTCTTCTCTCTGAAGCACTGACGGCAGATGTTCAGGCCGTATTTCCGGATGAGACCGGCCTTGTGGGTGCAGACGCGACTGTAGAATATCGATGTTAGCCCCTTGTTCGTTTAAAGGTTCCTCCATTTGTGACAGTCCAATCTCCTCTCCTCTTCTATCTCTGTTTCAATAATCAATTCCGGCGCCTTTGTGATCCAACTCTTTCTCCATTCATGTAGACACGGAACATGCGTGCATGTGTCCTGCATCATATGCCCCTTTCCATCCACTCCACCAGCCAAAATTGGACACTAGAGAAACAGATAGGTATCGTACCATTCGCGGGAGCCCTTGCCATAGGTGCGTGGGCGCGAGTACCAGACCGATTCGTGCGACATCTTGACGTTGGATTAGAGGAGCTATTATCGAGAAGACAAGGAAACGTCAGTCTTTAACCCCAGTTCAATGCAAAAGAAAAGTTGCTAGCAGCACTAAACACAGAAGAGAAGGCCGGAGTATTTACCTTCGAAAGTCCGGAGCGAGAAAAGGGTCGTGGTAGTCGGTGTCGTTGAGGTGGATTGTCGATATCGAAGAATTGAGGTTTGGCAGCTCTTCTTTTTTTGGACTGGGAGTTTCTGTGTGCGAGTGCCAAGACCTTGTTTTGGCGGGTGTGGGATATAAGCGATGACGCTAGTGTTGATTTGGGTTAGTGTGAGCTGACAGTCTTGGCAAACATGACATCGAGATGGATGATGGGAAACGTCGAGATTCATGGGAAGATAAGTTGTCGAATTGAGAGGAATTCCGATTTACCTAGTTATTCTTTACTACACGGGGTGATGCTGTAGCGACTCTGCAGTGACAGTAGAATCTGCCGTTTACAACTACACCAGACCTCTAAACATAGATCCCGAATAAACAGAACGACCTCTGAAGCTTTGGAAAGATGGTATATTCCCTACACAACTAATTCCTAAACGCTCTACTTCTAACAAAACCAAACAAACAGTCCAAAGACTCTTCCCCAAGTCACATCCACTTCCACCAGCCGCGCCTGGCGGACGTCTTCGAGGATTTCACGCGACCACATACCTCCCTCTTCTCCAACCTCGCAGGAAACGCCAACTCCTCACCAGTAACGGTCCCCTCTTATCTACCTATTGAAGAAATATACGTACCGCCTCAGTATCAGCCTCTTAACCCGGAAGATGAAGACGACGTTGTGCCCGACCAGCACGCCGCGTTTGGGATCACAAGAGCCATGGATGGAAGTCGAGAGGTTATCTGGCGGGATTTCGGGCTGGATGAGCTAGCGAGGGGTGCGAGGAGAGGTGTCAACGTGGACAACAGTAAGCCGAGTGTTAAAAAGGCTGGGGAATTGATGGGTGGGAGGCGGGTTACGTGTCTTCGATGAGAAGAGTTGCTCCTTCTTCAAGGATTGGGAATAGGCGTTGAATGGTGGATATTGGGAGTTAGTTTAGGCATGGACATGGAGTTCGGCAAGAGACGAGACAATTGGAGTCGGTATTCTGCATCCCTCCATGGGATTTTTTCCCTGTTACTCATTTTACTCGTCTGCTGAGACAGATACCCAATTTCAAATGATTATTGTTAAGTTTTGGAATCACTCTAGGTTAGGTGATTTCTAAAGGAGCTTTTTGAGAGACCAGACAATCATTATACTTAGATTCTGGTAATATCAACTCTCGCTCTCTCCCATATCTTATGCATAAGTTGTTTCTCTTCACGTTCTTCATCCGATATTTCCCGTGGACGCAATGTCATTTGTGCAAAGGTACCGGGAGCTTTTCGTTTTGATAGCGTGCCGGGGTTGATGACAAGAATGCTATCTACCACCTGTGAACCATAGATTAGCTTCGATGCCATGTTTACTTGGCTAGGACACTAGAGCTTACCTTGACAAAAGGTGGTAAAAGGCTAGGAGTGATCAGTATATCGGGGCGCACGGTCCACCACTCTCCCAGCTTCAGGTAGCTCAAGTCTAGCATCGCGCCTGTTGCTAAACCGCCCTCGGCGCCCGATTTCGGCAGATTTTCTCGAGCCGACGGAGGGAAAAGCGGTGAAAAGTGCCGCTGTTCGATGAGATATCGCGGTAGTCTTGTGAGCAAGTTACCTTCCACCGGTTTTCCACCAATGACCTCCTCCCTTCGAAGCTCATATAGGACGTCATGAGAGCACATTCCAACGACCGTTTCATTAAGGGATAATGTTACGGGATTCGAGACAAGCCGAACCTGCTTAGGCAGACCGAGCTCCTTTCTATGAAACTGCTCTTGTGGCCAGGACACGTGTTTGCTCGCCGCATCACGGACAGAGGGTACAAGGAAAATCGAAATGCTAGGTACGGCAGCAGCCAATCGTTGCAGTGGCCCTGTGATGCAGTAGCGAAAAACTGTCGAAAGGTTCGCCGTGTCTGGGTCAAAGTTTTTGGACTCCGGGAGATCAAAGTCTCCAGATGCGATAAGTGGATGTTCTAAATCAAGGAAAGGGCCAAGCAAAACCAGAGTATCGGCGTACTCTTCAGCAGCTTTTTTGCATAGTGCTTTCAGGGGTTCGAAGTTAAGATTGTCGTCGGCAGTATAAGGACCGGATCCAATGATGTAATTCAGTGGATGCTGGTCATCCGTGCCACCGAGTCGCTCATTAATAGTACCGAATGTTGCTGGAGACGAAGTTGGGGGTGGAAGGAACGGGGGAGGAAGGAATTCTGAAACCGAAAAGTATTGCCCAGAAGCATTGATTCCCTTGACAGCAATGATCTGTCCAGGGAAGAGGTGGACTGATGGCAAAGAATCGACCTTGAGTGGCACGCGCAACCCAGCACCGGTCCGCCTGGATGTCTCGAGAACAAGCGAAGCTGTATTGAGTTTGCCCTCCAAGCTATCCGAAGCAAGTCTCCCTACCGCGATAATCTCACTCGTACTTTGATTTGCTGCGTTGCCAAAGGGGGTATCCTCTTGGCTGTAATGCTTCTGAAAGACGGCAGTGAACTCATCTATCCGATCATCTAGAACCTCTGACGCTTCAGACTGTCGCATCGCCATCGGCCTATATTCGAACTTCTTCATATCGGTATTTGCGGAAGGTTTTATACGGGGTTCGGGGAACGGAGCGATTGGCGCATCTGGTTTTTCTAGATGAGGATTAAGAACTTCGGTCACTTGGCCGCTATTTTGGCGTTCGGAAAATGGAACTGTTCTGTTGTATAAAAGTCAGGGGGAAAGGTTTATAAATCATTGGCTTCAAATGGTCATACTGTGGGACGTCTGTTGCTCCATTTGTCGGTCTTTGGGGTGTCTTGAAGCCTCCCGGGGAAGTATTGTTCTCCCCCCTTCCAATCTTTGCGGCTAGCGGGCTATCAAAGTCGGCTTTGCGCTTTCCAGCAGTTCCGTTATTACCCTTCGAAGGGCGAGAGCTAGGTGTCGTCGGATTTAACCCATCGATCCTGCGACCTCTTAGCTTGAAGTGTCATTTCAGTGGGAAATTCGTTCAAGACATACATTCCGAAGATATCATCATTGTTCATAGCTGCTCTAGGTGTAGCTCTGGGTGTAGCTCCAAGTCCTCCGCGTTTGTCCGTACTCCGCAAATGGGCTTTGCCTCGACTTTCCCGCTCCAGGATATCCTGGACATCCTTTTTAAATGCCCTGACTGTGTCCAGATCCATCTTCATCTCCTCCGAGCCCATCTTCAAGGTGTATGACTCCCATTTGTAAAACAATTCCTGCGGGGATATCGAGTGGAATCGAAGAATTGACCGCAGCTCGTTTAAAATATCTTTTGGCAGCCCTTGGGGGTACGAGGCCGTAAAAAGCTCATTGAGCTCTTCTGTGGTGTCCTCCATATTTGATAGACGTATATTTCAAATTGGCTATGATACCTCGATAGTATGGTGTTGGGTGAATGCTGTTGAACTGCGGGAAGGGAAATCATGAAGCTCTGGAGTTTTATGGAAAACGCGTTTGAACGCGACATCACGCGTCTGACTTTCTGCCAAGACTTTTTATCGATCAGATCTCGGTAGATCGGCCCCTTTTTTATCCGAGATCTCCAGGTAGCTTTGGGTCGATTGCCGATTGGCTCTTATGTTCACCGCCTTAGATTTCAACTTTTTGAGCATCAACAAATTCATACCGCCAGAGTCCGAAGAAACATCTTGGTCTCGGATTCCTTCAAGGCTTCAGATCGATCCAGAACGCTCTACAGCAACAATGACAGATTCCCAAGATCAAGCACCTGCTACCACGGCCATTGAGCAGACGGAGAAACCAGCTCTCGAATCTGACGCTACTCCACAACCTCCACCAACAACAGAGCTGTCGAAGCCGGCGGATCTCGATCTCCCATCTTCTGCTGCAGATGGCTTGATTAAAAAGCCATTTGCAAACCCAGTCGACACGGCAAAGGCTGCTCCTCGTCCAGAATTAACAGCGGAACAGAAAACAAAGTATGAGACGCTTCTAAAATCGGTGACAGAATGGACTACCGTCCCCACCACTTCAGCCAAGGATGCCCCTACGGAACCCATCACCGATGATGAACGGATGTTTCTTACCCGGGAATGCCTGCTTCGATATCTCCGAGCCACAAAGTGGAATGTGGCCAATGCAACGACCCGCCTTCGGGAGACGCTCACATGGCGACGTGAGTATGATCTGAAGAAGCTTACGCCTGACTATATCTCGGTCGAAAATGAAACCGGGAAGCAGGTTCTTCTGGGATATGACATCAATGCTCGGCCTTGCCTCTACTTAAACCCGGCCAAACAAAATACAGAACGTAGCGATCGCCAAATCGAACATTTGGTCTTTATGCTGGAGAGAGTAATCGACCTTATGGGACCGGATCAGGAGACTCTTTCGTTGTTGGTCAACTTCAAGCAGACCAGCTCTGGCCAAAACGCAAGCATCGGCCAAGGGAAACAGACTCTTAACATTCTACAGTACCACTACCCGGAGAGGCTTGGAAGGGCTTTGGTCATTAACAGTATTACACCTTTTATTTCCCCCTTCATCCCTTCCGCTGTGTTTGTTATTAACATCCGAAACAGTTCCCTTCGTAATATGGGGTTTCCTCAAATTAATAACCCCCTTTATCGACCCCTTAACCCGAGAGAAGCTCAAGTTCAACGAAGACCTCCGACAGCACGTCCCACCCTCCCAGCTCCTGAAAGAAACCGGCGGGGACGTCGAATTCGAATACGACCACTCCGAGTACTGGCCAGCGCTCAACAAGCTCGCTGATCAGCGAAGAGCCGAATACCGTCAACGATGGATAGATGGGGGTAAAATGGTTGGGGAGTATGAGAACTATCTTCGTGGCGGGCCAAGCATGAGCCGGAGTAAGACCGAGGCCAAGTCCCTGCCTCTGGAGGAAAAGGTTGCGTCATTGAGCATTGATGGTGCGCAAACTGATGAGCAAGCGCAAGTGGCGTGAAACAGATATACCCTTTTTTGTTTTTTGTTTTCATCCCCTTCTTCTAATCCATATTTAATAACCCTTTACCCCATTTTGCATCTTTGAGTAAGCGGCAAGCGAGAATTCCGGGTTTAGATACATAGTTAGGTTTTTGAATAGAGTGATTTAATCTTTTATTAAATACATCTATATTTAAGGCGATAAAATTTTACTTTAATTATATCTCTAAATTCGTGACTTTTGAAAAGGTCTATTTCTAAAGAGCGTGTAAGACACAATATTTAGGCTTCTGTTATTGCGAGCTGGTTTTGTGGCTACTTTTCTTTTGCATAGCTGACCCGGTCTTGCATATAATGTGCAGCAACCTATTAGTTATATTTATGTAGGCGCCAATTTCAGCAGTGGTACAAACTAGTCGCTAGGCATATATGTGAGCTACTCCCTGGAATCGAGTCGGGAAGGTTCATCATTATATTCCAAGGGCAATGAACTAAGCTCTATTGGAAGCTGATCAGATCCGAAGCTGTTCTGATTCAGATGGTACGTCTTGACGACATGGAAGGGCCATTCCAAGAAGCCGCTGAGTTCAACCGGCGAACGTTGCTGTGTCGAGGCCACCCAGCCATATAGGGTGCCGGAAAGACTATGTATTTGTTGGAGCTCCCTAGTTAGAGCTGTAGGCTTCAGTACTCAGTTTCGACAGTTTCTTTGTTTGTTTACTGCGTTTGCAGACACGAATCATAATTATTTCATTTCTTTTCATCTCTTTTTTTTTTCTTTAAAAAGAGATTCAATTTTCTTCTTAGTTAGTCAGTCTAGTCACTAAATTCAGTTATTTCTTTTGTTTCTTGTTTTCTTTCGCTTGTAGCTAGTAAACTCTGAGAGATTCTGTGCTTAATTTTGTTACTAAATTCAATTACTTTGAAATTTAAAAATTTCTTGAATTCGCAAGAAACGTGTTATTACTGATCTATGAAAACGTTAGTGAAAAATTCTGATTTTTTTAAATAATTCAATTAACTCAATTGATTAACAAAGAATTAAAGTCAGTTTAATTGAATCAGTCAGTCAATGAAAAATCAAACAGTTTTAAAAATTAAACAATTTAGTTAATTAAATTAGTTAATAAAAAATTTTACTATAAAAAGTTCAACTGACTCAATTAATTAGTGAAAAATTTTCATATAATGTCAAACTTATTGTTATGATCTTACTTAGTATTATGAAAAAGAAAAAAACTTTTTATGTCATTAAAATAGTCTGAAACTAGAATACAAAAATGAGAAAAAAAAAAGAAAAGAAAACTAAAACTCGAGATAAAAAAAATATATATAATAAATTCAAGCTCGAAAATTGTCACTAAATCTCGAGTTCATTCACTGAGAGTTTTTTTTAAATGTGAATTAATGTTCTCACTTAATCTCTCAATCAATCAGAATTTGTTTTCTCACTTAATAATCGTGAAGTTTTGTTAAGCTTATTCATGATTATAAATAATTATCACTAAATTTATTTGTCATTAAAATTATTGTCACTAAAAATTATCAATGTCATTATTCGCGAAACTAGATTTTTTTAATTTAATGTTAAAATTAATCAAAACAAAGTAAATTCGACTTAATTTTTAACATTATTTTTTGAAAAAAAGATAAACATGTTTTCATGTTGACTTGTTATCATTTTCATGATTTAAATTTTTCTTATCTTTTTTTCAGACTTGTAATCACTCTTGTAAATATTTTAATAATTTGTTTGTTTTTAATCTGATTTCATGAAAATCTTTAAGTTAATAAAACGTTCTTTTAAAATCACTTGTCACATATTAAATGTTATTTTTATCATATCTTACTCACTGTGCTTTATACTGAAACTTATCTCTTTTAACTCAATTATTTAAAATTATTTTGATTTCTCACTTGTTTTTATTGTTAATTTTAATTAAAAACGTGAAATCTGAAATTTGTTTTAACAAAAAATTCGTGTCAATCTTACGCAATTTATTTGACGAAAAAACAAAGTGAATTCGCATTGACAAGAAAAGTTAAAGTTTATACGAATTTTTAATTTTTTTAATAATTTTAAAAAGTCTCACATTTTGCTGTGTTAATTTGTGACTGAGATATTTCATTTAATAATTTCTTAATGACAAATATACTTTATTTTTAATTGTAAAATTTATTTTTTGTCAATAATAATTAATTTAAATTCTCATTTTTTTTTTGCATCATGATCATTCTCTGTTTAATAATATTTCAAATTTGTTTCATTTATTGAACTCGCTCTCTGATTTTCTCTTAATTTAATTATTTATTATAACTCAAATTTTTTAACAAATTTTATCAATCAAATGAAACTTTGAGTTTAAATTCGTTAACAATCAAAAAAAAAAACTTTCATAAAAACATTAAATAAAATTATTGTGACATGATTTATTACGAGTAATCACTTATCTTAATTATTTTAATAATAACTAATGAATGATCATAATTTCGTGATTAAATATTAATTGACAATTTTTATTTGTTTATCAATTTAAGCATGATATATGATAAATAACTTAAGCTTGATTTTTAAAAACTTACAAAACTTATCTTAAAAATTAAAAATAAATTAAAATTTTTTATTCAAAACAATTGTTTAGAAAATTTCGTAATATTAATAAAAATATTTAACAAACAGTTTCGCTAAATTTTTGTGATTTTAAATGTCACTTTAATAATAGTTAAAATTTAGTCATACTTGTATGATTGTTATATTTAATAATTTAAAATACGCGATGAATCATCGAATTCTTTTTATAACATTTAATAAATCATAGTGTACTATAGTAAATAATATGCAATAAAATGAGTTTGATCATAATATATTACAAAATGATTCGACTCATCGTAATATGACATTTTGTCACGAACTTTTTCAATCTTGTTTCATAACATTTCTCAATAATGTGAAATTGAAACGTATGTTGAGTGTTTTGTGAAAGAAAGAGTGTGATGTTCACACTGAGTATAATTAATATTTAAAAACTTTCTAGTGCTTAGTTAAACTGACAGTATGTTTAATATGCAAGAATAAATAAATAAGCAATATTAAATGTTTGAAAATGATTAATTATTAAGAAATCATAATATCGAATATTGTGCAAGAGATCTTGCTAACAAAGTAATTAAAATAATTGTATAATTAAATTATAATCAAGATTAAACACGATTAAAAAAATAAATTTCTTGATTTTAAGAATAATGAGCGTTCTTAAATACATGATATTTCTGAAATAATAAAAATAATAATTCATGATTCTCTGAACTTTTCTGTTTCTATTCTCTTGAAATAATAATGATAGTATTTAATTAAACTTTTTTATCATTTTTATTATCTTTTGTAATCACGTGACACGTGACTTCTTGCTATGCTTGTTTTTTTTTTTAAAAATTTAATTAGTCTTGTTATTAATCTCGCTGTGTTTTAAGTTCATAACATTATCTTTTCTTTCTAAAGAGTTGTTTTAACGATTTAAATATTTAGTTATCTTTCGTTGTGTTTTTGCTTTCTCTTTTTATTTTGTAAGTTCTTATCATGATTCGTAAAACGAAAAATTTCTTTAATTGTTTCAAACTCTTGCAAAAAAACGTTGCGAAATTTAATGTCATTATGTTTTCTCATTGTGTTTGCTATTTGAAAGATAACGAATTTTGTGTTATGTTCGAGAAATTCACAAAATGTTTAAGTTACATTCGTGCTAATCATTCTTGTGTTTATAATCGTGTTTTATTATTTTTTGACTAAGTCAAAGTTTGACGTGAAAAGAAAAAATTAAAAAAAAAAAAAAAAAAAAACTCGCGATGAATCTTGTTACATTCGCGAAATCTTTTATAAAACTTTAAGTGAGTTTAAAACTTGTTTTAATTGTTTCGCTTGTCAACGCAAGTTTTTTCAGAATCGTGTAAAAAAATTTGTCAAATTTTTCGTGAAAATCATTAACAAACTTGAGAAAAAAAAAAAAAAAAAAGCAAGTTGTTAAGAATCAAAAACAAGAATTTTAGCGCTTTTTTTTTTTTTTTAATGATTTTTTTTCTCAGTTCTTGTTTCTTGATCAGTTTCTTTTTAAAAAAATTGTCAAAACGTTTTTTGTGAGTTTCGCAAATGCTTAATAAATTCTCATATATTTTCTAAAATAAAGTAATCTTTTCATTTTATTAAATAATATTTTTTTTCTTGTATTAACGTTTTTTTTAAAATTCTTTCAATTTTGTACTTCTCGTCATTTTCGATCTCGATTTTTTCTTGTATAACGTTTTGATTGATTTTTTTCAATAATAAAACATGAAACATTGAGTGTATTTTCATGATATTGAGTAATTGAAATTTGTAATTAACGTTTTTAATAATTTTCAAAATTTTGAATGATCTCAATTTCTTGTGATTCAGTTTTTCGCTTGATTTTTTGATTTTAATGTTTTGTCATAATAAAAATATTTTTTTCTTTCTTTTAAATTCTGATATTTTTTAATGTTTAATGTCATAATAATGTCTCATTCATTCATGAAAAAATTCAATATTTTTTCATAAATTATTATGAAGTTTGTGCATATTTTCAGCTAAAATCTTTATTTCATGTTTTTTAACAATAAATTTTAGTGATTGTCATTGCATCTCTAATTCTCTCTTATAATTCGCAAAGTATGATATAAATCTCGTAATCGCATTTCATGCGTTGTTATATACAATCTGTGTTAATGATAATAATAATATTTAATTGTCTTGTTCGTAATTAAGATAATATCATAAATATTGTTTCATTATTTAATTTAATCGTTTCGCTTGCTTATTCGTCTGTGAGTGATATGCTGTAAATATTTTTTGTTATATTTCAAGTTTTTTTATAAGCATAATTCAAAAGTTGCTTGTGAATTTGATGTTTTTATCAATAATTCATTTCTTAAGCAATTCGTGATTGACAATGATTGTTTTAAAAATAACATATGTTATATCTGATACATTCGTTGCTTCTTGAAATAATATGAAATAAACGTATTTTATCATTCTTTTTGTAATTATTAGAATGAAATCATATTTCATTTTTGTATGTGATTCTCTGAATTTTAATAACTTAATAATGAAATTTATCGCAACTGATTTTCATGATTTGCGTAATTGCGATATTAATTATAACATTTTGTATGATTTGTGTTATTTTGTTTTGTTTTGTTAACAAACATCGCACTTTCTGATATAATTTCAATTTTCTGATATTTGTTCATATGTCTGATTAATAATACTTTTTCATGAGTCTTGTCATTGTTTTATCAATCTTAAAGTGTTCTGAAATGAGTGCGTCATGTTTTTGTTACATTATTTCGTCACGTAACGTTTTGAGTACAAAGATTAATTCATGATATGTGATAATATCATCTTATTTTATTGCTTTGTTATTATTTTGTAATCTTTTTACTTGTTTGTCTTTAATTATTTTTTTTTAATATTTTCTAATAAAATGTTTTTTTTGATGACAACTCGAGTAGCTTATAATGTCTAATAATTCAAAATCATATTTTTTGTTTAATCATTCTGTTTGAAAAACGTTCGTGACTTTTTTTTCTTAATTATTAAATCTGATTGTTGACTTAAAGCGTTTGCTTATGAATTTTTCTTTTTTTTGCAATGTTATATTTTAAAATTATAAATTAATAATGTTTTCAATTATCTCGCTTGTCATCGTGTTAGTTCTTTTGTCATTGTGAAATATTGTAAATTATGATAATTTGAAAATATAATAACTTAATGTCTTGCTTTTTGAAACTCAATTTTTCATTTCTTGAAAGCACATACTATGACTAATAGTTTTTTATCATGTATGTCGTAATTTTGCTTTGCTAATGTCATTATTTTAATATAACATGTTATTAATCATAATTTTTCATTTAATTTTATTTGTTATAATCTTTCACTGATCACGCAATTTAAAACATTAATGTTCACAATGCTTAATTTCTCTAAGTTGAAATGTTATCACATGTTGTCATATTTAAACAGTCTCTTAACTTTATCAAATGACTTTTGTTATTTTTTCTCTCATTTAAAAATTTTTTTTTTCTTGAATAGTTTCATCAGTGATCATACTTTTTTCGAGAAATTTGTGATATATGATTTATAGTAATTAACTAACTCATGAAATGATTACACATTTTTAACATTTTTTAATATTAATCAATTCAGTATTGCTTAAATTTTTTCTGAATTCATTCAAATTTCTTTCGTGAATATTAAATGTTTTAGAAATAGCACTTTTTTCTTAAAAAATTCGCATTTTCTTAATTTCAAGAAAAAATCGTATTTCTATAATTTGTCAAGAATTTTCTTGATCTTTTGAGTGTGATCGTTTCTTGATTTTTTAATAAATATGAAAATATTGTTTAAATATGCTGTTACAAAATCATTCAAATATTTATAAAGTGTGTTGTTAATTAGTGCTTGAAACGTGACTAACGCGTTAATTAGCTTAAATGACATAATCATATACTTATAAAATTCGAATTTGATTCTGAAAATCGTTTTTCATTCGTGATTTTTTTTAATTCTTATCTTGTGATAGTTATTTTTGACGTTTAGTGTAATGAATTACATAATTTTTTTAAATTTGTCTTGTATTTTCTCAATAAGTGATAATGAGTATCGATTTTTTTTCATAATAGCGTTTAATTGTTTATAATTCACACATAATCGTAAGCTTTCATTTTTTTTTGATACATAGAGAATAGAATATTTTGCTAAAAATTTTAATAATTTAATTCATTTTTTTTTTAAATTTTCATCAATGTATTTTCGTAATTTCGTGAGTTGTTATTTCGTAAGTCTGTACGTTAACATACAGCGTGATATTATTTTTTTCTGTAAATTTATTTTGTGATCTCATGATTTGTGTTTTAATAAATTTTGTAATTTTTCTTTTTTCTCAAATAAATTCTTGTAATTTCGATATTTCTTGAGTACTAGTTTTTTAAAAACTTTTTTGTTCTTGAGTTTTATTTTTGATACAAATCATACTAATAAATTCTTTCGTTCAATCAATCGTTTTTGTTTTATAAATATTTAATCTTTTAATGTTCAAAGTTTTTGCTTCGTGACTAAATTTTCAATTTCTTAATTATGATAACTCTCACAAAGTTTTTGAACTTTTAATTCAAGAAAGCAGTCATATTTTCATTGCATAATTTTCTTTTCTTGTTAGTTTATGTCTGAATTACGTTGCTTCAATCAAGAATATTTTAAAATTAAATCATGATTTTTTAATTCTGTCACATTAAAGCTCAAACTTTTCTTGTGTTTCTGTATTTGTATTTTTCTTGATTTCGTTTCGTGTCGTACTTGCGCGATAATTGATTTATTCTCTAGCAATTTTAGTTTATATGATTTATTTTTTGTTTAACAGTGTATTTTTGCTTTGCTCGTGAATTGTAAGTTCATGAAATTTTCAGTTACATTGAAATCTAGTAAGACATTTGCGCGTATGTTTTTTATTGTCACAGTCAATTATAAATGCATTTCGCTCTGATTTGCAACAATTCTCGACTCGTTTCGTTTATTCATGATCTTTAATTTTAAATGAGTAATTCTTTTTTTAATTTGTCAGTCTCTGACTTTTTTTCGTTGATTTTAGTTTTTTAAGTTGTTTTAATTTTAATAATGAGATTTGTGTTTTTTCGAACTTCTCGTTCAACTCGTTTGTAATTTTTAACGTTTTTGAATATTTTGTTCATGCTTTTAATATTTTTAACTTGTTATTCATAATTAACGTCTAGTTTCTTGCACATTTTTGTAAGTCGATTTATTTTCTTAAGTAATTGTGTTATGTCGTTTTTCATGTCGTTAACAAGATCGTTCTTAATATTTAATAATAATTTGATTTTGCTTTTTACAAAGACTCGCAATCTTACTAATCGTTGTGAGAAATATTCGTTTTTTTTATTTTTTATGTGTATAAAACAATTGTTATTATAACAAAACGTTTAATGAATTCTTGCGTGATGTGAATGTCTCAAATTCACAAAATTTTAAAAATTTAATATTTTATTATTGTTAACAATGACACATTTAGTGCAATTCTCTATGTTGCATTTTCATAAATCATGTTTCAAGTGATCTGAATCATTTCGCGCTATTTGTTATTTTTCATTTTACATGTTTTAATGCATCGTGCAATTGCATACTTATATGAAATATTTTTCGTATTTGAAATGATTTTTTTGTCATACATTCTCGAATTTTTAATTTTAATGATATTTGCAAATTATTAATGTCAATGAGTAATTCAAAAATTTCATGATATTTTTTATTAAATAATTTTTCATTTTTTTTTCGCATTTTTCTCATGACATTTTGTAATGTTGTTCGAGAATTTCTTTATATAATTATTGTGTCGTTTCTTTCTCGAAATTTTTCTTAAAATTAAATTTCGTTTTCTTAATTTGCTGACGAATTCTTTCAAAAACTTTTTTCTTTTCAATATTGAGATAGTTTTGCGTCGTTTGTTAATTGTTTCACGCTTTTTTTTGTATTTTTTTTTAAAATTCTTTTTTAACATTGATTCATTCATTTTGCAAATTCTCATGTTCTTTATTCTGTCTCTTGATCACTCTCAGTTTTGATATTTCAATAATATTGTATTTTTCTTGATTTTTCTTGCTTTGCTCATATTCTTTAATAATTCAAAATTTCAAGTTTTCTCGTCATTTCTTGTTTTTCTTGTGACAATTTCTTGCATAATGATTTTCTTTTTCATAATAAAAACACTAATTTTTGTCACGTTATTATTTTTTGTCATTGTTATTCACTTTTCTTGTGACATTTAATTTCATTGACATAAATTCATAAAAATTTTTAAATTTCTTAATTTTAACAATATTCGCAATGTATGTGTTCTTTTTTCACATTTATCATAAATTATATAACTGATTATCAATTCGCATTATATTAGTGATCATTTTCTTAATATTATCATATGATTTGCTCTTGACAATTTCGTATTGCATATTTAATTTCAATTTTTTTTTAAATATTGTCATGTTAATGTTCTCGTTTTCTCATTTTGTGATAACAATAAGCTATTAATGTTTTATTACATAATTAACTGTCAATTTCACTTGTTTTAAATTTATAAGCTTTTTCTCAGTGATTCGCTGTTTATTTGTATTATTAAAATATTATTAAATGATTTTCTTAAATTCGTTATAATTGTTATAAAATTTGTCATATGTTTGTGAGTTTTCATTGTTGTTAATTTAATCATTTAAGTATGATTTAAATCAGTTTGTTGCTACGTCTCTCAAATAAAATTTTGCAAACAGTATTTTTTTTAATGCATTCATGTCACTTTTAGCGAAAAAGTAAAGATTTAAACTTTTTAAAAACGCTTTTAGTTTGACTCAATTTTCGTTGAAAATGTCAGACATTTTGATCTTGACTTGACTGTTAATTTGATTTTTCAATTAATTTTTTTTAATAGTGAGTGTTTTAATCATTTGCTGCATCTTAATTTAACTAGTTCTGTTATTACTGTTTGTGATAAATATTTCGTTTAATTTTTCTTAACTCGAGTTGTCGCTAGTGAACTTGTTGTTATTAAATTTTTCTTTTTTAAAATTTTCTTGAATAAGTTTAATTTGACTAAATTATTTGTTATCAATAATCAGTTTTTCTCGATGTGTCTATAAATTTATTAACTTTTTTTAAAATAAATTGATACGTATCTGTTTTTAATGCTTAATATATTCAATATATTAACAAAATGTGTTTTTCAAACTGTAATTTTGTTCGATTAAAAAAAAGTATTAATGTAATTTCACAATACTTAAGAAAGTGTTTAATGTTATTATGAATTTTTTCAATCTTGTCTCGTAATATTTCTCAATAATGTGAAATTAAAACGTATGTCAAATGTTTTGCGAGAGAAAGAGTGTGATACTCACACTAAGTATGATTAATGTTTAAAAATTTTCTAGTGCTTAGTTAAACTAACAGTATGCTTGATGTACAAAAGTAAATAGATAAGCAATATTAAACATTTAAAAATGATTAATTATTAAGAAATCACAATATCGAATATTGTGCAAGAAATTTTGCTAACAAAGTAACTAAAATAACTGTATAATTAAATTGTAATCAAGATTGAACACGATCAAGAAAATAAGTTTCTTGATTTTAAGAATAATGAGCGTTTTTAAATACATGATACTTTTAAAATGATAAAAATGATAATTCATAATTCTTTGAACTTTTTTGCTTTTATTTTTTTAAAATAATAATGATAGTACTTAGTTAAGCTTTTTTTATCATTTTTATCGTTTTTCGTAATCACGTGACACGTGATTTCTTGCTATGCTTGCTTTTTTTTTTAAAAACTTAATCAGTTTTACTGTTAATCTCGCTGTGTTTTAAGTTCATAACACATTTTGTCATATTATGAGATAGTTAAAAATAATTCTTTTTTTCACTTTACATGTATATATAATACTTTAATTTTAATATTTTTTAATAAAAGACATGTTTTTTTTGAATCACATTTAATAGTATGTTAAGTTTTATGAAAACACGTTTATATCATAAAAAATCTGCACATTGTTTTTAATATGAAAAAATAATATGCACGATTAAGAATACAATACGCAATTATAAGCAATTTCAGAAATCAAAAAATTTTTAAATATGCAAAAAAAAGACATAAGATCACGCTTGAGTAATGTTATGACAAAAATTGAATTTCGTATTAAAGCATTCAGAATTTGAGACAAATGTTGAAAAAACTTTTTATCAAATTGTTATTGATTTTTTAAAACAAAAAATTATAAAGTTTACGACTTAATATTAACACTTTTTCTTTTCTTTTTTCTTTTCATTAAAAAATTTCAAGTAAATGCAAAATTGAAATAACATTGCAATTATTATTTTATTATTATTATTTTATCGCACTTTTGTTAAAAAAGAAAGTTAAAAAAATTCGTTATCGCACATGATGTCTCAAAATATCAATTTTCAATTGTTTAATCTTAGCGATAAAAATTTGTTAATGAATATTTCAGAAATTTTCAATTTTATGACACTCAATTTTATTATCGAGAGCGTTATGACAAATTTCACAAAAAAACTCAAAGTGAACATTCAAGATATTGCAAGAATGCTTGAAAATAACTTACAAAAAATCATATAATTTTGTAACAAGATTCAAACACACATGAATGAGTGAAAAAAGATTAAAATTAAAAAAAAAATCAGAAAACGAAAGTTTCAGAAAAATTATAACACGCTGAAAAAAACATACAATTGAAAAAACGTGTTAATTCAGACATTACGAATTGAGAACACACAAATAAAATAGCTCAACACAAGATTTCACGATTAAATACAAGACATGAAATGATCAATCAATTTTTTTATTAAATCATTTTTATTTTATTGAAAGATATTCGAGTTGAACTTTTCACACTTGTATAATAACAAGCGAGAAAACAACGCTGTTAAACATTGATTAATTTTATGAAAATCGCATTGAAAAAAAAAATTGATTTTGTTAATAAAAAAGTGACAAATTATCAGAAAATCATTTTCATTTCGTTATAATTAACAAAAAAAACAGTCACACTTTAAAATACAAAATACAATTTGTCTCAAGCTAATTTAACATAATCAATATTAAAAACATGACTAAAATTTGAAAACTGAATTTTAAAGCATTATCAGAAACAAAATGCGAAAATTAAATGATAAAATTGTTTAAAAAAGTGTTATCAAATAAATAACATGAAAAAGTATTATCTTGACTTTAAAATGACAGCAATAATGATAAACAATTAAACAAACGTAAAAATCTTATAATTAATGTTTTTCACAAAACTGAAACTCGAGATCAAGATGAAATGATATTAAGTATAAAAAAAGTCAACGAATCTTAACAAAATTACAAAATTGCTTATTAATATCGAACTGAGACTGAACTTAACAAAAATAACAAATTTTAAGTTTAATGTGACAATTAACACATTAGTTACTATCACGCAAAAAGAAAACATTATAAATCTTAACGCAATTGTCAAAGCACTTAATTTATTAAAAAAAAATAGTAAAAAATGAATATCTTAATGTTACAAGAAAAACGCTTGTTTTAATTATGATAACAAGAAACATAACAAGAAAAATTATTCTTAAGAAATCAAGAATAAAAAATTAAAAAACACGTAAAATTGACAAGCATGAAAGCACTCGTTAATTAAATAACAAAAACTTTGATAATGAATGAGAGAATGAATTTTTTTAATTCACTTGACTCAATTAACGCAAACAAAGTGTTAGAGAAAATTAAAAACTCAAGAAAAAAAATAAATTTACACATTAATGTTTTAAAAGATGACATAATGCTGTTTAATGAAATAGTAAAATTTTTTGATATGCGCATAAACACTTAAATTTTCATGAACTTTAATGTCTTGACAATTTATATTTTAAATAAGATAATGCAATGATTAGAAATGAGAATTAACAAAAGAATAAATTTAAAAAAAATGAAATTACTTAACAAAAAGAAAATGTTATCATTTGCATTTGTGAGACTTTTTTTTAAAATTAACAAATTTATTTGCGCGATTATCGTGCGCGAGTTATTAAATCTTGTTTACGATTTTATACTTAAATGAAACTAATTAAAATGTTATAATCTTGACATTAATTAACAAACGTCTCGCATGAGAATCGTGAATAATAAGAAAAAATCACACACTTTACTCTCATTGAATATGAAAAGAAAAGTAAATGACAATGAAACAAAAAATTTTAATTTTCTTTTTAACATTTAAGTCAAACGAATGTTTTGCAAGCAAAAGATTATGATTGCATTTTACGTGATTTGATAAAATAAAAAAATTTTTTTAAATCTGTCACAATTAAACGCGAGAATAAGAGAGTCAAGAAACTTTTGAAAAAATATGAAAACGTTTTTTAATTAAAATTGTCAGACAAGTTTTCTCTTAAAAGAAAATTCGTACACGATATTAAAATTAAAAATGTTAAATCAATTAATCAGAACGCATACTTATTATCACAAACACACTTGAAAAAGCAAAAATGTTAATTTTAACATTTGTTAAACAGAGAACTTATTCGTTCTTTTTTCAGTTCATGAGACTTCTCAGTCATTTTTGTCAAGAAATTTCATGAAAAATGACGTATGTGTATTAATTACAAAACTTTGAATAAAATCACAGTCAAAAACGAATATTCGTTGTTCAGAATTCAGAAAATGATGAATATGATAAAAATTGCAAAATATTTGTTAAAAATTGATTTTCTATCAAGTTACTAACAGATTAGAATGAGAGAGTTGTTAATTTCAAAAATAATTTTCAACACACAGTGAGAAAAATTCGAGTACTTGACTATGTCTTTCGAACTTATTAACATTTTAGTAACATTTCAGACAATGATAAACTCGATTTTTAACAAATATAATGATTAATCATGTTTAATTTATCTAAATAACATACTAATTTTTTTGAACATGATAAAAAAACACTTGAAACACTTGAAACAAATTTTAAGACAATTTCAAAAACATAAATTTTATGTTAAGATGATAAAGTGCGTTTTTACGATCACGAAATTAAAATTTTGTGAACATATTGTGAGAGAAAAAAGAGTATTTCTCATGTTAACAAAAATTAATGTTATTGTCTCATGATCAAGATTAAAAACAATACATGATATATGACAATTTTTGAATCTTGCATCATATTACAAACGATTTATTAATTAATTTGCTAGAATATTCGCATTGATATTAAATTTATTAAAAAAATCAAACAAGATTTTAAGAAAGAAAAAGCATCATTCAATTATATGAAATGCGAGCTGTGAGTCAGCATTTTAAATATTGAAAAAAGTAATAATATTGCACTCAATATTGTTACAATCAAGAAAAAAAAAGTTTTTCAAAATTAAAATGAATGCGTTAAAGTGAGTCATAAATTGTG
Source organism: Arachnomyces sp. KDTOL00113 (assembly GCA_949709995.1). Lineage (NCBI taxonomy): Eukaryota > Fungi > Ascomycota > Eurotiomycetes > Onygenales > Arachnomycetaceae > Arachnomyces > Arachnomyces sp. KDTOL00113. Next base: position 2,642,674 of record OX453237.1, read on the forward strand.
CACTATTGCAATTGAAATTGAATGAAAAATATCACTCAATAACATTTGACAAACGCAAAATAATTAAAACTAAACTAAATTATTTTGTGCACAAGAAAAAACTATTAACGATCAAGCATGCGTTACAAATTTGAGATCGATATATTAATAACAATTAAATAATAATAGTGATTACAAATTATGAAAACTTGTAATATTTTTAAATAATGAAAAAGTCATTGAAAAAACTTGCACGATGACATTGAATATTAAAGTTTTAAAATTACAATCTCTCAATCAAGTACAGAAAAGAATTCGAGACAATTGTATTAAACGCTATTAGTCAACGACTCGATTTCATGAAAAAAAAATCAGCTAATATCACTTAAAAAATAATAAAATTATTCGCTTTGAATGAATGCTCAAAAAAAAATTGATTATTAATCATGAAACATTTTTTTCAAACTCATCAACTTCTCACGAATACGAAATTGAAAAAAATTATTGAGTGAGAAATGACAAATTTTAAATTTCGCGAGTTGAATCATGATAAAAGTGTTTTAACATGAATATATAACAATGTCAAAACACTTTTTTTGAAATGAGCTTTTTAAAAGAATCTGATTAATAATATGCACAGAAAATTCAAACATTTAAAAAATTCAAAACTTTTAAAAATATTTCACACACGAGCATGATAACTTAACATGAAAAAGAACATACAAGCGTTTTTTCAATCATGCTCAAATTATCAGATATTTTAAAAACAAAAAAAAAGCTTGAAACAAGAAATTTCGCAATATTAAATCAAGAAAAAGATTTTGTTCTTTGAATGTTAAAAAATAAATCTTATTGATTTTTTATTGATCACGTTAAAAAAAAATCGATAAATTATAACAACGATTGATTATGTAACAAGATGATTTCTCGCACGAGCAATGACTGAAATCACAAAAAAAAATAACGCGCTTCATACATGAAAAAATTTATGTAAATTATAAAGCATCACGAGAGATTTTGTTGAACAACGAAATCAATTTATTTTTAAAAATAGTTAAACATTATGTCAGTTTTCTAAAAGCGCGATATCGCACGATTACGTCATATTATTTCAGAATGAATGAGAAAATTGAAAATTTAAATGAAACATTAAGCAAAATGCTTATCAAGTATTTAATAAAAAAGCTCACAAGATTTTGAAATTAGTATTTTTTTCAGACTTTTTTCATAACACGCGTGCGATTGCATGCAATTACAAAAAAAAGTTTTTTTTATTTGTTATATGAAATACATTCTCGAATATTTGCAAACGATAACGAATTGAAAAAAAACAAATACTGTGATAAATGCGAAAAATTGAATTAAACAAATTAATCACGCGAAAATGTTAATTAATAAGTTATTTTTTAACAAAGCAATCAAAATTAAAAAAATCAAAGACTTTAAAGTGATAAAGACGCATTTCAAGAAAAAAAATTGAGTACTTATTAAAAATGAAAAATCAGAGAAATTTTAATTAAAATGATTTAAATTATATCGTGTTTTGAAAGCACATTTCTTGAAAATGTATGCGTTAAAAAAACTCAGCAAGCGAGTTTTACGTAATTTAATTAATAAAACGAGATTGATTAAAGCAAACGTGAATAATTTGAAAAATTTATAATCATTATTAGCGTACGCAAAAGCTTTAAAAAGACAAAAACTTACATTGAAAAAGTTTGTCAAAGTAAGACAAATTGTGAATGCGTATAAATCAAAAATTATCTTTTACTCAAAGCTTTTCACTATCACGCGAGATAAGTGAAACGCACAGAAACATACTAATATGCGATCAGTTGTGATGAGAAAAAGTGATATCATTGTCAGTCATATCATAACAAAAAATTGTAAAAAATTATGACAAAACGCGAAAAGAAAAATGACAAAAAATGACAAAAACAATGAAAAAAAACGCACTTTACATTAATGACAAGAAAGTCTGAAAAAGAATTCAATTACAAACATTAAATCAGTTATGAAATTATTAAATAAAAACGAAAATATAAAAAATGAACAAAGTGTCAATACTTAAGAAAACACTCGAGAGATTACAATAAATATTTTTAAGTTTGACGAATCATTTGCAATAATAATTTAATTTAATAAAAGTAAATAAAGCATACAACAAATTAAAAATGACAAATATTGTATTAAACATGAAATCATGAAAACAAGATAACAAAAAATCGCAAATAAATTCAATAAAAAAAAAAGTACAAACAAAAAACTTTTATTTTTTTTGTGTCTCAAAAAACAGACATATTATACATGCAAAAAATATTCTAATCATTTTTTAATGAACTTTTGCGAGTTATTTATTTTACATTTTTTTGATATTTATTTTTCAAGTTATTTTTTTATTTCAAAATAAAGTGTCAATTCTTTAGCTGAACGTTAAGCGAATGAATTAAACTCAATCTCATTATTAGCATTTCACGAACATTGTTAATTTTCTTAATAATTTAATGCAAATTATTTTTCGAGTTATAATTCAAGTGAGCAAAAATTTTAAAAAAAATATTTTTAATCATACATTTCAATGAGAACTTGACATTGAAAAGTTTTAAAATCTTGAGAGTATTAAGAATCTGACGAAAGAATTTTAAAACAAAATAAAAAATAATGCTAGAAAACTTGAAAACAGACTTTAATCTCAGAGAGATATGTCATTCGAAAAAACATTTTTTAAAAAAAATGTCATTTTTGACAATTTTCATTCTTTTTCTTTTAATAAAAAAGAAATGAGCAATGACAGAAATTTTCAAATGTTTTAACATGAGAATAAAAGAAAATTTCGCATTTTTTGAGTAAAAACGTGACAGATTAATCGCACGAAATTTATCAATCAACACATTAACAAAAAAGAAAAAAAACATTTTAAAAACATTTAATATTTCATAAAAAAACAGTTTATCATTGAGTAAACGAGTAATGATGAGAAAAGTGTCTTTAATCACAATAAAGTTTTTAACTGAATTATTTAATTTTACAAACATTAAATGTCGTTAGTTAGACTTCAGATAAAATTAAATAAAAATGAATTTTTTGATCAATTTTTATGAAAAGAACAAATAATGAGAACTTTTAAAAACTTTTTAAGACTTTCACTCAAAAAGTAAAGTAACTTTTGTTAAAATTTACTAAAAGTACAGTGATTAAGTTTTTTTTCATAAACACAATTAAAACTCAGATTTCATTAATCATGATTTAATCATTCTTGAAACTTGTTAAGACACACTTTTGTTAAAGCTCATAATCTTAAACATAATAAGAGCAAACGTTTTTCGCGATAAACATGTTATGTTCGTAAGTTTAACAAATAATCGCGTTAATTTGACTAAAAATAATGACATTTTTTTTAATAAACTGACTTTCTTTAATATGTCAATGCAATTCACAAATAAAATTTTGTGTTTTAATGATCATGATTGCATATGTGATTAAAAAAACATAAAAAACTTTCTTGACATATTTGTCAAAACAATAACTGTAATATTTTTCGTGAATAATTACTGAATCATCACGTTTTATAAAAATTAGTGTCTTGTTTTAATAAAAGACTATCAAAACTTACTTTGAAAAAATGTAAAAAAAAAATAATTATTAGCATTCGCGTTAATATTATTGACAAATGAATTCTCATTCTTAAAAACTTTCTGCTCTTTTTTAAAACGCATAAGCATTTTTTTCTCGTATTTATCATTTTTTTTTAAAACAAAAAAGTCTTGATAACGCGTCATTGAGTCGAAAGAAAATGTTAATAATGTTATCAAATTATTAAAAAAAAAACTTTAGAACATAAACTTAATGTTATATTATCAGAATAATATTAAATACAATGTTTATTATGACACTAATCATGAAAATAAAATAATTTACTTGAAAATTTGTGATTGAAAGCAATATTTCGATAAAACTTAAGAAAAAAAAAAAAAAAAAAAAGAAAAAACAAAATTAAAACAAAAGATTAACAAATGTTTTGAAAGATAATATCAAAAAAAGTTAAGCGAATTTTAAATAATTGCGATAATGATTTTCACGAAAAAACAAATTTTTCAAATTATTTGATATTTCGAAATTTTATTGACTTATGATTATTACGAAATATCTCTCTCATGCATTTATACAGTTTATGATAGAAATACTTTCTAAGTATTTACTATTTTTATTTTACATTATCAAAGAAAATTAACACTTTAAGAGCAAAGTCAAATTTAATAAAAAAAAATATAATTTTAAATATCACTTTGATAATAATCAAGATTTAGTCATACTTGTGCGATTATTATATTCAATAGCTCAAAATACGCAACAAATTATTAAATTCTTTTCATAGCATTCAATAAATCATAACGTACTATAATAAATAATATACAATAAGATAAGTTCGATCATAATATATTACAAAATAATTTGACTCATTATAATACGACATTCTGTCGTATTACAAGATAGTTAAAGATAACTCTCTTTTTCACTTTACATGTATATATAATACTTTAGTCTTAGTATTTTTTAATAAAAAACATATTCTCTTCAAATCACATTTTTAATTGTAATTTTTCAAATTGTAAGTATCAAGATTAACTTTTTGCTTAATTAATAAACAATGATTAAAATTATGTTATGATCTTGCTTAATTATCAAGACATTTATAAAATTCATTAATAAATGTTAAAAAGCTTAATTTAACATAAGTAATGATTGCAAAAATTCTGAGTCTTAATTTTTAACAATTTTGTTCTGTTTACACAACACGCAATTGTAAATATATTGTTTAATATTAACTTTTCACATTTTTTAATAATATCTGAACTTAATTAATTATTCAATTTTCTTTATTTTTGAATGTGTTATGAAAATTTGTTAATAAATTTCATTTAGTAATTGAGTTAACAAAGTTTTGTCTTTTTTTATAAGTATTATCAAACAATTTTAAAATAATAATAATTTGTCATTAAAATTTTAATTATTTTCTTTTACGATCACTTTTTGTTTGTTAATTTTAAGTGATTTCATAATACAATTAAGTTTTAGCACTTAATTAATAATGTTTAACTTAAAATTAATAAAATTTAAAAACATTATTAAGTTTTTCTTAATTGTTACATTTAGATTGTTCAATTTAAGCATAATTTGCATGCAAAAGTTTTCTTTTGTTATTATAAAATTTTTCTTTAATTGACTTAACACGTTAATTAAAATATTCTTTTTCTCAACATAATATTTAATTAAAAAATAAAAACGAGAAAGAAATTTAATTCATTTAATTTGTTTAATGTTAAGCTTTTTGATTGTCATGAAATACTTTAAAGTTTTGTGATTTAATAAAATTTCAAATCATTTCTTTTGTTATAATTTCTCAAGTTCAACTTTTTAGCTTTTTAAAACGCGAATCATTGTCAATATTTCTTTATCGTGAATCTTGTAATTTTTTTTAAAACTAATATGAAAAATGAGAAAAAAATTATTAAATGTCATTAATCATTTTTAAATAATTAAAACAAAATTTCAGTCACGATTTCGTTTAAAACATTAGTTTTTATCTTGATTTCTCAATGAGAGTCATAATATTATAAAATAAAAACATTAATGAGCATTTTTTTTAATTATTTAAACACTCTCTGACATTGTTTCATTTACTTAAATTTATGATTCTTTCTCGTTAAGACATGTAATAACTTAATTATTTGACTATAAATTTTAATAAAACATTAATAAAAGTTATAAAAATTTAAAAAAAACTGAATCTTTTGCATGATAATAAGAATCTTTTAATTAAAAATAATAATGATTTTTTTAAAATTAACTTTTACGCTTTTTGTGATGATAATGAAATTAAAATATTTTATTCAAGTAACATGAAACTTACATTTCAAAATACTAATTTGTAAGTTTGTTTTTCATAATTATTAAAACACTTGTTTAACGTGCTACTTGTGCTTTTTTAAATTATGATTATAAATCAAAAAATTGTTAATAAATGTCATAAGAAACTTATTTAAATAATTAAAAAACATGATATTAACGAATCGTTAAAAAATCGCAAGCTTGTTAATGAGTTCAAAAAAAATTACTTTGTATTTATAAAACTTGTATTAAGTTTTAAATGTAATTAAGTTTTCTGAGTTAAAATATTATGAACTTAAGACACAGCAAGATCAATAGCGAGACTGATTGAGTTTTTAAAAAAAAAGTAAGCATAGCAAAAAAATCACGTGTCACGTGATTACAGAAAGCGATAAAAATGATAAATAAAACTTGACTAAGTACTATTATTATTATTTCATGAGAATAAAAATGAAAGTGTTTAAAAAATTATGAATTATCATTTCTATCACATTAAAAACATTATGTATTTAAGAACGTTCATTACTTTTAAAATCAAGAAACTTATTTTCTTGATCGTGTTTAATCTTGATTATAATCTGATTATATAATTATCATAATTACTTTGTTAACAAACTCTTTTGCATAATATTTAATATTGTGATCTCAGATAGTTATTCATTTTCAAACGCTTAACATTGCTTATTTATTTGCTCTTGTATGTCATACATATTATCAATTTGACTAAGTACTAAAAAGTTTTTAAATATTAATCATACTCAGTGTGAGTATCACATTTTTTCTCTCATAAAACATTTGACACGCGTTTCAATCTCACATTATTGAGAAATATTATGAGATAAGATCGAAAAAGTTTATAACAACATTAAACATTCTCTCAAGTATTGTGAAATTACATCAATACTTTTTTTTAATCGAACAAAATTACAATTCGAAAAACACATTTTGTTAATATATTGAATATATCAAGCATTAAAGACAGATACGTATCAATTTATTTTAAAAAAGAGTTAATAGATTTATAGATACATCAAGAAAAAACTAATTATTGATAACGAACAATTCAGTTAAACACGATTTACTCAAAAAAGCTCAGAAAAAGAAAAATTCAGTAATAACGAGTTCACTAATGACAGCTCAAGTCAAGAAAAACTAAACAAGATATTGATTACAAGCAATAACAATGAACTTAATTAAGAAAAAATGCAACAAAGAGTTAATGCACTCATTGTCAAAAAAAATTAATTAAGAAATCAAATCAACAGTCATGTCAAGATTAAAATGTTTAACATTTTCAACGAAAATTGAGTCAAATTAAAAACGTTTTTAGAAAGTTTAAATCTTTATTTTTTCGCTAAAAATAACATGAATGCATTAGAAAAGATACTGTTTGCAAAATTTTATTTGAAAAACGCAATAGCAAACTGATTTAAATTATATTTAAATGATTGAATTAACAACAACGAGAACTCACAAATGTATGATAAATTTTATAACAATTATAACGAATTCAAGAAAATCATTTGACAATACTTTAATAACATAAACAAACAACAAATCATTAAAAAAAAGCTTATGAATTTAAAACAAGTGAGATTGATAGTTAATTACATAACAAAATATTAATAACTTATTGTCATCGCGAGATAAGAAAACAAAAACATTAACATGACAATGTTTGAAAAAGAATTGAAATTAAATGTACAGTACGAAATTGTTAAAAACAAGTTATACAATAACATTAAGAAAATGATTATTGATACAATACGAATTAACAATCAATTATACAATTTATGACAAATGTGAAAAAAGAACACATACATCACAAATATTGCTAAAATCAAGAAATTTAAAAATTCTTATGAACTCATATTTATGAAACTGAATGTCATAAGAAAAATGAATGACAACGACAAGAAACAATGATGTAACAAAAATTAATGTTTTTATTATGAAAAAAAAAGAACATTATGCAAAGAATTGTTACAAAAAAAACAAGAAATGATGAAAAAACTCAAAATTTCGAGTCATTAAAAAATATGAACAGAGCAAGAAAAATTTAAAAAAATATGATATTATTAAAACATCAAAACTTAAAGCAATCAAGAAACAGAACAAAGAATATGAGAATTTGCAAAATGAATGAATTAACGTTAAAAAGAAATTCTGACAAAAAATATAAGAAAAAGCGTAAGACAATCAACAAACAGCGCAAAAATATCTCAATATTGAAAAAAAAGAAATTTTTGAGAGAATTCATTATCAAATTAAAAAAACAAAGCTTAGTTTTGAAAAAGATTTTAAAAAAAAAGTAACATAACAATTACACAGAAAAACTCTTGAATAACATTACGAGATGTTATGAAAGAAATGTGAACAGAAAATGAAAAATTGTCTTATAAAAAAACAAATCATAAAATTCTTAAATTACTCATTGACACTAATGATTTACGAATATCATTAAGATCAGAAACTTGAGAATATACGCGAAAAAAATTATCTCAAACACGAAAAATATTTTATATAAGCATGCGATTGCACAATGCATTAAAACATGCAAAATGAAAAATAACAAATAGCATAAAATGACTCAGATCATTTAAAACATGATTTATAAGAATGTAACATTAAGAATTGTATTAAATGTGTCATTGTTAACGACAATGAGATATTAAACTCTCAAAATCTTATGAATGTGAGACATTCACATCATGCAAAAATTCATTGAACGTTTTGTTACAACAATGATTATTTTATATATTTAAAAAACAAAAAAAAAATACTTTTCACAATGATTAACAAGATTGCGAGTCTTTGTGAGAAACAAAATTAAATTGTTATTGAATATTAAGAACGATCTCAATGAAATAAAAAATGACATAACTTAATTACTCAAGAAAATAAATTGACTTATGAAAATGTGCAAGAAATTAAGTGTCAACTTTAAACAACAAGTCAAGAATATTAAAAGCATAAAAGAAATATTCAAAAACGTTAAAGTGAAACAAGTCGAACGAAAAATTTGAAAAAATACAAATCTCATTATAAAAGTTGAGACAACTCAAAAAACTAAAATCAACGAAAACGAGTTAATGAGTGACGAGTCGAGAAAAGAATTACTTATTTAAAACTAAAAATCATGAATGAACAAACGAGATTGAAAATAATTGCAATTTAAAACGAAATGCATTTGCAATTGACTATAATAATAGAAAGCATATGCGTAAATGCTTTACTAAATTTCAACATAACTGAAAATTTCATGAACTCAGAATTTATAAGCAAAACGAAAATACATTGCAAAACAAAAAACAAATCATATGAACTAAAATCATTAAAGAATAAATCAATTATTGCACAAGTATGACATGAAACGAAATTGAGAAAAATATAAATATAAAAACATGAGAAAAGTTTGAGCTTTAATGTGACAGAGTTAAAAAATCATAATTTAATTTTAAAGTACTCTTGATTAAAGCAATATAATTCAGACATTAACTAACAAAAAAAAAAAATTATGCAATGAAAATATGATTGCTTTTTTAAATCAGAAATTTAAAAACTTTGTGAGAGTTATCACAAACAAAAAGCTAAAAACTTAGTCACGAAACAAAAATTTTGAACATCAGAAAATTAGATATTTACAAAACAAAAATGATTGATTGAACGAAAGAATCTGTCAGTATGATTTATATCAAAAATAAAATTTAAAAATAAAAAAGTTTTTGAGAAACTAGTACTCAAAAAATACTAAGATTACAAGAATTTATTCGAAAAAAAAGAAAAATTGCAAAATTTATCAGAACACAAATCATAAAATCACGAAATAAATTTACAAGAAGAAACAATATCACGCTATATGTTAACATACAAATTCACAAAATAACAACTCACGAAATTACAAAAATATATTAACAAAAATTTAAAAAAAGAATGAATTAAATTATCAAAATCTTTAGCAAAATATTCAATTCTTTATGTATTAAAGAAAAATGAAAGTTTATGATTATGTGTGAATTACAGATAACTAAACGCTATTACAAAAAAAAATCAATATTCATTATCGCTTATTAAGAAAATACAAAATAAATTCAAAGAAATTACATGATTCATTACTTTAAACGTTAAAGATAACTATCACAAAATAAGAATTAAAAAAAATCATGAATGAAAAATGATTTTCAGAATCAAATTCGAGTTTTATGAGTATATAATTATGTCATTTGAGTTAATTAATGCGTTAATTATATTTCAAGCGTTAATTAACAACGCACTTTACGAGTATTTGAACAATTTTGTGATAGCATATTTAAATGATATTTTCATATTCACTAAAAAATCAAGAAAAAATCACATTCAGAAAGTCAAGAAAATTCTTGACAAATTGTAAAAATATGATCTTTTCTTAAAATCAAAAAAATGTGAATTTTTTAAAAAAAAGTGTTATTTCTAGAACATTTAATATTCACGAAAGAAATTTGAATGAATTCAAAAAAGATTCAAGCGATACTGAATTGATCAATATTAAAAAATATTAAAAATGTGTAATCATTTCATGAGTTAGTCAATTATTACAAATTGTATATCACAAGCTTTTCGAAAGAAATACGATCATTAATGAAACTATTCAAGAAAAAAAAAATTTTTAAATGAGAAAAAAAATAATAGAAATTATTTGACAAAATCAAGAAATTATTCAAACATAATAACATGCGACAACACTTTAACTTAAAAAAATCAAGTATTATGAACACTCACGTTTTAAATTGCGTGATTAGTGAGAAACTGTAATAAATAAAATTAAACAAAAAATTATGACTAATTGCATGTTATGTTAAAATGATAATATTAGTAAAGCAAAATTATAACATACATGACAAGAAATTACTAATCATAATATGTGTTTTCAAGAAATGAAAAATGAAATTGCAAAAAGTAACACATCAAGTCACAATATTCTCGAATTATTACAATTTATAATATTTTATCATGACAAAAAAATTGACACGATGACAAGCACGATAATTAAAAACATTATTAATTTATGATTTTAAAATAAGACATTGCAAAGAAAAGAAAAATTCATAAATAAATGCTTTGAGTCAACAATCAAATTTAATGATTAAAAAAAAAAAGTCACGAATGCTTTTTAAGCAAAACGATTAAACAAAAAATATAATTTTAAATTATCAAGCATTACAAGCTACTCAAACTGTCATTAAAAAAGACATTTTATTGAAAAACATTAAGAAAGAGACAATTAAGAATAAACAAATAAAATGATTACAAAATAATCACAAAACAATAAAACAAGATAATATTGTCACATATCACGAATTAATCTTTATACTCAAAACATTATGTGACAGAGTGATGCAACAAGAACATGATATATTTATTTTAAAATATTTTAAAATTGACAAGACAATGATAAGATTTATGAAAAAATATTATTAATCAAACATGTGAACAAACATCAGAAATTATATTAAAAAATGCGATATTTGTTAGCAAAACAAAATGAAATGACACAAATTTTATGAAATGTTACAATTAATATCGCAATTACGCAAATCATGAAAATTAGTTGCAATGAATTTTATTATTAAGTTATTAAAGTTCAGAGAGTCACATACAAAAGTGAAATATGATTTCATTCTTACAATCACGAAAAAAATGACAAAATACGTTTATTTTATATTATTTCAAGAAGCAACAAATGTATCAAATATAACATATGTCATTTTAAAAACAATCATTACGAATCACGAATTGTCTAAGAAATGAATTATTAATAAAAACATTAAATTCACAAGCAACTTTTGAATTACATTTATGAAAAAACTTGAAATATAACGAAAAATATTTACAGCATATCACTCACAAACGAATGAGCAAGCGAAACGATTAAATTAAATAATAAAACAGTATTTACGATACTATCTCAATTACGAACAAAACAATTGAATATTATTATTATTACTAGCACAAATCGCATACAACAATGCACGAAACACAATTACAAAATTTATTTCATACTTTGCAAACTATGAGAAAAAATTGAAAATGCAATGACAATCACTGAAATTTATTGTTAAAGAACATGAAACAAAAATTTTAATCAAAAATATGCATAAATTTTACAACAATTTATAAAAGAATATTGAGTTTTTTCATGAACGAATGAAACATTATTACGATATTAAACGTCAGAAAACACTCAAGTTTAAAAAAAAGAAAAAAATATTTTTATTATGACAAAACATCAAAACGAAAAGATCGAGTGAAAAACTGAATCACAAAAAATTGAAATCATTCAAAATTTTGAAAGTCATTGAAAACGTTAATTACAAACTTTAGTTATTCAACATTATGAAAATATACTTAGTATTTCATGTCTCATTATTGAAAAAAGTCAATCAAAATGTTATACAAGAAAGAATCGAAATTGAAAATGACAAAAAGTACGAAATCGAAAAAATTTTAAAAAAAGCGTTAATACAAGAAAAAGAACATTATTTAATAAAATGAAAAAATTACTTTATCTCGAAAAATACATGAAAATTTATTAAACATTTGCGAAATTTACAAAAAGCGTTTTGATAATTTTTTAAAAAAAAAACTGATCAAGAAACAAGAACTGAGAAAAAGAATCGCTAAAAGAAAAAAAAAAACGCTGAAATTTTTGTTTCTAATTTTTAGTAACTTGTTTTTTTTTTTTTCATTTTCTCAAGCTTGTCAATAATTTTCACGAAAAACTTAATGAATTTTTTTATACAATTTTGAAAAAATTTGCGTTGATAAGCGAGACAATTAAAACAAGTTTTAAACTCATTCAAAACTTTGTGAAAAACTTTGCGAATGCGACAAAATTTATCGTGAGTTTTTTTTTTTTTTTTTCTTTAATTTTTTTTTTTCATGTCAAACTTTGACTCAGTTAAAAAATAATGAGACATAATTACAAACATAAGAATAATTAACACAAATGCAATTTAAATATTTTGTGAATTTCTCAAACATAACATAAGATTTGTTATTTTTTAAATAGCGAGCGTAACGAGAAAACATAATAATGTCAAATTTCACAATGTTTTTTTGCAAAAATTTGAAATGATTAAAAGAACTTTTTGTCTTACGAGTCATAATAAGAACTTATTAAAATAAAAAAAAAACAAAAGCATAACGAGAATAACTAAATATTTAAATCGTTAAAACAATTCTTTGAAAAAAAAAGAATAATGTTATGAACTTAAGACATAGCAAGATCAACAATGAGACTAATTAAGTTTTTAAGAAAAAAGTAAGCATAGCAAAAAAGTCACGTGTCACGTGATTACAAAAAGCGATAAAAGTGATAGATAAGACTTAACTAAGTACTATCATTATTATTTCATAAAAATAAAAACGAAAATGTTTAAAAAATCACGAATTATTGTTTCTATCACATTAGAAACATTATATATTTAAAAACGCTCATTACTCTTAAAATTAAAAAGTTTATTTTCTTGATTGTGTTCAATTTTAATTACAATCTGATTATATAATTATCATAGTTACTTTGTTAGCAAACTTTTTTGCATAATATTTAATATTGTGATTTCAGATAATTATTCATTTTCAGACGCTTAATATTGCTTATTTATTTGCTTTTGCATGTCATGCATACTGTCAGTTTAACTAAGCATTAAAAAGTTTTTAAGTATTAATTATATTTAGTGTGAGTATCACACTTTTTCTCTCATAAAGCACTCGACACGCGTTTCAATTTTATATTATTAAAAAGTGTTATGAGACAAGATCGAAAAAGTTCGTGACATAAAATTCATTTTAATTTAATAAAATTTCTGTCAAATGTTTAGCTTAATAAAGAATTTAATTTTGTTTAATCAATTCATTAACTTGTCAATCAATAAAATAAAATATTAATTTTTTTTTAAAATGACATTTAGCTTTTGAAAGTTCACGCAAAATTTCAATTTTTCGTTAAAAAAAAAACAATCAGAATTAATGAAACAAAGAGAGAAAAGTTTTTTGTAATGAATTTTTTTGTTAAATTGATTTTTAAATATTTTTTAACAATTTTCAGTTTTTCGATACTTATCTTGTAAAGAAATTCATAATCAATGTTTTTAACAAAATTCTTATTGAGTTTAATATTAATTTTATAATTAATGTTTTTTCTAAACGAAAGAAACACGTTGAAAATGAACTTAAAAAATACATTTTTAAATTTCTTATACTTATTTGATAGATTTTTCTTGATTTTTTTCTTGTCAAAATTCTTCTCAATATTAGTGATTTTTCGTTTTTTTTTAATTAATTAATTCAACTCGTAAAAATTGATAATGCAAATTTCAAATTCTTTCTTTTAATAACAATGTTAAACAATGACATTAATAAAAATCATGTCAATTATTATTAATTTTTTTAATTGTTTTTTTTGTTAAGATTTGCGAGTAAAAAGTTTCAATTTAAGAACAAAATTCTTAAAAGCTTTTTTAAAATTTCAATTCATTTTGTTAAAATCATTTTTGCGATTCATTGTCTTAATTCGCGACATTGAAAATTTTACACGAGATTTATTTTTCTTATTTAAAAATTTGTTTTTGCGATTAACATTTTTTTAATATTTTTCATTTGTCAATTTTCGCTTTAAAATTAATTTGAAAATGATAATGCTTATTTTGTTAGTAATTTTTTTCAGTAAAAATTATTTTTTCAATTAAATTAGTTTGTAATTGTAAAAGTTCAATTAAACATTCTGATTCGCGAATCATTTTTTTTTAAAATAATTTAATACTGTTTCAGATTTGTTAATAACATAAAAACATTTAAAAATTAACAATCATTCATTTAAAAATATAATTTTATAACGTGAGTGATTGTTTTTTTTGAGTTATTGTTAAAATCACGAGTTTCACAAAGTTTAAGTAATTGAATGAATCGTATGTTATAAAATCAAGTTATGTTTATAACAAATTGAAAATTAATAAAAATCATATTATTTGTTTTAAAGTTCACAAAAAAAGTAACAAAAATTATGTATTTATTAAAAGTTAGCTTACTAAATACAGTAAAAAAATTTTCATTAATTAATTTGCTAAGATTTAATTCTTTCAAGCAAATTTTCATGCTCAAGATAAAGACTTTTTTTAAACTTAATTTTTTCTCACTTTTGTCAATTTCTTGTTCAATTTTGTCTTAAGTTTTTTTATTTTCGTTTTGATTTTCTTGCAAAAGCAATTTTTAGTTAAATGTTTCTGAGCTTTATAATAAAAGCAAAATTTCTCTTTTTTAAATTTTTTTTTATTTTTGTTAATTAAAAATGATAACGCGTTGCTAGCAAAAGTTTTAAAAATTACAATTAAAAAAAAATTGTTAATATTATGAGAATTCGTTATTAACTTGACACTTACAAAAACGCTTGCATTAATATTTCGCTTGTAACATTGTTCATGATAAATAATTTATTTTAAACAATTAATTATTTAATTGCAAATGATAACAAAAACAATATAATTTATAAAATTGTTATTGTTTTCGCGAATAATCAGCTTTTGCATCTCTGAATTAAGTTAATAATAAAGTTTTTTTTTTCATTTTAAAAGAGTCAGATTTGCTTCTTGAGTCAAATAAAAAAATTCGACATGAAATTTTTAAAAAAGATTGTTTATCATGAATAAAGCTTTAAACTTGTTCTTGACATTAATTTTATAATTTCACTTTGAAAGTCATCTTATTTGAAAATGATTTTTTTTTTTGCGATTTAGTGTTGTCTCGTTGTCTGAAGTCGCATTTCATGACTATTTAAATCAATTCATTTTTTGTCATTTTAACATTTTTCTTTTTTGTCACTCTCGTCTCGTTTTTACGCTCATTTCTCTTTCATTCACGTTTTCGTGCTTTCTTACTTTCTTTTTGTCATGAGTCATTTTTGCGTTCATTTGTCTTAATTCATATTGTTTTTTTTTTCTCTCTTTCTCTCTCTTTTTCTTTCTTTCTTTTGTTACTTTTTTTTTCTCTTTTCTCACTTTCTCTCTCTCTTGCTTTCGCTTGATTTTGACAATTTCTTGTTTATGACTGTTATTATGTCTGACAGTTTCATTTTTTTACGCTAATTTCACAATCGTATTTTTTTGAGTTACGAATTTTCTGATGCGAGTCTCGCGATTTCGCTTTGCGTTAGTTCGTTTTCACTTTGCATTTTTTTGCTTTACTTTTCAACATCATCGCGCAAATGAAAACTGATAAATGTCAAGTAATGTTAACGCATGAGTGATGCGCAAGACATTCATGATATGACAAGAAAACAGTCTCTCACGATAACGATATGTCTTACGATTGAAAAAATGAAAAACGTGAATCAAAACGTAAGTGACGTTTTTAATTGTTAATAACATTCGCTCAACAAAATATTTGACAAAAAGCGATATGACAAGACATAGTCTGATTAGTAACGAAAATACAATTGTGAAAAAGATTTGATTATTGTCACAACTCGTGAAAAAATGCTGCAAAAAGAAATGAGACATTAATTTTTACTAATTTTTGTTATCTCATAAATGAACGTTAATACATGCTAATTACTGCTAACACGTCAGTCGTTTTTAATATGATATTGAATACAATCTTTCAAAACGATAATTCATTTGTTTTTTGAATATAATTTGTGTGAACTTGCAGCATGATCATGTTCTTAACAAGAAAATACGCTTAGCGAGCGAAAAAAAATATTTAATTAGTAGCGAAAATATCGCAATGAATAAGATCTGATTATCATTGCAATTCAAGAAAAAAATGTTACACAAAAAACATTGCATGCAACTTTCTGTTCTCGTCATAAAATCATTTGCATTCTTGATCTGAAAAAATGACAAATCATGAAACGAAATCAACTGTTAAATAAAAATAAAAATTCATATTTCAGCATGTTTTAGTCAAGATTGCTTTTCATTAATGTGACTTATGTTCAAGATTGCGTTAACAGTCACTAAGTCAAGTCAATCAATAAATGTAAAAGAAAGCGAGCATGCAACGTTCTCTAAAATTGTGTTATTATGTTGTATTTTGTCAAGAAAGTATTTTCTTGTGTATACGTTATATCTAGATTTATCATGTACAAAATGTTTCGATACGAAAATTTCATTTAATCAAAAAAAAGAAATCATGATTTTTAAATGATTTGAATTTTGTGTTTAATTTCGCTTGCGAGTTGTTAAAATTGCAAAAGTTAAAAACTCTTGCATTGAATTAATAAATACTCTGTTTTATCATTTGCTAATAATGTTTTATGATATTGTGTTAAGCTTTTAATGATTTTGACTAAGCAAAAAAATATAATTAATGTTAAAAAAGTTAACAATTAAGCGCATCATTATTACAAAAAAAAAAAAATCGTGAGATTGATTCTGAAAAAATATCATGCGAGAAAAACTTTTAAGAAAAGCTTCAATCATTAAAATCATTATTTTATGTTTCAACTTTTTTTTCACTCAGCTTCAAATTTTTTACGCTATGAATAATTAACAGTTTTACAATTTTAATTTTAATAATCAAGCATTGCGAGTTTGCAACTTGCAGTTTCATTCATTCAATTTTAAACTCAAGATTGTTTTTAAAATTAAGAAAAGTTTTTTACTAAATGCAAAGTTTACGCAAACTTTTAACAATTTCAAAGCATGTGAAAAGTCTCATGCAAAAAAAATAATTTCTTTAACAAAAAGTACTCATTTTCACGATTTCGTTTATGTGAAAACTTTAAATATGTGTAAAGACAAAACTGATTTTCAACAACATTATTCGCGATTAATTTTATAAAGTATTTTTGTTCAGACAAAGCAGCAATCGTTTTTTTGTTAAAAATGCTAGTGATAATGACAATGACAATAAAAATAATTTACGCAATTTGTTTTTTAAGCTTGAAAATGACTCGTCAAATACAAAATCACATTTAAATTGCAAATTGTTAAATGAAATTCGCGCGCTTTACAATAACAATATGATTGAGAATCGTTAAAAATTAAATGTTAAAAATAGCAAAGATAAACATTCTTGTATTTTCGATTTCGCGAATCAGTTCTGATAAAATGCAGATACATTTATAGTTATTGATAATAAATCTATCGTGAACACGTTGCTTAAATGTGAGAAGAAAAAGCATTAAAATCATAATAACAAAATGACAAAGCATTCGTTATTTAATAAACACAAACGTGATTCAAGATTCGATATTAAATCATTTAACGCGAAAGAATTTCGTTTTCTTGCAAATTTCTTATGTCACGATAATAACGATCAAATTTAATTATTTGACACTAAGATTTATCGTAACGCTGATCGTCACTTTAACAAAACGCAAAGCAATGTTATTTAAGAGTATCACGATTTTCGTGAGTATAAAATAATAAATGAGAAGTCATTTATTCTGATTATTTAACGCTTAACATGAGAGCTCGTCACAAAGTTTTCAAAAAAAGAAATAAAGAGTATCAGACAATAATATAAATTGCGAAAATTTAAGTAACTTATATATAAATATGCAGCATTATTAGCGTGACAAAATTTCATTGTATAGCTTTAAAACTCTCAATATAACGCTTTTTGTTGTGTTGATATTTCAACTTATTAATTTTGTTCTCGCTTTATTCATGCTTTGCTTGTTATGTGTGAAAAACAATCATTTTTTAAAATGTATATTAAAAATGACGAGAAGCTCTAATTCAACTTTAAGTGAGAAAGAATTGATTGTGTTAAATTTTGAAATCTTGAGTCAGAATTAAGATTAAATCTTTGATTGAAGCTTCGAGACTTTGCTTTTAAAATTGACTTTTGTTAGCAATGCTTTTTTTTGTTCTAGTGATACATTTTTTCACTTTTTATTTTGATAATTTTTTATGTATTTAAAGAACGTGCTTTACTCTCTCTTTTAAAAAATAAACTTATCAATCTTATCGTTTTTATTGTTAAATGCTTAAGTAATCAGATCACATGTTTTATCTAGAATTTAAATAATTCAACATTTTATAAGCTGCGTGTGTACGCTCGTAAAGAAATTGAGAAAAATGTTTGTATTATATTATTTGTTTATTGCATTGCTATTTAATTTGTTTAATACTGATTTTCTATTGTCTGATTACACAGATTTCAGTCAGCGATCACATGACTGATCAGTCATATGATTTTTTTAGCATTATTTACACGTGATGCGATGCTTGACATTTAAAAATTTCGTATGTCTTTTTTTCACTTCAGATGTCTCTCGCTCATATATAAATCAGTCAATTAACGTTTTTTTTGAAACAGCGAGAGAAATCGTATGAAAAACGCAATGCTATTAATTTTACATTAGTTTTAAGTCTTAAAATATGTGTCAAGCTCTTTGCTGATTCAATACTCGCAACACAATTTTCAGAATAATCGAAAAAAAATATTATCATTGAGAGAGATTACTCTTAAAGTCGCATTGAAAGCGAAAGCGAATGTTCTTATCATTTTTCACGACATTTACTCTTGACTTTTTATTTGTCATTGTAAAAAGACTATTGACAAGATTGTCAACGAATGATTACAAATTTGCAAAATAAATTAATTATGATTGAATTATAAGTGACTGACTAGTAAAAAAATAAAATAAATCTTGATCATGTTTTCGAACGAATCGAAATGCATTTCAATGAGAACTTTTTAAATAACTTGATTGAAAAATATTCAATTGTTTGAACACAAAAAAAAAAGAAAGTTAACAATTTGTTTTTTAAGAAGCACTTGATAATCATAACACTGAATCGTTTAAATGCAAATAATAATCTTTCAACATTCAAAAACAAGACTAATTTGTCAATATCTGAAGTTAGAATTTTAGATTCTGAAAAATTTATTGTTTTATCAAATAATGACTTTATGATTTTGAGTGACAAAAGCGAAAAAATATCATTGTTCATTTTGCTGAACATTTCTGACAATAATGCATAAATTTTAATTCTTAAAATGTGCATATTTATTAAATTGATTAACAAGACATTTTCACAATTGAAAACGATTGATTTGCAAAATGTGAGTATTGATTTGTTAATCAAGAGTACATTGCATTTTCATTATTCACTTACGCATTCAAATTTAAGTATTGTGACATTGATATCGAAAACATTGTGTTAAACAGTTACGAGTCATTTTTTTCGTTCGCTTATGCATTTAAATCTGAATATTGTGATATTAGTATTGACAATATCAGATTTTCGTTTCTTTCGTTCGCTCATGCATTCGAATTTGAATATTGTGATATTAATATCGATAACATTAAATTTTTGTTTCTTTCGTTCACTCATGCATTCGAATTTGAATATTGTGATACTGATATTAACAATATCAAATTTTCGTTTCTTTCGTTCGCTCACGTATTCGAATCTGAATATTGTGATATCAATATGCTTTCATTCAATCATGAGTCATTATACGTTGTCTGATAATGCTGAGAATTCTCAGTAAAGACTGCAATATTTATCAAATTTTCTGAGTCATTATTTGCTAGTTAGCAAACTGTTTGATATTCACTTGTCTCACAAACACAAAGCACATATCGTGAGAATCAGTCTGATTTGTATGATTGTATTGTTGTTTGCAATTTGCAAAAAAAGAATCTTGCAAGATCGAGTTATGTATTCTCATAAACTTTCGAGTTTTCGTGTTCACTAGTAAAGATGTTTGCTAACGAAAGTTATTATTAATGAAAGAGAAAAAACTTTTATTAACACGCGCATTGTTTTTCATGTTATCATGTCTTGTCTATCGTTTAATCGCAAAATTTGAATCGCGCGTATTAATAGAAAAATTTTCCGATTTCAAGTCTTGTTTTTCAGATAGAAAAACTTGTGTAAAATTTGTTGAAAAGTGTTCTCTTTAATGCTCTGAAATTTCTGTGAGAACAAATGATGTTAACACTTGAAATACATTGTCTGAAAATCGAGAGAAATAAGAACTCAATGAAATTTATTCACTATTAGCAAGACGATTTGCAAATTGAGAGATTATATGACTAACGTTATCATGAGATCATGAAATCGTGTTAAATGCTAAAAATGTTTGCTGATAAAAGTCATTATTAATATGCGTGACAACAATTGTCAACGCTTTCAAAGCGTTAAAACTGTGTTAGTCAGAAAATTTTTAACAATGACGCTTTTGAGAATTTACAAAGCAAGAAGCAATGTTAGTTCGTATTCATGTAACAAATGTTTTTCAAATATATCTGTCTGTTTGTTTGCTTCAGCTTTTTGTTTAAAAATATTTCACATGTTGTCTATTTAATCAGAGATAAAATTTTCTATATTAAGAAAATCGTGTTTTATAACAAATTTCTTGATATCAAGTTTTTGAAAATGTTTTGCATTTGTCAAAATGTTTTTGCAATAATGTCTGTTTGCGTATTTGTGATAACTTTTAGTATTAAATTTGAAAGTGACGTGTTGCAAACTCATGCAAGCTTAAAAACTTTTGTCAACATTATAATAAAATAATTTGCTTTTTTTAGCTTCTTGATTTAACAATTGTAACTTAACTTTCGCTTAATAATGTAATCAAGACTTCTCTTGATATTATTGACAATCTTAAATATTAATATGTTTTCATTTTTAATAATTTTCGTTAGTTCACGACTTTCATTTTGACGTTAAGCGTTGTTAGTATAATAATGACTTTTCACGACTCTCAAGTAAAACTTTCTCAGAAAAAATCGTTTCTGAATGATAAGAACATTTATTGATATTTAACAACTGTCAATGTTTTTATATGTTATCACTTAGCTATTGTATTAAATTGAATTAATCAAGATGCTCTTAACAAATTTACTATAATTCTCTTTTCAGTTATCAAAGAAATCTTTTGACAAAAGTGAAATAATGTTTAAAAACTTAAACTTTTTTTCAAATTTAGTGTTTGATTTATTTGTCTTGTTTTTGTCATAATTTCTTTTTTCGTTATTATTATTATTATTCTTTTTGTTGTTTAGTGCGTTTGTTTTGTTTTTGTTATAATTTTTTTTGTTAGCATTATTATTTTTGTCTCTCTCATTGTCTGATTCATTTGCTCTGTCTTTATCATGATTTTTTTTGTTAACGTTGTCATTTTTGTCATTTTCGTTTTTTTCGCTAACGTTGTCATTTTTGTCTCTCTCGTTTTTTTTGTCAACATTGTCATTTTTGTTTTTTTTGTCTTTTTCGTTGACATTATTATTTTCGTTTTTCTTATTTTCTTTGTTAATGTCGTCATTTTTGTCTTTCTCATTTTTTTCGTTAATATTGTCATTTTTGTTTTTCTCATTGTTTGATTCATTTGCTTTGTTTTTATTATGATTTTTTTCGTTAACGTTATCATTTTCGTTTTTTTTGTTTTTTTTGTCAATGTTGTCATTTTTGTTTTTTTTGTCTTTTTTATTAATGTTGTCATTTTTATCTTTTTCATTGTCTGATTCATTTGCTTTGTTTTTATCATGATTTTTTTTGTTAGCGTTATTATTTTCATTTTTCTTGTTTTTTTCGTTAACGTTATCGTTTTTGTCTCTCTCATTTTTTTTGTCAACGTTGTTATTTTCGTTTTTTTCGTTTTTTTCGTTAATATTGTCATTTTTGTCTTTTTTATTTTTTTTATTAATGTTATCATTTTCATCTCTCTCGTTATTTGATTCATTTGTTCTGTTTTTATTATGATTTTTTTTGTTAATGTTATCATTTTCGTTTTTCTTGTCTTTTTTATTAATATCATTATTTTTGTCTCTCTCGTTGTCTGATTTATTTGCTTTATCTTTATTATGATTTTTTTCGTTAACGTTATCATTTTCGTCTCTCTCATTGTTTAATTTATTTGTCTTGTTTTTATCATGATCTTGATCATTATCGTTCTTGTCATTTGTTTCATTTAGCTTGAAACTTTTCACGACTTATTTTAACATTATTTTTTTCATTTGAGAAAGAAATTTGTAAAAATTTTAATATTTCTTTTCTGAATAACGCTTAAAAAAGCAAGCTAGCTAATGAAAAAAACTACTGAACTTTTAAAATGTGTTGTTTGAAATCGCTGTCATGTTTGTGTATCTCATTATTCATGAATGAATGCAAAAAAAAGTGCAAACGTTGTCACAATTTTTAACTCTTATTTGAGTCGTTGATTAAACAGCGCGATTTGTGACATCACTAAACTTTATTATTTAATGTTAACATTAGATAATAAAATTTAGTGACGTTATAACTTGACTGAAAACTCAAATTCATTGAAACAGTTTAAGTAAACACAAATTAAAAATAAAAAAGAAAACTCATTGTTCACGATTATCTCATTCAGTCTTTTTAATTCACATTTCATCTGACGATATTATCTTGAATAAATTCACGTTCATTTTCAACTCAAATAATGAGAGTTAATCATGAGAAACTATTATATGTAATAAATATTTGTTTATATTTTGTTTTATTTTTTTTAATTTGAATGAACTTGATTGCTTTACTCAGTAAATCAGCTTTTTAATTAATGTCAGCGACTTTTCAAATGATTTTCATTCAGCTTGATTTACGTTTTCTAAATGAACTTAAAAGACGCATTTCATGTTAATGATAATAAATTACATTATAAAAAAAGCTATGTCATTTCATCGATTGTTTTTTAATTGTCTTGTCTCAGCATGCACGATTGTCTTGAACTCTTTTTCAGACTAATTTTATTTTTTTTGTTTGTATATTGTGTTCTCTCTCTCTTTTTTTTTGCATTTTAATAACGTTACTTTTTTTCATTTACTTTTTTTCTCTCATTTAAAAGACAGTTTTCAGCCTGCTGTTTAAAAGCTGTGTTCAGAAATTTTACTTGAAAGTTTAAATTTAAGTTTCATGATTTTGCGCTGTGAGCTTTTTCTTGTCTTGTACTTCTGAATGTCATAATTGCAATCAGTGACGCTAATAAATGTTTGTAACTTGTCATTTTTTTGTTATTTCTTACTGCTTTTCTCTTTTCATTATATTTTTATTGTTTTCGAAATGACTTATGTCGCTCACAATGTCAAGTACAAAAAGAAACATTTTTTAAAAACATATCAAGACACTTTTTGCAAATTTCAGAAAGAATTGAATGCACGTGTGACAATAACAAATTAAAATATTAATCATATTGCGCGCATTTTTCGTTAAATAATTTCAGAACAACTTGAGTCTCGAGTGAAACAAACACGATTTCATTCTCTTAGTGTTATTTTGCTGTCAATTATCGTTAATAATAATGTTTTTATTTTTGAAATAATCTCGAGCATCAAAAATCTTGACATTTTAAAAAAATTCGTGAACGATTTCAAAAATGACAATAGCAAAAAATATGCGTTCACTCTTTTGAAAGTTAATAACAAGTGTTAATTCTTTTAGACTGATTTTGAAATAAAAAATGATAAAACTCTCGATTTCGTGAAAAACATAAAAAATATTGAATGCGCTTTTCATCATTGCATTTTTTTCTTTAATTCAGATAAATTACAATCATATTTAATGTATTTTAAGTTTGTCATGAATTTAACAAAATTGAAAAAGACAAGTTAAAGACTCGTGAGCGTGACATGACAAGAGAAAATTGAATGACATTAAAAGTATAGTTCTCAAGAAATATGTATTAGCAAAATTTATTCTCGTTATGTTAACAATATTTGAAATACGATGAACTTGAATGAAATGTTTTTTTTTTATAAAATTAAAGTCACGTAACACGTAATCAACAATACGCGCAATTATAATTAAATTTTTAAGCGAGCGTATAAAAAATGCATGATAATCAGTGAAAATGACATACTCAATAATATTTCATATAATATTACTTTAATCTTGTGAGACTGAAAAAGCTTGATATTAAAATTTCTTCTCATTTTAAAAAAACATTTGCATATCTAGATTAGATAATCGCATAATGAAATATAATTATGTCTTTTCGCGATTTGCATAACTTTTTGTAAAGTTCACTCTTGATTTTTTCACTGTCAAGTAAAAGCGATTTTTTATTTAGTAACACGCTAAAACATTAACTTTTTGTGTTAATTTTTTTTATTCTCATTTCTCGTATTCTTGAAGTCAGTGACATATCTGAGTATGACACACATTATTATGTATATAAAAAAAGTTGCATTGTTACTTGTTTGTCTTGTTAAAATTCAGACTGTCATGTCATTTTAAATGCAAATATTTTCAATTTATTTTGATTTTGAAATTCTTTTTTATTTTATTCTTGCTTTGCATAATTCTTTTTGCTAAATTTAATCATTAGTGCATATTCTGTACTTATTAGTTAATGACGAAATAATGTCTCTTTCAAAAATCAAACACATCGTGAAAAGTTTAACGATATTTTAAATCTCGCATTTAGTTTATTAAAGAATGTTAAAGAGTTATTTAACTTATACTTTGTCATAAACAGCTCGCGATAAGACTTAAGTTGTTACAAGTTTTCACTCTTTCACTATAACAATATTGTCATTGAAATCGACTTATTCTTTATGTCAAAACAAGCAAATATAAAGCAAAGCGTTAATAAAAAAGTCAGTCAAAAAACTCGCGATTGAAAAAAGAAAAACGCACGCTTAAAAAAGAAATTAAAATTTGTTATTAAAAAACAAGATTGTTATCGCGCGAAAGCGAATCATTTATGAGACATTATCTTGACTCACATTTGCGTCTTTTATCAATCAGAGAACAGTCATAGTAAAATAAATAAAAAACACAAGTTGAATCTCACGATGTAATTTATACGTATTTGTACAATTTTTTACACTTGAGAATTTTCTTTTTCTTGATAATTTTTTTATCTTTTTTTGTTTACTTGATTTTTGTTTAAAAAGCGCGTTCTTTTTATTATCATATTTTGTGATAGCATTGATAAGTATATAAACTATGAATTTTTCATGTTTGTCTTATTTAATCATATTAAAAACTAAGTTATTTTTGTTATTTTAACATTGTTATGAACTAGAGACATAGCAAGATCAACAGTGAGACTAATTAAGTTTTTAAAAAAAAAGCAAGCATAATAAAAAGTCACATGTCACGTGATTACAAAAAATGATAAAAATGATAAATAAAACTTGACTAAATATTATCATTACTATTTCATGAAAATAAAAACAAGAATGTTTAGAAAATCATGAACTATCGTTTTTATCACATTAAAAGCATCATGTATTTAAGAATGCTCATTACTTTTAAAATCAAAAAACTTATTTTCTTGATCGTGTTCAATCTTGATTATAATTTGATTATACAATTATCATAATTATTTTGTTAGCAAACTCTCTTGCATAATATCTAGTATTGTGATCTCAGATAATTAATCATTTTCAAACGCTTAGCATTGCTTATTTATTTACTTTTGCATGTTATGCATATTGTCAATTTGATTAAGCATTAGAAAGCTTCTAAACATTAATTATACTCAGTATGAGTATCACATTTTTTTTCTCGCAAAGCATTTAACACGCGTTTCAATTTCATATTATCAAGAAATGTTATGAAACAAGATCGAAAAAGTTCGTGATAACATTAAACACTCTCTCAAGTATCATGAAATTACATTGATACTTTTTTTTGATCAAACAGAATTACAATTTGAAAAACACATTTTGTTAATATATCGAATATATCAAGTATCAAAGACAAATACGTATCAATCTATTTTAAAAAAAATTAACAAGATTTATAGATACATCAAGAAAAACTGATTATTGATAACAAATCATTCAGTTAAACACGATTTACTCAGAAAAATTTTAAAAAAGAAAAATTCAGCGATAACGAGTTCATTAGCGACAATTCTAATCAAGAAAAACTAAACAAGATATTGATTATAAGCAATAACAACGAATTTAGTCAAACAGAAATGCAGTAAAAAATTAATGAACTCATTATTAAAAAAAATTAATTGAGAAATTAAATCAACAATTATGTCAAGATCAGAATGTCTGATATTTTTAACAAAGATTGAGTCAAATTAGAGACGTTTTTAAAAAATTTAAATTTTTATTTTTTCGCTAAAAGTGACATGAATGCATCAGAGAAAATATTGTTTGCAAAATTTTATTTGAGAGACACAGCAATGAACTGATTCAAATCATATTTAAATGATTGAATTAATAACAACGAGAACTCACAAACGTATGACAAATTTTATGACAATTATAACAAGTTTAAAAAAATCATTTGACAATATTTTAATAACATAAACAAACAGTGAATCACTAAGAGAAAGCTTATGAATTTAAAGCAAGTGAGATTGACAGTTAACTATGTAACAAAACATTAACAACTTATTGTCATCGCGAGATAAGAAAATGAAAACATTAACATGACAATGTTTGAAAGAGAATTGAAGTCAGATATATAGTATGAAATCGTTAAAAACGAGTCATATAATGACATTGAAAAAATGATCATTGATGTAATATGAATCGACAATTAGCTATACAATTTATGATAAATATGAAAAAAAAACACATACATCACAAATATTGCTAGAATCAAGAAATTTAAAAATTTTTATGAATTTATGTTTATGAAACTAAATGTCACAAGAAAAATGAACAATGATAACAAGAAATAACGACGTGACAAAAATCAATGTTTTTATTATAAAAAAAAAAAACATTACGCAAAGAACTGTCACAAGAAAAACAAGAAATAATGAGAAAACTCGAAACTTTAAATTATTAAAAAACATGAACAGAGCAAGAAAAATCGAGAAAAATATGATATTATCAAAATATCAAAATTTAGAACAATCAAGAAGCAAAAGAATTTGCAAGACGAATGAATCAACGTTAAAAAAAAATTCTGACAAGAAATACAAGAAAAGACGCAAGACAATTGATAAACAGCGCAAAAATATCTCAATATTGAAAAGAAAAAAATCTTTGAGAGAATTCGTCAGCAAATTAAAAAAACAAAACTTAATTTTAAAAAAAATTTTGAGAAAGAAATAGCACAATAATTACACAAAGAAACTCTCGAACAACATTATAAAATGTTATGAGAGAAATGCGAACAAAAAATGAAAAATTATTTTATGAAAAAACAAGTTATAAAACTCTTGAATTACTCATCAATACTAACGATTTGCGAATATCATTAAAATCAGAAACTTGAGAATATACACAAAAAAAATCATTTCAAACACGAAAAATATTTCATATAAGCATGCAATTGCATGATGCATTAAGACATGCAAAACGAAAAATAACAAATAGCATGAAATGATTCAAATTATTCAAAACATAATTTGCGAAAATGCAATATTGAGAATTGCATTAAGTGTGTCATTGTTAACGATGACAAGATATTAAACTTTTAAAATTTTGCGAATGTGAGACATTCATATTATGTAAAAATTCATTGAATGTTTTGCTATGACAATGACTGTTTTATACATTTAAAAAATAAGAAAAAAAAATATTTCTCATAACAATTAACAAAATTGCGAGTTTTTGTGAAAAGCAAAATCGAATTATTATCAGATATCAAGAACGATTTTGATAAATTAAAAAACGACATAACTCAGTTACTCAAGAAAGTAAATTGACTTACGAAAATGTGCAAAAAGTTAAGTGCTAACTCTAAATGACAAATTGAGAATATTAAGAACATGAACGAAATATTTAAAAATGTCAAAATGAAGCGAGTCAAAAAAGAAACTTGAAAGAATACAAATCTCATTACAAAAATTAAGACAATTTAGAAAATTAAAATTAACGAAAATGAGTCAATGATTGACAAGTCGAAAAAAGAATTATTTATTTAAAACTAAAAGTCATGAATAAATGAACGAAATTGAAAATAATTGCAACTCAGAGTAAAATGCATTTGCAATTAATTGTAATAATAAAAAACATACGCGCAAATGCTTTACTAGACTTTAATATAACTGAAAATTTCATGAACTCAAAATTCACAAGCAAGACAAGAATACATTGTAAAACAAAAAACAAATTATATGAACTAAAATCACTAAAAAATAAATCGATTATCGCACAAGTACGACATGAAACGAAATCGAGAAAAATACAAATACAAAAACACGAAAAAAGTTTGAGTTTTGATATGACAGAGTTAGAGAATTATAATTTAATTTTAAAGTACTCTTGATTGAAATAACATAACTCAGACATTAACTGACAAGAAAAGAAAATTATGTAATGAAAATATGATTGTTTTTTTGAATCAGAAATTCAGAAATTTTGTGAGAGTTATCACAAATAAAAAGCTGAAAACTTAATCACGAAACAAAAATTTCGAATATCAGAAAATTAAATATTTACAAAACAAAAATGATTAATTGAATAAGAAAATCTGTCAATACGATTTGCATCAGAAACGAAATTTAAAAACAAGAAAATTTTTGAAAAACTAGTACTCAAAGAATACTGAGATTACAAGAATTTATTTAAAAAAAAAGAAAAATTGCAAAATTTATCAGAACATAAATCATGAGATTACGAAATAAATTTACAAGAAAAAATAACATCACGTTGTATGTTAACATACAAATTCACGAAATAATAACTCACAAAATTACGAAAATATATTGACGAAAATTTAAAAAAAAACTGAATTAAATTATTAAAATCTTTAGCAAAATATTTAATTCTCTATGTATCAAAGAAAAATGAAAGTTTATGATTATGTGTGAATTATAAACAATTAAATGTTATTACGAAAAAAAATCAATACTCATTATCACTTATTGAGAAAATACAGAACAAATTCAGAAAAATTATATAATTCATTATTTTAAACATTAAAAATGACTATCACAAAATAAGAATTAAGAAAGATCATGAATGAAAAACAACTTTCAAAATTAAATTCGAATTTTACGAGTATATAATTATGTTATTTAAGCTAATCAATGCGTCAGTCACGTTTTAAACGCTAATCAATAACGCACTTTACAAGTATTTGAATGACTTTGTGACAGTATATTTGAATAATATTCTCATATTCACTAAAAAATCAAAAAAAAATCACACTTAGAAAGTTAAGAAAATTCTCGACAAATTGCAAAAATATGATCTTTTCTTGAAATCAAAGAAATGTGAATTTTTCAAGAAAAAAGTGCTATTTCTAGAACATTTAATATTCACGAAAAAAATTTGAATGAATTCAGAAAAAATTCAAGTGATACTGAATTGACTAACGTTAGAGAATGTTAAAAATATGCAATCATTTCATAAACTAGTTAATTATTACAAATCATACATCACAAGTTTTTTGAAAGAAATACGATCATTGATGAAATTATTTAAAAAAGAAAAAATCTTTAAATGAGAAAAAAAACAACAGAAATCATTTAACAAAGTCAAGAAACTGTTTAAACACGATAACATGCGATAACATTTCAATTCAGAAAAATCAAGCATTGTGAACACTAACGTCTCAAATTGTGTGATTAATGAAAGATTATAACAAATAAAATCAAATAAAAAATTATGACTAAATGCATGTTATGTCAGAACAATAACATTAACAAAACAAAATTATAACATACACGACAAGAAACTACTAGTCATAGTATGTGTTTTCAAGAAATGAAAAATGAAATTGCAAAAGACAGTATATCAAGTTATGATATTCTCGAATTATTATAATTTACAATATTTCATTATGACAAAAGAGTTGACATGATAACAAGCATGATAATTGAAAACACTATTAACTTACGATTTTAAGATAAGACATTGCAAAGAAAAGAAAAACTCATAAGCGAATGCTTTAAGTTAATGATTAAATTTAATGATTAAAAAAAAAAAATCATGAACGTCTTTCAAGCAAAATAATCAAACAAAAAATATGATTTTAAATTATCAAGCATTACAAGCTACTCGAACTGTCACTAGAGAAAACATTTTATTGAAAAATATTAAGAAAGAAACAGTCAAGAATAAACAAACAAAATGATTACAAAATAATCACAAAATAACAAAATAAAACAATATTGTTACATATCACAAATTGATCTTGATATTCAAAACATTACGCGACAAAATAATGCAACAAAAACATGATACACTCATTTCAAAACACTTTAAAATTGACAAGACAATGACAAGACTCACGAAAAAGTATTATTGATCAAACATGTGAACAAATATCAGAAATTATATCAGAAAATGCGATATTTATCAGCGAAACAAAACAAAATGACACAAATCTTATAAAATGTTACAATCGATATTGCAATTACGCAAATTATGAAAATCAGTTGCAATGAATTTTATTATTAAATTATCAAAATTCAAGAAATCACATACAAAAGTGAAATACGATTTCATTCTTATAATCACGAAAAGAATGACGAAATACGCATATTTCATATTATTTTAAAAAACAATGAACGCATCAGATACAGCATATGTTATTTTAAAAATAGTCATTGCGAATCATGAATTGTTTAAAAAATGAATTATTGACAAAAACATCAAATTCACGAGCAACTTTTGAATTACGCTTATGAAAAAGTTTGAAATATAACGAAAAATGTTTACAACATATCACTCACAGACGAATGAGCAAGCGAAATGATTAAATTAAATGATAAAGCAATATTTACGATGCTATCTCAATTACGAACAAAATAATTAAGTATTATTATTATCACTAGCATAAATCGCATATAACAATGCACGAAACGCAATCACAAAATTTATTTCATATTTCTCAAACTATAAGAAGAAATTGAAAATGCAATAACAATTACTAAAATTTATTATTAAAAAACATGAAACAAAAATTTCAGTCAAAAACATGCACAAACTTCACGATAATCTATGAAAAAATATTAAATTTTTTCACAAACGAATGAAACATTATTACAATATTAAACGTCAGAAAACATTTAAGTTTAAAAAAGAAAAGAAAATATTTTTATTATAACGAAACATTAAAACGAAAAGATCGAGCGAAAAACTGAATCACAAAAAGTTAAAATCATTCAAAATTTTAAAAATTATTAAAAACATTAATTACAAATTTTAGTTACTTAACATTATGAGAATATACTCAGTATTTCATGTCTCATTACTGAAAAAAATCAATCAAAACGTCATACAAGAAAGAATTGAAATCGAAAATGACGAGAAATACGAAATTGAAAGAATTTTAGAAAAAGCGTTAATATAAGAAAAAAAACATTATTTAATAAAATGAAAAGATTATTCTATCTCAAAAAATACATAAAAATTTATTGAACATTTACGAAACTCGCAAAAAGCGCTTTGACAATTTTTTCAAGAAAAAACTGATCGAGAAACAAGAACTGAAAAAAAAAATCGTTAAAAGAAAAGAGAAAACATTACAATTCTTGTTTTTAATTTTTAACAACTTGCTTTTTCTTTTTTTTCGTCTTTTTAAGCTCGTTAATGATTTTCACGAAAAATTTGACAAATTTTTTTACACGATCTTGAAAAAACTCGTGTTAATGAGTGAGACAATTAAAACAAGCTTTAAACTCGCTCAAAATTTTATAAAAGATTTCGCGAATGTGACAAAATTCATTGTGAGTTTTTTTTTTTTTTTTCTAATTTCTTTTTTCACGTCAAACTTTGACTTAATTGAAAAATGATAAGACATGATCACGAACACAAGAACGATTAGCACGAATGTAATTTAAACATTTTATGAATTTCTTGAACATAACACAAGATTTGTCATTTTTCAGACAACGAGCGCAATGAGAGAGCATAATAACGTTAAATTTCGTGATGTTTTTTTGCAAAAATTTAAAATGATTAAAAAAACTCTTTGTCTTGCGAGTCATGATAAGAACTTATTAAAATAAAAAAAAAAAGCAAAAACACAATGAGAATGACTAAATATTTGAATCATTGAGATAACTTTTTAAAAAGAAAAGAATAATGTTATGAATTAAAGACACAACAAGATTAACAGTGAGACTAATTAAGTTTTTAAAAAAAAAGCAAGCATAACAAAAAGTCACATGTCACGTGATTACAGAAAATGATAAAAATGATAAATAAGACTTGACTAAGTACTATCACTATTATTTCATGAAAATAAAAACGAGAGTGTTTAGAGAATTACGAATTATTATTTTTATCACATTAGAAATATTATGTATTTAAAAACGCTCATTACTCTTAAAATTAAAAAATTTATTTTCTTGATCATGTTCAATCTTGATTATAATCTGACTATATAATTATCATAGTTACTTTGTTAGCAAATTTTCTTGCATAATATTTAATATTGTGATTTCAAATAGTTAATCATTTTCAAACGCTTAACATTGCTTATTTATTTACTTTTGCATGTCATGCATATTGTTAATTTGACTAAGCACTAAAAAGTCTTTAAACATTAATTATATTCAGTGTGAACATTACATTCTTTCTCTTACAAAGCACTCAACACGCGTTTCAATCTCACATTATTGAGAAATGTTATGAGACAAGATCGAAAGAGTTTGTGACAAGCATTTTTGTTATACTTTTCAAAAGCACATTTAACAATTGACAAATCAGACAAGAAAACTAACAAAAGAAAATTAATAATTAAGAAATATTAACGCTAACTACTTCTAGTAATATGTGTTAAAGTGAGAAAAATGATTATCGTGAGACTAATTTTAAAAAAATTTAACTTCGACTTCACTCAAGATTGAGTTTAGATTTTATGAATCATTGTTTTTTCTTTCAAATTTCTTGACGTATTTTATCAATTCTTTTCTATCTTTTTTTTTATTACAATCATTATTTTTTCTTTTTCATGTTTTTCTCAGAGACAGTTAAACAATTTTTTTTAATCACATTAATATTATTCGAATTATTTTACGAAAAATCTTGATCAAGAAATTCATTGTAATTAATATTTTTATTGTTTTTCATTGTCATTTTTCTTTAAAATTGTTGATTCTTTTTCGCTTTTTTCGTATTTATTTTCTCACAATTCGCTCGCATAAAGTATATATCAATTTCATCATTTTATATAATATTCTCGATAAGATGTGAATTTTCTTTAAATAACTATTAGAAAATAAGATTAAAAAAAAAACACTTAATTATTTACAAAAAGAGATACACGTGTTATTGAAAAAAAGAATGAGAATATCATTTAATTATGAATTAAACATTTTCGAATATTGAAAATAAAGAAAATAAAGATTTAAAATTGTCAAGATACACTGAAAATTTTTCAAAGCAAAAAATTTAAAACAAAACGAAAGTTTCATCGAGAGAGAAATGTTTAAATAATTTTTATATTCGTGCATGCGTTCAAAAACATATATTGAATAAGATTTTTTTATGTTTATGAAAGACAGAAAAACAACGCAATCAGAAAATTTAATATTATTATTATATTAAATATCAAGTAATCAGACAGTTATTGTCATTTTTATTAAATTTGAGTCGTTTTTGATTTGTCGTTAATCAGTAACATAATTTTTTTTGTTTCTCTTATTTATCTATTTTTCAATTTTATTATATTTTTATTTCAACTTATTCGTATTTATCTCTCATAGTCAAAAAAGCTTGTCAGTTCAAGATAATTTCAAATAACAAGAATTTAATTTTTTTATTCGAATTAATAACACTCACAGAAATCAACAGTAATGCAAATAATGCTTGTAATATTTCTTGTCATTCTATGTCATTGTTAAGTATCATGAGAGTTTCTCGTTTTGAAAAAAAAAATGTTACTGACTTTTTTTGTTTGTTTTATCAATTTTGTAAAAATTATGACATTGAAAATGACAAGAAAATTATGAAACGTTTTTTTAATTATTGTGAGAAATAAGTTAACGAATGACTCAAGTCTTTAAAAAAATATGTTCAAAGAAATTAAAACTTGTTTTGAAAAAAATTCAATCAAGCTTTTGAAAAATTAAATGACAATGCTTAACTTTACACTCGAAATCATTTTAAGCAAATCATTATCAAATAATAAAAAAAAAAGAAAAGTATTCGTGCGTTCATTTATGAGTTTCAATTTGTCTTGAATAAAATGATTAAAAAAAATAAAATTAATGAGTACACTTATTGCGTTTGATTTTTAATCAAGCTAAAACTTAACATGACTCAAGAGATCATGTTTAAAAATCAAGAATAAGAGAAAAATAACATGATTTTAAAAATATTAATTAACAATATTTTAAAAATTCTGAATAAGAATCTTGATCATGATCAAATGCTTAAAATCACAAATGTTTTTTTAAAATAAAATCATGAGAACTTTCACAATTCTAAATTCAATTTTTTCTGAATTGATCAGCTTGAGATGAAACGCATTTTAAAAAAAAATAAACATGAGTTTAGTCAAAAAAAAGAGAAAAGTGTGAGATTCAAAAACAAGATAAAAATGAAAAAAAAAAAAAAAAAAAATAAAATAATAAATAAATTGATTGACATGATTCAAGCTTTTCATTTGTTAATAATGAGTGTGACGAACAAGTTGAATCAATGAAATAATTCATTTTATGACAATTCAAGTTAAAGTTAAGAACAATATGAATTTTATTAAAATTACAATTAGCAATCAGCTTTCGAACAAAGTCAGAGTGAAAATTATGAAAATGAATATGAATACGATTAAGAGTATGATAAAGACAAAAAATGAAATTGAAATAATGAATTCAAACATAAAAATTATGACAAAAGATATAATGAAAATCATGATATGCAAAAGTTTGATAATGCATTTATAATTGTTAATTTTTTCAATAACTATCAACTTAAACAAATTAATTGTTTTTATTGCGAACTTTCAGATTATTTGCGTCTCAATTGTCTTGATTTGCAATATAATTAAAGTTAGAAATTGATCAATTTCAATTCATACAACAGTCGAATTTATATGAGAAAACAAGATGAAAAAAACATTAAGTTTCGTTGAGAGAGTGATGTGTTTAATAAAAACATTATTAAAAAAATGAAAAAGTCTTAATATCAATTTTATTTTTTTATCAAGAATTTAATTAAAGAAAATAATCAAGAAAACTTCGTGCAAATTTAAATTAACATTATTAAAATGAAATTCATAAAATCGAATGATTTGAATGACACAAAAAACAAAATAAAAAAAAATTTTAAAATTGCGTATCGCGTTAACATTAACTATTTTGTATTAAAAAAAAAAAGAAAAAATAAAACTTACAAAGAATTGAAACTCACATTTTAATATGCTAAAATCAAAACACATTGTGCAAGAATGTATAAACAAGTCAATTTATCAGACAAGAAAAACAAAAATAAAAAATTTGACATTAATGAAAAAATAAAAAATGTTAAATTTAAATGTCGTTAAATAAACAAGTTAGCGAGTGCAATCAAGAATTTAATTAATGTATTAAAAATTTTAAATCAAGTTCTTAGTCAAGCTGTCACGAGAATGTTAGTTAAAGATTTTCTTGAAATATTCTCTCAATTGCACAAGACATTCTTTTTTATCTTTTTTAAAAATGTCAATTTAAATAATTAAATGAAAGTATTAAGAGCACGTGTGACTTAGCAACGAATTGTTTAAAATAATAAAAAAAAGCAAATGCAATTGATTTTAACAAACAAAAAAAATAAATTGTATGTAATCAAAACTTTTCGCGTTAATTTGCGAGTAAATGAATAAAAAGTCAATATTATCATTGATAACAATTCTCTGATTAATGTTATGTTTTATGATATAACAAAACGTTTTGATTTAAGTATGTCAATGTGATCTTGTCTTAATTGTGTTATAATTGTTTAAATTTAAACAATTGTATTTTGTATTGATTATTGCAAGAATATTCTTATCACAATTAATAATTTTATCATTCATGTTCTTGTCTTTGTTGTTAAGAGAGAAAACAATAATTTCATTCTTAAACATTTTTGACAAAAAAAATTGATATTTGAACATAACATTGTCAATGATGAAATTGTGATTGAATGAATCAAAATTTTCAAAAAAAATCAAGTTGTTAAATTCGATTTATATAAATTTACTCTCAAGAATTTGAAAATTAGAAAACACATTTAATCAGTAAACTATGAGAAAAAATATAATAATTATGATAAGAAAAAAAATTAAGCAAATTTCATTTTGAAATGAAATTTGCTCGAGTGTTTAAAAACTCGAGTGTTAATTTTCTTAATGCTAATATTAATGAATTTCGAAATTTTGATTTTAACAAGTTTGCGAAAAATGAAAAAATGAGTTTAAAAAAAATAAAATCAAGCGTTTCAATTAATTAAGCAACATTTTAAAAAAATTTAAATCGTTATATTAAGACTAACTTACTCAAGTTTAAATTTATTGCGAATCGAGTAACTTTTCAGCGATCTTTGACATTAAATGAAAAAATAATACGTTAACTTTAATATATAAAAAATGTCACTGACAAGAAAATGAAAAAGTATTGTTAAAAACAAACAAAAAAAAAACAAACAAAGTGAAAAGTGAGTAATTGAATAATTGTGAAAAGTTTTCGAAATTCTCACGCGAAAGAAAATATTTATTCGCGTGTAATACTCGTGTGAATTTTAACAATGACAAAAATTTAGCTTTAATAACTGTTTCTTAAATGTTGAATACATTAAAACAGTTAAGTAACAAGATTAACAAAATGTAAAAAATTATGATAAATTTGAAAAAATTAATATTATAATGAAAAAAGTGCAAAATTTAATTTTTATGAGAGTTATCATAATGACGCGTTGTTATGACTGTCGCTAGCGTGTAAACAAAAAAAAATATGAGAAAATATTATTATGACAATAAGATAAAAAAAAATATTTTTTGTAAAATTTTTTCTTTCTTTTTTTTTCTTTCTTTCTTTTTTAAACATTATTAAAAAAATGTGCTTTGCGATTGTGTTTCTATTTGTTAATATTTTTTTCTATTTTTTTGTTCTTGACTTTAAAAAAAGTCATGTTTTAATAAAATTTTCTTGACTTCATTGAAACAATCAATTGTTATTTGCGAGTTTTTTTTTTATTTTGAGTGTTTTTGATATGAAATTCACACTATTTTTATTATTTTTGAAACTATGTTTTTTTGTTTATATCTTGAAAAATGCTCGTTTGAACTGTTTTTAAATTTGTCATTTTAAATTTTGTGAAATATGCTTTGTCTTGTTTAAATACGCGTGTGATTTTAACTTGTGATAAATTTAAAAAAATTTCTTTTTCATGCGTGCGATGTTTTTCGCATTTTAAGAATTTTCTTAAGAAATGCGTGCGTGATAATTTCAATTGTTTCAAAAAATGTGCTTAATGCAAGATAACATATTGAGTTTGTGTTCTTGTAAATTTTATGAGTTTATCATTACTTGTCATGTAAAACGCGTGTTAATTAAGTTATAATTCAAGAATTTCGCGTTAATTTATGAAATCATGAATTTGAGAGATTTCATTCATTTTAATTTGAAATTAAATATTACTTTTTCTCGCATTTGTCATTATTTTCGTGTCATTATTTAAAAACACGTCACAAAATTGTGTGAGAACAAGAAACTTAAAAGTGAATTTTTAATTTATTCATTTATCAAGTATTTTTAAAAAAAAAATGTGACTGACATTAACAACGCAAATTAAAAATTAACTGTTACGATTTTTGCGTATAATTTGAAAAATTTTAACAATTTTTTAATTACGCAAAATGACATTTCGCAACGCTCAATGATTTAAAAAACAAAAAAAAAATAAAATTAAAAAAGACTAACGTTAACAACGATAGTCAAGAGTCAATTGTCACATTTTTTATGCAAAATTTAAAAATTTTTAACAAGTTTTCAAGTACACAAAAAATCGTTTTGTAACACTTAATGACTGTGAACTTGTCTGATTTTTTAAAAAATGAGAGTTTTATATATAATTAAATTACTCTCAGCGACAAGAAAAATGAGAAAAACTAAAAAATAAAAAAGAAAAAAATAAATTTGACTCTTGAGAATGAGTTCATTTTTAAGTTTAATTTCACAATGTCAAAAACTTTGTTTTGTTAAATAATTAAATAAAAAAAAACGATAAGATCATTAAAAAGAATCAATATTTGATTTGTTATAAAAAATCAATTGTCGCGTTTCTTGTGAATGATTTAAAAAGTGAGAATGTTTTTTCAATAATATAAAAAAATGTCTCACAGCGCTCGCTCTCAAAAATGAATGTAAAAATGAAAAACGTTAAAAAATAAAAAAAAAAGTTAATGAACTGATTTAATCAGCAAATGTTAAATTTTTAAAATTTTATTTTTATGTTTTTGTGTTTTCGAGCGTTTTGTCTCATTTTCGAGCGTTTTTATTTTTGTGTTTTTTGTGATTTGTGAGTTTTTTAATTATTATTTTCGTGTGTCAAGTGATTTCTCGTGATTTATTTTTAAATCTTGTTTTTATTTTTTCGCGATTTTCGAGTTTAAAATGAACGTGATTTTTGAGTTTTAAATTTTAAATTTTATTTTTTGTAAATCTCGTTAAAACATGATATAAAAATTTTCGTGAAAAAAAACATGAAAGAGTATTTACTAAAAAAATACTATAAACATTTATTATTGTTCATTTTATATTTTATTTAATCACGAATATGTACATGATATGACAAACATTGCGCGCTTTATCATTTATTATTTCGCGTTTAACGTTTCTTGAAAAAAGAAAGTTTTTTCTGTTTTTTTAAGAAAATGTTCAATATTTCAATGTCTTGAAATTCTTTTGTTAATTTTCAAGAGTTTTCTTGAAATTCTCATTCAAGTCATTTTATTAAATATTAAAATTTCTTGTCAGATTTACGTTTCTTGAGAATTTTTTCAATGTAATACTCATTCTGTTTGTTAATTATTTTTAAAATTAACAAAATTTGTGTTTTTTCGTGTTCATTATAATGCTTTAGTAAAGAGACATGAAACACAAGATAAATCATATAAAAACAAGATAATAAATTAAGTTTATAAGTCTGTTTATCTCAAACGTTAACAATTTTAAATAATTTAAAATACTTATGATTTAGTTTTTGAGAAAATTTGAGAAGTTTCATATTCTGAGTCTTGATTAAGACTCTGTTCTCAATTAAAAATTGTTTAAAAATGTGTGTCTTATAATGCGACTCGTGACTTATAATCATTTTAAGTTTGAGTTCGTTTATTTTTAATTATTTGAAAAGTATTCTCAGTACAAGATTGACAAAGTTTTTTTTTTAATATTTGAGCTTTAGTTTTAAGAGAACGAAAATTCTTTAGCTTTTTGTAACAAGTTACGCAAGTTTTTTTCGCTTTTAAAGCGCGTTTTATTTTCGCATTTAAAAAATTCTCAATATCTTTTTACTTTTCAGTGTGAAATTTCTTAGCGTTTTTTAGCTAATTTACAAAGTGTGCTCTTTGTATAAACTCAAGATCATAAAATGCGTTTTTTTCAATTGAATTGTTCGTGTCTCGTGCGAACATTTTCGAATTTAAATAAATTGAGAAATTTTAAACAATGATATTAGTCTTTGATTTAACGAATTGTCTCTCTTTTGAGAATGATGAGAATTGTGAAAATGAATTTAATAAATATAATAAGAATAATGAATTAAACTCAAAAATGCGTTAAACGCAAGATATTAAACTATGAAAGCGTGAAATGCGTGAATTAATGTTAAGAAAAACGTGAATTGTGTGATTATAAACTCATCGCTAATTCTTAAAAAAGAAAAATTAAAATAATAATATTATATACAGATTAAATAAAGTGTAATGATTATGTCATACATAAAATAAGATGAAATTTCATAAAATGTTTTACGTAAAATACAAGATTTCATTAATATAATTACGCAATAAGCGCGAAAACGCATTACAATTTAATAATTTTAATCTTTTGCGAAAAAATAATTTTTTCTTTGATTCGTTTCATTTTGAAAAAGTTAAATTTTATAATTTTTTCTCGTTTGAAAAGCATATGAGTTAATAACTTTCGTTTTTTAAATCATAAATTTGATTTGACATTTATTTTTTTTAATTTTTTCAATGTCAGTCTTTTTTCTTGCGAGAAATTAGAGATTTTAAATTAAATATGTTTTTTAAAAATATTTATTCTTTTTTTTTTTTTCTTGAGTTATCAAAGATTTATGCATTTTATGATATTTATTTAAACAAAAAATTTCTCAATTGTTTTTTTTTTTAAATTTCTTGTTTGTTTTCATGTTTAAGTTTATCAATTGAATTTTGTTTGTTTTTCATTTATAAATAATGTTAACTCTCGCTAAAATTCAAAAACTATGATAATAAAATATTTAAATTTTATTATTAAAAGTCACTTAATTCATAATAAATTTAAACTTGAATAAGCTAGTCTCAATGCAATAATTTAAATTTTTTTAAAACATTACTCGATTAATTGAAATGCTTGATTTTATTTTTTTTAAACTCACTTTTTTATTTCTCGCAAACTTGTTAAAATTAAAATTTTAAAATTTATTAATATTAGCATTAAAAAAATTAACACTTGAGTCTTTGAACACTTGAGTAAATTTTATCTTAAAATAAAATTTACTTAATTTTTTTTTTATCATAATTATTATATCTTTTTTCATAGTTCGCTGATCAGATGTGTTTTTTAATTTTCAAATTCTTGAGAATAAATTTATATAAATTGAATTTAATAACTCGATTTTTTTTGAAAGTTTTAACTTATTCAATTATAATTTCATCATTAACAGTGTCATGTTTAAATATTGATTTTTTCTGTTAAAGACATTTGAGAATGAAATTATTGTTTTCTTTTTTAATAATAAAAACAAGAACATAAATGATAAAATCATTAATTATAATAAAAACATTCTCGCAACAATCAATACAAAATATCATTATTTAAATTTAAACAATTATGATATAATTAAAACAAAATTGCATTAACATGCTTAAATTGAAATATTTTATTATGTCATAAAACATAACATTGATTTAAAAATCGTTATTAATAATAATATTAACTTTTTGTTCATTTATTCGCAAATTGACACAAAAAGTTTTGATTGTATACAACTCATTTTCTTTGTTTGTTAAAATTAATTGCATTTGCTTTTTTTTATTATTTTAAACAATTTGTTACTAAGTCACACGTGCTTTTAACATTTTTATTTAATTATTTAAATTAACATTTTTAAAAAAAATAGAAAAGAATGTCTTGTGCAATTAAGAGAATATTTCAAGAAAATTTTTAATCAACATTCTTGTGACAACTTAACTAAAAACTTGATTTAAAACTTTCAATATATTAATTAAATTCTTGATTGCATTCGCTAACTTGTTTGTTTAACAATATTTAAATTTAACATTTTTCATTTTTTTATTAACATTAAATTTTTTATTTTCGTTTTTTTCATTTAATAAATTAACTCATTCATACATTTTCGCATGACATGTTTTAATCTTAACATATTAAAATATGAGTTTCGATTCTTTGTAAGTTTCATTCTTTTTTTTTTTAATACAAAATAGTTAATGTTAACATGATACGCAAATTTAAAATTTTTTTTATTTTATTTTCTGTGTCACTTGAATCATTTAATTTTATAAATCTTATTTTAATAATGTTGATTTAAGTTTGCACAAAGTTTTCTTGATTATTTTTTTTAATTAAATTATTAATAAAAAAGAAAAATTAATATTAAGACTTTTTTATTTTTTTAACAATGTTTTTGTTAGACACATCACTTTTTTAATAAAACTTAATGTCTTTTTCATCTTGTTTTCTCATATAAATTTAATTGTTATATGAATTGAAATTAATCAATTTCTGACTTTAATCATATTGTAAATTGAGATAATTAAAACGCAAATAATTTAAAAATTTATAATAAAAATAATCAGATTAATGATGAGTTTTAAATTTATTTATACTCATATTTGACTCATACTCATTTGAGTGAGTTTAACTATTGAGATGAAACTTATGAACGAGTTTGAAATTTATTAATTCAACTTAAATTCACTCATGAGTTTCACGAGTTTATCATATAACACGTGATGTCAAATTATTAATATTATTTATGAATCATGATATTATTTTTAATATTTAATTTAAGTTGAACATTATTTATTTTCTTTTTTTAGCGAATTACACATAACACATTACTAATAGTTTTTATATTATTCAAGAATCATTATAAGAATTTATTTTTAAATAATCAACTTAAGTTTATGTTGCAAATGAGAATTATTGAATTTAATTAAAATTTTATAAATTGAATTTGAAAAACAAAATCTTGTCACATGTCACAAGATTGAGTTTTCATAAAAAATAATTAATATTCAACTTAAAATAGATTTATAGAAAAGTTCATATAGTTTTTTTTCATTTTCAATTTTTCATTTTCTTTATTTTCTCGATCAAGCATTTAAAAACTCAGTTTTTAAATTTCAACTTGTGTTTTGTCTCGATTGAAATTTTTTTTCTTTTTTTACTCAATTTAACTTTAGTTGAATTGAATATCATTCATATTATTACATTTCACGAAAGTAATCAAGTTCAACTCAAGTTAAATAAGTATCAATGACAAATATTAAGAGAATTTTCAAGAAAAGAAACATTGCGAAAAAAAATCTCTTAACAATATTGAGTAACAAGATTAATTATTTTTAACGCGAGATTTGCTAATATGATATATCATAATATTTTGAAATAAGAACTGACAAATTAATTTATATATAATATAAAGACTCGATAACAGTATTGTTAAATATTAAATTTTTAAAAAAAACAAAAATGACGAGCATGACGCTTAATCTCAAAACACGTTTAATTTTAAAATCGCTAAAACATTTTCAAGTAAGAAAAAGTAACATATCTCAATTGTGACGAATGTGTCAACTGAAACGAAAAATAAATCACATAAAAATTGTTAAGAAAACATTAACTCAAGT
This sequence comes from Arachnomyces sp. KDTOL00113, assembly GCA_949709995.1. NCBI lineage: Eukaryota > Fungi > Ascomycota > Eurotiomycetes > Onygenales > Arachnomycetaceae > Arachnomyces > Arachnomyces sp. KDTOL00113. The sequence goes on from OX453237.1 coordinate 2,686,428, forward strand.
TTAATATTTTATATTAATCATGAACGACACTATAGAGAATTACAAATATGAGAGAAAGAAACAATTAAGTGAGATCTTGTATAATTGTAATGATAAAATTAACACAAAAATCGCGAAAGCGTTTATGAAAACAATGATTATACGAGTGAATTAGTTAAATTCTGTGTAATTGAGTCTTTTGAAAAATCGAGAGTTAAATTAAAAATAAATTAATAAACTTAAAATCTCTTTTAAACAAAAAGCAAGAAAATGAAACGCAAAAATTTAACTGAAAATAATAATCAAAAGTGACATTTTTTTTAAAATTGTTAAAAAGCTTGTTTCAGAGAATCAAAAAAATAATATTCGTAAAACGTTAATTTGCAATTATCTCACTTTTAAGAAAAATTTTATTATTGTTTTCAATTACGCGAAAAAGCTTTCAATATTTAAGTGCGAATAACATTGACATACGACTTGCATGCAAATGTATGAAAAAAAAAATTATGATTAACAATTTCTATGATAACACGAGAGTAAAATATATTTTAATTTTAAATTAACTTGAGTTAAATAATAGTTAACAAAAATTTCAGATTCTAAAATGAGCAATAAATTTTTTCACAATTGAAAAATTAAATTAAACAGCACTTATCAATTTTCGTGTTAACAAATACGATGTGTATAAATTAAATAAAAATGATAATATGTTCATTAACATAACGCAATATTTAAAAACTTTGATATTAAAAAAGCGAACAAATTTGTTAAAAAATGAACAAACATTGCGAAAGAGCATTTTTTAATTGATTAAAATCAATTCTGAACATGTTATCAAATTAATAACAGTTTTGCGAAATGAGTAAATTCGTTAAAAATTAATATCATTTTGTGAGATCTCATTTAAACGCGAGTTTATTAATATTATATAAGCAAAACGTATGACAACGCATAAAATAAATGAAATAAATTATTTTCATTATATGTTTCAAGTGCTGAGTTTAACTTGAGTTAATTTATATGTTAACAATGTAATAAATTTATTTTAAATAAATTAATGATTTTTTTGTTTTTCACGATAACATGCATTTACGCAAAAACATTTTTAAAATTAATAAAAATGACATATTGTTATTATTAAAAATTTAGCGAAAAATTTATTTTGAGTAACTAAAAATGCTATTTTTTTCAAAAGTCAAGAATTACGTTCATAAACGTTTTCAGAATTTTTTAAAAATGAATGACAATTAATTTGAGTTCAAGAAATGTTCTCATTTGAGCAAAAAAATTCAATATTGCGAAAAAATTTTCATTTAACATTATTCAGACTTTTTGATAAGCTGAAATCATGATAAGTATGTTTATGCGTGAATTATTGTTTTTTATAAAAAAATGCTTATCTTGCACGTTAATAATTGAAAAATTTTTTGACATTTGATAATGTCAAATGAAAAAATTGTTTAAAAAATCTTGATTCACGTCATGTTATGATACATGTCAAATTAAAAAATATTTTAATTCGCGAACGTTAATTTGCGCAATTTTAGATAAGTTATAACACTTAACGATTTTATGAGTATGAGAAATCGCAAGTTAACATTAAAATTAACAAATAATTTTGTTTTAAAAAACAAGATTGAGCACTTTTCATATGTAATGTAAATGTTAAGAGATTTTTTTTCTTAATTCAAAAAAAGCGATCGATTTTTTGAAAAATACAAAATGTGAATAGTTTAACTTAAGTTGAATAGTTAATATTACAAAAGAAAACTAATATGATATGATTCAATAAATGATAAAATTAAAGCAAATATTTAAACTGTAATTAAAACATGACGATTTCAAGATCGTTAAGTATTTAAAACGTTTTAAGAAAATTAAATGAATGCGTGTTTTTAACTTTGTGATTGAAAAATTGAAATCTTATTTCATTGACTTTATGAAAATCATGAATAATGCAAAATTGATACATTTAAAATTTAAAGTTTAGACTAATACGAAATTAACTTAAATTAAAATGTGAATGCGAGCAAAGAGTCATTCATTAAAATTATAATGAAAAATATGTTTAATGCTAAAAAAAACTTAAAAAATTTCAAGATCAAATTGAAAAAAAAACTTTAGTTCAATTTGACAAACGATTTTTAGATATTTAAAAAAATCTTTTTTTATTAATAACGCAAAGAAAAATTAAACATTTTAAAAAAACGAAAGATTGATCGAAACGCTTGACAAAAATGAAATATAAATTATTAATTATCGTTTTAATAATAATGTTGTTTGTTGATTTTTAATTTAAATTGAATTATTAAATGTTTTTTTCACGTTAATAACTGACATGAAACGCTAATTATTATTGACAAACTCAAATTGCGAAATACTTAAATTTTTTAAATAAAAAAAGAAAATTTTTATGATTTATAAGATAAGACATAAGATTCTGACAAAAAACGAAACATGTTAATTAATTGTTTTTTGTTAAAAAAATTTTGTTATTTAAAAAAAAACGTAAGCATGAGAAAATTAAGAAAGAGTTTAAAATCAATGATAATGAAAATAAAAAATCACAATCTGAATCTCGAAAATATATTTTAAATGAACTAAATATCAATAAATTTTCTGATAATAAAATTTCAGAAAATTAATCAGAGAAAGACTAAGTCTTGCTTTTTCTTTTTTAAGTTTACTGTTTTCAAAGAAATTTAAAAATAAAAAATTTTTTATGAAAATTTTTTTTTTTTTTTTTTATTATTGACAAACTTGCTCTGTTCTTTCTTTTGTTACTAAAATTTCTCAAAAACTCACTAATATTTTTTTTCATAATTTCATTAAATTATCACTTGTGAATTTATCATTAATTAGTTCAGTTTAAATGAATTCAATCTCATTTCATTTGTTTTTTCATACGTTTGAGTAAAAACAAGTGAGTTCAACATTCTTGACGTCATATATTAATTTAATTTAAATTAAATTAATATATGAATTAACAAACGTTACATAAATTGCAAAATAATTAAACATTAAATTTTATAATTTATCAAGATTATGACTCACAGACTAAAAGACACTCAAATAAAAAATAATTATTCACGAGAATGAGAATAAATATCAACAATGATACAAACAGATAATGCGAGTGATGATTATTGATAATATTTATATAGCGTAAAACAATGTTTTTTTTTAAAAATTTGTAACAAATAATGACATGTCTTGTTGAAAACAGAGCTGAAAAAAAATAAGTGCTTTTATTTAATTGAAAATATATATATATATTGTTTTATTACTTATTTCATGATTCTGTCAGACTCTTGAATTTGAATATTAAAAAAAACAATTGTTATCTCACTTTTCAATCATCATTAATAAGTCTCATCTTTTTCATTATGTATATGAATAATCTGTCGCTGTTAATGATTTGTTATTTAGTGTTATGATTTTTAGTTTTCGTTCTTTTACACACAATTTAATAATGTTTAAAAATGAAACAATAATTATTATTTTGTTTGTTAATACACATGTTGCTAAATAACGTGTCATGAGAAAAAGATAATTTTAATGAATTATTTATGCAATCAGAATCAATAAATAATGTTAAAACGTTAATTGTTTTTCTGATAAATCAATTTAATTTAAGTTAAATTAAAGCGTAAGTTGTTTTTTCGCTTTTAATTTCAGTTTCTTAATTATCATTCTCAAGATCATTATTTAATCATAATATTTTTAACATTCAGAACAATTATTTTATGTTTTTTTTTTCTTTTTTTTTTTTCGCGTTATTTTTTACACTCTTTTTCACACTCTATCTTTTCTTGAACGCGTTATTAGTCAGTATCATTAATGATAAGAGAGTGAAAATTTCTTTAAATTAAAATGTGATTAAGAGAAAGACAATTTCAGTTGTTTCTCATGATAATTTATGTTTAAAAAATGAAAAAAGTTAAAAATAAGTTTAGTAATGTCATTCACTCATTTTTTAATGATTTAACTTAAGTTAATTTGAGCGTGAAACAGTTTCTTGACTAATTTTCGCGAAATTTTTAAAGTCTTTTTAAAGAGCTATAGCTCAAAATTTTAAAAAACTTTGTTTTAGCTTGTGTGTTTTTGTTATTATTTTTTTTCATTAATTTCTTTTTTCACAATTTGATGAAAATGTCAGTGAAAAATGTTTTTAATTTCAATTTTAATTTTTTTTAAAAGCAACTTTTATGTTTCTTTCTTTGAACTTTGCTTTTTCTTGATTAATATCACTCGAACTGATATTATTAACATGTTTATTACTTTTATTTTTTTTAACATAATATTTTTTTCATTGTCTTTCTTTTCGCTATTTTCTTTTTTCTTTTTGTTTTATTTATTAAACGAAAAAACTTTCATGACTTGCGTTAAGTCATCGTCTCACATTGTTCAAAAAAAACAAGATAAAAAAAAAATCATAAAATATGATTATAATTATGAAACAAAGTTTTTAATCTGATGACATTAAACGCTTATTAAAAGTAATTAAGTAAATTGAAAAAATATGAGTTTTTGACAAAATGATAATCAACGATTTGCATGTTAAATAACATTTATAAAAATAATATTAATACGTGATAAAATGTTTAAGATATAATGTAAAACGTGTCACGCATTAATGAAACATTTGAGATATAATAAAAATGAAACATTCTCAATGAAAAAACATCACGATGATCATGAGAAAAAATTGAGAAATTTTAAATGTTATCAATTATCAAGAGCAAAAAAAGCAATTCAATAATGTTTTTAAATCAAAGACTTTAAACATGAAAAAATACGTGACACTCAAAACTTTAATAATAGTTTTTATTTCATCATTAATTAACATTAACTTGAGTTGAATCATGCGTTGCTAAATTTATAACTAATACTTTAACTGTCAACTCACAAAACGAAAATTTAATGAACTTGAAATACTCGCATAAACAATTAATAAAAAAGTTAACTCTTTATGTTATCATTTCTTGCAATTTTTTTCGATTAATGAAAAACAAGCATTTTCAAATGATTTTTATTATTATCATAATCTCTTGAATAATAAGATTTTCATGTTATAAAACAATATTTAATAAAACGCACAAGATGATTGTGCAATGACAAAATAAGACTTTTAGTTATTTTTCGCTTAATACGCGCGTTTTCTTAACTTTTAATTGCTAATTGAGTTCACAATAAGTGACTTACATAAAAATTATAATCAGTTTCGTGAATTGTGACTGAATTTTGAGAAAGACTTTAATAAATTTTGAGTATTTTATGAAAAATCACACAAAAAAAAACTTAACAGTCATTTTTTTAAATTGTTTTAAAAAAATGAAATTGAAAAAACGCGTAATTGCAATAATCACGAATAAAATTAGCAATAATGAAATGATATTCAAAACAATAAAACTTACACTGAAATAACAAACTTAACACTTTTCAATCTTTGAGAATAATTTAATAACGAAAATTATAAACTCGCATATTTTAATTTTTTGTCTTGCTCACATTTTATAGTTAACATTGAAAAACTTGTTAACAATTATTTAAATTGATCTTAAAAATAACAATATAAAAAACATTTAAAAAGATAATGACAAAACAATTGAAAAAGATCGTGAATTTTTTCAAATTTTAAAAAAAATATCTCATTCTCTCATTTCAATATTTAACTTAAGTTCATTTCACTAATTTCATGATTTTTATTATAAATACGAAAGATCGCGCGTTACATAAATGTTAATTTAAATAAAAAAACAATATGATTAAAATGTTAAACAAATTAATCAAGCGATGCATTGTTACTGACTTAAAACAATGTGACACATTAAAATTTTACAGTACTAATGTTAGAATAAATATATATTTTTTAACAATATATCAATGATTACTAAATCAATTACACTCAAAAAAATGTTTCTTGTTTAAATTTTACATTGACAAAATGAAAGCATGTGCTGTTTCTTATTTTTGTTATCAGATTTTTTCTGTTTATAACGTTAACTTTGTTCAAGATAAACGAATTAAATATTTACAAAATTTACAGCATATATAATGCTTTGTTTAATTATTTAAATGATTATGCGACGCATTTTTGACAACGTGTTATGTCTTAAAAAACGAATTTGAAAAAATTTATTAACACAATCATTGTTAAGTTGCAAAAGTATTATAACGAAATTTACAAAATTAAAAAACATTTTTATGCTTTAAATATCATTTTAATTTTAAATAAAAAGCTAAATTCTTTTAAAAAAATCTTATAAATATTATTTGTCATTGACAAGAATTAAATTAATTAAGAGAAAATTTACAGTGACATGTTGTAAAAAATATTTTGACATTATCATAACAAATTTTTTTCGAAAAAATCTCGTGTTAAGAGAAAGCGTCACAAGAATTTAATTGAAAAAATGTTAAGTAAAACTTTCATTTCTTGATAAAATCAAGCAAATCGTGAAAATATCAATATCTTGAAATAAAAACTGAATGATTATCTCAATTTTAATACGTAACTTAATGATTATTGTCTTTTATCATGCTATTTATTGAAATTTAAATTAATTTAAATTAAAGTTTAACTTTTTGCTTTTTACACTAAAAATTTACAAAAACGACAATTTTCTGAAATATTAAAAAAATCAGAAAATCAACTTTTCAATTCTTAGTCACATTATTAAAGACATACTTTTTATTTGTTTTAGCGAAATATTGATTGAAATTGTTTTCAATAATGCACGCGATGTTTATACATATAAATGAACAAATTTATTATCAGTCATAATCAAAATTATCATGATAATTCTTTGTGCAAAACGATTTTAATTAAACAAGAATATTAAAATTCACAATGAGAATTCAGTTAATGACTTTTTAAATGAGATTAACAATTATTTACTTGTCAAGATTCTTGAGCTAACACAAAATGAAATAAAAAACAATCAGTTTAATTGACTTAATTCAGACAATATTAACAAGACTATGAACGTTATTAAAAATAAGAATATTAGTGATAAAATCAATTTAAAAAAAAATTTAAACTTTGAATTATTATCATCTCATTTTTTTTCGTCTGAGTAACTTGCACGAGCGAAAAATGATAATCAAGTTATGTTAATGAAAACTGAATTCACAAATCAATTAAATATTAAAAAAAACAAGCGTAAAACGAATAATGTGAAACAAACAAAGTCTCGTATAAGAAAATATTATAAATAAATGTTTGTTCACTTTGTAAATTTGTTGTAAAAATTTCTAAAAAAATAATTAACTTAAGTTAAAATCAAATAATTATGATCTTGAAAAAAAATAAACGATTTACATGAGTTTCATTAAAAATTATGTACGTACTTGTGTTACATAACATTGATTTAGTTTATTTAACAATACACACTAATCGAAAGTGTCTTAATGCGTAATTATGCGAGTATAACAAATTGAAAATCAAAAATTGAAATTAAACTCGTAAACGAGTTTGAGATTCATCAATTTAACTTAAACTTGTCATGAGTGAGTTTGTTAAGAAATAAAATTTACTCAAACTCAATTTGTCATCAGCTTGAAAATAACTGATTTATTTGAGTTAATAATTATTGAAAGAATTAACAATTATAAATGCATTATTGAATTCTTGCATGTTACGATTTTTATTATATTTTTTATCATAACTTTCACGTTCAAATTCATTATTTTAATTTCGTTTTTTGTTTTTATCATATTTTCAATTGTATTCATATTCATTTTTATAATTTTCATTTTAATTTTGTTCGAGAGCTGATTGCTAATTGTAATTTTAATAAAATTTGTATTATTCTTGACTTTGACTCAAATTGTCATAAAATGAATTATTTTGTTAATTCAACTTGTTTGTCACACTCATTATTGACAAATAAAAAGCTTGAATTATATTAATCAATTTATTTATCGTCTCATTTTTTTTTTCTTTTTTTTTTTATCTTGTCTTTGAATTTCACAATTTTTTTTTTTTCTGATTAAACTCATGTTTATTTTTTTTTAAAATGCGTTTCGTTTCAAGCTGATTGATTTAGAAAAGATTGAATTTAAAATTGCGAAAATTTTCATGATTTTATTTTAAAAAAACATTTACGATCTTAAGCATTTAATCATGATTGAGATTCTTGTTCAGAATTTTTAAAATATTGTTAATCAATATTTTCAAAATCATGTCATTTTTCTCTTATTCTTGACTTTTAAACATAATCTTTTAAGTCATGTCAAATTCTAGCTTGATTAAAAATCAAACGCAATAAGTGTACTCATTGATTTTGTTTTTTTTAATCATTTTATTTAAAACGAATTGAAACTCATAAATGAACGCATGAATACTTTTTTTTTTCTTTTGTTATTTGACAATGATTCATTCAAAATAATTTCAAGTGTAAAGTTAAACACTGTCATTCAATTTCTCAAAAGCTTAATTGAATTTCTTTTGAAACAAATTTCAATTTTTTTAAATATATTTTTTCAAAAACTTGAGTCATTCACTAACTCATTTTTCACAATAATTAAAAAAATATTTCATAATTTTCTTATCATTCTCAATGTCATGATTTTTGCAAAATTGACAAAACAAATGAAAAAAGTTAGTAACATTTTTTTTTTAAAATGAAAAGTTCTCATGATACTTGACAATGACATAAAATGATAAAAAATACTATGAGCATTATTTGCATTGTTATTAAATTCTGTGAGTGTTACTAATTCAAATAAATTCTCGTTATTTGAAATTATCTTAAGCTGACAAGTTTTTTTAACTGTAAAAAATGAATACGAATGAGTTAAAATAAAAATATAATAAAGTTAAAGAATAAATGAATAAAAAAAATAAAAAGAATTATGTTGCTAATCAACGACAAATTAAAAATAACTCAAATTCAATAAAAATGACAATAATTGTTTGACTGCTTAATGTTCAATATAATGACAATATTAAATTTTTTAATTGCGTTTTTTTTCTATTTTTTATAAACACAAAAAGATTTTATTCAATATATGTTTTTGAACGCATGCACGAATATAAAGATCATTTAAATATTTCTTTCTTAATAAAACTTTCGTTTTGTCTCGAATTTTTTATTTTAAAAAATTTTCAGTATATCTCGACAATTTTAAATTTTCATTTTCTTTATTTTTAATATTTGAAAATGTTTAACTTATGATTAAATAATGCTTTCATTCTTTTTTTCAATAACACGTGTATTTTTTTTTGTAAATAATTAAGTGTTTCTTTTTCTAATTTTATTTTCTGACAATTATTTAAAGAAAATTCACATTTCATTGAAAACATCATATGAAATGATGAAATCAATATATATTTTATGCAAGCGAATTGTGAGAAAATAAATATGAAAAAAGCAAAAAAAAATCAACAATCTTAAAAAAAAATGACAGTGAAAAACAATAAAAACATTAATTATAATGAATCTCTTAATCAAGATCTTTCGTAAAATAATTTAAATAATATTAATATGATTAAAAGATTGTCTAGTTGTCTTTAAGAAAAAAAAACATGAAAAAGAAAAAATAATGACTGTAATAAAAAAAAAAATAGAAAAGAATTAATGAGATACATTAAGAAATCTGAAAGAAAAAACAATGATTCATGAAATTTAAACTCAATCTCGAGTGAAATTGAAATTAAATCTTTTTAAAATTAATCTCACGATGATCATTTTTCTCATTTCATTATAATTATGAAATTCATAATGTTTACACTCACTTTAAATGAAGCTTTTTGACTTCAAAAGTTAATTAAAGCGTTTAATTTTTTTTTTAATAATAAATTAACTTTTCTATATATGAACAGCAATAATGACATGACTTATGCTCTGTTTATTGATTTAAAAAAAATAATCAAATGATTAAAGATTCGTTACTTTCACATTAAAAAAACAATAAAGAAAAATTGAATAATTCTTATTCATATTTCAGATTTAAAGAATTTTGTGAATGATTTAATCAAATCATTACAAAAGATCATGTTCAATGATTTTCTTGATCAATTAAAAATGAAAAAGATTGAATGAAATTCTCAATATTGACTTTTAAAGTTACACACTCATTTAATTAAACTGTTTTTGCTTGTGTTTATATTCTTGTTTTTTTTTAGTTTTGATTAAATGTCTTGTTTAGAGAGATGTGTTGAAACTTTTTAGTTAGAGTTGTAAATTTTAGCACTTAACTTTAATAATTTCTTTGTTTGTTTGTTACGTTTGCAAACATGAATCATAGTTGTTTCACTTCTTTTCATCTCTTTTTCTTTTCTCTAAAAAGAGATTCAATTCTCTTCTTAGTTAGTCAGTCTAGTCATTAAATTCAGTCATTTCTTTCGTTTCTTGTTCCCTTCCGCTCGTAGCTAGTAGGCTCTGAGAGTATTGAAAAGCGATCAGGCGTTTCATATGCCAGGTACGGTTGCATGATTACGAGAATCGCGGCGAAATAAGCAAGTAGAACTTGAGTCAGGGAATTATCTTTCGCGATAAAAGCTTGGAAGGCAGTTTCGTCCATGGTATACCAGACAGAATAGATTTCAAGGTATATCGAATAAGCCTCTGAACCTGGCAGGTGGAGATTTAATAGTGTCTTTAGGATCGCGCGGTGGAAACGCTGATGTGCGCTTTCCTGTAGAAGTGAGGTCAAGGCCCCGAGGGACCGAATACCCCAATTCACTGAAAACAGTTCGAGGGTTGAAACTTCTGGGAGTTGATTGAGCATGAATTGGAGATGACTAGTTGGGTTTAAGCAGAAAACACTGGATGCACCTCTGCTAATAATCCGCTCTGTGATCAACGCACATCCGCGAATCATGGAGACCAAGTCCGGGAGGCCATCGTTGATAAACCCTGACTGTAGCGTAAGTGAGTAGAATATCGCCAGCAAAACGTCAAGGTCCACGTCCGTATGGCTATCTTTGGCAATTAGTTCGCGAACGCCCGTCAGAGCAAGGCCCCGATGGACTAGTGCGTCGGTCGTGTATTCAGGGCGAGGAGACAGGAAGGCGAAATGGGATGCCCCAAGGGACAATGCTGCGTGCAGTAAAGGCTCGTACTTTGTCATCTTAGTATTGTGCTGCGCACGTTTCTCATGGCACAAGGTAATCGTACATAATGAGAGAGCCTGGGGATGTCATGTCGCCAGGCGCGGTCACTGTCGTGTGGAAGATGCGGATACGCAGCAGTGAGAAAGTGATGAAAATATTGAAAGCTAACTGCTTTAAATGTGATCGGTGTCGGATTCAAGGGTGTCTGTGATATTTCTAGGCGGTTGGTTGAAGTTATCGCAGGATTCCTTCGCCGAACGACCTGTTGTTCAGCTCTGGTCGGGTACCTGCAGGGCACTCCCCGTGCCTGGCAGCTCTCACACGCTGGTGAGGTCTCGGAGCACTGGGAAAACTCGGTTACTTGGTGCTGATAACATACAGCAAAGCACTGAAGCTCACCTTCACTTTCCTTGCTTTACAGTTGAAACATCCCCTACGAGACTTCTTCGCGTGCCTGCTAACGGCAGGATATTGCGGTTGGTTCTCAGGAGGCATTTTCCCAATATAATGTGCATGGTATCCTGTAACTCTTCCGACGAACCCGACGAACCCGAAACCTAGATCTTCGCGAGGCAAGTGAAGAACATCGGCGTGTTCGACCACATAGCAAAAGGACCTTCTCGGTGTCGTTTTATATCGAGTCGCTCCATTCATGCCATTTAACAAGGCGCCCAGCCGCTTAACGAATGTGGGCCGAAGCTAATTATATCAGACTGATGCCAAGGCCTATAGTCCGAGAGATGCGAGATACGAGATGCGACAAAATCCGATGAGCCACGATTTGTACGCTGAGGATATCCTCATGGGTGCCTTTTCTGAAATAGAGCCATTTTTACTCCTCCAGGATGGCGAACCCAATGATATATAAACGGTGCCACTGGCATAACATCCATTTGAGGGCTCCCCTATTTTCTCAATTATATATATACACCGTTCTCCAGTGCTCTCTTCAACCAAATACGCATTACCTATTCCATTCTGTACCGGAACATCATGCCATTCAATATCCTGGCGGTTTTCGGATTACTATTTCTCTTATCCTTATCCGCTGTATGTCACTGTCATCCAAGCAATTGTGATTCGTTCCCACCAGTCGATTTGGGCTATGCTGTCCATATTCCGACCTTTATCAATGAGACATCAAGTGGACTGAAGTACGCCAACTACAACAACGTTCGCTTCGCCCAACCCCCTCTCGGTCCGCTTCGCTTCAGAAAGCCACAGACTCCCCCTCCGAACCAGCCGGGTATCCAGAATGGCTCTGCGCCCCGATTTTCAACGGACTGTGTCAGTGCCATCCCAGCCATATTCCCAGACCTAGGTACGGACAGGGCCTGGGGCACGGAAGATTGTCTCTTTCTCAATGTGAGAGTACCAGAGGGGATCAAAGAGGGGGACAAGGTTCCAGTTGTCCATTTCGCCCATGGAAGCGGGTTCGCCTACGGCAGTAAAGACTTCCAAGAGTCGAATGGAGATGGGTGGGGACTCTATGAAGGCGTTGACTCGGAGTCGCAGAAATTCATCTATGTAGCCAGCAACTACCGGTATGTTGCCATCCCTTCCTTCCCACTGGAGCTGGTATTTATTCATTGTAGTATGGGACTTTTCGGTTGGAGCTCGTCTCCAGATGAGGATATGGAAGCGAATGTTGGGTTGCACGATACAATGGCAGCCTTTCGATGGACGCAGAAATACATTTCCAAATTTGGCGGGGATCCTGAACGGATCACCGTCCTAGGTCAGAGTGCCGGGGCAGGAATAATTGATATGCTCATGGTGGCAAAGGAAGGGCATGAATGCCTCCCTTTCAACCAGGTTTGCAAACCATCACCAGTACGATTGATGTACCAAAACTAAACATGGAGCCCTAGGCATACATTGCTTCCCCTGCGATCTGGCCACGGCGAGACCCTACCCGCCAACAGGCTGTATTTGACGAAGTTCTCAAAGCAACCAATTGCACTTCCGCCACCTGCTTGCGAGATGCTTCTCCGGAAGCTCTGTTCAGAGCAAATTCATACCTCATAACCAATCTTACCGATGGCAGCAGTGGAGCGTTCGGCCCTGGGACTGGTTTCACGCCGATTGTGGATGGCGCGTATATTACGGACCATGTCTCCACGCTTCTCGCGCGAGGGTTGTACAACAGGGGAATAAAGCAGGTGATTGTCGGAAATACCGCCAACGAAGGTATGCACATGTCACCTGACGCCGACATGCCGAATGCGTTCCCTGCGCTGGTTCGAGAAACCGTACCCAATGCGGATGATGCCACTATCAGACGCATTCAATCGTTGTACGAGTACCCGGCCGAATTGCCCCAGAAACTCGCGTGGGATTGGGCCACAGACATGACTTTTGCCTGTAATGCCTATTTCACAGCAAAAGCGTATGGAGATAGGGCCAGACGATATGTAATGGCAATTCCCCCAGCCACACACGGATTGGATCTAAATTGTAAGTCTGCCTCACCGGTCGATTGACGAAATACTTATAATTTGTCAACCAGATTTCTTTTTCCAAGACAATGCTACCACCCCCGTTCCAAACGTCTCGCTCGCAAGGGAATTCCAAGAGTATGTTCGACGGTTTGTCACAGGGGCCGAAAACACGAATGACTTCCCGGGCCTTTCGCCTTGGCCGAAGTATGGTGTCGGGGAAGCTTCCTCTTTCAATGTGACTCTTGAGGGTTTCAATGAGCAGAAGGACTTTTGGGAAGTTAATCAACGCTGTCAAGTTCTCAATGAAATCTTTAGTGATCCAAAGAACGGGGCGTAAGCGTAGGTGTAGACGTCTCTTGTTTTGAGTAGGTGTTACTAAAGGGTAGTGTATCGTGTATGTACCTGGGTAGCTAGCATTGAGTCAGAAAATTACTACTACCATGATATAATGAAATTTGAAATTGAAGAGAACAAGATGATTGGAAAAAAGTCGTTTTTGCTGCCTCCTCGCAAGAGAGAAGCGTCGAGATAAATGATGTTGAGTAATGTGAGCAAAAAGATGGACGAGCGTCAAAAATCAAGAATTGTGACTCACGTGATGCCAAGACAGTCCCAAGGTTGTTCCAAGGTTGGTAGCAGACGACAGGGGGTGATTTGGGCGAATATTACTACTTGTGTTGTCTGCCTCGCTAGCATGGTGCACCAAAGCAGAGAGATCTTTCGGAGCCTGTCGTCGTACTTTCGAATCAGATTGAAGGGTGTGTTAACTCCAACATCTTTTGGTTATTTTTTTGGGATCTATCTAAGGATATATGCACATGGGCTCAGCCTTGTGTACGCCTCACTCGCCATGGCAATGCCGCGACAAGTGGCAGCTTGCCAACAACATGGCTGGTTGTTCGAAAACACGCTCTCGGCCTGACTTCACTCGGTGACCCTCAAGCTCGACAGCGAACAGCATCTTCCATTCCTTCAAAGAATACATTCTTAACTTGAGTAAAGTTCCCAAAGAGCTTCCTGACGATGGCCGAAGTCCTAGCTGCTGTGAGCGGCGGTCTTAGCGTCGCCTCCTTTGCAATCCAAGTCTCAGAGAAGATTTTCCAAATCAAAAAGTTCCTTGACACTGCCAAATCCGCTTCGCCAGAGATTCAATCGTGTCTGGAAGAAATCCAACTGTTGAATGAGATTCTGTTGGACTGGGAAACACAGAACCCCGCTTCTCCAGATGATGCGATAAGTAGGCGTTGTGCAGAGCTATGTCGTCGGACGGCCGGGTTGGTCTCTGAACTTCTCGATGAATTTCAGTTCAAAATTGGGAAGCGAAAAGCCCGTGGCTCCATTGAGTTTGCTCTGAAAAAGGGCGACCTTGATAAGATTTTAGGACGGCTGGAGAGGATCAAGTCTACGCTTAACATAGCGCACTTGTATGATATATGTCAAAGGGATGTGTATACAATCTTGTTGCTAACATAAATCGTGGAACAGAGTCAGTCAACGGCGTATCCAAGCACAGTGGGCAGAACGCCAAGATACTGCAATCCAGACCGTCATCGCTCGAGCCACATCGAGTGTTCCCCCAGCATCGTCGTCATCCTCGTCATCAACGTCTCTTACGTTAGAGAAATCTCAACACAATACATCAAGACGACCTGTGTTTCGCGTGGGTCTCCCAACCTGGTTGTCTGGAAAGGTCTGGGAGATATATACTGCGCAAAGCCAAATCGAATGGGCCTTTCGATTGAGGACGTACAATATTATCCCAAGAGATTCATTGATATTTCGGTACGCGAAAATTGGTGATGTAGATGGATTGAAAAGTATTCTGTGCCACAACCAGGGTTCCGTCTTTGATTGTGATGACACAGGCGTGAATGCCCTAATGGTAAGTGATTGAAACGGCTCTGTGTGTATGGTGTCTGAGCAATTAGACTAATGCCTATGCAACTCTCAAGCTAGCTGCAACAACAGGCCAAGTAGCAGCTTGCCAATATTTACTCGATGCCGGAGCGGACCCTTGTGTCATAGATGACTCTGGGTTGTGGGTAGCTGTTATTCTTTTTTTCGAACGATTTAACTAATATTTCACTTTAGTACGGTATTTCTATTGGCCTCGTTAACTACACTAAAGCGGAATATCGAGCAGGGTAAGATATCAAGTAGTGACATACTTGATTTCATTACCAGCCTTCCGCAGACTCAAGATATAATCCTCGAAACCCCTGAATTCCATATGCCTTGTTTGCCTTATACTCAAACGCTTCGATCGATCCTTGATACTATTTACCCGACCATTTACCAAAAACCCGTCTTAGAACGCATCGATATTTGCAACGAATTATTTGGGTACCCCTTTTCTTGGACTCCCAAAGCGGACGATATTTATTTGGTTCTTACCGCTGATGAGGGGAAAAATATTTTTTTGTATAGAGGCCAGATTTTGCCGTCAATTTTCCGAAATTGTGGGCTAACGATTCCATACTTTCCACATGAGCTAGATGGCTATCATTTACTTCTTACAAGAGTCCTCTATAACTATTCCGACCAGTTAAAAGTCCCCTGTGCTTGCAGATCGCCTCGGGGCCTTATAATTTTGTGTCTTCAGTCATGGGTAATCTATCCTCCTAATCTCTCTTTTACGATCTCTTACGCCGACAATCCTTATCGGCGCTTGCAACCAGGCGAGAAGGTATCTGAAAGAGGCTCCGATAGGAAGCTTGCGCCCATACGAATTTTGGCCAGGGCGCTTCACGCTGCGGGTGTCGACCTTTTGCAGTTTGGACGTGAGGAAGCATCACTCCTTAGCAAGGGTTTGGTGGATCAAGACATAATATTCCTTCATTCCCACGACCCCTGGGATATGGTTACAGTCCGCCTCATCGGTTTCAGCTATGGTCCAAAACCAGAGGATTGGCACTGTTGGTTTTCAGATTATAGGGATGAATATGCGGGTGAATTTTGGGACATGGTGGAAAATGCTGAGCCTGAGCTGCGTCTTCCTGGGGCATGGGTAGATTGAAAATAGCTGTCTTCGAAACTCGGGAGAATCACTCAATTTCATCTTTACAATACAGATATCATGTTGTCCTCCCATTCTTATTATTGTCTTACATACCTTTGTGTGTATCTTGCACTGAAGGTTATTCATGCCATTATTCGGCCACTGGGGTTTGAGCAAACCGCGTCGTTCCGCCATCTTGGTAGTTCGCATGCGCTCCGGGCGCGGCTCCTTTGTCTTCCGATTGGTAACATCTTTGATGCCCTGAAGGCTGAAGCTTTGCTTTCACTGTTCAGGGATCGCTTCCCACTACCGCAAAAGCTTCACGCTCCAACTGATCCTGTCGCCTCAGGCATTTCATGCATGCCCAATGGCCCATTATAAAAGCGTATTGGCTCCACTTCACCCCTTGGCCTGTTGTATGAAAATTTCTCCTCAGAAAGGAATGTTCTCCGAACAATTTTATTGGCTCAGACTCACGGAAAAGGCCAAGAATGCTCAGATGAGAACATTCTGAATCGGGATTAGTGTGCGTTAGACGCGGGAGCGGTTTGTGGAGAACAATGGGCAACCTTAATTCAGGCCCCCAACCTAATGCGGGCAAAAGCGAAACTTTTTAAACTTTATTTGACCTGCAGGCTGACAAGGTCCTAACTCGTGACTTGTGAGTTTTCCGAGGGCGATCATTCCATTTCCGCAGGATTCCGCACTCGATATTCCTCATTTCGAACGAAATAATTTATTCTGTGAGTTAGACGTCTGTCTACTCCGTAGAGGGACGGATATTAGGTATTATTCCCTATATTATTCGCTAGGTAAAATGTCAAACCCAAACCCGATCCACGGGGGATATAAACCAACTCCTTTTTGGACGCTTGAACTTGAATCTCAAAACACGCGCTTATTACTCTTCTCTCCAGACTTTCCTCCCAAGCCCTGGCGCTGACAGTGGCAGCGGCGGTGCTGGTTCATATCCTGCTCCATCTGAATCCCTCTCATCTCCTGTGACTGTCACCTCTGTCACCGCCTTAATCCCTCTGCCATTACTCCCCTCTTCTCCCCTCCCTCCCTCCTCCAATATGTGCGTCTGGCTATCCCCGTCTTCATCCCTCTTCAAATCATTATAAATGAGATCCACGTCCCTCTGTCCACCCCCGCCTTCCACCGTTGTTCTGTTTCGGAAGGTATCCATCTTCATCCCCCCAGTCCTCCTGCCTCCCCGTGCTGTGCTCTGCTCGTAACTATCCGCGGCATAACTCGACTTAGCGATACAAGGAATAAATCGCAAGAGAGGACGCAGGTGAGCCATGCTGCCTGCGAAGACACCGATCCCCACTTCACATATGGACCAAACGGCGATTCTAGCGGACCCGTAGAGAAACTCGTCAGGATCATCGTAGAGGACTAGGTAATTCAGGCGGACAATAGTTGCGCACGAGGCACTGTTTATGGGTTAGACTGACGGGAAGCTGGTTGGGGGTTTTGAAAGATAGTGATACTTACAAAGCACCCAAAGCGAGAAGAATGGTGACAGAAATTCTAATCCGTTGCTTCATCTGGACGTTCCATAGTATCCACGCAGGAATGATAGCGAGTGTCCAGTCGGTAATGATGCACATAGCAGAAAAGAAATATGCGATTTTGCTGTTCATGGTCGGATCACAAGTCCCCTCGGCCCCGCCCCATAATGCAGCAACGGGCCTGCAAACATTCCCGATCCCGATCATGGTGGCGATACCACCAGCGATGGAAAGAGCGATGATACCAAATAGGATGTATCTGTAAACAACACGGGTGCCGGCGATGCGTATTAAGGCAACGCTGATGCTGCATTTAATCGGGACGGTGGAGGCAACGTAGAACATTTGGGCCACGAAATAATACTTAATAAGGGCTTAATTAGTTGGTGTTGCGCGGTGAGGAGGGAAGCCACCCACTTTGGTTCCAAGAGCAATAGTCACCGAGGTGAGGTCAGCGGAGTGGTAACCGCCGCCATAGTGGACGAAGGCAATTACCATGCCACTGGTGACGGTGAAGAGGATCTGGAGTATGTCAGCCGATGCCCCGATCAATGTGAAACGGCAAGTGGGAGTTAATTCGACTTACCAGGCCGAAAACCATCAGCGCATCGTCGAGTCCAAACTGCTTGATCATTCGCCGAATCCAGATGCGAGCTACGACAGTCACCCAACTCAGCACCAGCATCACGACGGTGACAATATATAGGGTGAGGCCATCTCCTGCTGGCTTTACGGTGTTCATTATGTCTGGTCCAGGATTGAACAACAACTTCGATCACACCCAGTCAGTAGCAAGGAAGTGAACCCACAATGACATCGGACTTTGACGTTGTGGATGAAGAAATGAATATATGGAGCAAGGGGGAGCCCCAGAAAGAAGGCGAACATGTCCTTTTTCAAAATTCAGCATTGCTTTTGAGTTTGGGAAGAATACGAGATGTCCACGCATCGATCAACAGCAGGATGAGACAGCGTCCATGCTCACGGATATATGTCAGTTCTGTGTAAGAATTTTACTTTGTTCATCCTGTCGAGTTCACCACATAAAGGTTCTAACCCAGTTATGCGTCTCAGCTCGGGTGGGGAAGTGGAACCGATAGTCGATCAGTGTTTGGGTTGTCGTGTTGTCCACTCGATGTCCTCGATGTCCTCCATCGGTTTTGAGGATCACCAGCATCGGTTACCCGAAGAGATGGGGTGTGGGCCATCCTTCGAATAAGGTTTGCAGTCCGAAAATAAGGATTGCCGGATGAGAGTGAAATCGGCCTTTAAAACCCGAAGATGGCAGGGGCATCGTGCATCCTCAGCGAAGGAACGGAAGCGGGGAGACGCCCGGCTGACCTCAACCTCCATTGAGAGCTCGGCGCCACTATTATTTAGGAACCTTCTTCTGCTGCTAGTTTAACTGATTAAACTCTTTTATTATTGTTATTCTTTCAAAAATCCTCCGGCTCGTTCATCGAAAACACTGCACATTGCACGGTCTTAACACTGCTCCTCGGAAAAGGTAACATTTAACGGATCAGTTAGCGAGTCAGCAGGTAACGGTTGCCAAATATGGAAGAGATAATCATCAAAGACACGGACCTGGCCAGCCTCAAGGGGAAGGTTGTGGTCATAACAGGTATGGACAACGCCGATGATGGGCTGCTTTACGAAGTTGATTTTGTGAACACGAGTCTGCGAACAAAACACATAAACCGGCGTGCTGCTGACACCCCCTCTTTTAGGGGGCTCGTCGGGCATCGGCTTGGCAACAGTCCAGCTTCTCCTTTCGCTAGGAGCATCAGTCGTCAATGGTGATATCAATCCGCCGAAAGAAGGAGCAGATCACCCGTCGCTTATCTTCCAGTCGACGGATGTGACGAAGTGGTCGGATTTGCTGGCGCTGTTCAAAAAGGCCAAGGAGGTTCATGGACGAATTGACCACGTTTTTGCCAATGCAGGAATCTCGATTCGCGCGGACTACCTCTCTACTGATCTGGACGAAAATGGTGACTTGAAGGAGCCATCGTTCCAATCCATAGATGTCAACCTGAGGGGAGCTATCAATACCGCAACGCTGGGTGTTTACTATATGCGGCCTGAACAACAGGATGGTGGCGGAAGTATCGTGATCACATCCTCAATCGCCTCTTTCCAGCGCTTCCGTGCCGTCGACTATAGTAAGTAGCAGTTTAGTCAGCCCAAACTGTACCCTTCTAGCTAATAATGGAAATTCCCGGTATATAGCGGCGGGCAAGCATGGTAATCTGGGCTTCGTGCGAGCCATGCGACAAAAATTGACATACGCAAAATTGCCCATTCGTATCAATGCCATCGCGCCCAGCTGGACTAAGACAGACATTGTCCCCGAGAAAATTATGAATGAGTTGGGCGTTACAATGCAACCACCTGAAGACCCAGCACGTACCGCACTGCTGCTAATGGCGGACGACTCCAGGAATGGTCAGATGCTGAACTCGGCAGAGGGCAAATTCAAAGAGATAGAAGAGAGCGTGCTTGTTCCCGCGGCTCATGAGATCGTCGGGAAGGATAGACCCATGGAGGACACGACTTTGATGAGAATGCTTGAACTGATGGACGGTGTGTACAAAGACAAGGTCTAGAGTTCTAGAAAGGGAATGAGAATTTTAGAGCCTTGATCCTGCATCCAGTTTTCCTGCAGGATGGGCCGAGCCGTGGTCTATACATACTAGGGTCAATTGATATTTTTTGGATCTCCAATCCAGTTTATCGCTGTCGCCTTTTTCATTAATGTAGATCCATGGTGCGGGTTGCCATCACCAAAGGGCCTATATATCCCATTTAGATAATTGAGCTCAGACGACATGTTTCTTCTACACCGTCGACATTTCAAGGTTGATATAAGCTCTCCTTCCTCTGAAAGTCTCCGAAACAGAAAGCACAGAAACCAGAGCGTGTGTGGACGTGAGGTCTTCTGTTCAAATGACGCCCTTGTCGTCAATGACTGGTAGACCACTAGGCATTGATTGAGTATAAGAAGATTCAACAAATCTATTAACAAACGGGGATTAAATGTATGCCTGTCCAAGAAGAGACAAGCCACAATGAAGACTGAGGTTGAAAAATGCTAGTAGCCAACGATGTTGCTTCACTGGTAGAATTGGAAGGGAAAAGTATCCCCAAAAGTATCCCACCAGTCACGTGCAAGCTCAAAAAGCACCCGTGGACGACGTTCTATGGTTTTATCTTTCTCCACCTGAGATTCGCTCTGTCCTAAAATCGAGCCTTAACTGGTTCATAATGCATGTTGCTGAGTCGTAGATCACGAGCAATTGATACCTTGTGAGAATCTACGGCCCAAGATTTACCTAAGATCGGATATGGTCGAGCATGTTTAAAGGTTATGATACAGGTATCATATTTGCATCTGTTGTGTGGAAAGACTCAAACGTCCTGAAAGCTATGTAGTCTCTGATTTGTTGGAGACAAAAGAGAACATCCCGAGGGCACAAGGAGTTCAAAACCTTTGATGACAGCAACGGATACATGGGGCGGACTTTGAAGCTTCAGAAATTGAGAACTTTGGCCCATGTACCACAACCACGTTCAGGGGATGTAAGGCAACCACTGAAGCAGGGCTGTATTAGTGGCTCGCCCGATGGCTCGTATGCTGGTTTTGTTGATCCGTCTTCGAGTTATTAATTAGAGTTATTAAGTGCCTCTCGTGAATCCTCAAGAAAATGATCGCCGTTGTCGCTCACGAGAACTCCAAAACGGTGCCTGTCGTGTTCTTCCAAATGGGATCCACTTTGTGGCCGTGACGTTCATTTCATGCATAGGAAAAGGAGGCGGCCTGACCAGATAATAATGACGCCCTCAGTAGCCACCAAAGAAGATAGGTTTATAAAGGTGCTAGGAGCATGTGGTCTGAGTGTTCTCCGGTCTATTACGAGACTTGTTCGCACCCTAACCCTGAATTATCACATACGAAAATGGGAGGGCGTCATTGAGGCTAGTGACATGCTTCTCTTTGCAGCCGCGGACAATCACACGCCTGTTAAATCGCAGTGATTGCTCCAATCCGTTTTTGATATTGCTGATGTCCCGCTTGAAGGTGAGTCTCCGGATATATAGCTCTTCAACTCTAAGCGCTCCACTTTGTTTCAGGCACTTGGAGATCTCAATCGAGATAACGCGTTGTGGATCCTATGGTTGCAAAAGTTGCCACCGAGGACGTTTCCGCTCCTCTATTCCATAGAGAGAAATGAAAAAGGTCGAGCTCAAAGAATTTGAGAGGGATAAGAGACGGTTAGTAGCCAGTCGGAATAATAATAGTTTTATTATTCAGTCAATTCTCAGCAACAAGCCCAGTGGTATCTCTGACTTGTGTAATGTCTTGGTTCAAGATTGCCGTGTGAGTGAGGAAGAAAGGGAAGAAGACGAAGAACGACGATGGAGATAAACAAAACAAACAACGAGCGTTCCCCACAATTTCTTGCCTAGCCCCAATGAGCAGGCGGGGTCGGAACATTATTCGGTCCGAGGGCAAACGACCATCCCACCTGACGCTCCATCCACTCCGCCAAAAGTTCCCCCCCAAAAAGATATCACGAATTGAGCTACGCGGATACTAATCTTCGATAGACGGTCAGATATAGCCGAGGAGAGAGTCAGCCGGGGAATTGTGGTTTTTGCACCAAACAAAAAATATCTGGTTGCTTCCTTGTGATACCTAAATTCATTCAGCTGTCAGGACTTGCAATTCTTTCTTAGCCTGGAGCTTCATAACCCCCAATCTTGGAGAGAAAACGATACGGACAATTGAATTCGGACGAAATAAATCTCGCTCCCACAAGCCTTGGGCTCGGGAAGCCAACAAGGCTTAGAACCCTGAGCTAGATTTTTCTCTCTTCATGCGGCTCCTGTCCACAGAGCAAGCTCGTTCCATCCTCTCGCTATGACGATGGGGGAAGATGCTCCTCATAAGCCAATTTCAGCTAGGAGCTCAGCTCCGTCCGCTAGCCCCCCAACCGCGCCCGTTGCCAGGCATGGTCACGAGGGAGGATTTGTGCAGCCGTCTTCCTATCTTCGCCCACGAGGCCATTCTCGGCCAATGACGCCCGCGCATACAGAGAGAGCGGTCGACCGTGATGAGCGACTAGGTCTGGTAAGTTCGATCGCGATTCTTCTCCGGCTTAGCCCTTCCCGTCGCGTTATTTCCCGTCGGTCGGTGCAATTGGGATGTCCGGTCAACTCCACGTTCGGGTCAACCGGTGTGAACATTCACCCCCAAACTTCCTTTCTTGTCCAGATTCAGATCATAATAGCAGCACGACTGATCGCTCTTTTTTTTTTTTCGTCACACAGCGTGCGATTCGAAATTTCCTCAAAGTCCGAACCAGCTACGACGTCCTCCCGTTGAGCTTCCGACTCATAATTTTTGACACAGCGTTGTCCGTCAAAGAGAGCCTAAACATTCTCATCCAGAACGGTAAGCATACCACTGGAAGGTAATTGTGGGTGTCAGCAAATACAGGCTAAGTTGATTGGTATATCACAGGCATTGTCTCGGCACCTCTATGGGACTCCGGCAACTCGACCTTCGCTGGTTTACTCACCACCTCCGACTACATCAATGTCATCCAATACTACTTCCAGCACCCCGCCGCACTTGCACAGATTGACCAGTTTCGACTGTACAGCCTCAGAGGTACGGTAACCGTCTATATCTCGTAACCAGACACAATGCCAGTGGCACAGAAGCTGACCAATTGAATAGAGGTAGAGAGAGCCCTCGGTGTTGCGCCTCCCGAAACGCTCTCCATTGACCCGGAGAGGCCCCTCTATGAAGCATGCCGGCGCATGTTATCCTCGCGAGCGCGACGAATACCATTGGTGTCATATGATAGTCAGACGGACAGGTCCTTGGTTGTCAGTGTCATCACACAATATCGCATCCTAAAGTTTGTTGCGGTAAACGTCGGCGAGACCCAAAAATTACGGAAACCCCTGAAGGATCTCAACTTGGGCACTTATAACGATGTCGTGACGGCTTCATTGAGCACCCCAGTCATTGATGTTATTCACAAGTTGGTGGAGCGAAGTATATCGAGTGTTCCCATAATACAATCAGATCGTAAGAGCTTTAATTTGCCAGAATCTTTCTCTTAGTAAAGCTGACATTACTAGGTGTTGTTCTCAATGTATTCGAAGCTGTCGACGTTATAACTCTTATAAAAGGTGGCGTTTACGATAACCTTGACCTTAGCGTTGGAGAAGCTCTTACAAAGCGCCCACCGGTAAGTCTAGACGGACCCGCATAGTTCGTGTAGGAAAGCTCATTAGTTATCACAGGATTTCCCCGGCATTTATACCTGCTCGGTCAACGACGGCCTCGACACTATATTTGATACCATTAGGAAATCTCGTGTTCATCGCCTTGTCGTCGTGGATGATCAATTTCGCCTGAAAGGCGTTCTGACCTTAAGCGATATCCTTCAGTATATACTTCTTGAAGGCGAGCATGACGAACTTTGACTATGAATATACATGGGCAATGGCGTTTTTACATAACTGGAGTTGGAATTTAATCAAGGCATGAGAGTAACCTTTTTTCTTTCGGTTTTTAAAAATCTTTCCATGAGAACTAACGAGGGGATGGAAATGCTAAATAATCCTGGATTCGGATATATATACTTTGGGTGGCCGGAAGCATTGGCGTTGATGATGTACTAGATCTGTCAATTGTTTCCTTTCTTTTCAGTTCATTTCCCGCAAAGAATACTGCATTGATCTCAACTCTTTCTTTTTGTCTCTTTGAAGGTTCGTTCCTTGACCCGAGGATGCGAACTACATTCAAGTGTTTTTTGTTATACAAGTGCATATATGGGGTTTGGGCACGATTGGTCATTTTCCTTATGGATGGTCTATTCTTTCAACGTCTTGATCTTTCTGAACGTCTCAAACTTCAATCCCGCGGGTCTCTGAAGTACATATTAATTTGGGTGGTGTTCGTTCCTTCAGTTCTATATTGCTCACAGAAGGATGGCAGGTGCAATCGGAGTTTCCCTTCGAGAAACACATTACTCGGGAAGGGCCCATCACCAACATTTTACCTGTTCGAAATAATCCCAGATGGAAGTTCTTGCTACGACCTGTGGATACTCTCCAGAACCCCATTCCCCTAGACTCACCAATACCTTATCCTCTTAAATGGTCCTTTGTCCTATATCACGATTTGAGGCATCTAAGGCAGCTTAAATTCTAACTATGGGGATAGCCGATACCGTCCAGCTACTGTCAGAGATCTATAACGGCGAAAAACAGAGCCTGAAACTTAGATACTCGCGATCCCGATTCTTTCAAAAAGGGTCTGACACCCAGCCCCTCGGTCAGCATGTCTCGGAGTCGTCTAGTTTTCCGGAAGAGCAGGATTTGAGGATTGCTGGGAGCTTGCTTAATCCCACATCAGTCCAGAACCCGAGCGTCCCACTTTCAAAAAGTTCAAGCAAGCAGACTCTTCAAACTTTGCAGACTCTGGTTCCTGGTGCTTCTATCCAAACATGCGAAAACTGTACACAGGTCCCCTCCGAGCCCAATGTACAGACCGGTATGATACGATACTACTCGCTTCCGAGGATAATTGCCGAAGACCATAGTATACCAGGCGCCCCAGCAGTCCAGATCGATTCTACACCTCAGGACTCGAGCCGCCCAGCGAGAAGACCCCACAAGTTTTTCAGCATCGGTAGGGTTTTTGGTGGAAAACATTCTCGTAACCTGCGCATCACGAGTACAACCTCTGGTACAATCAACGCTTCGGGCCAATTATCCCATTCTCAGAGTAACGTGCGAGATGCCGGTGCCGATTCCGACACCGAGAATCGAACGCCGAGAAATGTTAGTGATCGGACAATCATATCCGAACAATCCACCTGGACCGTCTGTCGCCATCCTTCCAAGCGTTACGAAGACGGAATTGTGCCCTTGGAGATAGAAGACCGTCGAGGGGGATACAATCCATTCACAGACCGAGATGGGTCTCGCGATCGATCTGGCGGTTCAAACCCGTTTCGCCCAACGGGGACATCGTCAGACGAAACCGACATTTTCCTAAGTTCGGAGTCTGCGCCACTTGTAGAGAGCGAACATTATCTTGAAAGACCTGTCAGAAAATCCCCGAAACCTTCCAGCCTTCAGCCTCCAAGAAATCAGAGCCGATCGTTGGATAGCTTGTCTTATAGAATATTCAGCGATACAAGCGTGGTGATGAGGAACTTCGATCAGTCAAAGGCAGCTCATGATTTCAACTTTTTCGCCCTGAAACTCAATCTGGTTCCCCTGAGGGTCGACAGGAGCGGCATACCCATTACTGGTTTGTTAAAGATCTCGAATATGTTTTCTCTTTCGCTTTCTAACGCTACCCTAGGAACCTCATTTTCCCTTGTTCCAGCAAAGGCCCGGACGCCGGCGAGCTCTATTTTGCGCAGAATCCGGAGCTTCAAGTCAACCATGACTCTCAAAAAGAAGGACAACATAGGCAAACGGACCTTGCGGCGGATGAGGACTCTAGCGAATATCTCCACCCAGTACCAAATGAGTTCGCTCAAAGGTAAACCCTTGGAATCTCTGGCGCGTCTTGGAGGACATAGCTTTCTTACTCTTCCTCGGGACTTTGCACCTATAAGTTTGAAGCTCCCTGTGTGTATTGCTGCGACAGCTCACTATGTGGCACTCCATGGTAAGCCTTTTTCATGAGCCAGTTTTTAATCATTTCGCAAATAGACGTGCTGATAAACATCTCTTTCAGGACGTACAATGCCACACATTTTCCTCGACTGTGGAGATGATAGAGTGGTAAAGAAGTTGTACAATCATTTTGCTGGGCAGGTCTTATCCGCCGAATTAACCGGTGACAAAATCGATAGCACGACTAGAGGGAGCTTTCTTCCGTCTGATACTGTGTCTTCTGATTCCTCATATATGCCTAACAAGTCTACCTATATACACAACGTGGCAACGGCGTTCAAGCACTTTCTAGCAGGACTTCCAGGGGGGGTTCTAGGGTCTGTGGAGCTCTACGGGGCATTGAAACGGATTCACGAGCGAAATTTTAACGAAGAAGAACTGAAAAAGGACCCCGCATTTGGGGATTACACGCTTAGCAGCAAAAGCGCTTCATATGCAGTAAGAGTGAAGATGGTGGCTCTAGCTCTCTTGGCCCTGACAACGGATATGCAACTCGAACTCATTTGTGCAGTCTTCGGTCTCCTGGCGCTGATTGCGCACGAGACTGAAAAACAGGTGGCTCGGCCCCATGGGAGAATGCACGGGGAAGGGTTGACATGTAGCGGGTGTCAAGGCTTCTCAGACTCGAAGACTCTGAGTGAGATATTCGGGCCACTTCTCCTCTCCGGGCCCACGGGAACCGATCCATCGGACGTTGACTCTTTGGCGGAAAATAGTGTTGAGGTTGGAACTGCTGGGGTGGCGAGAATGTTGATTGAGATTTGGAAGGACGTATGTATTCAGTTTCAGCGTTGGAGGGTGTTTTGTCCTATTTCTGGGGGTTGAATTAGGGGGAAGATGAAATTATGCTGGCGTTGAGGGTGGCGAGGAGAAGGTCGTTTGCGGAGGGATGATAGATTGGTTGGAAGACTGTACTGTGTGTTTGGATTGACTTCATCATGGTAGAAAGGGGTTTCTGGTGTATGATAATATTAATTACTGTTGTAATTCTACGTTTTTAACAAGGTCATTGCTATGCTACTTTATTCCTACGACATTTAACGGGTTAAGATTGGTATAGTAGGGCAGTAAAGCAAAGTGCTAATCAAAGCACAGTATTGATGGCTTCTCGGACGATGGAGAGGGGATGGTGAGCCACACACTGAGGCGATAAGGTAATGGGCGATATAATATATATCTTAATATAAATCAGGGACTTATCCCATTCGCTCCTGCGTCATCAAGAGGTCTATAACACTAAACATTCTCGGTGAGCGGTCCTCCGCGCCTTAAATTTGACCTCTTAGGAACAGAGGTAGAGCGAAGATTTGTCAACGCATTGTACGAGTAACAAAGTGAAGAGGGTTAACTGTCTGCCTCCTTGAGGAAACCGATGACGGTTTTCGACGCTCTCCAACATGTACCTACTTTAGATACGAGGCTCTTGGAGAATTTACTCCACAAACGAATATATATTCGGTAGACGTGAACGGCGACAATTGATGCACGAAGCATAGGTAATAGTCAGTTCTCCATCAACTAGTCTGAGGTTTGTGGGAAGGTGAGACATTACTCGTCTCAAGATATACCGGTACTTTTCAGCGAAGGGGGTATAGCTTCCTAACAATGCGAAAGCACCAAGATGCGTTTTTGCTACGCCGGTTTTTCATCTACGTTGGAAATAGCGGGAGCGGAGAGTTCTTGGCACGTTTTCGAGAGTGTCGGAGAATTTGGCCGAGAGTTAGGTTTGGCTTGATTATTTTTGAAAGAAACCCTGCTGTGGTATCTGCCGCCGGATTTGGGAATCTTGGGAGAGTGCATGAAAGGATAGGCGCTTGTCTTGACCCCTTTTGTTTTAAATGGAGGGGTTTTTGCGACGGGGGCATTTGGGAAAAAGGGACCGAGGAAGCGGTAACGGAAGATGTATGAGACTATGAAGATGATATTTATGTCTCGGGAAGCTCCAACTGATGAAAAAATCCCGATCAAGGGAGGTCGACCGGGTTCAGAAAAGGGGTTGGGGTTGATATGATCTAGATCACTACCTAATTAGTTTCCATCCGCAGTCGCTTCGCCGGTTTAAAACAGAGAAATCAAAGAAATCAAAGACCACCACGTTCTTTGATCCTAAAAGCCATTCGGTGACAGTGATAGGAACCAAGGGTAAATAATTTGGAAGGAAAATAAAATTTAAAGTGGGAAGCTCTGACGGCAGATGCTTCATATATCAAGTCGGAGAATTGATCGCCACAAGGATTATTGTAAGGGTTATCCCCCAGCAAACGAGGAAGATGAGACGATGAACTTCGTTGATATTCTTCGACTTGCAATTCACCAAGTTTCCGCCGACTTGTCGGCTTGTCGAATAGTTGATTATTCCTTGAAAGAGAAGGAGTTTTTCCTTCCCCTTTTTACGGGTCGAAGATTGATGATACCGAGAGGGTTTGCGTGAGGCGGCTAAAAGAAGGATCAGCGATTATAGAACCTGGGGCATACTACGGAGCCGGGTCAATGGTCTGGCAGCCGACTAGCCACGTTCTGCTCTTTCTGACTTCTAGACCCAAGCTTCGAGTTAGAAAATAGCTAGAAGTCATTTGGTGCCAGTAACGCATGAACATGTAGAAGGAATATCCGCGTGCTGATGGGTTGCTTTCTCTGGATATTTCTTTTCGTTTGGGTTGAAGGTTATGAGACCCCTATTTCTCAATCTCTCTAGGTTATTCCTCACGTTCCTCACATTGCTGCTGCTGCGTATCACCTATGCTGCTGTGTATCTCATCAACCGACAGTAAGGAGTTAATCGTATTCTCGATCTTGATATCGTCTATGTCGCCTCAGAACCATCTTGTGAGTTAAAGACGTGGGCCTTGCGAAGTCTGTATTTTCTTTTCTTTTTCTCTTTTTTGTTGGGGATCGATGCCAGACCTGAGGTTTGGTTAACGAAAAAAGGTTTCTTCGCAGAGATCAAGAAATTCAAATGCCGTTGTCTCAACAAACTCGAGATCAGAGAAAGACGCCGAATTCTTTTTCATTCAATGTAACAGAACCATGACGTAGTGCCGATCGCCAAACGATCCACGTTCCAGAACATCGACGATCAGCCGTTAGGCGTTGTTTGCTTTTTTCGGGTATTTTGGGAACTTCTTCATGCGCAAAGAAATACCTTCAACTTTTTGTTAAGTTCGGATCAATGCTTCCACTTTTCGTCCGATCGATTGATCAATTGCTGCTTTGCCTATGTAAATTGTGGGTATCCTCCCGCTCAGGAATCGTACGTGTATAACAGATCCCTGAAACGCTACCAAGAAATGAAGTATACAGTCGGGATTGTTATTATAACTCACAACTGGTGTTAGAGAACGTTGAGCGTCGGAACCGAAGTTCAATTGAGCCGAATAGTGGTTAGAAAGGGGGTGTATGTGGCCCAGCGGATAGTACTATCTGAGCTATCTTCACCAAATGCAGCGTCTTTCTGAATCTTCTTCTCCCACACCGGCGCTGATAGGGTTTCTTGGCTTTTTTTTCTTCTTCTTGGGATCGAGTCTGGTTATAACTTGCTGTTGCCGTTGGCTCTTCTTGCTTTCCGTTTCCCTCTTCCATCTTCATCCCAACTCGCAGCATCTTCATTGTCTGTTCGCGAATTTCTTTTCTAGAGGCTGGCCACTCTTTTATCTCTATCTTGAGAGCATTGCAATATATTACCTATTTTAATTTTCCCTCTCTCCAGTTAGTCAACTGTCTCTCAACAACTCGAAAAACCACAGGCGTTAGATATCTCATCACCGCAAACATGAAGGTCACGACTATCACTGCCGTCGCCCTCCTCTCCACCATCACATCTGCCCGTGTGTTGGGACCGAATGGCAGATTCGTCGCTCGCCAGGCAGCTAACCTCCAAGCGTTCGACGGAGGCTTTGGTGCCACCGCCGATGCTGCAGGTGGTGGTGTTGGCGATGTAGCTTCTGGTGTTGTCGATGCTATTGCTGCTGCTGTTGGTGACACCGGTGATGCTGCTGGCGATGCTGCTGGCGATGATGCAGCAGCTGCCGCCGCCGCTACCGATGCTGCCGCTGCTGGGGCCACTGATGCTGCCGCTGCCGCCGCCGCTACAGACGCCGCTGCTGCCATTGCCACTGATGCTGCCGCCGCAGGGGCCACTGATGCTGCAGCTGCCTCCGCTGCTACAGACGCCGCTGCTGCCGATGCTACTGATGCTGCTGCTGCTGCCGCTGCTACCGATGACGCAGTAGCCGCCGCCGCTACCGATTCTGCCGCTGCAGGGGCCACCGATGCTGCAGCTGCCGCCGATGCTACTGATGCTGCTGCTGCTGCCGCTGCTACCGATGACGCAGCTGCCGCCGCCGCTACCGATTCTGCCGCTGCTGGGGCCACTGATGCTGCTGCTGCCGCCGCCGCTACAGACGCCGCTGCTGCCACTGCCACTGATGCTGCTGCCGCAGCGGCTGATGCTACTGATGCCGCTGGTGCTGCTGTTGCAGACGGCGCAGCAGTTGCAGATGGTGCAGCAGTTGCAGATGGTGCAGCAGTTGCAGATGGTGCAGCAGTTGCAGATGGTGCAGCAGCAGCTAGCAACTCCACCGATGCAGCCAGCAATTCCACCGCAGCAGCTAACAGTACCGAATCCGCCGGGGGAGCATTTAAGGCAAGGAACCTTAATGCCGACGCTAACGCTAATGCTGCGAAGTTAAATCCATTTCGAGCCAGAGGAAATGCGGAGGCCGGAGAAGATGCCACCCAGGAAGCCAAGGCTTTTCCAAAACGCGGTGGACGAGTAGTCAGACGGACATGGTAAGCGGCGGTCGACATCAGGGGGATATTGGTATACTAGAGAAAGTCTCATTTGGCGGCTTTGCATTTTGGATGGTCCGGGGTTAATACGTGTATAAAATGAAAAAAGGGTGAGATGTCGGTCATTAGACTCATTTCACCCGTTACTTTTCCGTCAGCTTTGCACATTTAGATTTCCCATCGATTTTTATATCGATATTGTCGGGGTTTTTGGTTTTCATTAGGTTGATATTTCATGGCAGCTTGATCGCATTCAAATGTTGAGGCTGGTTCTGTTCATCAGGGCAACTTCCGAGGTTCACTCAATAGGTCACATGACCAGATTGGTGATTTCTTATATAATTAAGTGAATGACTAAGAATCGATATCATCCATTCACTGATTTATCTCACGATGACATTCACTTCCCCTGAATCACTGCCTCATCCTTACGAACTACGAGGGGAAGAGGATATATAAATCTCTCCAACCCCCTTCTTCACTCAAGGATTTACCACTTACCAGTTCCAACAACTTATATACTATCTTCTTAGATTCCTTTGAAGTGCTAAACGCCATCCAGTCCTAACTCTAACAGGCCGTTGAAGACTCCTGTATATACAACTTATCTTATCTTACGATGTCAAGTTCAGGGTCGAGCCAGGTGAGGGAGGATCCCCCTGCATACGATCCCGGGGACTTCTCGAGGTTCCCTACGTTCTTTGAATCGGGAGGGAACCAAGTTCGAGCTCTGACACAGAAAGAGGTACTTTCTGCCGAAAGATGCATCCCCTTTTTCTCGGTAAATACTGATCAGGCTTAACAGAACGTTCCTGTCGTTGACGATCTAGGTACAAAAGCGAAGAATCATAAGGGCTTATGGTAAGTTCCTTGTTCTTTGCATCAGCCTGTATATGCACTTCCTTTCCGGGATCAAGGCTAGAGGTTCTTAAAGACTGCAACCGGCTTCAAACCTCCCAGGGGCAGGCCATTTTTAATTCACCGTGACCGAGTAATTCACTCGTCATTCGGACCAAATTTCACCTGCCTTAGTGAATACTACTCTTCGAAAGCTTCGCCGATTACTCCTCATCCACTAGACTACAAGCTTCTTGTAGAAGCTCCCTTATCTATTGGTTCTAGAGAATAAGCGCTTCTGTATTCTTTCTATAAGGAAGAATTGACAGCTAGCGAGACTGCATGCACGAACGAAAAAAGCCGGGCTGCGGAAAGCGCGTATAAAAAGGTCTCATGACCTTCACTCCTTTTAGCCGCTATATTTTGGAATCGGCCCGATTTATTAACAGTGAATTATTAATATATCCAGCACCTACATTTTTTTTAATGGTTTTCAATCTCTTGGCGATTAAACGTGAATATGAGAGGTAGTTATCTTACTTTTTACCTTTTTGGGGATTAAAGGAATATGTTCGGACGCAGAACGTCCAATCGAACACCCTCGAATGCGGATGATCTCGAACAGCAGCTGGCCCAGCTCAAGACAGACAGCGATATGTGCTTTCGGGAACGGAACCAACTCCGAGGAAAAGTTATCACATACCGCTCAAATGAGAACAACTTTGTCAAGGCTAAGGGGAAAATCCAGAAGGAACTCGCGGTGGCAAAATCAAGTATGAATAGGTATCGGGAAGAGCGGGATGATCTTCGTCAAAAATTGGTTCAGGCAGAATCAGACAGGGCCGCATACCACTGGCAGCGTGACCAGGAAAAGCGAAATCATAATATAACACGGTCAAATCAGAAGGAACTCGTCAGCGAGTTTGAAATTATCAAATCAGAGAGGGATCTACTACTTGTGGAGCTAAATGCAGCTCGAAGTGTCGCTGCGGTTGAAAAGTGCCAACGCGAAAGATCCGAACGGAGGTCGTCGGAGAGCACTGATTTAGTGTGGAAGCTTGTCGCAGCTGAGAGAAAAAGAAACGAAGCGGAAAGGTAATTGGCGGAGGCGGAAAACAAGTTGAAAACTTGAGTTTCCAGGACTATGAGAATGCCGATAATGTGAAGAATTTGTTTTGCCGGTTTGCAAGCGAGTTTGCTTACCTGACCCACCGAAACATATTTCGAAAGCTTCAGATCGCTCCTCGGCATATCAGAGATTTGGGGTTAGGAGTCTTTGACAAAGCATATAACAGGTGGTGAAGATGGCAAGGTAGCTATGGTAAGAGTACGTGCTACCTAGGTCATATCAACCCCTCAAAGGCGGAGCGGTGCGACTTGAGAGGTGGTATGTATCACTCCTCGTTCTTTATATATATCCCCTGCTATTTTGTCCTCTTTTACGGGTGCTTCGCTTTAGAAGGGCCAGAGGAAGCACTATTCACAACTTGGGGCTGAGATGGGTAAGGATGCTTTGGACAATATTTAAAAATTGAATCAAATATTCGGAGATAGATGTCGACAATGAATGGACGTCGAACAGTGGTAAGTACTGGCTATCTGGCTGTTCCAAGCACGTTTTATATGGGCTGACCAAATCAATTATAGGATGTTATCTTTCCGGTTGAATTCTTATAAAGCCATGCGAACTGGGATCGCATTTAGAGTCATTGTTTCTGTGGTCGATTACTCCAATGATAGGGCAGGACGATGCCACACCTCTGCACGTTATGACCTCCGACTTCAAGAACCCGACTTCGAGCAGTTTACGATGATTGTGATACACATCATTCTCTGCTCGTGAAATGTCATACCAGTGTGCTCATATCAGAGATTGAGATAGAAACATGTTCAATATAACCTTAAGAAACGAACAGACAATTAAAGCCGAGAATGAAAGAGACGAGGCAAGAAGAAGTGCGAGACAAAAGGAACCGCAGTTAGCACAGCCCGGCCATCCAACCGAAGCCAGCGCTCTGGCTATTCCCCGACCACGAAACTTGGTCTCGGCCATTACCCAGAACATCTCTAGTTCGTGATCACCGATCAAGGCGCCCGGTGTCTCTGCGTATATATATA
Organism: Arachnomyces sp. KDTOL00113; assembly: GCA_949709995.1. Lineage (NCBI taxonomy): Eukaryota > Fungi > Ascomycota > Eurotiomycetes > Onygenales > Arachnomycetaceae > Arachnomyces > Arachnomyces sp. KDTOL00113. The sequence goes on from OX453237.1 coordinate 2,720,883, forward strand.
CACGTTTCTAGGACACGAGGCGCGTGGGCATGAAGGATACAGAGGTGCAGTTAACGAAATACTGCCAAAAGCTTCTCCAGACGATTGCATCGATTTACCAATTCATATTGGGAATTTGCGAGGAAGCACATACGAAGAGAGAAATATTGGCAACAATGATCATTAGCCGATGTTGATGCGGAACTAGACACTCTCAAGACGACTTCAATGACGATCATCTCGGAATGACCAACGTGCTCTGAAGAGGGAATGCTTCCAGAGAGATGGGGTTAGGTACAAAATCTCCGGGCGTTGGAACCCAAATTCGGTTCAGGGGCGGAAAACCTATCGAGAAGAGAAGATATTCATCTAAAAGGACATCATAATCGAGAAATCTCATACCGGTACTCTCAGCCCCGATATTATGGGCGATCCTTCCGGTGTTGTTTCTGCTGAGAGAGCAGCGGGTAATGTATTGCGTCCATCGAAGAATCTTGTTCTGGCAGAGGTCGAGAAGAGTAGTCGGGCATATCAACGTTCGTTCACGATACGATAAAAGACTACATACAACGCTAGTTCTCCTGTTGAGAAATCGAGTAATGATGCTGCCTCGATACAAAAGAAAACCTCCAGAGATTCTCAGAACTGATAGGTGTTCGTCCTCGAGGGTCGCCGAGTTCGAAAACGGAATATGGAGCCATTTCTGGGCTGTAACGCCTTAACTGAAAACGAAGCTTCGAGTTAATTGAGCGCAGTGAGTGTGTCAGCACATCTATAGCTCGACAATGTCCTACCGCAGAAGAGTACCAGGCATATCAGATAGACAACGGAACGATATCTGCCGCGAGTTCTGGCGGCCTGTATAGTGTCTTCATCTTGGACCGTGACAGTGCCGCAGCGAGTGATACTCGTGTTTTAGCGGATGGATATTGCGTCCACCGCTAACGTCCGCTCATTGAGCAACCGAGCTGAGGAGTTAGATAGCAAGCTCTCCGGAGCTGGCAAGGTAGTCTGCTACCTTGAAATATATATACTGGGGCACCAGAAGCGCCGTGGAAAAGATATATGACGCCATCGGTAGTAATAGGGACCCATCTGTCCTCGGTGACGAATCTTACTAACTTGAAATCTACATATATGGACTTCGCAAAGCCAGCGAAGTCAGCAAGAAAGAGCTCCAAGAAGCGAAAAAGAACTATCTTCTTTACGAAATATACAGGCCTCGCCGAGGCCTACTTCCACTGATGTGGACGAAGCATAGCCTTACAATATAGCTGGAAATAATTGCCAAAACTTCGGGATCAAGATGTTTCTCAAATCCTATCGGCTCGGATATATAAACCACGAAGAACTTGATAGCATTTCGTTCACGAGGCTCTCGCTATATCGAAAAGCAGAACAATATAGTGAGAGAATCGAGAAATATATCTCTCCACACTTGAGCTTCTACCAGTGCCCAGCTTGCAACACGGCCGAAATTAATTTACTCAAAGCTACGTCACGGCTAGGTTTTTATTTCTGTCTTTTTCTTCTTCTTGATCATAGTGCTATATACACTCGTTCAATATTATTGTTAACACTATTTAGCAATAACATTGTTAAACAAATCGTTTATAACTCTCACTCTCACTCCCAGTCTCACAAACCCCCGAATGAGGATGACGAAGAAAAAAAAATCATACCATGATTGAAAACCGGCCTCATTCATGGCGATCGATTCCTTTGAAAGAGAATGATGGCAAAATATCCTAAAGAGATGTCGCTGTTGGGAGATATACCGCCCTCGGAGATGTACCGCCCTCCTTCGAGAACAAAATGAACATATGTTGCTATGGGTCAGACACCTTCCCAAAACCCTCTGGCTCAAAAATATATATGGATCGCAATAGCTATTCGACTACTGTTGTCTTCATAGGCATCGGTTTTCTATCGACATTGATTTTAGGCCCAGCAACGAAAAGACGTCTCACATTATGACATTCTGTGTCAAAAAGGCATTGGATGATGGCTATAAGATCACACACATTGCCTTGCTAACCCATCCTCTATCCCACTCCCACTCCGGGAAGCATATCAAGATTCCGCGCCATTCTCGTGGTCTTGGAGGCTCCCTTTACTTACGACATTTGGGCCAATTGCTCGTGTTTTGTCAGACTCTAACTGCATCAGCCATCTCACGAACTCGCGGTCTTCTCCCACGAACTCGTCGTCAGTCAAGGCATTACGTTCACCGACTTCATTAAATTCATCATATCTTCCTATACTTCGGCAACTAGGAAGGAAGTTATTCCTTTGTTCTGCAAATCCACATCAAGAAACGCCTTTATTCCACGTCACAGATATCCGGGAACTACATGAAGTAGCGATCGTCGAGACTGAGGAGCTTCTGATAATAATAATACAGCTTAAGCAACAAGCTCAATAGCTTCGCTATTGCCGTTTACGCAATTATTAGATGCGAATAGTCTTACAAAATGAGCATAGGATATTTCTTCATCATTCCGACACTCGTCTCTAGCTCTACTTTGATTCTGGGGCTCGGGACGCGAATTAAATTTAACATCGGACTAAAGAAAGATTTACGTCGTCGGAAAGATTCCTGGGGCTCTCCATTCGCATCTAGCCATTATATGCCTTTCTGCCTCTTCTTAAATGGAAATGGAGAGAGAAACACTCAATGTTGAGAAAGCGGGGTAGAGAAAGATTCTCGGGGCTCTCCATTGGCATCAGGCTATTCATAAGCCTTCCTGTCTCGCTTTAAATGGAGATGGAGAGTAGAGGGAAACCGGCCCCTACCACCTCCCGCAAGCGTCCTCCTTTCGTAGCCCCAAGGGCTTTCTCGCCCCACGAGGACGAGATACCTGCCCCAAGGGCAATGTGATGTGTCTCTGGTGCTCGAAGCACCACGAGAAGAACCCGGTGACTTTATATGTTCGGCCCTCTGCCATGGCAAAATGCACTCGCTGCAGCCATGGCCAGAAGCCTTTGCCTGGCGGTGGGTCCCGAAGGACCTTCCTGGATCAACTTGGCGAAGTGCAGGCTGTTAGCCTCGCGGGGGTTCTGATCTGGCTCCTTTTTAAGGAGCTGGTGAAGAAGTACACCAAGGCAGTTGATAAACTACGTCCAACGATTATCCCTTTCTACACTGAAAGAAAATTTCGATAACTCTTCACCGTCGCTGGACCATGTCGATCACAACGACCTCGACGAGGAGATGGTTAAATACCGTCTTGCTGCGCGCAAGCGCCGTGTGGGTCATACGAACGAAATAGCTAGCTGCCAAACTGCGAGTAGTCTCAAAGTGTTTCGGGGCCTGGATTAGTTAGTATGGAAAATTTGTCGGAATATACTCTGGTGGGTCTACGAATGGGACTGGGTATTTCACCAGAGCAGAAGAACTGATGGAAGATATTAAGCTCGTGACGGGAGCAAAGGGCGTGAGCTTTACAGACCTGAGACGGATGAAATGTGTCAAAGAGATTCGGGCTAAGGATCTATCATCTCCAATTGCCCCAATCCTTTTCACGGAGGGACTCTGTACGTTCGATTCTATTATATATATATAAACTACGCGGTTAGATATCCTTGTTGAGGATCTATCTAGGAGAAAGAGAGATGTGGCTATGTATTGGAGGTTAGTTTTAGATACAATCAAATATTTATTACTATGGACCTACTGCCTCTCTCTTCATGGCCTTCTTCTCCATTCCCTACGAACAGCAGCAACCACCCACCTGATCAACAGTCACATGTTCCCCCTTCCTCCATTGAGCTTCACAAGAGCAAGTAAATCTCGATTTGAAATCCCTTCCTCCCTATTAGCTACCATACCTCCACTCCCCCCCTTCTCCCCTTCTCCTGTCCCCCCTCCCCTGAAAGACACAGACACAGAACCCTAGAGTCACACAACCTTCCCCCTCCCTCACACAAGCTTAAACCCCTATGACAGCATACGAACACAAAACAAAAAAAACGTTTCTCAAGTGACGAAGACGTTTCGTCATGGTACCTTAAGTAGTAGCTTGTAGGTAGGTACAAGGCGAATGTAGGGGATAGCTCAGGGATACTCAGGTACCTGCCTTAGGTATTATGTGTGTCATCGTCATGATGATCTTATTCTGTACCGCATAAGGTACCTCGGCACGTTATTATCGCTAAGTTCACTGAAAGGGGTAATATCAAAATATCATTTGTGCGAAGTTTGTAGAGCTGAGCTCTTTTCGCCCTGCGGGTATATTCCGTTCTCTTCTGAAGAGGAGAGCTTCAGAGATCGCGATCGCGATCGTTGAGAGGGCTGGTTGACGATTAATTAGGTTTCCTGTCGTCATATAATGGGACTGTATAGCTAACTAGGTAGCTATAGGAAGCTGTTATCGTGAGTCTTCAAGTCTTCACGTCATAGATAAGGGGAGATATTGCTTGGACCTTCCTTATCCCCGAATTTATTATCGTGAAGAACCAGTGGATTGAAGAGAACGAAACTAAGGAACTGGATGACAGGGGAGAGGCGATGCTGGGAGGAAGTTAACAGGTACCAGGGGAAAGAAGGAGTTGTACCTTGTTCGCAGAGAGGGTCCAGAACTAGATCTTTAGGATCCTCATATCGTAGATGGGATGGGGTTCTGGTTTTGGTTATTGCCTTCTCTTCTCTCTTCGTTTTCCCTTTCCCCGTCGTTAGCTCTCCTTTCTCAATTCGATAGAAAGGGAAATTGCTCTCTAATCGACTTTAGAAAGAGATCGAGATCGGGAGAAGTATTCCTGTGTGAATGAGAAAAGAATGGTTCACACGCCACTCTGCTCTCCCCTTTCTCGATCGATTTGCGCAATTCCCTCTTTCGTTAAATCTTCATAGAAGAGATTTGTGCTCAGTATCGCTGGTAAGCAACCCAGATGAAGAACATTTGCACGGGCTCATGGAGCCCCATGGGGAGCTTTCCACCGGTCGAATATGGGGCTTCCATTCTTTGGGAATTGAGTTGTGTTGTGTCGCGTTGACGTAGGCCGGGTGTCATTAACGGTGACTGAGAAGGGAATTGAGTTGAGAGGATATGGGAAGTGTGATGGTTCTTCTCTGAGGAAGAATCGGAGCGTTGGAAGACGAAGAAGAGAGCTTCTTAGGCTTCTAAGAGACATAGAACAGCTAGATAGACAGACAGACAGAGAGAGAGAAAAAAGTAGACATGTATAGGTATGTTGTTTGATATCCGTTGTTCACCTGAGAGCCCTATATTCCTCAGGGCGGATACCACCGGCAAAAAAGTCCGAGGCCAAAACTTCACCTGATCACCAACATTCTCCATCTACCTGGACGAACAAGCTGATTCGAGAATACCCATAAGCATATTCCTCACAGTTATCATCGTTATTATTCGTGGTCCATTCATCCGCATGGCGAAAGAGAAAGAGAGAGAGACAGTCGTGGTTGATCACCATCAACCCACCCCTCCCACATCTCGGCCCGACTTACGACTCGTCCCTCTTCGCCCATGACTCTCACTCTCACCCATACATGAAAAAAAACAGACCCAGAACCTATGGGAGAATTCCTTAGTCACACCCCCCCCCTCTCTCTCTGCTGATTCGAAGTTGCGCGACCAAAGACACACATATGCGTTATGCGAGTCTGGGAAGTGCATTATTCGCCAACAAATCGAAGTATAACGGGGGGAAGACGGCTTCAACGGCCAACGTGCTTTTCGTTTCGCCCGCTGCGTGCTGCAGTCCTGCGGAGTTTGCTTTGCTTATATGGGGCAAATGCCAAAAATGGACGTTGGGGAGTGGGAGGGAAGGGATCAGAGAGGATCAGAGAGAGAGATCATCACTGCCCACATTATTATCCGTTTATTTATTTATATTTTTATTATTATTTCCCTCGTGTCTGACAACCTGACAGCCCCAACGTGAGAAAGAAAGACAAGAGGTACATCTTCGTTTGGTATGTCATCTTGCATGAATAATGACCTATCTTCATTTCTGAGCTTCATGACTTCTTTTGTCTCTCTTCTTCTCTCTCTCAAAGCCCGACCGACCAGCCTTCCTTGTCCTTTTTACGATAATTATCCACGTCGACTCTTGTTACCAGGTCTTCGGGCAACGATGACGGTGTTTTTGTTCTCGGTCTCCACCCAGCAAGCGCGCCCGGGAAGACACCTCCAGCCTCTCATGTACTCACGTTTGTAACTTAACTTGTCCCTTGCTTGCGATGTCTATCTTTATCTTTGTCTTTATATCTCGGGAGAAATATAGAGAGGTAAGCGTGGCATATAAGAGGGGCAGAGGGGCAGAGGGGCAGACTAGGCGGAATTTGAACGGTTCTTTGGGGATCCGCCTCCATGGCCTAAAAATGAGTGGATGGCTGAGACGTCCGACTTCTCGGATACGGATTCTGATGGTAGTTATGATGGTGAATAGTTACATTTTTTCATCTCCGTCCACCTTTTTACACCTTTTTGATTGTGATGTGATTTCTTTGCCAAGGATGAGTGAGGCTGTTTATATTTCTTGGAATCTGAGATCTTGCAACATCGCAAACAAAGATGGAAGGTCAGGGGAGAGACGCCGACGCCTTTTTTTTTTATTTTTTTATTTTTTCAGCCTTCTTTCTTGCCATCTTCTTTCTTCTCAAACAGAATCTGGGCTTTTTCTTTTCTTTTCGCGATTTTGGATTGAAAGATATCAATTGCGAAATGATGGATGGAATATTATACTTTTTGGCTTTTGTTCTTTTCACAGATGAAACTTGGCAACAAGAAAGAACAAGATGAGATGAGAAGAAAAGAACGTGCGTGCGCATTGATAAAAATAAGAAGAAGAATAAGCAAAAGATGGGGAAGGGGGGCGAGTTTCAACCTTGGTGTTCAGGGTAGACACGATGCGATGCAAGGCGCAAGCTCACTGATTGGAGAGAGAAAACGCCGTTATTTTTCTAAAACAAATCGAGTCAGTGGAGGCGACCTCTCAGGGCCCAGTTCTTGTTCTTCTTTGTTCACGTCCTCAAAAAGAGTAGTGCTACAATGATAGGAAGCCAGGTCCATTCGGCAGAGCCTCTTTCCGGGGGGAGGTCGCCGGTCTGGTTCGGCGCTGGCTTGAAGAGTGTATACATCTATTGTAGGTGTGTATATGGTCAAAGAGTTGTAGTTCCGTTTCCCTTTCTTCCCTTCTCGTCCCCACTTTGGCGTGTTGAGATGGAAGATGACCAGGGACTGGAATGCAGCAATTGTTGGCATCGGGCAGATAATTTGTTGAACTGGGGGGGGGAGAGAGAGAGAGAGAGAGGGAGTGGGATAAAAGGTGGAGTTTGATAACGTTTGATGCTGATCGAGATGAGGTACAGAACGCCGAGCGATGAAGATGAAATCGTCTACATGCTTTCCCATGTTCATTTCAGGGAGTTGGGCATATGGCGTCCCTGTTGACGCCATAGATAACCCGATACAGATACTCATCCCTCAGGGTTTCCGAGTCAGTGAAGAGAAAAAGAGGCGTTCGAGATAAGAGTGAAACTTGAACAGATTGACCTGAGTCCCTGTAAGGCGAAAAGAACCTTTTTTCGAGATAAAGCGCGTCATCGTCAAAGCGGATGGTCTGTGTTGGTGATGGTGATGGAGGAGATTAGTGGCTTTTGTCGATGGCTTTTTGTATGTCTGTGATTCTGTTCCACCTCCCAACAGCAATTCTTAGTAGAAGGAAATGATAGTCAGAGCGAACAAATCCCGACTGGATATCATCGTAACAGTCGAAAACGTGATTTGTTGGATCTTTTCTCCTGGCGCATTTTAGGGTGACAGGGTTTTGTCAAGAAGGGAAAGAAAAAAAGAGGGTCTTTGCGCCTGCAAGGAAGGAGAGATGGGGGACGATAAACAATGAACGGAGAGCTTTGATTCATCAATTGGAGGAACAAGAAGTGGCGATGAACACATCGGGCAGGAAGAGAGAGAGAAGGGGGAGAGAGAAGAAAGAGCAAGGCTGGAACTGCAACAGCAACTTGCAACTTCTTTCCTCGTCGACGCTTGGTTCGTTTACTAAGAAGTTCCAGACTGAGAAAGCAGAGGTTTGAGTTTATATCCAAGCTGAGTTTCTACACGGAATGAACCATCTGAAGGTTCGTTGTTTCCCCGGTTCAAGACATAGTAAGCACCTACTCTTCGTTCTTCAGCGGAGATGCAGAGACAGAGGTGAGCAGGACGAAGGATAGGGGTCAAGGAGCGAAGACCATACCTCGGAGATATGGACATATTAGATATGTTTATTAAAAAGAACAGTTGTCCGGCTGGGATGAAGCTGCGGCGACTCGTCATCATATCTGAAGAGTGCATGTGGACGCGGAGGTCAAGGCCGAAGAAAGTCCATCGGAGATACACTCTGGCACTCTAGCAGCGAGACAAGTGGACGCGGAGGTCAAGACCGAACTTAGTCCATCGTAGATACTAAGAGACGAGAAACAGAGAGAGAGAGAGAGAGTCTGAATGTCCATGTCCTTGTCCTTGACCTGGTCCGCTTTTTAACAACAAACCCCCTGGAAGTAAGAAGTACCTGATCACATCACTGTCCAACGGTCAAACTGTCAGGTAGAAGCTACTTCGCCTAGTGGCAAACTGGACTCCATCGCCAATCTTCCTTCTTCCTCGTCTTTTTTTAATAATAATCTCCACAACAAACGGTCTTTAATTCCTTGATCGATGAGAGGCCAATTCAGCCTCTCTTCGCACGTTCAGCCCGGCCAAGATGAGGTGGAGATAAGGCCAAGGATGAGAGACGCCGTTATTCACACAGAGAGAGAGTCCAGACATACCGAACAACCGAGCGACTAGGACAGGATGCGAGGAATAAACTGGAGAACTACAGAGTCTGGAACGATGAGAACGATGAGAACGAGATGTTGAGGTGCCGGAGATGTGCTCCTCCTCGTCATAATCGCCGTCTCTTGATCGTGCAGGCGCTCGTGGGAGTGAGGATAGGCGAGTATCTACGGAGTACAGTTAAAAAAGACACCCGGGCTTATGATGTCAGTTGGGGCTTCCTCTCTATCTCCATCGCTGTGATCTTTCTCGTCGCTTCTATATCGAATATATGATAGACCACTCTCTCTTTATTCCTCTCTCTCTCCCTCTCTTTCCGTCTATATGAAACTGTAATGCGATCACGAACATCCCATACTCTCAGACTCACAGACTCAAGAACTTATCCAACTTAAACCATCGATCGATCCAAGGGACCCTTCCTAACCTTAACATCAACTCACAGTCAGCTTCTTCTCATCAACCCTGTGTGGCTTGAAGTGAACTAGATCCTCCCCCAAAAAACTGAGTTCGTCCAAGCCCCAAGAAAACAGCATCCAGAGCTCTTCCAAAGCTTCCCATCCCATCTTCTTCTTCGTCTTGCTGGTAGCTCGGGCTGAACCCCTCGCACGTACACACTTACACTCATAGCGAAACAAGCATTGCGCATTCCTCCTTTTTTTTATCTTTGTATTGTTTCTCGGTGGTCTCCGTCTTTCTACCATAGATTCTACTTCTTCTTCTTCTTCTTCTTCTTCTTCTTTCTCTTTCACTCCTTCTTTCCCTTTTATATCCTGACCTGGCCGTCTTGCACCTCTTACCTCTTGCCCGTTTATATATATATCGTCTTCCCCCTTTTTTTTTACGCCACTTTCTCCCTCCAGGAGTCGATTCAAACCCGCTCTTACTTACGCCTGAAAACGACAACTACTATCATCCACCGGATTGAAGCTCAACCAGATCGGACATCCCAGGACCAATTCCAGATCGGACTCTCTCTCATTCTCTCTCTCTCAGAGCCTCTGGAGTCTCTGACACACAGACCTTAGCCTGGTCCCAAGGATCCCGCTCTCTCCTATCCGTGGTTAGGCCCGCTCCTAGCCTAAAAAGTTAACAGCTCTACGGCTGGTCCATCGATGTTTGCTGCCTCCAGTGGCTGCCTAGGTCGATAAGGAATACGACCAGAAAAGAGAAGTCTGGATTCCGCACTTCTTTGCCCCTCTTCATCTTTCTTAAAGGACAACTCCCGATCAAAGAGCCTGCGCGTCAACGATCCCTTTTCCTGTCCCTCCGTTAATCCGGAGATCTGGGTAACTTCTCTTACTCTGGTGAGTCAACTAAAACTTCGCTCTCCATCTTTCTCGTTCTTCGCAGAGCCAGTCCAGCCCTATTTCTCCCGATCAATTGCCCTCTGATCGATCTTGCAAAAAAGCCCTGAGAAGGAAATAGCCTCCGCTTTTTAGCTTCCTTATCCGCCTTTAATAATAAACCTCTGCCCTCCCTTCATCTCACTCACTCACCTTTCTCCGTCCTTTCATCTCTCTATTGCTCACCTTCTTCCCCCTCACTTCAATTCATCTTTCTTCTTCCTCTCCCTTTTATCTCACTGTCCCCCCATCTTTGCTTCTCATTTCTCTGAGAAACATTTCCCGCATCTCTTCCCGCTTCGACTTAAATCCTTCGTTGTTGAGAGAGCTCATTCAAGTCTAAAGTCTAGACTTTCGAGCTTTGAACTCTCCATTCCCCACCTCCCCACTTCCCTGCCATAGCTCTCATAGCTCTCTGAGCTCTTCCAATTCCCCCTCCACGTCGCGATATAATAGATAATAATCTTCTTGGGGGCTTGAAGGGTCTGTTCTTCATTCATATGCACTCTTCAGCCAAATACTCTGCGAAGTTCGTGACTTGTGCCACTCTAGGAACATCGCTGACATTTTACCCCTAGACACCTACTTCGCTCTTGGGAAACCCTCGCTCTTATCCTGATCTATTGGGGCACTACCTTCTCTCTCGGTTTAATAACTCGTTTGAGATATCCACTCTATTGATTAAGCGCACGTCGCATTCTTCTATTAAAAGAAGAATTTCATCTACCATCCTGTTAGACCATTTTTACGAACTTTCAAGATGACGGAACGCCCAGTTTCTCCGACATTCTTCACCTCTGCCCTTGGGAGTTATGATAACAACAACATCCTTGACCCCAATTTCAACTTCGACATGGGCTGTCTGGATGGCTCCAACCCTCAGCCCGATGGCAATAGGCCTCACGGAGATTTAGCGATGGGTAGTCCCACCTTTCACAGCGGCGAGCCTTCGCAGGTCCCAGATTTATCGACGTACTTCCCACCCAGCCCTACCAGCCCAGAAAACAACCAGTGGGAACCAGTAAAACCGCAGCCTCATCAACAATCAGGTCTTCCAGACCTAGATGGCATGAATTTCGGAGAGCAGCTGCAGTCCTTACAAGGGTGGCCCGGCACGAAGATGGAGCAGACCCTGACCGAGTATCCTATGCGACAGCCATCGCCATTGACCAACATTCTTACAAATGGTAACATACAAACTTCCACCAGAGGTCGTCATGGTCAGATTACCCCTCCTAGTGATTCCAATCCCAGCTCGCCTCTCTGGCGAGGCACATTCCCAGAGCAATACCCGCTATCAGGTGGCATGGGCTCCCCGGAAACCACAAATCAACAGAATATGCCTACTCTTGACAATGCGTCCGCCGAGGGTATCAAACCAGAGAATACTCCGTACGCTCCATCTCGGAAACGTACCCGAGCTGCTGCTGCTGAGGGTGATACCCCTACTGAGGGCGATGCCCCTGCTGAGGGTAACGCTCCTACCGAGGGCAACGCTCCAAAGCGCCGCAGAAACCAATCCCGGAAATCTCAGAAGGGCGAGCCAAAGACCAAAGAAGAGCAAGAAAAACGGGAGAAGTTTCTCGAACGGAATCGAATTGCTGCAAGTAAATGCCGAGAGAAGAAGAAGCTGTGGTTTGAGAACCTGGGTGCGCAATCTACGCGGCTATACAAAGACGGTATCCAAAAGAGACTTGCGGTAAAGCAGCTCCGGGATGAACTCATATGCCTTAAGGACGAGATACTGTCGACGCGCAAATGTGGCTGCCCTGGTTTGATCGACTATATCAATCGAGAAGCCAACTCGATAACGGATAGAAATTATCCCCTTTATTCGAGAGCAGGGCCCCCCGACAGCCCGATGCCACCGGAGTTGCTGGCTGAGATGATGTAACTTCATACTTTTCAAAATTCTTCGATTTTCTACGCTGGACGTCCCCTTACTACCTAGCTATCTTCTCTTTGACGATTTCCTATCGACACGAATCTCTCCATCTATTATGCCGTCCGTTCCATCCTCGACCAGAGGATGGAAGGCGGCAACAATAGTTTATTCTCTCCTCCTTTCCCCTCCGGACCAAGGGGCAATGAACCACGAATACGACTAAACTCAAGGCAGCAAACAGCCCGCAGAGTACCCTCTGTTGTCGCGTGCTGCGTGAATTACCTTAATGTTTTTTTAATGGGTGGTTTGCTGTCCTTGAAATTAATATTATTGATAATGTGAAATGAAGGCGAAAACGGATGCGGGCTGGTTGTTGGTTGGTGGCGATGTTCTTGCTTTTGTTTCCTGTTATCTTCCTTCCCTTCGACTGACTGTTTCGTCTGCTTGTCTGTCCCTTTTGTTTCTCCTTCTTCTTCTGCTTCCTTTACTATGAATTGAAACCCCCTATAGGGGAACAAAACAAAAAAGGGGAGGCCAGATTGAAAAAGTTTTTATACTGTTATACTGTTTTATTGTTACTTGTTTAAAGCGTGGAGGGTGTTTTGCTGGTTTAGGATAGGACGGGTGGGTTCTCTGGTCTTTTTTATTGCTTTGCCTTGCTTCGGTTCTTCAGAACCCCCTTATTTCCTTAACTATTGCCTACTCAAATGCTTTCTTTAAGTATATGTATTCTACTACACACCTATGTCTTAATAGTACCCTCGCTGAACGGTGGAGATTATTAATTTTTGTCTTTGCGATGTGTGAGAGTGCGTGTGTGTTGGTGATGCTAGTATGGTGATGGTGAGATGTTGTCTGCATTTTTATGCGTATACCCCTGACGACCTACTATGACACTTACGACTTACGAACTATTAGCATGCATGGGTAGGAGTGGCAGCGATGAAGGTAAGCATGGATAGCGAAGCGAATATTTCTGGCGTCAGCTGTGTCTTTGAGACTGGAATGGAACTGGACTGGATTTTTGAAGCTTTTTATATATATATTTAGATAGATAGTGATTTAAGTTCCTTCTACATCTCATCTCATCTCTCTCTTTTAATTAACTTACAAACAAACAAAACATATAAAACGAGAGAAAGAAAGAAGGAAAGGTAAGAAAAGGAAAGGAGCAAGCCCCTTACTCCTGATCAACCCACCTCCACCCCCTCTCAGTCTTCTCCGTCCTCCTCCTCAAAACATCCACAACCTTCTCCCTAACCCCCTCCTTCTCTCCCCAAATCTCCTTAAACGCCTGAACAACATCCTTGCCCCCCTTCCCCGTATCACGCACATACTTCCCAATCACCCTCTCACTCGGCAACGCGAATCGCTCATGCGGGTAGCTCGTGTAGTCGTTCCCCCCACCGATAAGCGGCAGGCGGGTTTCCCCTTCTGGGATCTTGAAAAAGGAGTCTACGTCTTCTGCGGAGAGGGATGAGCCTGAGGCGGGGGACCAGGTTGGTTCTCGCGGGGGTTTGGAGACGAGACGGGCGGAGACGCCCTCGATGAAATCCGGGTGGGACATGAAGTGCGAGGCGATCTGGTGTTCGCGCTGGAAGGTTTCGGCGATGGACCAGTTGCGTCCCAGGCGGAGTTGGCGGAGGGTTACCATCAGGGAGGTTGGGGAGCGGGATTTTAGGGTGGAGAGGGTCTTTTGGGCCCATTCTTTGTTTTGCGGGTTGGTTGTGGATTCGGTTTCGAGGGCGGAGAGGATTTCTTCCAGGGAGGAGTGTTTGAAGCAGCGGTCGATGGCGGCGCGGCGGTCGCCGGTTAGTTTGGTTCGTTCTTGGTCGAAGGAGGGGAGGCCGGTGGTGAATTCGGCGATGGTCTTGTTGACGAGGTCCAGGCGTTCGGGGAGGGTGGCGTAGTCTTTGAAGACTAGTTCCGAGAGTCGGGTTGTGAGGTGGCCCAGGACGCTGGAGTCGAGGTAGTGGGTTGCGATTCCGGAGTAGTAGGCTTGGAGGCCCGAGAGGCGCTCGGAGGTGAGGGCGAGGTATGTCCCCAATTCACCGTCTAGGCGCGGGAGGAAGAATGAGCCTCCAACGTCCGGGAAAAATCCGATTGTAGTCTCCGGCATGGCGAATAGTGTCCGCTCCGTTGCGATTCTGAATGGTGCGTGGACACTGAGCCCGACTCCGCCTCCCATGGTGATACCGTCCATCACGGCGATGTAGGGTTTGCTGTACGTCGCGATCAGGTGGTCAAGCTTGTATTCGAGAGCGAAGTAGTCCTTGGACTTCTGCTGGCCTTCGGGACCTTCTGCGTTTTGCTGGGCGAGCACGGCGACATCTCCACCGGCGCAGAATGCCTTCTCTCCAGCTCCGGATATGAGAACGATGTTGGCGAGTTGAGATTTTTCCCATTCCTGTTTGTTCCCGATGTCGTTCGATCAGTATACATCCCTCCACACAAAGTAAATAGACGGGTATGACGGACCTTCAGTCTTGGGACTATTTTCCGTGCCATTGATCCATTTAGTGAGTTCAGCTTCTTCGGCCGGTTGAGCTCGATCGTTCGGACGCCGTAGAGAGAGTTGAATAGGACATCGTCTGCTTCGTCTCCGGGCAGCTCTTTGGGGATCTCTGGGGATGTTGACATCTGCCAATAGAATAGTCATCAGTAGTTATTCCGGTGATAGGTATGGGTATATCTCTCCAACGTACATTTGCCTGGCCAGCGATGGCTGGGTTGTTGATTTTAGCTCGTAGAGGCATTGCTGTAGCTCGTCGTGATGATCCCAGAATCCAATTCAACGGTGACGAGGACCGGGGATGGCAAGATCGAAGTAACATCAATGGCATTGAGGCGCCTTGACTTCAATTAAATAAGAAAGGGTTCGTTGAACAAGTGAATGAATCTACCGCGGTTGGTGAACTTTTGCGTGAAGAACTCCGTCACTTTTCGCTGTTGTTTCTGGACCGTAGCCGAGCTTGTGTTCGGGATTCTCCTCTTCCCCGAACAACGACTTTTTTTCAATGTCGGAGGGTTACCGTTGATAACCGAAAATGCTTCTGATGAAGATGTGGGTTACTATGTCAAAGAATTACAAGGCATTGAGTGTCATAGAATAGCAATGAGCAGCGCATGGAGACTAATATTGAGGATGCAAATTTTCTAGTGATAGGGATTAATTTTTTTCTCTCGCTATCTATGAAGTAGTGATACAGCTATCATGGACAGAAAGAAAATAGGCCAGTAACAAAAAGAAGAAGGAAAACAGATAAATGAATCTCCCATATATCGCCAGCTAGTTTACAACGTAATTCGAATTATTATAGAGCCTTCGCGGTTCTGCTCTTTAAGTCACTACTGTGGTTGGAAAGAATCTTGTTCAACGCCCTCCGCTCGATAACCACCCTTCCGTTTTCCAACAGATCTTTGACATCGACATCTTCCCAGTTCAAAACACGACCCTCTTTGCCGACCTCCGCAACGGCCTTAAAGAGTCTCTCCTTCCTCCTCTCAGTGACCAGCAATGATCTTCCATGTTCCTTGCCCCATTGGTTCTTCACGAATATATTTCTCATGAGAGATGGGTTGGCTCCCTTGGGTATGGCGATATTGTCGTCAACGATGATCAATTGTCCTCTCCGATAGCGGTAGCTCAGAGCTGTCCGCCACGCAAGATCGTAGACTTTCCGGGGAAGCTTGGTTGAGAAATCGCGCGGATGAGGTCCAAACGCAACACCACCTCCCCTTCGGATAGGAGACTTTCGATCTCCCACTCGTGCGTTTCCCGTTCCCTTTTGGGGTGCTAGTTTCTTTCCGCTTCCAGCAATATCGCCTCTCCATTTTGTGCTCGCTGTTCCTTGTCGGGTCGCGTCACCCTCGAAAACGACTGCACGGTGTAGAATGTCTCGGCGTAATGGAAGTAGGAGATGTTTGTCGGAGTATTCAAGAAATCTGAGTGGTTCCATGGAGGGAAAGTCGTATAGGGTTGCAATTGCTGGTTCGGTCTTCCATGTTGGGGTCGGGATGTTTTCGGACGGTGACGAAGTCACACTAATATCTGCGGAAGGGGTTGGAGGAGGATTCCTGGGTATCTCGGCTTCTGTAGCAAACGAGCGTGATGCGAAGGAAGCGGCGCATTGCTGTTATTATGTTCAGTGTCTTTGTCCATTGTTCTATCAAATCGATCAAAGGTAGGAAAAAAGTCTTACTCTCGGAGCTTGGCCGGTGTGAAGACCATTCGAGCTGGATGTGAGCCACCTCAATGCCCTCAGGGCTCTATTTCCAGGCATCACGAGTCTCTGTTCAAGCGTCGAGTCTTCCTGTCATGAAATGTCGCTGGTTGGAGAATGAAAGTCGCCCATCGTTTTTTGCAGATTTCGGTCTTGGTCTGATTTTGGCGCTAACCCAAAACGTATGAGCTTCGGAGACGCAAGAAAAAAAAGTTTCCTTCAAACAAGAGCAACCACTCTCTTCTACACAACATCAACTCGATCAATCCACACGCCATGGCACATTGCGAAAGGGTTTCAAAGCCTTTGCTTCAATGCCTCCGGCAGTCATATAAGAATGGGCTTCCGGCTGCCCAACTACAGTCAATCCGGTCATTCGGCTCCACCGCAGCAGTCCACGATGAGGCCCAAGAAGTACACAAGAAGGAATCTTTCTACAAAGCCCCAGATCCCGAATTGGTTACAAGTCCTAGACTAGAACGGAGACTTATGAGATCGGGTGTCTCACCTATCGGATCCCGTCGACGACGTGCCGCCCTGAGGGACTCAGCAAATATCCCTTTCGAACAGCTCCCGTACCAATGCTTCCAAGAAGCCCGCAACTACCTCTTGGCTGATAGGAAAGAGAAATTGGAACAGATAGAGACAGAAAGGACGAGAATAGCAAATCTAAAAGCCACGGATGCGTCAAAAGCTGGAGGAGAACTTCAGAAACAAAGGCGGTTGAAGAGCATGGAAAACCACTTGGAACAGTTGAAGATCCATGCGGATATCAATGACCCTATTGTGAAGAAGAAATTTGAAGATGGAATTGGTATGGCTTCCACTGGACATATTTTCAATTGGTCTTATTCTAACACATCCATTTTATAGGTGACATGGGCAAACCTATCTATCGATTTCTCGCCGACCGTAAATGGAGGGAATACCGGCGAAAAATCCTCATTCAGCGTATCACGCAGATGAAGGTTATTCCCGACGTTATACCCCATATTGATCCCGTTGTTGACGTGAAACTCGCCTTTGGCCGACGTCCCGTACAACCCGGAGACTTTGTCGAGTCTCGCGTCAGCTCTACCCCCGCAAACCTTATCGTGCAGTCTTATGAAAGGGGCGAGAAGCTGGTTACAATTGCAGTCGTGGACTCAGATGTCCCTAATCTCGAAACCGACGGGTTCGATTACAGATGCCACTTCCTTGCAGCCAATGTTCCGATTTCACCGACCAATACGTTTATCAATCTTGAGAAGCTGTCCACCGAGTCTCAAGTTCTTCTTCCCTGGTTGCCTCCGTTCGCACAGAAGGGTAGCCCATACCACCGACTCTCCGTTTTCGTCTTGGAACAAAAGGATCAGAAGCTGTTGGATATCGCAGCCGCAGGGAAGAAGGTGCAACGAGATGATTTCCGTCTCCGAGGATTTGAGACCCGACATCAATTGAAGCCAATTGGGGCACATTTGTTCAGAAGCCAGTGGGATGAGGGCACCGTGGATGTCATGAACAAGGCCGGGGTTGAGGGTGCGGACGTCGAGTTCCGAAGGAGGAGGATCGAGCCGTTGCCCTACAAGAGGAGAAACCCTTCCTCGTTTAGATAGTTCGCCATTTTCCCTTCTCTTTTTGGTGTATTATTGGTTTCCTAAGCAATATTGTACAATACTGTTGTACAGTTCGCATGTATCATATATATACAAATAATATGTTCAAACACGCTTTAATGATCCGTTAAGAGTGCGATTCCGCAGCGTTGCGAGGATTTGGAAGACTAGACCTCCGGAAATTATTGGGCAGGTTCGAGGCTATTTTCTATCCTCCCCAGCTGATAGGGCGGCCAAACCCTAGCGACGACCTTCCCAGTGACCAGACCTAAGGGAATCGGACCCCATTGCCTGGAGTCCCTTGACCATGGTAGGTTATCCCCAGCGAGGAATACATGACCCTCAGGAACCTACACAGCTTTATCAGCCCAATCCCATGTAAAAGTACAAACCCTCAACCATCTCTTACCTGTATCATAGTCCCATCCCTCCCAACTTCCGTATCAAGCGGCTCATCCTTCGACACAAAATCCCCCGGCATCCCAATAACTCTCTTCCCGGCCCCGAACGATAAAAACCCCGGATGCCGAATCGTTACCATATCCCCCACCTCAACCCCCTTCCCGTACTTATGTAGCTTTGAAACTAGGATCGCATCGCCGTTGAAGTGGAGGGTCGGGAACATGGATGGGCCAGAGGATGGGTAGATGGCGAAGAGGTGCTCATTGGTGAGTTTCCAGGCACAGAGGAAACCGGCGCAGTTGACCGTCAGGCGGAGGAGCCTCCGTCCGCGGAGAAGATTGGGGATGCGGGATGTCATTGAAGCATTGCTTTAGTTCCTTTTTTGTGACCGTCTTTCTCGAGTTCGAATTCCGAAGCTCCAAGTCGGGAGACGGAGTTCTGGTGATATAATCACGTGATATATAGCTCCATATAAATTTCCCACCAAATTTATTTTCGTCGCTTTTTTCTTCAATATTCATCACAGATGGAATTTTTTCAAATTCGAATTTTAGCAACCAACAATGATGATGCCTCTTCCGTTCTTGAAACGATGGCTAACCGAACGAGTAAAGCTCAGTTCCTCCTAATATTACACGGCGACTGAGGAATTGGAGCATAGTCCCAATGGGGCCTGAGCCAGTCCTGGAGATCCCCGACGCACACCCTTCCCCTTCCAGAGCCTTTCTTTCCTATTATAAAACCTCCCAGCCCCAAGAGAGAGAGAGAATCTCTCCCTCATTCGCTTCTACATTAGCTAGAGCTTGCCGTCTCCGAAATTATAAAACCAGGACGAGCGAGTGTGGACACAGAAGCAAGATTAAAATCACACGCCCCTCTTCTTTAAATCTTCTTCTTCTTTTTAATCCGTTGCTTACGGGCTTCGGTGAAGGGGGGTTCCCCGGTGCGGTCAAACTAGCTTTCTTGTCGGTCTTAAGTGATTGACTATAGGAGATTAAGAGGCTGTGGGTGGGAGACACTTTTTTTCCCTTTTCCTTTCGAGTTGTGGTTTATTTATTAAGTTAATACTATCGAGAATATCAAGAATTTATTGGTCTTTGCTCCTTGTCGGTCTGGTGTTGGATAGTTTTGGTCCGTTACTTTAGAGGAATCTGCGTATCATATGCGCTTGTAGAGTAGGATGCACCTGTTTCGAAACGAACAACCGCTTTTCGCGGTGTGGCAGCCTGTAAAGGGCATCAATGAATTCAATGCAGAACAACCCCGTCCCTTGTTGTATTGTTTCAAAAGCTCGAGTAGAAAATGAGGATTTGATCCTTCGGGATTATTTTCTCGTTGAATTCAGCTAGATGCGCTCCGCATGGATAACGGATAGCTACTGAATATGGAGCAGTTCATATTAAGATACAGTATATGGTGTATGAAGTTACCAACCCGACTCGTCATTCAATTGAAGAAGCGTTTCACATGTTGTTCTTCATCTCCCTCAAGGCGCCCATCACATCTACTGGGTTTGTCTTTCCCGTCACTTTGTGAATCTCGGGGTCCTATATGAAACCAGTCAGATCAAATGCGCTTCCGTATAAAGAGACTCGGACTTGTACTTACGTTAACCCTCATGAAAACATTGTGAAGCTGCGAAAGTGGTGTGATCCGTTAGCGGCTTGCCATTAGAGTAAGTAGAATTAGTGAGAACCTACCTTCTCGTCGCCAATAGTAAACTTCCCTTGGGTCTCCTTGTTCTGGGTAGCGAAGGCATCAAGTTTTTTGATAGGTTCCGTCTGGGAAACCGATAGACAAAACTTGACATTTTGCTTGGTATACTCATGCCCAGGCTAGAGGGTATATCAGCGAAATAGACCATATGGATACAGCTGGGTACAACTGACATATACGAGAGTGTCATCTGGCAGAGCAGCAAGAGTCTCGTTCAGGGCTTTGTGCATTTCCTCTGCGTTCCCTTCAAAGAATCGTCCACATCCTGCCAGAATCAGTAAATATCCTCGAATGTATTGGCACCTCTCTCTCACCTCCAATGAAGAGCGTGTCACCGGTAAAGACCGCGCGTTGGTCGCCGTCCTGTAGGTAGTAGCATACGCTGTCTTGAGTATGACAAGGAGTGTGCAATGCTTTGACAGATATCCGATCACCGATCTTGAATTCTTCTCCGTGCTTAGGGGTCTTCGTCGCAAATTGGCAATCTTTGCCTCCAATTACTGATAGAGTACCGAATTGTTTGAGCTAGGATGATGTTAGTGTTTCTCCCCGTTGTAAAGGGGAATGGGACAATTACAATCTCCTCGTTTCCTCCAGCGTGGTCCCAGTGGCTTTAAACCGCAAGGTTAGCGCCCTTAATAGTCATTGTGAGAATACTGGGAAACATACTGATGGGTATTGATAATAGCTTTGAGATTGATCTTGCCATCACCAATTTCTGCTTTCAAGACTGGAGCAACCCTAGGCTACTATTAGCCGTTGTTCTATTACATATAAGACAGAAGAGGAATATACTCTGGAGGATTGGCAGGATCAATGATCACAGAGTCTTTTGACGGCTCATCTGTCACAAGGTAGGCATAGTTGTTGCCCTTCCCCGTCCCTTTAATACAACGATTAGGATGCACAGTTTATTCCAACAGCTATATAGACCGAGTACTCACACATGGGAATCGATTTGATATGCATTGTTCGTTTGGCTATCAGTTTACTAGATGCCACAAAAGGTCGGAAAGCTTTTGAAATATTCATAAGATGTAGAAAAGGAAGTTGTTCTCTATACTCCGAAAGCTGTTGCGGGGAACACTTGGAGACATCATTGTTTACTTGACTGATGTGGTTATCTAATCAACACGTGATTTATATAATCGTAATATGGCAGCAAGCATTGGTCGATTTCTTTTTTTGCTTCAACTGTCATGAAGCTTTCAAATCCCATCCAAATCTTCGCAGGGCGTCTAAATCAGACTTGTTGTCGTCTATATGTTCCATCCCGGACGTAGATTCCCGCCCCTGAGCGTGAATTTCAAGATCTCCTGAATCAACAACCGGCTGTAGATCGAGATCCTTCGACCGATCATCCGCAAGGAGCCGAAGGCGACCTGCCCAGTACCCTCTATCCTCCTTGCAAAGAGCAATGATATATTCAACCGAAACATATCGACTGCATAGCGTCGTCCAGGACGCTGAAGTCAGTATGTAGTCCAACCACATATATACAGCTTCACCGTATGGATCGGCCTTTAGGTCAACTTCTCGTGGTGCAAGGAGGGCATTGGCCATCTCGTCGACAAGCGCCGTCAGAAATCCCAGCTGGTTTCGTGATAATTCTTTCAAGATAGTATCCCATGTAGAAAATGCAAGATTGACCTCATTTTCCGTCCTGGACGAAAAGGGATGAGTGGGAATTTTCTGGATAGTGGAGCGGGATACCCGACTTACATCTTATTTTCTGGTATTAAAAATCTTTCCTGTACTAAGACCTGGGAGATAGCCTTAACCCCCTGATACCCGCGCTGGCAGATCGGGGACAATTCTTGTACGACGTATAATGAATTTTTATGATCGAGTTTAGTCTGCTTTGCTGATTTCTTCGATCCAGGATCCTCATTACCAGTAAAAAGACATAGAGCACGTGTAGCTGCCTCTTTCAATTCAACGACGTCCTCAGGGGTATCGAAATCAGGGTCCACAAAGTCCTGGACTGAAGAATCCGAAATCTTAGCCCAGTAGTATTCCCAAAGCCACTCTAGTGAGCGCTGGGCTGCGCTTCGGAGAACAACTAGTGAGGGGAGTTCTCTATGGGTGGCTTCGTGACGAAGCTCGACAAATGAAGCCGGAAGGCCAAGATCCGTTGCTCTTTGGAACATGGTTCTTTTCTTTCCTTGAATCTTCGAGTCTACCAATACCGTTACGAACCTGTTAAGGGGCATTAGTCACTATAACTCTTTACGCAGTACAATTCAAAAAAAGGATCTCTTCAATCAAGTTGGTGGATATACGTACCGGCAGAAGGCAGCAGAATATGTCGCTCGAATTGAGAATACCGAGTTCTTGCTCGCATCATCATGCAGAATAGCATCCGTTAAAAGTGCAGTCGACTCTACTGAATGTGGTAGGCCTCCACGCAACTTCCAAACCTCAACCTGTTCAACAATTAATTTTTTAATTCCAACTCATGAATAAAGTAAATCGGGCGCAATGAAGGAACGGAAATGATAGAAAAGTGACAACAAGAAGCTTACTTACAAGTGCGCAGGCCTGCGCACGCATATCGGGCCCATCGTATGACGGAGGCGGATAGAAATGTTGCCGAACGGAAAGGAGTTCGGACAACTCCTTCCATGGGGTAAATATAAGCCGAGGCATGTTTCCTCCTCTTCTCTTAAAACATTGACCTTCGTTGTGGGTTTTGTATGGAAGATCTTTTGTTCAGGAGAAACGAAGTTTTCTGATGATATTCATCATTTGGTCGGTCAGTACGCTAAGCCTAAACTGGGAATATAAAAGCTTGTTCTTTTAGCGCGAATTATCTGGACCACGTGATATAAAACTTCACCGAAGTTCGCGAGGTGAGAATTTTTTGTTTTGCACTTACAATATGGCTTGAGCGAGATCGAACCTTTCCATTCGATTTTCAGACATAACACGCCTGGCCATGACATAGGTGGCCAGTGTATTTGGAACTGGTGGGAATGTGATTTTGTTCGAACCCAGGCCCAGCCATCAGCGAGATCCGTAGAAGAGTGTATGCCTTCTATGCCTCCGCTGAAATTCCGTTACGCCTATTTTTCTATTTTCCTTAGATGTTCAACTTGTAGGGACATTGTTACCTATCTATATTAAGTACCTGGCTAAGCCTGAACATGAAAATTCTGCGTGGGCGATAGCCCGGGAAGTTCAGCGACTCATTACCATCTACACGAAATATAAAACCGAACAGAGCCCATATGACACCTAGCGTTGAACGGTTCCCCCCCTCGTTCTTGTCCATCACATTGACAAGCAGCACTATTCTGGGATCTGCCATGTCTTAGTCCCCGTTGTCCAACGGATATTTCTTTTGAAAAGCAAAAAAGCAGATCGGGTTTTAAAATCAACACGATCGCACCCTTGTTCTGCGCGGGGTTAAAGCGTCGCTTTCTAGTACCGTCTTTCCTATAGGGCTAGAGGAAATAGATGCCTATTTTGTGACCCTTTTCTATATCTACACAATCTCACTCGGTAGACAATCTTCCATTCTAACTAGTCGTATTTACAGACGTTGTTGAGGATTAAGCATACTGGTGATGGGGGAAAGCCACTTACTCAAGCAGCTATGAGCTAGAATGGAAAAAGCCTTTGAAGAAGATCCCAGATGCTTCTTTTCAATATTGATATTCAATCTTTCTGTGTGCTATGTATGAGATGTTAGTCACGAGTCCGAGATAAGATTGACGTGAGGTTGAAGCTTGGGAAACGGGATACGGGGTTGTGGTTTTTAAATCTTGAGATTCCGAAGCGCAGTGCTATGCACGTTACCGGAGCTTCGCTTCTTTTTCTCACCTTTCTACCACTTCTTTGTTCTGTATCTCTTCTTCTCAAGTTTAACACGCCCAACGCTTTCCCACCACTTTTTCGTTCTACACCTCTTCTTCCTCAAGTTCAATACACCCAACGACGTGTTAAAGGCTCGTTGGCTGTGTGGGATAACATTCGACTGGAATTCTGACAGGTACGAGCTCGAACCCATTTCTATATCCTCCCTCACCTCAGAACAGAACTTCGAAAGTGCCCTATCCTTCGTCCCCAGATATTGAACCACATCCCAACCCAACATCGCATCATCATACTATCACCAAGCCATTTATGCATCTTCTACACACTTTCTACGCACTCTTTCATATCGATTCGGGCGATGTCTTAGTTTCTCGAAGCTAATCTTGCTCCCAGAAAGCACTGCAGATTTATCTCAACGGAAATTTCTCGTCAAACCGGCGATAGCCAGCTGAAAGCTTCCACTTCCACACGCCGAACTACATCTCATCACGAATTCCTCGCTCTTGTGTCAAGTGTACATAGCATCCAAATCTTGTTTGGTGGGTCACCATTATTTCGAGTATCCGTTTAGTATCTTAATAGTTAGCAAACAGCCCGAACAAGCTCTCTTCACTTCTGCAATGGCCGAACTTATGGCCGATAATGGCAGTTTCGATGATAAGACCGGGGAACCAAAATATGGTGCTGAGGACTTCACTCAAATTCTCGAAGGAGAATCGAAATACGAAGTCAATTTTCAACTCTTTTTAACCGAGCCGACGGATTTCCAACATTGGCTGGAAAATATACACGTCCGTTGCAGGTTCAACGGTAAGAGTGTCGGTTATGCCCTCGGCCGATATATACACCGCGGACACGTCACAGCGTATTTCCGGCAAGCTATGGAGAGCGGAGAGCCATGAGATGTCGAGTCTGGCGTTCAAAACATTTTATCAGTACGGTTACCTCAACGACAGCCTCAAGGACCATCCAGTGCGGCGAGGAACTGGCGCATGGCGCAATGAATTGGACTTCGGTCCACTGTTCTTCGTCGAACGCATGGAAGTTACCGACAAAGAGTGGCAACGGCTGGGTTTGGGGCGTGCGATGGTAAATTCCCTCGTCCAGAAAGTTCGAAAGGTGAATATCTATCCACCCGGCTCGTTTCACATATTGGTGACGCCAGGCTGGCTCGTGAGCGATTTAAGATCCGAAAAGGTAGGTAAATCGTTTCGCGAGCAACAAGAAAGTAACCTTCGAGCACTCGATTCCGCCATCGCCTTCTATCGATCTCTTGGATTCCGGCGAGTTGGTGCTTCGAATTGCTTTGCGCTTTCCCTGGACCCTAAACATAGGTCTCATGCCATCGCAACAGCCGATGACTTTGACCCGCCTATTGAAGCGCCAGAGGATGACTCAGATACCGACGAACCACAAAATAAACTACTCAAACTGAAGAAGAAACTCCCGCTTCATCATGCCACCCTCACCATGCCGGACGCTGAATGTGTCGAATTCTACAAGACATTCACATCAAAGGATGGATCTGAACGGGCCCAGGTGGACTGCCGTCAGGAAACCCTTCTACACGTTGCGGCATGCCATTTGAAGCCTGAGAGTGTAAAGTGGCTGATGGAGAAGACCGGTCTAGGTCAAGACCTCGCGTTGGCTCGAAACATATCCGGTTACACACCCTTAGAAGCGCTAGAGGCACAGCTTGAAATTAAACGAACCCAGGATGTATGTTTGGGGATGTCAATAAACGTATCACATGACTTCCATGGCTTTTCTCCTGAGGCTCTTTCTTGCATATCCATGTTGCTCGGGGTTGATCTGCAGAACCTAACAAACGCTCAGTTGCTCCGTGCGGCTACACTTGTGGGGATTGCCTAGAAGGGTTTATGTCACCTCGTATGGAGTTTATGCTGGAGACCAAGGCCATGTGTATCTACGAGACCCTGAGCATGGAGATTGATGACGGTTATGAGTGGGATGCAGTGCGCTTACGGCCTGATATCACACGAGCCTTTCATGCGGACCCTTCTCTTTGGAAGAGCTACGCCGAGGTTTTTAAGTGCATCGCTTCATGCTTGGCATCTAACGGAATCCCCAATAGTGAAAACGTGGTTTCAAGGGCCTCTCGGAACGGACCGCAGAGATACCTAGAATTAGGCGGAACAACCGGGAGAAACGTCAAACTTGTCTTGAGGACCTTATTTAAACAGCCAGAGAGGCAAGATTCGAAGGTGGGCTACGAATCATTTCAGGAGGCTTTCAAGGAATACAAATCGCTGAAAAAGTGCAGAAACGACCATGAGTTCGACTTTGTTGAGTTGCACTGTGGTTCGGTGTCGCACTTTCAACTAAGGTCTGAAAATCCATTGTTGAAGCTATATCCCTCGCGCATGGTTATTTTTCTTCATTTCTTCAGGCTTTTATTATTAATGTCCAGTCTCTTCTACTTTTTATGATTTCATTGTTGTCTTCCCCCCCGCCCCCCCCCTTTTTCATGCATGCTTTATAAAGACTATGTCGAGAGTTTCATCTCAAGAATGTTCTGTCACTGCGAAGGGATTATGTTATGAGTTAATGGTTAAAATGAGAGCCAGAATCAAACAATAAACTACGGAGTATGTTTGATGCATTCGTAGGGTCGCTTGTGCCCTAATCCCTATGGAAAAGGGATGTCTACCCAGCCAACAGGGATCGCTCTACACTGATGGATGAATGATGATATCCAGAAGGTGGAGAGCTATCCACTTCCTATACACTTGGCCCCAGATGGATGGGCCCTCCCCAGACCCCTTTTCAAGAAGATCGGCGATAATGGAAAAACCGTTTGAACCCAGCCCCATGAAGGTGGTACGTGGAGGTCTATTTCTCCTCCACCGTCGGTGGACGCCTTATTATCATTGACATCGTCTAGGTGGGTGGATGCCTGGCGGTAGGGGATAACTAAACTCGATAACCCGATCACTTGGATGAGCACCCATCAACTACGGGGCTCCGTTATTCGCTCTATCTCGCAAGGAAGAAAGATATTAAGAATCGGGTAAAAAAAGCCGTCGGTCAGCCCGGGAACATATTTTGATCGAAAGAGAACAGTGATTCAGCTTCAGCGAAGGATGCGGACGGTTTCCGCTTTCTCAATTGGATCAATTGATAGGTTCGACATGGGGCGTGGCTCAACCCGACATGCTGACGAGTCAAAACATAACCGTTCCTTTCGACGGAGTTTCCGAATCGGGAGCTGAGGCTCAGGAGGCTCTTCTGTAACTGTTGCTATCAGATATGGCGTGCTAGCAACTGGAAGGAGTCGAAATGGGACGAACCACGAATACGTTCACGATGGAAAATTCAGCCGATGGAACGCTTGGCATAAATTCACGTGATACAATCCCGAGGTCGGCCTTCGCCGTCAAGGTTCCTCCCTGAAATCTCCACGACATCAAAGGCTGAATTCAGCCTTCATCTGACAACGACGTGCGCTATAAAGGTAGTTCTTAGAAAGAACCGTGCACTTCATTGAGAGTAAGAATCGAAGCTGAAGACAGCAGTTTTCAATGACAATTACACATCCCCGAGGGACCATTCCGCCAAACCCCTCTTCAACACGATGTGAAGAAACCATGCCCCTGTCATCATGGTATGGCTTTTGCCGACCAGTTAAACGTGAGAGCAATACGAGCTTCGCTCTTGATGTGGCCATGGCTTGATCCGGTCCTTGATCGGTCCATGTTTCCGTCCGTCGGTGGCGGACGGGAAAAGCAGATCAGATAATCCTCAATCATCGTGAGTATCATTCCTCGCATGTTTTGAACTACTATTATGTACCTCGTGTTAGCAGTTACTTGGCTATTCTTCGCTAGCATCCTTCTTTTACCGTTTGCGGCACTAATTTTCTTCGTTTTATCTGATCAGACATCGTCATCTTTCCATTTCAAATAGAATTTGCATGAAGATGTATTATTTTCTCTTTCTTCGAGAGAATGGCCCCCTAGACATTCCCTTCAATTCAAAAAGAAATATAAACTTGTGGCTGACCCCGCAAGGAAAGGAATCCTACATATTATAGGAGAAGATGGGGCTCCACACGTGGCCTACTTCGATGGGACGAAGTCAAGTCCTTCCTATTTAGCTGAAGGCTCAACCACCTCGCCCCATTGAAGAATAGATTCCAGAGACCAGCCTACCCCTCCCCTCAGCCCGGGGTTCTCCTTGTATACAGGGACCGCCCTTAGGAACTCAGATATAGTTCTTCACTTCTCGAGATATCGATACCAATTCAAACACCGGTAACTTGCCCGTACCAACAATACAGATTCTTTCGATTCATCTAGACTCCATCAAGTTGAATTCATCAGGCCATTGACCTCAAGGATACCACTTTCCTTTCGCAGCGAAGCGAATTTTCGTTTCGAGGCATGAGGACCCGCTGTCATGCATGTACGAGGCAATGCGACAATTTGATATACATACAGGTTTTATGTTCCAGTATATTCCTTCGCATGTGGCAAGCCAGCACTGAGGTTCTCTTTTCACGAGTTAATGAGGAAATAGTATTATTATTAAGCGGGCTCTAACAAGCCGCAGCATCTCACCTCATTTCTCGAGATCTGCAGGTTACGAGATTTTAAAGTCTTATGGTGGGCGTGCGGGTACGGGTAGATCAGGGATCTCCTAACCGCCGATTAACCAATAAAAACACTAACAAGGAATTGAGTCAAAACTAGAAGCTTTTCCGAAAGAAGGTGTTTCTAACTTGTTCTTTACTAGTCACTAACAAAGTAAAGCAGCTCTTCGATGATTAGTGAAAGCCTTCTTCTAACCTTGCGAGCGGAAGTCAAGGGGCGGATCGATAAAGTTCTTCAAGATGTAACGCCCTCAAGAAGCCAGTTCTTCCGAGCGGCCAATCAGGATGAGAAGAAATCGCCGTAGCGCGGCGACCATGATAAGCCCTGTTCTTCAAGGCAAAACACAGTAAGCAAGCTGGTCGCTCCTGAGTCCTGGAAAGACGATCCCGGACGGTCTTGAAGTAGATGACGATTCATTTTAGATGCCGTACTCTCGAGTCAAGTGGGCAATGAATACATTCATATTTCTATGCCATATCCTGTCTCAGACAAAACCCTTAAAATTCCATCAGCACAAATAGGGCATCCAGCGCAATCTATACCTTGATCCTCGCAGCAACACGGAGTCTTAGTTATGCCGAGAGCCATGATGTAAGCACCGTTCGAGAAACGCAGATACTGCCATGGCCCCAACCTAAATCCTGGCATGGGGCGAAACGAGCTGGGGAAGCTTCAGCTCAATTGGTCAGATACCGAGCACACCATGGGTATGAATGCTTGTCATGCATGGCAATGACTTTGTGCTCGTAACTCAGGCGAGCAAGATCACCAACTCTCCAAGGGGAAGTTGGTGATGCCAACTGAGGCGAAATGGTAAGGATGTGGACGGGGTTTTTTATTTTTAGATCAAGGAATGCTCACCAATTGGCCTTCGAGAAATCGTTAACGAGATACACGTTTGCGCTCCTTGGGGCCTCTCTCAGCCTCGGAAGGTGGATAGGCCGGAGATATTTTCACCTGAATGCAATCTTCAGCAAGGGAATTGGTTTCTGCCAGCCTTGAAGAGAAGACGTGCTTCAGGGAATGACTTGGTGTGTCTCTGAGGATACGAGCTCCTCACATAAAATGTTAAATTAATCCATACGGGATGCGGCAATGCTTTATCAAGCAGGGTCACCTCGTAAAGCGAACGGGGTTCTGATTGCCCTTGAAATATATTGAGATGTCCCCGCGTTGATTCTTGCCTGCGCCGATATAATTATGCAACACTCGCAGCAGCAATTTGCACGCCTCGATACCACGGTATGTTGGTCTATGTTTCTTGGTAGCTGGCTACTTAGGTAGCAGTGCCTGCACACTTCCTATCATATCAATGTCAGCGGGTCGTTGTTCAACACAGGCCAGAAATCAAGAAGAGCTTTTTTTCTTATCTGTTTGTTGCAGTACATGACGGGCGAGATATCGATACA
Organism: Arachnomyces sp. KDTOL00113; assembly: GCA_949709995.1. NCBI lineage: Eukaryota > Fungi > Ascomycota > Eurotiomycetes > Onygenales > Arachnomycetaceae > Arachnomyces > Arachnomyces sp. KDTOL00113. The sequence goes on from OX453237.1 coordinate 2,750,668, forward strand.
TCATGGGACCAACTTCAAAGGAAAACACGCAAACCCCTAGGCGACAATCATGTGACCGCTGCCACAATCAAAAGGTACGGTGCACACGCACAGATAATCGCAAGACGGGTGCCTGCGATAGATGCCTTCGCAAAGACGTCCTATGTACGTATAGCTCTTGCTTGCCCAAGGGCCGTCCTTCTCTGTACCGCACGAGCGAGGTGTCGACAGGATCCGAAAGTCCTTCAAAGGCAGTGGGTGCTTCATGGACGCCTCCAGAAACTGTGCCTGGCACACCTAAGAGCGAAGTCATCCAACCTATTCTCCCCACACTTTCCTCCCTCTCACGACCAGACCAACAGCAGAGAGACATCACGCCGTTCTCTCACACCGATGCTGAGGTTGATCGAGATAACGATATCGATATGGACGCTCATGGCGATTCGGGCATCTTTCCAGGATCCACAGAAGCCTTGTCTGATTTTTGGGCCTCGTGGTGGCCACAAGATCACATCGGGGACAATATGCTAGACATGAATCCTACCTGGGCATTGAACTTGGATCCGGCATTGGACTCTCAACCGCCCGCCAGCTTAGGATTTTCGGAGCTTTTCCCGCATTATGAAGAAATTTCTACAGCGAATAGCGATCGTGCTGGCCACGGCCACACTGGTGAAGAAGGTTTCCGCCGTGGGAACGACTATGCTGAGAATAGTAATAAGAGCAGCAGCAGTAACCGTGCTGCCTTGACCACGGACAAGAGCGACTTCGAGCTTAGCATAGCTCATCTGTCCCAGTTAAGCACCCGTCTCTCGCAACTTCTTGGTTCCTCGAGGTCCTTCCTTGCCGAAGCCCTCGACCCATCTCATCAATCCAAAAACCACGATCCGGTAATGCAAGTTCAACTTGGAATTGAAGCCGTCTTCAAGTCTGTCAACGCCTGGCTCGTGCATGGGACCGGAAACACCAATCTACCCTCAAACCTTGATTTGGGTCCGACGGACGCTTTCGACTTGCCGCACCACGTATTCTCCGCATCCAACCACTTACTTGGAATTCTCCGTCACATACGCCTCAGCACAGGAACTAGCGCACCAAGCCCCTCTACTAGCTCCAGCATCAGCAGCGGTTCGTACGCCGAGACATCCCCAAGTGATGCAAGCCACCACTCCTCCACCTCGGTCGTCCACCACCTCGTCCTTGTCTGTGTCACGCTACTCCTCAACATGTACGTAGCAATCCTCATCGCCCTCCAACGTAGCGCTGATGCGTTGAACTCTTCGCCGAGGCCGCGTGCCAATGGGGATTCCGTCGAGCCCAGCGATCACATGGACGATACCTCGCGGGTTCGCCTCCAGTTAGTTTCTGTGGTAGAGCTGTGCTCTCACTTTATCAAACGTCAGAATCAGACCGTGGATTTGATCATGTCGAATAGCCAGGGGCCACTGCAGGCCCCATCATCGGGAGGGAATGACTCGAGGCAGTCGGCTTCGTTTGATAATATGAGTGCACTGAGGACAGAGGTGAAACAGCGCCTGAGGCAGCTACAAGAGTCTCTTTTATATAATCCCTTGGCATGATGAATTGCATCTCTTTCGTGGTTCTAAAATCAAAGACAATAGAAAGTATATAGATCTGATTCTTACTATATCACGCACACAGTCTTGTTTCATTGGAATAAAATGATCGTCTTGCAGCTCCAGGGGCTCTCCTTGGCTCCGATCCCTCTACTTTACAGTCTTTGATGCATTTATCAGCAGAGGTTTTTGTTGATCATGCATCTCTTAGTTGTATTGGCAATCCTTGGGCTTTCCATGTGTCACGGAGTAGATAGATATCTATAACAAACCCAATAATTCACCGGAGATAAATGGCCGACATTCATAGCTGGGTTTACTTGCATAGGTCGAATCAAACATGTGTCTACATACTTCTCAGAAGAACAGCTTTCACTACTATCTAGTAGTAGGTATCTGTAGAGTTGGTGGAACGTCATTAGGGCAACAGGCTCGCGAAACTTCAAGACTCGCTTTCGAGAATAAAATCACATGCTTCCTTGAATAAGCACTGGATTTTTTTTTACGAGCCTACAGCCTCGCTGAGCGGAAATATTCCTCCATGTTGCACACGGAAGGGTTCAGACGTTGAGGGGTTAATTTAGTGCCCGAGATTGATCTTCGAATGCCGTCGATGGGAACATTTCGCGGAATGTTTCATGAACGGCCACTACTTTTTTTTAGCGTCTTCACGGATCTCCGTGATAAACATCCGATAGCGCCGATCTTGCTTTGTCAGTTTTCCCGGTGGCTTTTCTTTTCTTTTTCCTTCCTCTTTTTTTTTTTTTTTTTTTTTTTTTTGTTCCATTAATATTAGTCTCTCTGGTGAGACTGGGGTATCGGACTGGAGGCACGCCAGGCTTGGCTTAAGGACGCGATACCTTGGCTTCGCATAATTTGAAAAATACGCATTGAAAACATGCTATTACAATAACGATTTTCGTCCGATATCTATGTGTCTTGGCGTCATCTCGGTTAAGTAAGGCGATATTGATATTGATATAGTTTATGCCAACTGTTATCAGCCTTGCTGCCACTTAGATACAGATCTATCTACTGAGATAGAGTGCATTTGCGTGCAATTCGTTCTGATAGATATCACTGCCGTTTGCCTCGCTGGGGTGATTTTCGAGTATCTATCTGGATGGGATCTATATGAGATCCTATTCTAGTAGATCCCTATGCGTAGATCCCTATGCCAGATAGGTCGATTTAATCTCATATAGATTCTATAGAATGGCTGTAGCGAGGTAAATAGTAGGTTATTCATATTGACGATGAGCCGTCTAGGAATAATTATTTCGAGTAATAGTTGGAAGGTGAAAATAGAGTGTAAAGAAGTGTTTTTGGCCATGCCGCTTTCAGATTATGCAAATTTCAGCGTTGTGTCCCTAGCTAGCACTCTGATAAGCCGTTTGGTGCTCAGGTCGAAATTTGCATGGTTGATGTTTAGGATCGTGAGGTAGGTTCGGTTTCGGCGTACCTAGACTTCGTGCCGTAGACAACGGGCATTATTCATCGGCGACATGCTGAGACTTCGTGAGAAGGGCTGAAAATGACCATACGCCGTCGCATTCAGCTACCGGAGAATAATACGCTCACTATGGAGACTCGGTTGTCTCCGTGCACAGGCACTCGGCACTCTCAAGGGTAAGCTCCTATGATTATGGCCGACGCTCACATCGTATGAGGCTTGTCAGAGGGCGGAGCCACCGACGTTCGAGGCTGTTGTAGAATAGGACTACAGATAAAGGCATGACGGGAGGGATCAGTGCGAGTTCTTCGATAATTAGAGGCATATTTACCATGGTAACAGTATAGTGCGATAAAGTTAGGCAACCTTAGTTCTCTCTCGCATCGTTTCAACACTCCGAAGCCATTGATATCTGAGGCTAGCTGAGCCCATTAACACTTTCGTGTTCAACACTATTCTATCATATTCTTCCTGTCCTTTCCGGTCGACACGATGACGAGGACCAAAATGGCTTCGTCGCCCTCAGAACCCATCGCTATCGTGGGTAGCGGTTGCCGATTTCCAGGAGGAGCAAACTCACCATCCTCCTTGTGGAAGCTGTTGGAAAGCCCTCGTGATTTGAGTCAAGAGATTCCCTCGGATCGGTTCAGTACAACGGGCTTCTATCACCACGACGGCGCCAGGCACGGAACGACAAATGTTCGCCATTCGTACTTGCTGGATGAAGATGTGCGCCATTTTGACGCGCCGTTTTTCAACATCAGCCCCAATGAGGCCGAAGCAATCGACCCGCAGCAGCGGCTGCTCTTGGAGACTGTATATGAAGCCCTCGAGGCGGGCGGTCACCCTCTCGAAAGGCTCAGAGGATCTGACACTTCAGTTTATGTAGGAACTATGAGTAAGTAAATCCACATGGTCCTTGATCGCGTTGTTGCCTTGCTTTGAAATCATACATTTTGTGTAGGCTCAGCCGAGAGGCAAAACAGCTCTATCAGTTTGAGGGCGATAAAGAGCCCAAGAAGTCAATGGCTAACTTGTCTTTCTGCTTAGCTGTTGACTATCATGACCATCTTCTGCGAGACCACAATACCATTCCAAAATATTTCGCCACCGGGATCAATAGAGCCATCATCTCGAATCGAGTCTCGTATTTCTTTGACTGGCATGGGCCGAGTATGACCATCGACACGGCCTGCTCGTCAAGTTTAATTGCCGTGCATCAGGGTGTACAATCTCTACGCAATGGCGAATCTCAGATTTCCGTAGCATGTGGTACGCAGGTTCTCCTGGGATACGACATGTACATCGGTGAGAGCAAGCTGAAAATGCTTTCTCCCAACGGTCGTTCGCGCATGTGGGATGCGGATGCGGACGGTTACGCCCGCGGTGAGGGCGTGGCAGCTGTCGTAATGAAGCGATTAAGCGACGCCATTGCAGATGGGGATAATATCGAATGCATCATTCGTGAGACTGGTGCCAACCAGGACGGCTTCTCCAACGGCATCACAGTACCCAGTACGGAAGCCCAGGCTGCCCTTATTCGCCAAACATACGCCAAGGCTGGCTTAGATCCTGAGAATAATCCCAATGACCGACCGCAATACTTCGAGGCACATGGAACTGGGACTCAAGCCGGAGACCCTAAGGAAGCTGCCACCATCTATGAGTCTTTCGGCCGACACAATCATGCGACCAGCAGCACTCCTCTGTATGTGGGTTCCATCAAAACTATTATAGGGCATCTTGAGGGTGCTGCTGGCTTGGCAGGGTTTCTCAAAGCGTCCGCTGGACTCCAAAGGGGATTGATTCCTCCGAACCTTTCCTTCAGTCGCCTAAACCCCAAGATTGAACCGTTCTACAAGGGCTTAGAAGTTCCCACAAGCCTGACAGAATGGCCAACACTTCCCAAAGGAGTTCCTCGACGTGTGAGCGTCAACAGTTTCGGTATGTGTTCATTCATTCATTGTTTGTTTGTCGTCAGAGATGAGATCGGATCAACCATTCCCCCCCTTTCGGCCGACGTTTTACCCACTTTTTATCCCAGATCGCACGTGGGTTGCCGAGAGTAACGTGACTCGCTAATCACGACTTCTACAGGTTTTGGAGGCGCCAATGCCCATGCGATATTGGAAGAGCACCTACAGTCTACTTCTAGCTCCGAAGATGATGGAAAGCCATCCATCTCTTTTACTCCCTTCGTATTCTCAGCTCTTACTGAAACGTCCTTGGTTGCTCTCTTGGAGCAATATTCTCAAGTTCTCAAGACTCGTCCAGATGACATCAATGCCTCCGACTTGGCTTGGACTCTGCATTCGCGCAGGAGCCAACTTGCCACCAGAGTGGCCTTCTCTGCATCAAACCTTCAAAGACTGAGCACCAAGATCGACAATAGGCTTGCGGCCATCAAGCAGAATGCTAGTAATCCGATTGGCATCCGCTCTAGCGGAAAACCCACAGCGCCTCGGGTCTTGGGTGTTTTTACCGGGCAAGGCGCACAGTGGCCGGCGATGGGAGCACAGTTGATCCGCTCTTCGTCTTTTGTCCGCCAGAGAATTCAGCATCTTGAAGAATCTTTGGCCAACCTGCCGGCTGCTGATCGTCCGACATGGAGCCTGCACGATGAGATGCTGGCCGGAGCTGACACCTCGCGTATCGCTGAGGCAGCGTTGTCGCAACCTCTGTGTACCGCCGTACAGGTCGTCATTGTGGATCTTCTGCAAACGGCTGGCATCACTTTTGCGTCTGCTGTGGGCCATTCCTCGGGAGAAATCGCCGCCGCTTATGCTGCTGGTTTCCTCTCGGCTCACGATGCCATCCGCATCGCCTACTATCGTGGATTGTACGCTCGATTGGCTGGTAACGAGGCCAACGGCCAGAAAGGTGCCATGCTTGCGGTGGGGACATCGTGGGAAGATGCACAAGAGCTTGTCAATCTGCAAGCTTTCAAGGGCCGGTTGACCATTGCTGCACATAACTCCTCGGCCAGCGTGACATTGTCGGGAGACGCGGATGCCATCGTCCATGCAAAGAAGGTACTCGATGAGCAGAAAAAGTTTGCCAGGTTATTGAAGGTCGATACAGCCTATCACTCTCATCATATGTTTCCTTGCGGTGAGCCATATGTAGACGCGTTGCGGGCTTGTGGGGTTCGAGTCAACCGTGACCGCACCACTAGCTGCAATTGGTACTCTAGCGTGGTTCCCCGTGCTAAGGGTATGGAGCCCGTCCAAGATCTGCAAGACATCTACTGGAGGGACAACATGACAAGCGCAGTTATGTTCGCTGATGCTGTCAAGAATGCTGTTGCCACTGATGAGCGGATTAACCTGGTTCTTGAGATTGGGCCCCACCCAGCGCTTAAAGGTCCCACCACGCAAAATATTGCCGATATACGGCCAAATCCTATTCCTTACTCCGGCGTGCTTAGTCGTGGAAACGACGATGTTGAGGCCTTGTCCGATGCTCTGGGCTTTGTGTGGACCCTTCTCGGTACCAAGGCTGTCGATTTGAAGTCCTTCGACAAGGCCGTAGCAGATCAACCCCGCCCTCACAAGCTAGTGGTCGATCTACCTTCCTATCAGTGGGATCATGGAAGGATTCACTGGAGCGAATCTCGCAAGTCGAAAAAGATACGTGGGCGGATAGACGCTCCTCATGAGTTGCTCGGTGTTCTTTCACCGGAGTCCAACAGTCATGACATGCGCTGGTTAAATGTGCTCAAGGCGTCCGAGATTGCATGGCTAGAAGGTCATCAATTACAGGGCCAAGTCGTTTTTCCTGCGGCCGGATATGTCGCTATGGTCATAGAAGCATGCCGTAGCCTTGCGAGAGACAAGACGGTGGAGCTTTTCGAACTTCATAACCTTTCCATCCCAAGAGCCATTACGTTTGAAGAGGGAGATGCGTCAGGTGTGGAGACTCTGGCCACTCTGACTACCATCGAGCATCAGAAGCAGACCGTTACTGCTGCTTTCTCCATATATTCCGGCCCCAACGTCAGCACCGGATCAGACCATGACTTGGAGCTCGTGGCGAGTGGAAATGTGAAGATCTTGCTGGGTAATCCAGACCCTGCAGCATTGCCATCCATCGCCGAGGCAGACGATTACAATATGTCTGAAGTTGACACCGACCGTGTCTATTCCATGTTCTCTAAGCTGGGATACGGCTACACTGGACCGTTCAGAGGATTGTCGTCGATGAAGCGCCGGCTCAACAAGGCTTCGGCATTGGTAAACACGTATGCTCCCACAGATGATGAGTCTACCTTTTATCTAGTACATCCAAGTATGCTCGATGTCGCCTTCCAATCATCCATGCTCGCGTACTCATCCCCAGGAGACGAACGCCTTTGGTCTCTCCACGTCCCGACAAACATTGGAACCATTCGAGTCAACCCAGAGGTTTGCGCTGCATTAACTACTTCTGGATCCCAAGTCCCAATTTCCACAACACTCAATAGTGATTCAGACGCAATGTCGGCGAGCATTGATATTTTCAGCGAGGATGGCCGACAAGGCATGATTCAGGTGGAGGACTTGGTTCTAAAATCTTTTGCCCCCGCTACCGAGGCTGACGATCGCTGGATGTATTCATCCACAAAGCTGGACGTTGCAACACCACATGCACCTTCTCTTGTGGACTCGGCCCGCCCGTCCGCAGATCAAGTAGAAGTAGCTACCGCTTGCGAGAGGATATCGTACTACTATATGCGCAAGTGGATGTCGGAAATCACACAGAACGAATGGGCCAACTGCTCCCAAGCGCATTATTTGCATCTTCGCGAATATGTCAACCACACACTTTCTCGCGCGTCAAGTGGAAAACATCCGATCCTGAAGAAAAATTGGGTCAACGATAGCGCTGAAGATATTAACGTGCTGCTCTCTAGACATTCAGGCGATGTTACCGTCAGACTTCTCTCGGCAGTTGGAGAGAAAATTCCAGCCGCGGTGCGAGGTCAGACGAGTATTTTAGAGCATATGGAATCAGATGGTCTTCTTGGTGACTACTACAGCAATGGGCTCGGCCTTACAAGATACCATACGTTCTTGGCGGGTGTAATGAAGCAGGTGACCCATCGGTATCCGCACGCTAAAATCCTTGAAATAGGTAAGTGATATTGTCTAGTGTGCTTTTTTGCAGTTTTGTACAGAGACTAACATTATTGATCAGGTAATGGAACAAATGCGGCGACTAAACCAATGCTTGAAGCCATTGCGAGTCGTGGCGGCGCTATGCCCTCCTACACCTATACAGATGCATCTTCGGACGCTATTAACAAGGCGGCTGAGGGATTCAAGATATTCAGCGACAATATGATGTTCAAAGTTTTGAACATCGATGAGGCGCCAGCAACCCAAGGGTATGAGTCTCATTCATACGACATAGTCGTCGCCTCCAACGCTCTGCATGCTACAGCGTCGCTTCATAAGACACTGGAGAACACTCGACAGCTTCTGAAGCCTGGGGGATACCTCGTACTACTTGAAGTGACGGATAATGACCCAATTCGGTTCACTACTATTATGGGCGGTCTTTCTGCTTGGTGGCGTGGTGTACAGGACGACCGCAAATATGCGCCAGCCGCGACACCTGGGGTATGGCACTCGGCCCTTCGCAAGGCTGGATTTGGAGGCATAGACACCATCACTCCTACTATTGACGGCTTAGCTTCGCCGTTCTCTGTCATGACTGCCCAGGCTGTTGACGAACAAGTGCTATTTTTACGACGGCCGCTTTCGTCGTCTTCTTCATCTATCTTCATTGATAGTCTTGTCATTCTTGGCACCGGAAGCCTCGAGAGTTCCCGCATCGCCGAAGAGGTTTCCGAAAGCCTTGAGCACTTCTGCGGCAACATAACTATTCTTAACGGCCTGCCTACTGAATCCGAGGCGCTGAAGCTAGATTCCATGGGCACCTTTATCAATCTCGTCGATCTCGACTCGCCCATCTTCAAGGATATGACCAATGACAAGATGGATGGCCTGAAGCGAGTTTTTGACCTAGCCAAACACATTTTGTGGATCACTCGTGGCGCCCAGCGGGGCGAAGAGCCGTATCATGCGGCAAGTCTTGCCTTCTGCCGCTCACTTGCCAATGAGAACACGCATATTAGCTTGAATGCCCTCGACATCCCTGAGGTGAACGACAATGTCTTCAAGATTATTGCTGAGCAGCTTCTGCGGCAGTGTGCTCTCGAAGAATGGGACCAGCAGCATCTTCTATGGTCCAAGGAACCTGAAACGTTCGTTCAGCACGGAAAGCTACTGCTCCCTCGCATCTTACCGAATCTCGAGCAGAACGCCAGACTGAACGCTACTAGGCATGTCATCGCCAAAACAGTGCCAGTCTCGACATCTAATTTCTCCATCGTTTCTGCCCCCGCCGCCTCACTACCATGTCTAGTGGAAGACGTTCTGCGCCCCGAGACAAACGAAGAGGACCAGACAGCACTTGTAAGGACAGAATCCTCGAGTTTGATGGCTCTCGGTGTCGCTCCTGACGCTTTTCTGTTCCTGGCCATTGGAAAAGGCAACAAAGGGCACTCTGTTCTCACTCTATCAACCACAAACTCTCGTACAGCGGTACCCATTGTATCCGTACCAGCGGCAAGTGCTGACGACGTCATTGACGTTGACCGTTTGCTTATCGCCCTCACAAGTGAGCTCCTTGCTGCATCTTTGGTCCAGACCTTGGTTCCGGGAAGTAGTATACTGGTCAACTGTTCAAATAAGGATCGTTTCTTTACCGCAGCCGTATCACGGCAGGCTGCTGCCAAGGCTGTTCGCGTTACCTTTTCCTCCGCTACCGTTGAAGGCAACGGCGATTATGCCAAAGACATGGACCCATCGTGGATCATATTGAGTGCTCGCGCGTCTAGACACGTAGTGCGAAGAAAGCTTCTTTCGGTGAAGCCCACGCACTTTCTTGATTTAACTGCGCACTCATATTTAGGCATTCATGAGATCAGCGACGCTGGCCTGGCCATTGAACAGGCTCTACCCTCGAATTGCAGACGGATAAACCCCTCTGATTTTTTCCAACGCCAGTCGTTCCTCCCTATGTCTCTGGATCGAGAAGTTTTGTTAACTCGGCTTCGAGATACTGTCGCTGCTGCCGAAATGGCTACATTCACGGGATCCAGCCCTCAGAAGGAACACAACGAGGATATTATTCTCCATCTCGACCAGATTCAAGACCCGTCCTTATCTCATCACATGACGAGTGTTGTCCATTGGCCGGAGGATGGACAAGTAAGGGTGGAGGCGCGCCCCATGGATGGTCGGAACCTCTTTTCCAAGGACAAGACGTATATCCTATTTGGTCTTAGTGGCCAGGTTGGACAGTCGCTTTGTGAGTGGATGGTATCCAATGGAGCGGGTTGTGTATGTTTGACGAGTCGGCGCCCAAATGTTGATCAAAGATGGCTCGAATCTTTCCAGGGGACCGGAGCAACTGTCAAAGTCTTGGCGGCCGATGTCACCGACAGAGATAGTCTGGATAGCGTTCTCAATGTCATCAGGACAACCTGTCCGCCCATCGCTGGTGTCGCCAACGGAGCCAACGTCCTTAATGACGCACCATTTAGTGGAATGTCAACTGACATGATGCTTCAGGCGCTCGGGCCAAAGATTGATGGATCATATAACCTGGACCAAGCTTTTTACAATGATGACCTCGATTTCTTTGTCTTGTTCTCATCTATCTCCTGTGTCATTGGGACCTCTGGTCAGTCCAACTACGTGGCCGCAAATGGTTACCTGAACGGCCTTGCCAGACAAAGACGAGGACGTGGCTTGGCAGCTTCTGCATTTGACATTGGTCTTATTCTTGGCATCGGCGTGGGAGAAGCTGCGGGTCAGCATGTTGTCGAGTCGCTGCGTAAGTATGGCATAACACCTCTCTCCGAGCCAGATCTCCGGCTGGCGTTTGCAGAAAGTATGCAGGCTGGGTATGCAAATTTCACGGATATTGAACCTGGAACCATTCCAGCCGCAGTAATGACGAGCGGTCTTCGTACCATCACGACCGACGAGACGGGGATGGTATGGTACAACAATCCCATCTTTTCGCATCTTGTCATTGAAACCAAAGGCTCGGATGGTGCAGGGGACGAGTCTAGAAACAAGGCCGCCGCCCTTCCTGTCAAGGATCAGATTGCCAGTGCTGCGACGAAGGAGGAAGCCTTGCATATATTAAAAGGTAAGCTAACAATAGTTACACTAATATCAGTATACTAATTCAACGCAACTAGAATCGTTCTCGACAAAGTTACGTGTTGTTCTACAAAACACAGATCAGGAAATCGCTCACGATGCTCCTCTCGTTGAACTTGGTATCGACTCTCTCGTTGCTGTTGAGGTTCGGTCCTGGTTTCTCAAGGTGCTCAAAGTGGACATTCCGGTTCTTAAGCTAGTTGGTGGATCATCCCTCGATGACGTCTGCGAACTAGCTATGAAGAAACTGCCCGATGACCTTGTTTCTCAGATTGGTGCCGGCGATGCTGCCACTTCGTCTTCAAATGCGGCGGCAACACAGCCGCAAGCCCCGCCCCAGCCTAAATCTACAAACACAGGGAATTCCAGTTCTCCATCTGAGTACGAGACCTCAACTCCAAGTCGAGGAACCCCTCCACCCGCGGATACACCAGACTCTAGCGTCGCGCAAACGTCTTTGCCCCCACAGTCCCAGCACAAGTATGATATGATGGACTCCAGCAAGCTGAGGTCCGGCATCTCGTTAGAAGATTCCTCTAGGACGTTCGTCAAGAGCCAGCCCATTTCCATAGGCCAGTCTCGGTTTTGGTTTCTCCGTCTGCTAGTCGAAGATCCAACGACGTTTAACGTGACTCTAAGTTTCCGCCTGAGGGGTAACATACGCGTAGGTGATTTGGAAAGAGCACTTCGTGTTGTGGCGGCCAGGCACGAATCGCTGCGCACATGCTTCATTGGTGACGAACATGAGGCGGAGCAAGCGTCTCAGAAGATCTTGGCCCGCTCTCCAGTTAGGTTGGAGCGCAAGACTATCACTTCCGTCGACGAGGTTGCAGCCGAGTCCGCGAAGCTGCGAGCACACGAATTTGATCTAGCGAGTGGCCCGTTGCTACGCCTAATGCTTCTAACGCTGTCGCCAACCTCTCATTACCTCATAGCTAGCTACCACCATATAATTATGGACATGGCCAGTTTCCAGGTTCTCACGACCGAACTAGAAAAGGTCTATAACGGCCAATCTCTCGGGCCGCCGCCGCGGCAGTATCCTGATTTTTCCATGGCTCAGCGACAAATGCTTGAAAAAGGGGAACTGACCGACGAACTTAAGTATTGGCAAGAAATCTTCCCAGCTGGTGAACAGCCGCCGATTCTGCCGCTGCTTCCCATGGCCCGATCTAGCTCCAGAGTGTCCATGACCAATTACGCAGTTCACCAAGTTAGCACTTTACTCGACCCGGCCTTGGCCGCGCAGATAAAATCGGTCTCCAAAGCACAGCGGTCCACAGCCTTTCACTTCTATCTAGCCGCATACAAAGCCATGTTGTTCTCTTTCACAGACGCCCAGGACCTGACTATTGGAATTGCTGATGCCAATCGTAATGACAGCGACGTAATAGGCAGCATAGGCTTCTTCCTGAACCTACTGACTCTAAGGTTTCGGCGCCAACCACAGCAAAGCTTTGCAGAAGCCATCGTCGAAGCTCGTAACACGGCATATTCTGCACTGGGTAATTCCCGTCTGCCGTTTGATGTGCTTCTCAAAGAGCTCAACGTGGGGCGCTCTTCATCTCACAGCCCCTTCTTCCAAGCATTCTTTGACTATCGGCAACAAACCAGCGATAAACAAACATTTTGTAACTGCCAGTTTGACCTTGAGGAAATGCACCCAGGAAGCACTGCATACGACATCTCACTGGACGTCGCCGACCTTGGGTCAGATGTTCATGTCACGCTTCGAGTGCAAAAGGGGCTCTACGACTTGACGGCGGCGAATCTGTTGCTGGAAACATACACGCACTTTGTTCATATTCTCGCGCAAGATGTCTCGCTATCTCTGCAGGATACGCCTCTATTCAGCGAGAAGCAGCTTGCCCAGGCTGTACAAGTCGGCCTAGGTCCCAACTTGGTTTCTGATTGGCCAGTAACATTACCCCATCGAATTGATCAGGTTGCTCGGGAGAATGCTGAGAAGACTGCGCTTCTAGACGGTCTTGGAAGCAGCCTCACATACGCCGCCATGATTAGGCGGATCGAGGCGATTGCTGAAGCATTGTTAAAGGCTGGAGCTGGCCCTGACTCTCGTGTGCTCGTTTTCCAGCAGGCCTCAACAGACTGGATATGCTCCATGCTTGCTATCATGCGCGTCGGAGGCGTCTATGTGCCATTAGACCTCCGCAATCCTATCTCACGTCTAGCAGCCCAGGCTGACCACTGCCAGCCAGAAGCCGTGCTAGCTGATGACACCACCATCAGTGATGCTCCCCAGCTTAAGGTCACCAATATTATCGACGTGTCTCGTATCGATCCTACACCCTCAACATCGGCTGTTGTTGCCAACTCTGCGAATCCAGATTCGGCTGCTGCCATCTTGTATACCAGTGGCTCCACGGGCACCCCCAAAGGTATCATCATCAGACACTCGGGCATCCGCAACGAGATGGAGGGATACACAAAGACGTATAAACTTGGCGCTGAACGTGTCTTGCAGCAGAGCGCCTTTACATTTGACTTCTCTGTGGACCAAATCTTCACAGCTCTTGTCAACGGCGGGATGCTGTATGTGGTCCCGTGGAGCAAACGAGGCGACCCACTATCCATTACAGAAATTATGCATCAGCAGTCTATCACGTACACAAAGGTCACGCCCTCAGAATACTCCATGTGGATGCAGTACGGCGGCAAGAACCTTCGCCAGGCATCCCACTGGCGCTTTGCCTTTGGAGGTGGCGAGCCCCTGACCAAGACTATTCTTCGACAGTTTGCCGACGTGGGGCTTGAGCAGCTACGTTTGCACAACTCTTATGGGCCAGCAGAGATTTCAATAGCGTCGCACAAGGGGTTAATCGACTACCATAAAGAGAGTTTAGCGAAGTCGCAAGAGGAAGACGGCCCAGTGCCATGTGGGTTCTCTCTACCCAACTACGCAACCTATATTCTAGACGAAAACCTGAAGCCACTGCCCGTTGGCATGCCCGGGGAAGTGGTGATTGGCGGTCCCGGTGTGTCCCTAGGATACCTGACCAATCAAGAACTCACTGATCGTGTTTTTGTGCAAAATTCGTACGCGACTCTCGAGCAAATCGCCAACGGTTGGACACGGATGCACCGCACTGGAGATGTGGGACATCTTCAAGAGAATGGATCTCTGGTTTTCCGGAATCGCGTTGCAGGCGATACGCAGGTCAAGCTGAGAGGGCTCCGCATCGATCTGTGCGACATTGAGGCCAACATAATCTCGACTGCAGGGAATGTTCTGAAAGAAGCCGTTGTCACTCTCCGTCAAGGTGATCCCGACTATCTTGTCGCTCATGTTGTGTTTGCGCCTCAGCACGATGTTGGTGACAAGGATGCTTTTCTGAAGCAACTGCTTGGTCGTCTTCCAATTCCTCAGTACATGATTCCCGTCCTGGCTGTTTCTCTCGACAATCTCCCTCTAACAAACCACTCCAAAGTGGACCGCAAGACTATTAAGAATATGACTCTGCCTCAGCGCGGTACACCGGTCGATAATACTCAAGACGGCGAAGAAGTTACCGGGACCATGGCTCAACTAAGACAAGTATGGCGGGAAGTTCTTCCCGATAGCGAGAAACTTGGGCTTGCTATAACCCCGTCGACAAGCTTTTTCCTAATCGGTGGTAACTCCCTGTTGGTCGTTCGACTTCAGTCACGGATTCGCCACGTCTTCAACGTTGCTGTTCGCCTCGTTGATCTCCTTAGTGTCAACACACTCGGGCAGATGGCTCGCAAAATTGAAGAAAGCTACAGTGTCGACTTTATTGATTGGGAACTAGAGACCGCCCCCCCTTCGATCCCTAATTTCCTCACGAACCTCCCTGGTAAGAACGAAACGGGGGTTAAGACTGTGTTGGTCACTGGTATAACAGGCAATCTTGGAAAACACGTATTCCCGCTGCTGTCAGCGGATTCGCGTGTAGGCAAAATCCACTGCGTCTCGCGGGACAAACCGCGACAAGGAGATCTCCTGTCCAACCACAAGGTGGTCAATCACGTCGGCGATCTCACGCTCCCGTTGATGGGTCTTGGCGTGGACGAATTCCGCAGCCTGGCCGACCAGGTGGACGTGGTTTTGCACATGGGTGCCGTGCGTTCATTCTGGGACAATTATCAAATGCTCCGTCCTACAAACGTGCACCCTACCAAGGAGCTGGTGAAGTTGGCCGCCTCACGCCAAATTCCTATTCACTTTATCTCGACTTCGGGCGTTCTATCCCGAGAGGAAGTTCTAGCTACAGGAACTGCCTCTTCTGCTGCTGCTAACCAGCCCCCTACCGACGGCTCCGACGGCTACGTTTCCTCGAAGTGGGCCAGCGAACGCGTTCTTGAGCGTTCCGCAGCTAGTCCTCTAGCAGTGCCGTCCTTTATCTACCGCCTTCTCCCGTCATCAGCTCATGTACACTCGCAGCCAGAGCATTTGAAACGGCAGGTTCTGGATGAATTTGTGCGCTGCATCGATCTTGCAGGCGCAATGCCCGATTCCACAGGATGGGAGGGTCGCATTGACTTGATCTCTGCTGATGTAGTAGCTCAGTGGCTATGCGAGTCTGTGCTGAAGTCCTCGCCGGGACACTCCGCTGCAACAAACGGTACATATGCGGCCATAGCCCAGTTTTCCCACTATGAGAGCCCCATCACTGTTGAAGTGAACGAACTCAATGCATATGTCGAAGAGCGGAGAGGTCAAGAGAGCCGCCTGGAACGGTTGCCTATTCTCAAGTGGATGGGCCGAATCAAGGCACTTGGTTTCAACTACATCTTAGCATCGCAGGAGGCTACAGTCAGAAGTAGCCAAGGAGGAGATAAGCTTACATCGCGAAGATGATCTATCGCGATGAATTTAACTGGGGGATTGCACTTTACTTTTTTCTTTTGTCACATGTAAAGATTGTATTTAGTTTTTAAGTTATAGAATAAAATAAAGATTTGATTGATGTCTGAAATTATAATTTTAGCGTTATGCGAGTTGTTCAGATATTGTCTATTTTGCGTAGAGTTCTTGACTGTATGTATCTACATATTAGCTTTTGAATATTCCTAAATTTCTTCTAAAACCCACGGAAAGGGAGTTGAGGAGCATAGTTTCTTGGTACCTTTGTATGTATATAACCTCTACCAAAGGCAATTTGTTGGAATCGCTCGATTTGATGCAATTGCGGTTACCTATACGTCGTTATGGCATTTTAGAAAGGGGCCTCAGTGATGCAAAATTGAATCTAAGAAAGAGCTTGTCAGGAAAATATTAATCTTGTTTGAGTCTCTGCCCCCAATCCGGCACATGGGACAATTACAGCACCAACGTCATCAGAATCACGAGAACATTAATTTTAGCAGACAATGTGTTGTGAGAGTAAAGCTGAATTGTCTATTTTGATTCTCGATCTCTAACTTGTATGACGGACCTAACCTGTGCCTACTGAAGGTCAAGCATAATAGTTATATGTGGAAATCTCCGAATATAGCAGATCAAGGTCAGGTAAAGTGCCGCCATCAAGCCTGCCCAAGCACAATTTCCATATCTGGTAACGGCACTATCTTAAGAACCAAGGGCTCTCCATCGGGCCCGAACCGCTGCGCGTCAGCATGAAGATTTCGTGAATCTCTAACCGCTTGACAACCTCTTTTGAGCATGCTGCTATTATACCCACCAATAGCCTGCTTGACAGCGCCAATATCCTTATATTTTCCGGCACTATCCAGCTCAATCAAGATCTTGCTCAAAACGAGCGTGTCAACAAGCGTATGATACCCTCCTTCACCCCGAAATGGCGTCATAGCATGGGCTGCATCTCCCATCAGAACGACCCGACCAGCCGGCAGTCCTAGGTTCTCGAGCTCAAGGTCACGCCAAACGTGCGTCTCTTCCTTGATATCCTCAGCGCTGGTCATCTCGAAGATCTCGCGAAACTTGGGCGACAACCCTTTGATAGACTGGAGGACATGGTCTAACTTTTCCTGCTGGCTGGCCTTCTTCAGCCAGTGGTCAGGGTTTGCCATATCGTGGTCCGTTTTCATGAAGTTCCAGTAGTAGCGGGCCGAGAGGCCGTCGGGATGAACATAGTGCAAGCCTGAAAATCCAATGAAGCCCAAGTCAGGTCGAATCATCATGGACCCGCTGTGGCCGAGGGCCAGCTGGCGCTTGAAGGCTTCTCCTGATAACTCCAGTTGACCGACGACTGTGGCGAGGGGAACGACATTGAGGAGGTCGGCAGCAGGCCGGTTAAGCAGTTGTTCTCTTACTAGAGTCATTCGTTCAGATTATCTCAGTGACCAAACGCTATCATCACTGACATAGCTGGGGGAGAAATGAGGATGAGAAAGTAACCTACCCACGCTGTTAATTCCATCTGCACCGACAAGAATGTCTCCGTTGGCACTACCGCCATCCTCGAAGTGAACCGAAACTCCGTCATCGCCATGTTCGATACTCTTTACACGCTTGCCCCATTGGACGTGAACGTTGGTCGTCAACCAGTTTCGAAGACGGCGACGTTCTGCGCGAATGAACGGGAAAGTTGCCGAGTCCTAGACCACGTGATTGATAAATAAAGGGCTAACAATAAAGAAAAGAAAGAAGTTCTTCCATCCTCACCTGAAAACCCCAACGGTCCTCCCGGCCAGGCATGTACATGCTAAGCTGAGCAGGAAGCTTCAGGGGTGTTAAGTGATTCGTTGATTCCCTGAGATCAGGCATGTCGGACGGAAATGTCGACACAAGAGTGTCAACAATGCTAGATGTTTGCTCGTGTTAGACATGTTCATGTTTGTCGATGACCTCGCTGCTGCGATAGCCTCGTACGTACGAGTGCATGGCAAGTGCCCATCCCTGGAAGCGGGCATTCGGATCAGTGTCGCGTTCGAAGATTTCAAACGAAATGTTTTGTTTTCGCAGGCTTTGGGCCAGGCTGAGCCCCCCAACGCCTGCTCCGACGATGAGGACGTGCATCGTGATACTATTCGAATTTACAATTTGCGCTAAGTAACAATGGATATGACTTGATCACTATCGCTTCTAAAACTGTTTGCATCTATCTCATACCACAATTTCGAGCAAACAGAGGTGGTGATAAAGGTCAGCTAGATTTCAAAATTGTCAGCCGGCCTGTGTCTGATTCAGATGGTCCGAAATCCATTTTATCAAGCAACGCCGATGCTTCGGGGGAAGATGTTGAGCATCAGCGCCGAACGATAAGTAATCGACGAGAGATCCCAACCTCTCGGGATGTAATGGCCCCGAGTGCCTTGAGAAGCTGCATCACAAGGCGCCGAATAAGCGTGCATGAAAGTCGCCGACACCCCGACAGACACCCGCAGCTAACCAGCGCTTACACCCGTCTCCGGGATGGCATGATCTACAGGGCTGGGTATTTTGATGGTCTAAATTGACACGATAATGCGAGCTTCTTCAACCCTCGATCGACTTTGGAGCAAACGTGATTTTAACACCTTGTTGCCTCCCTGAAATTTCAAATACGCGCACTTTAAACTGCATCGTCGCTTTACATTTTAACCTATCTCTTTTCCTTCTCGTTGCGGGAGATTATCAAATTTCTTCATCAAGTAACAAGTCAGCCCAGCAAACATGCCGTCTAGTGGCGTTGCGCTGCCGATTATTGATCTTAGCGGATATATTTCCTCTAAATCCCCAGAGGATAGGCAGCGAGTGGTTGCCGAAGTACGTGATGCGGCTCATCAATACGGCTTCTTCCAGCTTAAAGGTCATGGCATACCTTTGAGCCTGCAGCGAGATTTGCTTCGATGCATGGACAATGTTTTCACCCTGCCCCAGGAGGAGAAGCTTGGTATGTCGTTTCTTGAGAACCCTTGCCGTCGAGGATATGAAGCCTCTGGAATGTCGCATCGCGAAGGAGATGCTCTACCCGACGCAAAAGAGGTATGTATCAGTCTACCTATTTGTGACGAATTAATGCATCTATGGCTGTTATTCCCGTCTAGCTAGTCACAGTGTACTGACTGCTTCTTAAAGTGCTTCTTTATAGGCCGAGAAGATCCAGTCGTGGAGCTCTCTGGCGTTTACGGCCCTAATGTCTGGCCCAGCCTTCCAGAAGAGGACTTCCGTGGACCAGTCTGGTCATACTATGAGCAGACCAGTGAGCTTGGGAAGACTATCTGGTCGATCCTGCTCGAAGGTCTCGGCCAGCCATCAGCTTTGGTGGATCAGTTCGCCAAGCGGCCAATCGTCCCAATGAAGATGATCCGCTACCCTCCCCACAGCCAAGCTCAGAAGGGTCAATTCGGCATCGGAGCTCATACCGACTTTGGTGGCCTAACTATCTTGTTCCAACAGCCTGGAAAGGATGGCCTGGAGGTGTGGCACGACGAGCGAGAGGAGTGGATTGAGGTTCCCGCCCTGGAAGATGTGTATGTTATTAATTGCGGAGACATGGTCCAGAGGTGGTCTGGCGGCGCGTACAAGAGTGCGAGGCATAGGGTCATCAACAAAGCCGACGGGTTGAGAATGTCGTGTGCTACCTTTTGGCACGGCGATGTACATGCCACAAACCCGCTGAAACCGGATGATCCCAACAGAGAGACTGTCGGTCAGCTTCTTGCGAAGCGTTTCCGCAACCAGTACTCTTTCAGTAAGGAGTTTCTCGCTGAAGTTGGTGCGACGGCCTGAGTTTAGAAGCCTAGAATATATTCTTTTCCATACTTTTAGTCAGTTATGGAGGACGGAATGCAAAGGCAATTGAATATGGTATTTTCTGATGACCTGATGACTGTATTACCATACTCTTAGGTTGCTTAGACTTATAAACTGTACCTCTGGTTGGTTTAACTCCTTTCAGATATGCACTTGTGGCTTTATAAGCGTTCGTGAAGCTTGATATCAACTAGAGATTGATTAAGCGTCAGTCTCTCCGCACTCTAATGATACACTACAAATAGTCTAGTTAAATCATTTTTATTGAGTATGTATCTGATTCGGATGAAACAAGCTCTTCTACTAGAAAATATATAGCGAAGCATTCTCGCAAATAGCCCGCAATGGAACTAATTTCATTTAAAAGAGCAATCTATCCAATATGAATTTATAACGATATATTTGTGTTGATAGATGAAGAATGGCATCTAGAAGAGAGGGACGAGTACCATTCCCCCTATATACCATGTTCAGGGCGGAATGAATCCTCCAAAACTCGTATTTAAGAAAATCAGCTGAGATGGGCTCAGGACTGGTCATCTTGATGAATATATGATGATAATTATATCTAAAAAAATATTCTTCATTTGTTTCTAACTCTTATTTATATATCTACCTCACTCAATACAAGTTAAATATTAAAATTATGAGCCTCACACATTCTCCCGTTCTTCTGTACCTCCCACCTCTCGCTACCCACGCCAATATGATTATAAAATAACCCTTGAGGGTCATATCTTTTCTTGACCTCTAACAACTCTTTATAATTAGTTCCGAAAAACACATCCTGCCAATCCTCCTCCTGGTAGTCCGCCTCATTTATATATGCTCCCGCGCCAGGTGTCACTGCCTTAATCAGGGGCATAATGTCATTGGTTATACGGTCCTGTTGCCTCTGCATTTCAGAGAAAGGCACAGTAAAGTCGTAGGGTAGAGTGTATCCAGTCATGACGGCTGCATTTCGCCACTGTGGTAAGACGGCTCTTGTTGGGCTTTCGAAGCGCGAAACATTTAAGGACTGGCCAATGACTGTCCCGCCCATCTGTAATGTCTCGTTCATCGCCGGACCAACGTGGGGAAGAGCATCGCGCAAGAGAAGCCGACCGCCAAGTAGTTTCTCGCCGACAACACCGAAGTGGCCTGCGGGAAGAGGACCATAGTAATCAGAGTAGTGTTTATGGTACGAGTCGAATTGAGTATAGTTGGGCTGGAGAGTCAAGTTCATGGCGGTCATTGAGCTAATGAAGGGCGCCAGTGCATCTTGAATATCCCCTTTTGTGCGGTTGAAACCGGTGACGGAGTAGACGACCAAGGTGTCTTTTGTAGCGTAGTATGTGGCCATAGTACCAGTGTCGAGAATATCGGGAAGAGTGGCGTGCCATGCGTTCAAAATAGCAGAGTAATCAAGGTTGGGTTCCTCGATGACGAATCCAGCACCACTAGTCATGCCGTCAGGATAGGCTTTGAGAGTGGCAGAGACGACGACCCCGTAATTGCCAGCCCCAGCTCCACTCAGCGCCCAGAAGAGGTCAGCGTGCTCAGGTGAAGATGGGCTCGCGGTGACAAACTCCCCGTCAGCCGTCACCACCTCGAGTTCGAGCGTCTGGTCGGCACCAAGCCCGAAAGTTGTAGCGAGAGGCGAGTGGCCCCCATTCTGGATGAAACCGCCGGCCACCCCAACTGTAGGGCACTCTCCCGTTACAGCCACTAGGCCAGCAGCAGCAGCAGCTTCTAAAACATCGTGGCCTTCAGCGCCAGCACCGATCTTCACGGCCTTACCAGTGTACTCGGCATCGGACCAGTCCTTGACCTCCACCTCTTTCATGTAGTGCGTCCAGATAGCAAGCCCTCCTGCACCAGTCGACCGACCCATGTAGTCATGACCGGTGTTGCGGATCACGAGCCGGACGTTGCGTTTATCGGCAAACCGGATAGTTGCCGCAATATCTTCCGGTCCTGTCACATTGACAGCATAGTGAACGTAATTACCCATCAAGCACGCTGAGCTTTGCGGCGTAAAGGGATCACAACTGGCATTGGCGAATATTGGAGCCTGGAGGGACGATGAGGAGGAGACACTGCCAAGTCGTAGTTAGTAAGTTTTATCTTTTCTCTGTACCGAGTTCATTCCTGGACTCTCATTCTATCACTTACTGAAGCGGCGAGGAGGTCCATTGAGACGAGAGTTCCTCACATAGAGCCTCGTTATAGTAAGGATCATGGCATGGCGAACCAAGTGGTACAGTCTTGATCAAACGGCCACCTACAGTGTCGTTAAATGCGCTCCATTCCTGCGCTGATGGCCAGCACGCATCACCCGGGAAGCATTTGCAGGCCTCGTGTTTTGTGACAAATCTGGGTGCTACCAGAGGCAGGAGGGAGAGCAAGGCAAGGTTGAGGAACTTCATGGTAGGCAGGCAAGGTCTGGCTCTGTCCTGACCAAAAGGCGCAATGCTCTGAGTTATTCTCCATCATAGATAAACTCCCTGCAATAGGCCTTGTCCAACCGGACTCGGTCTATAGTAAGATGTAACTGCTAAAAACGTTGTCGTTGGCTTAGGGCAAATAGCTGCTCTCGGTGATTACATAAGTAAGCGCCGATAGCTAACAAAAAGACCAAAATCAATTTTTGATGACCGTCGTCAATTGTAAATCACCGACTCGATGAAGGTTCCAGAGCCATTATGCAACTGTCGACACAAGGGATAGCACCGTCGGCGTCTGCAAACACCGTTGCTTGCATAAAAATGCAGCGCATGCTAAGACACGGTTCCCTCATCTACACATGATCTGACTAACCCTAAGCTCATTATACAGCCAAATAATAGGGGAAGTAGGTATATATCAATTATCTACCTACACACAGCAAGAACGACGAAGATCTTGATAATTCTGTTTTTCAATTTGCACTGTTGAGATCACTGAGGCAAAATGCCTGCATTAGACTATGTCTTCCTCACACCTCTTCTTGTTGGCTTATACCTAATCAAACGGTTCTTTGGGCTATGGATTCTGGAGGTATGTGCTACTGTGATCTTTTTCTGCTTGGTTAACTTGAGTGAGAAAAAACTACATTGTGTCAGGAACTAACTAGAGAAACAGACGGTAACTTCATGGGTTCTTGAAACCTTTAATCCAGGTGTCTTGCGTAACGGCAAGCAGATCTCGGGTCCGAAGTGGCAGTATCCCAACGGCACAGTCATCGAGCGATTCGTCAATGGGCGAGTCAACTCGGAAAAGTGGCGAAAGTATGGCCCAGTTTACCGAGTATGGTCTGGGTCGCACCCGGAAATGTACGTTGCTTTCAAGGTCCTCTCTTCATTCTAAGAGCTCTCTGAAGGATTCATGCCTCATCCATAGTGTCATCACCACCCCGCAAGATCTTAAGCACTTCAGCTCCGACGCCAGCGATCATCCCAAAACTCCTAACGTGAACTTGGGCTGGTTCGTCGGAGAACTCCTCGGCCAAGCTATGGGCCTTCTCTATGGCCAAGACTGGAGGCGGCTTCGAAAGATCTTTGACCCGGCGTTTACACATAGCGCTGCGGTTTCCCGGATTGATAACGTTGATCAGGCGGCGAAGAAGTATGTTGAGGGATTGCCTCTCTTGGCCGACGACTCCACAACAAGTACTAGTGGAAATGACGAAAAGTCATTCAGCCTTCCGGTGCAAAAGGCCTTTACCAAATTCCCCTATTTTCTTACAGCTAGCGCCATATATGGGCCTATGACGGAGAAAGAAGAGCGAGACCTGTGGACCGTGACAGAAAAAAGAGTTGCGCTGAATCAATACTGGATTGGTGGAGGCCCTTACCGATTCGAAACGGCGGCCAAGTTGTATGATCGTGGCGCCGTCCAACGGCTTGAAGAGTTTAATAAGGAGTGGCGTGATTATAATACTCGCATGGTTGAAGTGAGACGCGCACGGGGCGAAACGGCACCTATCATCTCGTACTGGGAGGAATATGAGAAAGGAAACATGGCGATGGTTGAGGTGAGTTCTCCTATTTATTCCCTTCTCCTCGGGTTATAGATACAGAGCTGAAACGAACTAACCTATTTTAGCTTCTACAAACGCTGGACGAACTGCTCATGCTTAATCTTGATGTGATTACACATGTCATCACCTGGTTTATCACCCTCGTCGCTGATCACGAGCATGTCAAACGAGAGTTGCGTGAGGAGGTGACTGCAAACAAGGATAATATACATGAATATCTTGCTAAAACCGACACACATTTGCACCGATGCTTTATTGAGTCTATGCGTGTTAGGCCATTTGCAAGTAAGTTGTTCCAACGTATTCTCTGCGAATTAATATGAAAACTGACTGTATGTCGATAGTCTTCACAATTGGAGAAAGTTCAGCGGCCGTTAAGAATTTTCAGGGGGTTCTGGTAAAACCTAATGTGAGTGTCCATACCGGTCTGCTAGAAGGTGTATTTACAACTCACTGATGAAAACAACTCACATCTAGACTCAAATTCTCGTGGACGTTCTTGCGATCAATGTTCGCAACCCGTTCTGGGGCGCTAATAGCGAGTCCTTTGAACCGTCAAGGCTCAAGAATATTAAACTATCAGATGTATGTGTGCTGTTTCCAACCACCTTGGTCCTCAGATTCAAAATTCAAAAGTTTCAATCGAGCCTATGAAGACTAACTCGATTGCCAGCTTCGATACAACCTCCACTCGTTCGGAATCGGCAGCCGCAAATGTATGGGGCAGTACGTTGCAGGTCACATTGTCAAATCATTGGTGGTTCACCTGTTCGACGAATATGAAGTTCATCTTCTGAAGGAAGAGCAGGGAGGAGACAGTTACAATGTCGACAAGTCTAGCTGGACACCTAAGGCGGATGCTTCGTTGAAGTTAACCAAGCGACAAGGATCAGTGGTTTAGTTCTCATTTGAAAGAAGCTAACAGAGGTACTGGTGGATGCACTGCGTAGCTGAGGGCTAAGCCTCGATTGTAGAAATGATATTGGCCATGTCTAAACGACAAGCTATATGAAAAGTTATGAACGTTTATATAATTCAAAGCGAATTTACAAGCCTATTACCCTCAGAAATGCATACGTAAAGAAACTAATATCTCCAAGTAATTATGATTGTCTATTGCATTGCTAGCAATGTCAAAAGCCTAATTGGAACCATGAGTGTCTGATTAGCCACCAAGCCCCTTAATCTTAACAAAATTGTTCCAACGGTGAATTCAGAAAATAATGTTGTTAAACAAGAGTGATACTTTTTCTCATTTAATAGCTTTGAGTAACCATGAGCACTGGTGAGATAGAATGGTTACAGAGAGGGAAAAATAAGATGAAAATGACATGCTCATGATTATAATTACATGCCAGGTTCACATACTCTTATTGGCGTCTAAGTGCATGTAGATAACAGAAACAAGACTATTAGGCTCTGCATAGCCTCCCCTCGCCGTCTACAGTAAACTCGTCCGAGCCCACTGCAAATAATCCGTACATGACATTATTTGGATCATACTCGTGCTTGATTTTTAGTAGCCGATCATAGTTTGCTCCGTAAAAAGTCTCTTTCCAATCCCCCTTATAGGTCGGATCTATTTCGTTTAGCACGCCCGCACCCGGGGTGACTGCTTCCAAGGCGGGGAAGATGTCGTTTACAAGCTCATGTCTGAGTTTTGTGTTTGTCTGCAGGTTCTCCCAATCGTACGGTTCGTGCGTTTGTGGGTTGCAGTAAGCGATGGCTTCGCGCCAGGCCGGATGGACTGCATTGGGAGGGTGAGGCGGGCGAACAGAGTCGGGAGAGTCGTCCACATTGAGAAAGGAGCACCCGATCCACCAGGTATCATCGTCGGTGATGTCACGGTATACGTCCATAAGTTGCTGGTTGGTCGTCATGTTGAGCACAGTAGATCGCGGGATTAGACGGCTGGCAATTATGGGGTCAGTCGGGCAGAGGTTTCCGTAGGGTAAGGGCCCGTATGAGTCGATGAAACTGTCTATATAGGTTTCGTGGTTGGTGGTAGTGAGGTTATAGGGGAGTTTAAGCCGCTTCAACTCGGAGATGAAGGGGTTCAGAAGGTCGTCAACAGCGGAGGCGTTCTGGTCCGGCATAGTGAAGGAGAGAATCGTGAGTGTCTCCTTCGTGACGAAGAACTGGATGTTGTTGCGCGAACTTTCCACATAAGAGGGTCCCTGGTTGTACCAGATCCCAATGGCCTCCCAAAGCGCGGTGGAATTCTTCGTCTGGACAACCATTTGGCCACCTGCCACTGGCCCTTCGGGGAAGGCTTTGACGGTCACACTGAGAACCACGGCATAGGTACCCCCACCACCACCAGCTAGAGCCCAATATAGGTCGGTGTTGTTCTCAGGTGTCGCGATCAGATATTCGCCCGATGGTGTTAGAACCTCCCACTCAAGGACCTGGTCGGCGGCCAGTCCATAGGCAGTGACGAGTTGAGATTGGCCACCCCCTTGAATATACCCACCCGTGAAACCTACAAGTCCACATTCTGGAGCGACGATACGGTATCCTGCTTTCCGTACGGCTTCATAAGCCTCGCCTCCAATCACACCGGCGCCGAACTTCACAGCTGGTCCCGAATACAGCGGACTATCGTAGTCGGCTATAATATCTGTAGTTTTGAGGTTGTATGTCCATAGGGCAAGGGCTCCTTGGCCAGTGGACTTGCCCAAGTAGCTTGTCGTTAAGTCAGCTATTTGAATATTTTTTCACAGAGATTGAACTGACTAAAGAACCGAACTTACTCAATACCTGTGTTTCTAATGACCAGGCGGATATTGTTTCTAGTAGCAAATTCCAAACCAGCTTGCACATCCTCAGGCTCGGTCACGTTGATAGAATACACGGCACGGTTTCCCAGCTCGCAAGGTAACTCTGAGGCCGTAAACGGAGAGCAAGTCTCATTCTGCCAATAAGGATTGAGAATTTCGCCAGGCACCGGGCAGCTAAATTGTGATGTTAATACAAGGTTCCAATAATGGTATAAAATGGATAAGAGATAACACAAACAGGGTTGCTGGAGCCTCGTCCATGAATGCATTTCCCAATTCTTCGCACGCTGCCTCGTCGTATGCGGCAAATGGTCCACCCTTGTGGCAGACGTGTCCCACGGGCACTGTTGCGATCAGTCTTCCGCCCACAGTGGTGTTGAGCATGTCCCAATCAGGCTGCCTCGGCCAACCAACGTCTCCAGGAATGTACCTGCATGGTTGATTCGGCCTGTGTGCAATAGCTGAACCTGTGACAGTGGGAGCAGCTAATAAAAACGATAAAAAAAATCGAGCCACCATTTTGATGAAGATGAGAAAGTGGTTCCACTGCAAGAACTTTTTCTTTCTTTCCTAATCAATATACTTGCAGAGCTCGACCGCCATGTGTTAACACGACGTCTCAAGGTCGTGTATTGAAAGATTCTACGGTGAGACGTCCCACCTTATCAGCAGTTGAGTAATAATCTGCCGGCTTACCCTGTGAAAATACCGTCGGGACCATTAAATGTATTCGGTGTACGGAGGATTTATCCTGGTGATATGCACGGTCAGTCATTTCTCCTATTCGGAAGTTCGATCGCTTACTATTTATATCCGCCCACACGCCTTCCTGTCCGATACTGACACATATTTGAGCTTAACTTACTTCGTATAAATCTAATAACCTACTCAAATAAGCTAGTGATAGAATAGCTAGATCTTGTCGTAAATAGTGTCTGCTTGATAACGCTCGCTGGCTTATGAGGTCATAACTCGGCGAGTAAGAGAATGGATCGTAAGCCGGCAAGAACAAGTCGGCGAGTGTGCGAGTCAAGCACCAACTTCTCGGGATCGCCTATGTTGATATAAAGACAATATGAAGCTCCCTGTTAATAAGCCATCAATTGACTACTCCAAAATTCATTGTTTTGACATAGAATCATCAGTTTCGAAGATGAAGTCTCCCATCGCACTCCTGCTTGCTGTGGCAGCTAGTTCTACGGCCTTTACTCAGAAACGTGCCGATGCTCCCACTCCGCCTGGGTTAACACACTTATTGACAGCAAACGTCACTTCTGGTCACCCGGTAGAAATAGGTGCTGTACCAGAAGGAACTCGAATAATGCTCCCTCTCGCCGGCGGAACTTTCGAAGGACCGCTCCTCAACGGAACGATATTACCAGTGGGCGTTGACGCCAGCCTAATGAGCCCAAACGGCGATTTCAGCCCAGACGGTATCTCAATATTCCAAACTAGCGACGGAGCCAACATAATCTATCGAGGAAAAGGCCATCAGTCCGGCGATCATGTATATTCGGCGGCAACCTTTGAAACAGGTTCTGAGAAATATGCCTGGCTCAACACTGCGGTCGGGGTTAGCAGAGCTTTGGTGTCAACGGGAGACACAAACACAGGAATCGCTCTGGAGATATTCCTGGTAAGCTCAGAACTCCTGCGACGGAAGAATGTAATAAGTCTCAATAATGCTAATGTGATTGACACAGTTGGGCCAAGAGGAAGAAGCTTGAAAATAGTGTTATGGGTCATCTTTTCATATGTTGCTCGGAGTTGTTTGAAGGAGGAACTAGTACTTTTATGGTTAGTCAGGTACAAAATAGGGTCCGCACAATGTACTCCGTACAATTACTTCATTAATCGCCGATTTTGAAAAAGCAAAATATTAAGTTCTGAGTCTCCGATCTGTTGTATTTTTAAGGTAAATGAGTGGGTCTCTTTTAAGCTTATTAGGTCCACTTTAAAGTGGAACAGAATATGCTTAAAAAAATAAAAATTCGCAACATCTTCGACCGAAATCAGTTTACAACTTCTGCACCAGCACACGCACATTACATACTTACTCTTCCCACCAGCGATAGATATCTTTGGAAATAGGTCAGAGGAAGAGAATATACACGGCAGCAAAGAAGATATAATGAATATTGGAAACTGCTATTATCTTGACATATATTTTCAAGATATAAATTGCACGCGCGTCAACGAACAGATTATTTGATATATCACCGGAATGAACTAGTTGGACGTAATCCTAGTCCGCTTTGCTCATAGGCCATATCGACCATCCTCATCTGCCCAATCGAGTCCTCTCCATCGACCCAGTATGCGGTCTTACGGCCCTTGACACGATTCACAAACTGCTCGAGCTGGTGCCGATATGACATCCACCAGTCCTCACCAGGTAAGTCCTCAAACTGACCACCAGCATCTTTATAAGTATAGGCTTTGTGGGAGCTGGACTCGACCCATTTCTTGACTGGCTGGCGGTCCTCCTTCTTTCGGATGACGTATGAGTCCTTGACGTCGATACGGTGCCACAGGATGGCATGCATATATCCGTGTAGTGTCACCTGTCGAGTTCGTACTTTTTCCTGTGTCTCCGGTAACGCCTCATCAGGGACTACAACCTCCTTGTGCGTCACCCTGGCTTCGGACGGCTTCCACAGGAGCGGTCCTCTGAGCGTATTCTTGGCGTCGGCGATACCGCCGTTCGGGAAGCGGAATTGGGCTTTGAAGTCGTAGTCGCATTGATCATGGATACCATCGGCAAAGACACTGGTATCGCAGCTTAGGCACTCCTCAGGCTCGTCCGCAAAGATCATACGCAGAACGCCAAAGTTGTATGTACCCAGTGCCATCATACTGCCACCTCCAAGGCTATAGTTGAACTCAATATCATCCTTGTTTGTGAACCACGCCGGTACCATACAGTCGGTATAGACGTGCACCACATCGGCAGGTGTAATAAAGGATAAAAACTTATGAACGGCAGGATGAAAGCGGTTATGGAAAGCCTCGAGCAGAACCGGGGATTTCGGCTCAGACAGTTCCGGCAGGTTGAAAAGGATGTTGGCTTCCGTCTCATTGTCGACAGATGGTTTCTCAACTAAGACATGCTTGCCAGCTCGGATCGATCGGACTGCCCATTCGTAATGCAAAGCATTCGGCAGAGGAATGAATATAGCATCAATATCCGGGTCGTCCAGGATTTCTATATCATATGTACCGTGAGTCTTGAATAAGTAGTCCCTGAAACTCGGCAGTCGAGTTCAACATACCCTGATATGTGTTCTTGACTTCCACAACACCATTCTTCTTTGCGAATGCCTCAGCACGAGCACGATCCCTCGCAGCAATAGCTTGGATAACGACTTCAGGATGAGACTTGGCCGGCGTGATCAATGCCATAGGTCTAAATAAATGTCAACACCTAGGTCATCAAAACTGCGCTTCAGCTCCAATGGAGAGATATACTCACGCAATTTCAGCGGCTCCCAAGATACCAAATCTAATGGCACCATCCTTCTTATCAGCCACGGGAGGGCCGAATGACGTGAAAACACGATTTATCAACGAGAACAACCCGAACATTTTGCAATTTATTTCTTGCAGCTTGTAGAAAGATAGTTGTGATGCGATGCTAGAGGAAATGCTCCAGCTCGAAAGAAAATATAATTAGAGCATACTGGGTCGTTTTTCAACATGATACCTCAGAGTCAGCTTCAGTTCCAGACGCATCTTCGCTGAAGTGAGGGGCGCGGATGGATATTTCCCCGGTGGAAAGTAATTGCAAGGACCAGCCTTTTCGACCAAACCAACCAAATCGAAAAGAAAGCGCCGTAGTTTCAACGTCTGCATCCTCGCAACAAACATCCTTGACTGCCAGTCAGCTTACATAAAACAACCGACCCCGATACCGAGCGTAAAGATCTCGGTAAACCCTCCAAAGAGTTCTAACTAGTATCTTAAGTTCGACGCCGAAAATATGTATCTCAGATGTATAGATACCGAGTTTAATATTCGCTATGACGCCTATAAGCTTTTCTTGGACGATTCCGTGGACCTCTAAGCTTAGATTTGGTTGAGATTCTCCAGATCGAGAATTGCCCTACGAAATTCACGAGACCATGGCATCCCAGATTCCTGATTCCGTCATTGCAGAGGCAGAGCAGCTGGTGTCAAGTCTAAAGAGTCATACAGGCTCCCAGGTGGACCAGGCAAAGACTGTGCGCCAGCTTCACAAGCTTCGATGTCTCCTTCACAAGGGCCCAGATGCTCTGATGTTCCAGGCATACCCGGTACGCCCATCACAAGTCTATAGAGACGGTTGACGATGCTAATAAAACTTGTGCTTGACGAATAGTTTCAAATCCTTCCGGCTATGAATATGTTGTCTGATTTTGGTATATTCGATGCTGTACCACTTGACGGTAGCATCTCCATCGAGGATCTCGCGGCGGCGGTCAAGCTAGATGCTACGATTCTGAGTGCGAACCAACCCTAGATGCCCTTCAAACCATGAGTAACTCCCGAAAGCTTACACTCGGCATCTCAGGTCGCTTCCTACGCATCGTACTTACTCAAGGATTGTTCAACGAAACAAGCCCAGGGGTCTACGAGCACACACCTGCGTCTGCGATCTTTCGCACAGATCAGGCTGCTAGCTTCTATCGCTTGGGGTAAGTCAAGACCAATTCTGAGAAGAAGAAAAAAAGAAGAAGAAGAAGAAGCCTACGAGGCCTGATAAAGACAAATACCCCTGACATGAATATTTTAGAACAATGCAATTCCCACAATGGTGGAAGGTTTCCGACTACCTCAAAACTCACTCGGCTGAAGATGCACAAGATGCAACCAAGGTTCCATTTGTTTGGGCTATGGGTAAGGAAGGCATGACATATTATGACGCTATCGAGGAGGATCCGGTGGTGTCTGATACGTGGCACAAGGGGATGATTATGATTGAGTCAACGCAGCCCATTTCCGGTATGTTCCCATTCGCCTCGATGAAGGCCACCGTAGAAGCCGAACCACAGCGTGCTTTCGTGGTGGATGTCGGGGGTGGACGAGGCAACGCGCTCGTATCCATGATGAAGGAGTGCGGTGGTAGCAGCTATGGCGCCAAGATGATATTGCAGGACATGACCGAAGTCCTCGAGGGGAAGGATCCCGTAAGAGTCGAAGGGGTTGAAAATATGCCACACAACTTTTACGACATTCAGCCCGTAAAAAGTAAGTTTTCCATTTCCCTCAATTCCCCAGACATATTGATGAGGTTACCTACTTGCATAAAGTGCACTTGCGTTGACAATCACTTTTTAGATGCACACATCTATTTCCTTCGAAACGTTTTGCATAACCACTACGATGAGCGTAGCCGGATCATTCTACGCCGTATCGTGGATGCCATGGGACCAACTTCCCGCGTACTGATTGGCGAAATGATTATTCCTGCGGCGGCTATTCCTGGCTCCGATCCGTTCCCGTTTTTCATGGATCTTAACATGTTCATGGAAGGGGGAATAGAGCGGAGCGAGGAGCACTGGCACAAATTGCTCGGGGAGGTCGGTCTTAAGATTGAGAAGATTTGGAGGCTGGCTGATAATCCTGTTCAAAGTACTATTGAAGCCAAGCTAAAGGATTGAGAACATTCCGGCTCGCGGAATAGCAAAGTTGAGTCGAATAAAGTAAAACCTCCTGGTCTTGCCTTGTCTAAGCTCTTGTCCTTTTTTTCTTGTAACTCTAGATAGATAAGCTGGATCGTTGTTTCAGAGAAATCGGAGATTCTTGATTCTTATCTTATTTCAATGCTTTTTCTCTTGTAGATTTAAGCGGTCTCAATCGACTATGTACTAGTTCGTTCGTCCAGGGCAAGAGTTACCTCCACCTCCATATTACCTTTGGTTTAGTAACAGGCGAAGGGTTTAAGTTATATCGGTAAAATAAGATGTCGTAGGATGGGTAGCTCATAGCGTTGGTTCTTCAAGAGTAGTCAGGTCACACCAGCGGCTACAGTCGACTTAGCCACATTAAGGGGAAGTGTTCGTAGAATGTTCTCATTATAATTCCTAACAGCAAACGCCTATACTCCATAGTACAAGCAGACTCTATAGTCTAAGGTGAATGTGGCTGGTATCTAGCGACACCGCTACGTAATTTTCTTTTTCTAGCCATACCCTCTCTCCAAATTCCAACTGCGAGAAGACAACCGTCACCAATATGTGACAATCCAGCGTCATCAGAATGGATCTATGCAGGTGTGGCAGTTGATGCGTCCTCCTTATCTGCGTCTGGGGTATGAGTCGGGAGCCTGCGCCAGGGGATAAACAGGGTGGTCAAGAACGCAATACCACAGAGGGCAATGGAGACGGCAAAGGCGGCCTTAAGGCCGTGCATGTAAGCGATAATGACTCCAGGGAGCTCCTCCGGTGTAAATTCTTTCCGAAGCTCAGAGGCGCCCGTTGCAATCACTCGCGCACCATCAATTCCGGGGGCGGACGTAGGCAGCTTGACGAGCATCTGGTTGACAAAGGCAGCCTGGGCGGAAGAAACGGTGAAGGCACCCCCAACTGTTTGGAAGACTGCAAGTTCTCGTTAGCTTTTTGGCCCTCTTCAGTCAATTTCTTCACAACAAGGGAGGAAAGGTACTCACAGTAGAGGTTGGCAGTGACGGCTGGAAGATCTTCAGGGTCCACACTAGCCTGGGCAATGTTCAGTCCGTTTTGAACCGCAAAGGCGATGGCAGATCCGGCAATGATTTGGTAACCGACCCATTCGCCGACGGGAGTATCGATGTCGAGCGTATAGAACAGGCCGCACCCAATCGTGGCAATAGCGGCACCGACAAACATGGTTGGCGTCGGATGACCGGTCTTAGAGACGAAAATGCCACCGAGGACAGCGAAGATAGCAACCGAGATGACAATGGGCAGATTGTCAACGCCAGACTGGATTGGGCTTGCCCCCTTGATTGACTGGAAATAGATAGGGAGGTAGTATAGGAGGAGAATGAGGTCGCCAAGGAAGAAGAATTGATAGGGGCACACAGTCCAAAGCGCGCGTTTCTTGAATAGTCGCGGGATCAGCATCGCATATTCGTCAATGTAGATGGACCAGATAATGAGGGTAATCGACAGAACGCCAAACCCGACGAGCAGACCAATGACGTGGCCGCTTCTCCAAGGTTGAGTGGTTCCTGCATCCTGAAGGCCGAGGATAAAGCAAATGATAGCTGCCATGGTCAGACAGATGCCGACAGGGTCCAGGTGTAGTAGCTTATTCTTCAGGCTGGTCTTGGGAGGTTTGGCGGCAGCCGGGAGGTCGAAAAAGATGAGAACGATAACCATTGCAAGCCCTCCAACAGGTAGATTGATGTAGAAGCACCAGCGCCAGGTCACCCCATCTGTGAAAGCACCGCCTATCAGGGGACCTAAAACGGAAGCGAGGCCATATGTCAGACCGATGAAGCCCATCAGGATTGGCCTTGTCTTTGGTGGAGTGCTGAAGGCTACGATGCTGGTACCACCAACCGAAATTCCGGCAGCGCCCACGCCGGCGATGGCCCTACCAACGATAAGAGTATTGGAATTGGGTGCAACACCACAAATCAGACTACCGACTTCGAAGATGAACAACGATAGAAGAAACGACCACTTAATGTCGAAGTACTTGAAAGCCTTGCCCCAAGCAGCCTCGAGACCGCCAAATGTCATGAAGTACGCTGCGCTATACCAAGAGACATCTTTGAGGCCGCCAAACTCGGCCGTGATCTTGGGGATGGCCGTACCAAGGATAGTCTGCCATTGATGTTGTTAGCGGTGAGGGGCTGAAAACTCAATTGCCAGCGAGAATGAACAAGATGCTTCTGCTGGTACTAATTTTACTCACCTGGTCCAAAGAAATTAGAAAGACACCCATGATGGACGCTCCAGCAAGGAGCGCCAGGCGAAAACCAGTGGGATATGGATAGTCATTGCCGCCGGAAGCAATCTCTCCCTGGTCCGACTGATTGCTTTGTCTATCTTGCTCCTCAGACTTCTCGTTTCCTGATGGGGTGAAGTCCTCGCTATTGTTCGAAAGAGGAGTGGGTGTAGTCATAGTGGAGTCCGTCATGTCCTTGACATCGTCGTGTATCACACCCATCTTGCTAATAACGACAATAATTGTATAGTCGTAGCTCGTAGAAATGAGTGAATATAGACTATAGAAGGGAACGTTGAGAAGCAAAGGTCGAGCTGACCTGATTCAGGTTAAAGCGACTTCCTCCAAAGAGAGAGAAAAACAAAGCTAGGATATGTGTGAAATAACACTCTGATCGGCCGATTTCTAAGCAATCAACGCAAAATAACATACTATCCCTTCAGACCCTCATCTTTAGCACGCGAGGACTACGGAGTACCGTGTAGGCGGAAGAGAATTGCTCTCCTGACCGGTGGTTAGGTCATTGGCACTAGCCTTTCTTCACTTCGCCCCGTTCGTTCCAACTTCCCGACCTATGGTTGCAAGGGTAGAATGCAGCTTAGAAATAAAACACGCCGACCTCCGGCGACAATCAACACAGGGGTGCATCCCCATCTTGCATGTAGCAGGCATACATGAGTCTCCCAGCCTCGCAGAGCTGGCTCCCATCATGCTATTGCGACAAAATTGGTAGTGATGTCGTAACATGTAGCGACAACGGCAATGATAGAGCAGGTATTTCAATCTGAGATGGCACTTCACACAAAGTAGCCCTCGTAGCTTCAATCGGAACCTCACAGATTCTTCCAGCTAGCGGCCGCAGCGTAAAGTTCTGAGGTTGGTTCGTGATGTCGTGGGTTTAAGATGTCGGCTCCTTATTAAAGTTTAGTGGCGCAAACACTAGTAATATACATCAAATACATGATCTCGTATTACAGCGAAAAACAACTGTGTACTATACATACCATATCTACTCGACATCTATGAAGGGGGATTTGGACGATCCCTCGGAGTCCTAAGTGTTGTTATTGCATGTAGATATTCAACTATATATATTAATCAAATTTACTACGACTATGCGTGCATCATATCTCATATTCAAGCTCTCCTAATAAACGTCAAATCGCTAAGATTTATGTTGAGCTAACTATCGACTTGGCGATTCAACAAGACCCGTGAGCGGCCACGACGATCGATCTCGGGTCAGCATAAACCGCCGTAGATAGAGACCCTCCACAAGGCTTGTTTCTTGCCGCAAATACTAAAGCTTAGTATGATGCCCCTGAAGGGGTTTGAAGTCGTAATATAATGGTAGAACCTAAATTTAGCACTTTGGAATTCCAACCCCTATTCTTAGAATTTGAGCGCAGTGAGGGGATCTGGCATGTTTCGGGGATATGGGCCACGAGGGGTGTACGCATGGCAGCAAGGTACTGGTGGAGTTCGTATTCTGGTTGGGTAGCTTTGTTGCCGATTCAGAGCCAGGTCAGGGGAAGCTGAGATGAAACCGTGGCTAAACTTTCAGTCAGCTCTTCGAAGCTGAATTGGTAGTAGCAACTTGAGGTAATTCATGTAGACGGCGCTTTTTCTTCTTCGGCTTACTGTAGTGTTCACAGCACTCGGACCCAGGTTGCCCCGAAACAGGATGATAAACCCAAGTATAATAATAGAATAAAGCAAAGGCAGGGCTTCGTATTCATCAATGCTTGTCACGGCTTTTCTAACTATTCGCTAGGACCTAGTCCAGATGGTCCAAGCAGCTTCAAGACATAGCCACGCTAGCTACCGATATCCCCCAGGACACCTATCGGTGCATTTCATTTCCTTCGTGTAGTAGTCCTAAGAGTCCTTTGGGGGGTAAATTACTCCAGAAAGTAATACGAGTAGCCCCGAGATAATGTAGCAACTCCCCGCTCAATAGGGGGAGGCCTAGACATCAACCGGGAACGCATTTCGCTGTATAAAAGACCTTAATATGTCTGCTGAAATGAACAGGGTCAAAAACCATTTCTCAAGTAGAAACAAGAACGAAATATTTTAAGCTCGAGCCGTCAGGTCCTTTGCCATTATGCTCTTCAAGACGTTACTCCCGGTGTTTGCCGTCTTGCTAGCTAGCGCTCAAGGCGAAGAGTTGAAGAATAGAGATGGCGGTAACGCGTCAAAATGTCGCTGCGTGAGTATTGTGACTTGCCAAGTTGCCAAGGGTTTATTATTCCGAGAACTGACATTCGGGTATTAGGTCCCCGGCGAAGAGTGTTGGCCCTCAAATGACCAATGGAACGCATTCGACAAACGTCTTGGAGGCGGCCGACTAATCAAGAATGAGCCCATCGCGGCATCATGCTACGACGGCCCAGACGAAGATGCAGAGGAGTGTGCCTACGTGGCAGAGATGTGGACCGATCAGGATTTCATGACAGAGAACCCCATTGGCAGGGCGCTCCCATATAATATCACTTGCGCTCCCGTCGATTATTCGCAAGGGTCAATTCCCACAACCTGCGTCATGGGACAGAGTCCAACATATGCTGTCAATGTTACTTCAAACGAGCACATCGAGGAAGCATTAAATTTTGCACAAGAGAATAATATTCGCGTCACCGTTACTAGCACAGGCCACGACATGCTTGGGCGCTCTGACGGTTATGGAAGTCTTGAGATTTGGCTGCGTTATCGCAGAAACAGTATCACCTTCCAGGAGACATATGAGGCCACAAACTGCAGTGCTAGCAAGACTAACTGGACTGGGAGTGCAATTCGTATGGATGGCGCGTGGCAGTGGCGCGATGCTGAGGCAGTGGCCAAGGAAAACAATGTTATCGTCGTCGGAGGCGGCTCGGTTTCTGTTGGAGCCACTGGAGGCTGGCCATCGGGAGGTGGACATGGCCCAGCTTCCCGTAACTATGGACTCGGCGCCGACCAGATTCTCGAGGCGGAGGTGATGCTTGCTGATGGCCGCATTGTCACCGCTAATCACTGCCAAAACACCGACCTATTCCGGGCTCTTCGTGGAGGCGGACCAGGATACGGCGTCGTTCTCGGCACTACAATTAAAGCGCATCCTGATGTCGACATCGTTACCACCCACAGACTTGTCATCGCCCCTTATGAACAGACGGAAGAGAATGCAGACCTTCTTGACGCCGTAGCAGTCTTGCTCCAGTCTTATCCTTCCATCAACAAAGCCGGGTATAGCGGATACTCCTACTGGTACCGCAACTTAAAAGACGTCTTCGTCAACAACGCCACATCGGGATACGAGCACGGCATCTGGACCCTAGGTCAGACGAAAGAGGAATCTGAGGCTATTCTTGCCCCGGTTCTTGAAGAGCTCACCGAGTTCGAGGACAGATTGTTCATCAACTCGACTTATGTGACTTATCCAAGCTACTGGCCCTTCTTCGATGGAGAGATGGCCTTGTACGATCCCGCCGGTATCACTTGGGCCTTGACATCGACATTGTACACTCCTGACTCAGTGGAAGACTACGACCGTGTCCGAGAGACAGTTGAGGTCATTAGCGGAGAAGCGAAAGAGTACGTAGGTAACGTCGTGTTGATGGCGTCTGGTGGGCAAGTCTGGGAAGACGCAAAGGACCCTACCTCCGGCCTTCACCCTGCGTGGCGCAAGTCGCCATTCGCCGTGGTAACGTGGCGAA
Source organism: Arachnomyces sp. KDTOL00113 (assembly GCA_949709995.1). Taxonomy (NCBI): domain Eukaryota; kingdom Fungi; phylum Ascomycota; class Eurotiomycetes; order Onygenales; family Arachnomycetaceae; genus Arachnomyces; species Arachnomyces sp. KDTOL00113. The sequence continues at coordinate 2,788,968 of OX453237.1, forward strand.
ACCCTGCCGACAATGCTACCAACACCGAACGCCAGGCAATAAACGATGACATTACTTATGTCAAAGCCACAGCGTCCAGAAAGCTTTCACCAGGGACTGGCGCCTACATGAACGAGGCTGATCGAAACGACCCCGATTACATTGAAATGTTTTATGGAGCAAATTATGACAGTCATTTAGCGGCAAAGAACAAGTATGATCCGGAGCATGTGTTTTACTGCCCTACATGCGTTGGAGCTGAGGCGTTCATCGATAACCCGGATGGTGCTTTGTGTCGCGTTTAAGAAGATCAAATGTTTTCATTCTGTCTGATCGCGTCGTCTAGCTGGATGACAAAGATTATGTATTATGTAATATTCAAGATTTTCGTTTATTGAACTTCAATCCTTCTCTTCTCAACTACAATATGTGATGAACGCTATCCTAACAGACATCGGTGCTTAATTTCCAGGTCAAAACAATGAATATCTAACATCTCTATCTAGAATGCTAGTAGGTACATTGTGGAATAACATTCAGGCTTTCGTTAATCAGTTCTTTAGGTCGGCATCACTTCCCTGAATGACTTTCCGAAGGGAGTTAAGATTGTTCCTGGGTGAATCGTCCCTAATTTCTTCCCAGAGCTCATCAATTCGCTCTACTACCCATTTGGGTAGAGGGCCATTTTCTAGTTCGGCTAATGCCTGCTCCAGCTGTTCAGCAGTTACAGAGCCAAGAATCATCTCATCACCCAAGTCCGACTCAAGTTTGGAGTGATACCGGACCCATCTATAGGCTAAGCCTGCTCGACTGATGCCAGTCGTCTCAGAAATGCTACCGAACTCATGTAACAAATTCATATAGGACGGTTTGTCGTATAGGTCAAGAAAGAGCTTGCCGAACACCGTATTTGGATCCCAGTTTCCTTTTCCCTGCCTAATATACTCCGGTGTTTTTGCCAGAAAACCGCCAGCCATCGGGGAGTACGCCTGGATGGAAATTCCTAACTCTCGAAGGGTTGGAAACAATTCAGTCTCATTCAGCCGAACAGCGATGGAGTAACTGCACTGATATATTGTCGGTAGCACGTAACCGTTGGATTTGGCGTAATTATAGTACTCGAGTACTTGCTCCTTTGTGAAGTTTGATAGTCCGAATCTTTCGAACATTCCTTGTGTGTACAATTTTTGTATTGCTTCCATCTGTTGCTCCACTGGCGTACCTTCATCCGGCGCATGCAGAAAATATCGTCGTACCTGAATTTCGCATTACTTGGTAAGTAATTGAATCCTACCAGACTATCACGGTACCAATGGGGCGCGCGCACTTTAATTGTTTGCAGAGCTTCCATGCTTTCTTTCGCGGACTGCAGGATATTCCTCCCCGATCCCTCAGACAGGCCGGTAGCCGCTTTTGTGTCGATGGTAAACTCTGAAGCCAACCCCAGCTGACCAAGAATCGATTCGGATGGGCCCTAAATTACTTAGTTAAATGGCTTGCACTGGTGTGAAGTTTAGGGGCTCTGTACATACGTATAATCTGGCCGTGTCAAGGTTCGTAAGCTGATGTTTGCGCATAACATCTAAGATCTTTCCCGCTTCCTCGATATTATGGGGTGCCCATGTATGGGTCCCAATTACGAGGGGGACAGGTTTAGACATCCTAGAACTGGACAATGGAACGGCAATGGGCAGCCAAAAACGAATACGAGTGAATGTTGAAGGCAAAGTCGGTTGGAATGAACTTGCCAAATTGTTTCATGAATCGATCAGTAGCGGCAACTTACTTCTATATGTTTACGAAGTACAACAATTAATAATCCAATCACAGCTATATTATCAATCATGAATGGGATGATTCGTGCTTCATTAGGACATTCTAGATCTATTTCAGGGATTCAAATGGCCGACTATTTTCGTACCGCGTACTCCGTCATTGTAGAGAAATTTCATATTGTATTAAATACAGATCAAGAACATAACTTGATATCCATTTTTACTTGTGGGGCCGGACACGGGAAGATCTCTCTGATCCTTGTCGTTATTCACGGACCTCCGTGCATAAAGTGGGAAGAATATCGCACTAGTCACGGACTTCCGTGAAATGTGGGGATCGGCAGGGAATGAAACCTTCCATTAATAAGCACCGAAGTCCTTGTAACCCAGGCATCGATTGCATCCCTCTCGGAAAGGTTTGAAGCTTTACTCGGTTCGAGAAAAGGGCTATGCGACTTCGGCGTATTACAGGTAGACACCATATTGCTCGGAGCAAAAATGCATTGTATGCAGCGGCAGGGGCAGAGGCGTTGGAAGCTTGATTTTATCTTGATGTGTACATAATCCTCCGTACAGATTCACCCGTTGAATTTGTAAGATCTAGAGTTTACCTTTATTCCTAACGGATGCCCCTTACTTCTATCAAGAGACCTAGAGATGCTACATATAAGTAGTCGGATTCAGTAGCTTCCAAGTAGCCTTCAATCTCGATCAACATTTCCTCCTAACAATTCCAACTCCCTATATTCTTCTCAACAAATATAAAATCGTCTTCAAGTTCATTTGTACCATCTCTAACATCAATAACTTTTTTTTTGGAATCCTTCTCAAACAAATATGACTGTCGATACCCTCTCCGTCGCGGGTAAGACAGCCCTGATTACCGGTTCTGGAAGAGAAAACGGAATTGGAGCCGCTATCGCCAGAGCCTTAGCCAGAAATGGCGCATCTGTAGCGATCCACCATGTGTCGGAGTCAACGAAGTCAAGGGCAGAAAAGGTAGCTGCAGACCTGGAAAAGGAGTTTGGAGTCAAAATGACTGTCGTTCATGGGTCTGTGAGTGACTACAACACTACACATGAAATGGTTCGTCAAGCCCTCAAGGGCCTTGGAACTGATCACATCGACATTCTCGGTAAGTGGCGACGTGGACCTCCAGTGAACTACAGAATTCTTCCGCCAAGTTCTCCCCGCACTATTAAAACGGTGCTAATTATATCCACACTACAGTCAACAATGCCGCGGACGGTGATACCCAACCTCTTCTAGAAGCAACCCCGGAGCATATCCAAAACTCCTTTGGCGTCAATGTGTTCGGCCCAGTTTTCCTAACTCAGGCGATTGTCAATATCGGCAAAATGCCAAGGGGTGGTCGGATCATAAACACCGGTTCTGTCGTCTCGAAAATGGGTCTGCCTATTGCCTCAATCTACGGTGCTGCAAAGGCGGCCCAGGATAGCTTGACAGCATCTTGGGCTAGCGCGGTAAGTCCACTTTCATACAAATACAAAAATGTTTTTGCTAATAGCCCTGAGCAGCTCGGCAAGAGCCACGGGATCACGGTCAACACAATTGCGCTTGGACCAGTTCCAACCGACACATCCAAGCAATACCTCCAAAATGCCGACGGGTCTCCAAGTGTCGTGCATGATGACTTCGTAGGACAGACACGCGCGGACTTCCGCGTTGGAACAGCTGAGGACGTTGCAGATGCTGCTCTTCTTCTGATATCAGAGAAGAGCCGTTGGATTACAGCACAGTGGATCTCAGTTAGTGGTGGAATTACTGGCACGATGTAAATAGAACATGATGCGACGCTGGCTCACATCTAACCTTATGACTATGTTGATGGGTTAAAACCCCCTTTATCACGAATCGCTTGGAGGACGGAGGCTTGTACTAGGTAGAACCCAAACAGAGAGTTCAATATACAGATTGCCGATATTGGTGTAAACGTCCCAATACACAATTCTCATGTTCATTCTCAAATAACTTGTTGATTTTAAAAGAGTTTACCAAGAGATTTGCTTGGATGGAAAGGCTTGATTAAGAGCCCGGGGAATTTAGTTAAAAGACTGGTTAAGGGATAGCCAAGTAATAGTAAAAAGAATAGTTAAAAGAGGAAATAGATAGCTAACCATTAAACAAAGTATTTTGCAGGTGGAGAGTCAGAAAAAATTACACTCATGTAAGGTTGAGGGCAAAAAGACAAGTGGGTTTCTATTTTTAGCCGAACCCTATTCTTAGATGATCTCCGATTGTCGGACCCACACCTCACGTGAGGGGTCACGCAAAAACCCTCCGTCGATTTCTTCATTAATCAGCCTTCACGGAACTCCGTGAACAAGTTCATCAGTCGAATATGAGCCCACAGAAAGATTGATCGCATTTTGATATTCAAGTCATCTTGTCAAAGCCGGCAACACCTTACCTATTCGATATTATGTTGGTTGCTACGCGGATCTCCGAGCCGGGCCAACGTTGCCCGCTATGCAAGAAAACGTTCATTAAAGGTACAGAGACGTCCATAACTCCCGGAAAGTGTATCAACTTCAGATACTGATAAGGATTTAGAGTCGACACGGAAGCGGCACTATTATTACTGTCGTTCTAGACGGCCGGACACAAACGCATCCCGAAGGCGCTCCTGCACTGCTTGTGTTCGCGCGAAAACACGCTGCACAGGACTTGTTGATTCTAGCTTAAAAGTTTGCATCCGGTGCAATGAGCGTGGCACTAAATGCGACTACGATACGGCATCACGACCAGATCTTGTGTCCGGACAAGATTATGTATCTCGCCGGAGCTCTCAGGACACGAGGATTCCAAAAAACACTACCTCTTCAATCCTAAACGGAGGATTCGATCTCGCCGAAGACTTACCTTTCGGCGCGCATTCGCAGAAGTATCAGAGTCTGCCATCAACATTTGACATTCTACTAGATAACAACTGGGATGTAAATATCGACGAAATTGACGCTCTTGGCCTTGGGAACCAAGTCACTGTTGGAAACCAAGCTATCGACCCCGTGCCCAGCACCTTGAGCGCTTTATCCGATACACTCGTGACTGGAATATCTTCCTTAGAACCGAACACTTTCCAGTTTTCGAGTCCATACCCTTTCAATTTCCGTACCGTCACGAAGTCAAGCCACATTCCTTTGGTATCATTAGCGACCCGGATATTACGATCTTATCCCTATATGATATTGCAAGAGGGTGCATTCCCACCGTTTTTGAGCCCTCAGGTGTACGCCTGGGCTAAAGCAGGAAAAGGACCGCGACAACAAGTCAGTTTTCTTACCCCTATCTATAGCCTATCCACAAGACCATAGAACATTATCTTAAAGTCAAGCCTTTTGATATGATCCTACCGCATATGTCCTGCTTTACTTACTAGGCAAGACGTTATGCTAATAATTGACTCTGGAAAGACTCTACTGAATTGCGTGAGCTTGATTCAGATCTTCAAATCACGGACAGAAGCAAATAAGGATCTTATATGGGGATTAATCAGGTCTGAACAAGAGAGAATCTTCGTAGAGGTATGTATAGGCTCCCGGAAGTATAAAGCTAGTATTAACAATCTTTAGTATCTGGGGTTTGATCAATGGGAACTCCTTGCTGCTCTGCAGGCTCTGCTTTTCTATTGCTTGTTGCGTCTTCAGGATGATCCTGAAGGACAAGAGGGTTTTGACGCATCGCTGCTGAATACGGTCAATGTAAGTTGCGGGAAGTCTAGTCCCTACTGCTACGTTGCAGTTCGTTGCGGTCGCTAACGAAAGAAGCTTGTCTCCGGTGCCCTATCTCTATTGGTTAAATGTGATTGCAGTCTTCCCAGTGACCCCAACTTGGCGTGGAGAGACTGGATTTTCAACGAATCGAGGAGACGGTAAACACCATTTATTCTGATATAACCTGACATCCAAGCTAATCCTTGATGTAGGACGGCACTTGTCTTTCGAGCTATCAATATGTTGGTGGACATATCAACCGCTATGACCTGTTATCCTGCATCTGGCTTTGATCTTATTCCCTTGCCAAGCAAGACGACTCTATGGAATCCGCGGGGCGTCGACAAATGGAGGACGGCATTTGAGCAGTGCTGTAAGGAGCGCACTCTATTTGGGCTTTCCGAGGCCGGAACTCTGATGAAACTTCAACAAAACGAAGCTGGAATTCAACAGAGTGTAGGGGAATGGGAGGAATGGACCGCCGAGGTTGGGGATATTGGGACATTAGCGATGGTTATGGGGGATTTGTTAAGTTGATGAAAAGATATATAGATAAGATCTCAGCTGAGGCTATAAAAAATATTACAGAAGCGCAATGTATTATCTGAAGAGACAATCACTCCTTAACTCTAAACGCTATAATAGGGAACGAACGCAAGGCAAACTGAGAACCCCTGCAGAATGTGCAGCTAACCGACAATATAGCTTTATAATATTAGGATATCACTTTAGCCATAAATAGATACGATATCGTAAGCGCAACCCGGCAGTTATATCATGGCTAGTCGAAGAAAACGTAACAGCTCAAGGCATCTCTTACGCCATATCAGGTAACCGGCAATCACAGTATCTCATTGCAAACAAATTGAACACCCATCGGGCGGGGGACGGGAAAGTGGAGATATACATACAGTATAACAATCTGTTCAAAGACATACTTTTTCTAATCCGTGTCAGCATGGCAAACAAGTGGTTAAGGATCCCCACGCCGGAAAAGGTTTGATCAACAGTTAAACTTGCAAGACAGGCATCCGCATCCACCAGTGAGCATAATTGTGAAAACAAATGACATATTATGCTTCTCGGAAAATAACTCAGAAATAATCACGCCTTGGAAGGCCGCAAGCCCAAGACACAAACCCGAATTCGTGATCATTTCTGCAACTTTTCAACTTTGACACCTCTTCCCCTGTCATTTCTTCAAATCGCCCGTCGCCTGCTTTGCTATCCTCATTTTCGGCCTTTTCGAAAACCGCCATTAAAGCAGATTCGAACGTACCTCTTGCCTGTAGGTAACTTCGCGTGACAGGCGGCCACTCGCTCATCGCTTGGAATTTACGCAATAAATTCTCCTTCTTTGGGATAGCATCCGACAGCAAGCAGGTAGCTATGAGATCGAAGGCGTTCGTAAAGCCTCGTCGAATTGATTTATTGGTGCGAAAGCGTTGTTGGACATGGGGTGTTACATGATTTATGCCACTTTTATGCATATCACACCAGAGAGGCCCATCACCAATGTCCAAACCCAGTATATCGTGGGTTATCTCAGCTTGGGCTAAAAGTGCAAGCTTCATGCGTGGTGACATAAGACCTTCAAGGCACTCGCCACAAGTACAACCGTATTTGAGTTGAAGGTGTCGAATTTGTGTGAGACTATCGATATTGAGCAATACAGATAGAGATGCGATAGCTGGATCGGGAAATCCGCGAAATCGATCCGATATATCGAGTTTCATCAACATGTGTTGGCCCTGTGTTCTCAAGGTCTCAAGGTGGTCTTTTAGGGATTCAAGGGGAGTAAATCCTTCGAAGTTACGAGCCGAAGCTAATGTCGTGACATTTTCTAGCAGCCATTTTGCGCTCTGCGGCTTTAAACTGCGTGCTGCAAGATGAAGAAGTGAGTCTGTCTCCGGAACGATAGGCCTTGGTCCATTCGACGTTGTCCTTCGCAGTGAAAGTTTGATAGTACTTCACACATTCAATATCCGACAGTGTGATAGTGGCGTGATGAAGCGGAAGCCTCTGCTTTAGCCTCTCTAGCTTCCGTTCCGTAAAGGCGGGGAACTTGGGGTAAATTGGATATATGGAAGGGCTTGCTCTGGGAGTAAATATATGAGAAGGATCATCATCATTGTCCGAAGTCTCTTCTGGGATCTCCGTAGGTGGATTGGTATCGTCAACTGGGGCAACTCCATGCGACTTGTGGTTTGGGTCCAGAGAAAGCCCGAAGCAGAACGAAGTACCAACCCTTCGAAAACCCAAGGAACGATAGAATGCAGAAGCTGAGTCGGCAGCTCGAAAATGAACTTCTCGTTTCTCATGAGTAGACTTTCCCTCGGTTTCGCTTTCAACATCCTTCCTCAACCACCCAGGTATCGCAAGTATATGGAGTCTCGAATACTTCCCCAGATCTCTCTTCCCGTACATGATCTCCTGGAAGGCACGATCTTTCGCAGTCAGCGTTTTGGGGGAATCTTGTTTTTTGGCTTTCTCAATGAGAGCGCTGACCATCTCCCGACCAAGGCCCTTTTGTCGCCACGCCTTATCGATTTCAATACTCTCGATGAGGAAGAGCGGACCGAAGTTCAACTCACTTCCCCATACACCGGTCCCTTTCTTTATGCAGTGATCTTGGAAGTTTTTCTTAAGAAACCCGTATTTGTCAAAGACTTCAAATGCTAGATCCGCCATATCCTGACTAGGTTCCTCCATATCCCGCCAGAATGTAGCCTTAATTCTCTCCCGGCGAATGTACCGACCTAGCCCATAACCAATCTCATTGCCGTCTAGTGTGCAACGGATGTGGACAGTGCTAAGCCAGGTTTGGAATTCTTCGTCCTTGGATATATGGATCCTTAGATTGATCTCAGCTTCCGGATCGCCAGAGATAGTATAGGTCGTTTCTTCGACTTCATATTCCGGTTCCTCCTGGTCTTCATCCATGTCCATCTCGTCAAATTCATCTTCGTAGTATTCATTATCTTCTTCGTCATCTTCTTCATCTTCTTCATCTCCGTCCTCATCTCCGTTTTCATCGATCTGGTTGTCGTCACTGGAAACACTTTGCAATGTTACTTTTGCGGGTCTTTCTTCCAAGGGACTCTCGGTCTTTCGCTTTCCCCAAGCACTCCCCGTGGTATCAACCATCGCGTCGTGGGCGTTGCCTGTGTATCGACTTTGATAATATTAAAAGGTTAACAAGAGAATGAGCGATGTATCTCTGAGGGGGGCGGGCTTCCCGTGCCTAAACCTGAGAGATGAGTAGGAGTTGAAGTGTTCTTTGGTGGGGCGGTGAGGAGTTGTCAGGATGAGGTTCTGCCACAACGCACTCCTATATAAGGGACCTCAACCCAACGCGGCCTCCTCTTTCAAGGTGCACCAACCTTTGCTGTTCTATTATATCTCCAGCGTTAAAACGATAGCTGAAACCCGTGAACAGGATTATATTTATTGAAATATTGCAAGGGCAACTTAGACCCTATTCATGAAGACGTAAATTGAACCAGAAGCCATCACACCGGTGACAGGATCACTCTAAAATGTAACGTATTAGGAGGAACAATTGATTCGAGACGCAGAGAATCGATCACAACCTGTAAGTCCACGAGCCAGATTTCAATGGCACTGAATTATATCTTAAATCGTAAGATATCGGGATGATACGAAGGAGGCAAGGTTCAGCGCTTTTCTCCTCCTCTCCAAAGCGGCAAAAGCATAGATACCTATTTACAGAGGAAAGAGCTAGTTTAACATCTCCTAGCAAGCAAGACGCTGCTTTAAAATAACGATAGTAACCATGATAGGCGGAATTCCCCTTGGCTTCTTAGAGACCATCCTCGAGTGAACTGAAATCCTCTGAAATAGATACTACTTGTCCTGGCTGACAAGGTCAAAGTCCTAAAGCAAATAGAAGGCCATTTGCCTACTTGAAAGACGAAAGAGAAGAATGGTAAGAAAAATTGGACTGCCGGCATTCACACTCTGTGTTTATGTGAAAAGTCCCGAAAACTACCAATTTCTGTTCATTTTCTCGTTCACGAGAAGTCATCGTTGTTTTTTCTCGTTTTCTCAGCACTCCTTACATAAGCATGTTTAAAAAGCCAGGAAAATCCCCATCAAGGGGTTTTGCTAAAAGGACACTCGAGTTCAATCACAGAGGATATCAATTTCTTTGTCCTTCGATCCTAATCAGTAACACACCTATAGAAGATGGTTCTTCTATGCTCAATTTTTTGCAATTTCTTGTCTGTTCTTCTGCTACGACTTTAATGCACAGCAGATTAATAGCTCATCGCTGCCTTTGTCGAGTGCTACAATAATAGGACAAATTTCCCCAAGAGAAATTTAACAATACCCCCGACCTACGGAGTACGTGGAATATATATCAAAACCGGGTTCATGCGCGTAGTGTAGTGTATGTGTATGTTCCTTAACTTGCCTTTCTTTTTTCTGGCTATATACATCGCGTCGACAAGCAAACCTATCCTGCGCTGTGCTTGTTGAATCTAGGTACTTTTGTCTCATTAGCGTTATCGAGGGATTTCCTGATATTTCTTCGGGACAAGCAAACGAGGATCCATATGTGCTATTTAGAAAACAAATACCGTCTGCTTATTCTGCTGGCAGTTAAGGCGTGGCTTTTCAAGCTCACTATCTTCTCTATAAGGGCAGAAGGAATAGGATGCCAATTTTCTTACACTACTTTCTACCCTCACTGGCAATTTTTCATCCTAGATGAGCGTAGTTACGAATGTCATTAAAGCTTGAGCATATCAGTGATATCTTGATCTATCACTACAATTGACTGTTTTCTTCGTTCAAGCCACGTATGGACTATCCAATGCTTTATCAGAAGAAAGGTCACTTACTGAAGGAACTATGAGCTTGCGTCAAGAATCTCGTGATATTCTGACTCGATACTATCACAATACATGTCCGAGGTTAGTTCCCTCCACTCAAGAGAAGGAAGAGGTATAAAACGACATAGATATACGAATATATCATCGTAGTGAGGAGGAAGTGAGATGAGAAAGCGTCGTCCAGGCCAGACCGCGACCTGACGCGTACATCCCAAAAGCCGCAACCCCCTCTTTACCTCTTCATCCTCAACATCCTCAAACCTCAATCACAATAACACATTCACCTCACTCTCAACACGAGGCACCACGGGGTTGAAGATTGGGGGACTCATCTATGAGACCCGTCTGTAGGAGGTAGGATTCCGAATTCCTTGGTCTATGTTTCTTTTATTGTTTTTTGATATGTATCAGAACTCCCAACTACCCCTTCATTCCAAGTTCCCGAAGCTCATCTTTTCACTACCCCGTCAAGATGTATACCACTAGGCGGTCGTTTAAACAGTCTCACGAAATCCCATTTTCAGTTTCCTAACAAGTACCAAAACAGGTCTGCCGAATAACAATAAACCCTGCGAGTTTGGAGAACTTCTACGCTTTCAGTTCAAGAGGTATGGCTCCTAATCCCTCTCCCAAAGACACTTCATTAACCTTGCATATCTGTTAGGGCAACGTGAGAGCTTCTTCGATATGGCCAACCAATCGGCTGACAACACGGCAACTGGAGGCTCCTCTTCCGATAATGGTGGATCAGCGGAGACAATAACCGATATCCAGCGGCTTCGCCAAAACTACGGTTGCACCTGCGGGCAGTGTATCGATGGGTTTCTGTCGCCGCGAATGAGGTATACACTCGAAAGAGAAGCCGAGAAGGCCCGTTTTGAGATATTCGACGAAATGTTCGACTATAATATTGACATCGACAACGGAGATGATTTCGTTCGTGAAAAGATTCTCTGGGAATCAGAGGTATTTTTTTATATGCGTGAATGTCTACGATCCGGCAAAGCTCCGAGGAAGGTGAATTTAATTCCCATAGCTGAAAGCCAAACGAAACGCTACGTGGAATTGCGCGGGGGGCCAAGTGGTATATTCGAGCATATTTTACGTGTTTTGTTCAATCGGGCCAAAGATGTGCATGGCAGGCAGGTCTTTGGCGAGGCGCCAATATCAGTGGAGTGTCACAACGACGATAAATATGATATGGTAGCTGAGGCGTGTGGTCTGCCTAGCCCATAACACTAAGTTATGAGTCAAGCGTTTTATCAGCTACGGAAGAAGCGCATTTTCAATTCCACAAAACACCTAGCTTTACATGTATTTTAGCAGCTTACTACACGTTCAGTCCCAAACTAAGGAATACAAAATTTCAAAAAGGAAATCCCAGTCTAAGAGAGTTTGGGAAAGGAATAACACCATAGCAAAAGTACTAAAGAAGATACCTAAACCAGTACTAAGGAGGTAGGAATAGGGGCGGGAATAGCAACTATAGGGAAGTATAGTGGGCTCGATTTGGTATGATTGAAAACCAGATGGAGACATTCTCCACATGAGCACCTAGAGGAGGGCATAAAGAGGGTTTTGTCAGTTGAAAAGCTTGCTCCATATTCTTCGTCTCGGTATCTATCCTCATCTTCATATTGGCCCATATCCTCGCCTTCATCTTTAACAGAAGTACCCTGTCAGCCGCACTCGGCCTCAGGGGAGTCCACGTGACCTACACTCCATGTAAATAGCCCCTAGGATAGGATAGAATACAACCAGCCTTCCCCTACCCTCTGACATACCCAAGCCTTTGTAGATTTCATCGATGGTATGTAAGGCGTTGGCCGGCCGACCTGACCCTCGAGCCTTTTAGTCCAAGTTCAAAGGACACAACCTCGATCAAAGTAATACACAAGCTCTTCTCCTTGTGGCCTTTTTGTTCCAGGAAAACTCTCAGAAATAGAATAAGCTAACAGCCTATGAAAGGGCCGAGTCAACAGAGAGTTTGCAGAGAGACTGCAAATTATCTAGAAAACTAGCGTGTTGCGGGTTTTTTTAACATATTTTCGTGCATATAGTCAAAACATGGCCAAATCGCAAATTAGACAGATCCAATATCTCAGTGTCGATAGCGGGATGGCCGCGAGATCCGAGGACAGACATCGATAAGCAATAGAGAGACGCAAGGCAAAGATTTGTGTCTAAGGGTACATTTTTAATATATCCAAGCCGACTTATGCACAAAAGACGGTGGAGGCCCAAATGATTTGCAGAACCCCGAGAAAGTACTATCAAGAGATAAAATAAGAGAAATCGCATACCTCAAGGAGGTATTGATCAAAGAAGCAAACGGACGAAAGAGAGCAAAATCGGTCTGAAGGTGTCATCAGTACACTGAATATATCTGGTCTGGTATGGAAGGTTGTCGACGTGTTTTCTAAAATGGACAAGACGAGGTCGTGGGATGATATATGCAGAGCTTCATATCATCAGTTATAGCCTGCAGATTCCTAAACCATAACATTTCTTTCTTGAAACGAGATACAATCGAACACGTAACTCCGTGAGATGGTATTGATTCCTTACGAAATGGCGAGAGATGGCGGAACCCGGCGTAAAATACCACTGGGCGCCGCCTTACCCAATCAAGTACACACCTTAAAATAACTCTGAATCAACGACGACGATGAGGATAAGCTTATTTGAACTTCATTTTGTCCTGTGAATAAATTGTATATATATGTACGGATATAAGAAGTAGGAAAAAAAGAATTTAATACAAATTGGGATATCGACCACCATGAAACACCAGCACTGTTGCCCAGCCCAACCAAACCGATAACACCTTGCTGTTAAAATAATGTATAGAAATGATACCCGCGCCATGCTCTACACTTAATCCGCCCAGGCTAAAAAGAAACAGGTTTAAACAAACTGCCACCAACTATATCCAACCGTAACCCGGTGTGGATGTGTTGCTACTAGCACACATATTCGAAAACATCATGGGCTTGAGATAGTCGGATTCGACGTTGTCTTCGTCGTCGAAATAAAATGACCCTGCGGCTGTGGGCATCGACCCATGGCCTCCATTGATGTTCCCAAGCCATCTCCCATCATTGTCATCGGGTACGACTTGAACATTCTCCCTCGCTTGATGTTGTTGTTGATTCTTGTTCGATTCATAATTGAAACCGTTCTTCTCATTTCCTCCCGATTCTTCCGAAGTAGAGGCCTCACTTCCGTCGTTGTTGGATGGGACGAATGTTTCTTCTAGCTTCAATCCTTTCCCCGCCGGTCTGGGGACGGGAACGACTGTACCATCGGCTCTCATCATGAACTCATGTTCTGGGTCGTAAGCAGATGGTGACTCGGGTTCGTCATAGAGGCCCATTCCAACAAGCTCATCTCCCAGAGGGTCAGACTTTTGCGGTAAGGAAGGTGGAGTTGGTGGTTCATCATCGAATCGTTGAATTGGGAGGATATCGGGAGTCAATGACGCAGCTGAAGACCGCGATGAATAATAGGCTGTGTCACCCCTTTCAGGAACTCCATAGGCTGCTGATGGTTGCGGTGACTGTTGTGAATACGGCGACGGGTTATGATGAGGTTGTTGAAATGAGAAAGGGTAATAAGATGGGTCGATCGAGTTCATCGGCCAAAGAGTTGGGTTTTGGTTTGAGTTGCCCATATGAGTTCGAGCCGGCGAGGAAGACGCCGGGTATGTTTGATATCCATCAAGGGATGGTAGGTACACGTCATCTGAAGAATTCGAATACGAACACGGAGCAACCAAACTATTCACATTCCCAGAAGATGTCCCGTCGAAAGGTCGTGTTGGCATATTCTCGTACGTCGGTATCTGCCATGAGGCATTTCCCGGACCTTGGCTAACCATATTCGGCGCTAGGGCGGACGAGGGATGCCAGCTGATGGGTCTCGCTCTCTGCTCAGATGCCGCTTCGAGAAGTGCGGGATAGAGAGAATCTTCCAGTCGTCCGGTGCGTGTCGGAGCTTGACTGGGTAATTGGTTCTGTGGGATCATCGTTCTCCTTCCGGTCCGACGAGGACTGTTGCCCGCACTGCTAGGCTTCATGACGCGTGATGGTTTCTGCCTCATGGACCCAGACAGGTCCTGGCCGACACCGAGTGGCCGATTATTCTGTTGATATGCTGATGATATCCAGCTTAAGCCCGTCGCAGCGGCCGGTTGCTGCCACATATATTGAGCCATGATATGGATGGCGAGTGCTGAAGGCGATGGAAAGAGTGTCTAGATATAACCGTCGTTTCCGAGCATTTGGATTCTTCGGAATTCCGAGGAATCAAGAGATATAAATGTGGTGAGGGGATCTTGCACGACTCTTTATCCGGTCTGCATTGTGATTGCTTTCACGGATATATTGGTGGAAGGGGTAGACTATAAACGTCCAGATCTGGATCCGGGTTCTTGCGTATATATGATGATGGTAAGGAAAAGCGAAGAGTATCATGGAAGAAAAGCATATTTATTCACTCTTAGTGAACACGAAAGCCGTTGGCTGATATGACTCTAGGGTCTCACTCGATGAAGATGAGCGGCAATAAAAAGGAAAGGAGCTAGAAATCTTAATGCCCACCCACGGACGACAAGGAAGAAACAATCCCAAGGTTAAGCCGGTGGCTTGAAGCCGACGGGGTTGGATGGGTATGTGGGGTTGGAAGGAGGCGTCGTTCCAGACGGTGTTCTCCAGAAAAGAAATAAGAAACCCCAGAGTCGACGATTGCATCACAGAACCACTAATAGCACAAGCGCCAGGGGCGGCTTTTCGGCCTTTGAGTGGACGGAGGAGCGAGCGAGTGGGTGAGGATAACCCTGATCTTGAAGGTTTTTTTAGGTTAGGGGCCAAGATGCTCCCATTATTGAATAACTGATTCAAAGGGAACTGACAGAAAAAGGAAAGAAAGGAAAAGAAAAGAAAAAAAACTCCGCGGGACCGCTGATGCATATGCTGTCTCTCTCCAAGTCTCTCCTCCACTAATATGAACGAAATACGATACTATTCAAATCAATCGCACGTTCGGGATGCGGGACGCCGGTGCCACCATCTCATGATGGAGCATCCGTATTTATTATTGAAGGGATTATCTCATCTTCCTTCTCACGACTCAGTGTTCACGACGCATGTATCAATGCAGCCAGCGGTCCAATGGAAAATCGCCATACCAAAATAAAGCATTCCTTGTGAGTCGGTAAGTATCATTTTGTTTGTTCTTTAACATTTGAACTCTGGTGATGGGTCAGTCGTAATTGTGATTTGATCGATAGTGGAACTTCTTTTCTGGTTAAAGGCATTGCCTTACATGGCTTATGTCCTTGGCTTGTCCGCCCTGTGCCATGGATCCATGATGCCAGAATTAAAATATTCTTTCTTTTTTCGGTATACATGTGGACAAGGCTCAAGTGGGGACAAGACGGACAAGTGTGAAAGTCTCGAAGAAGAAAGAATCCAGGTTTTTTGTGTTTGATCCAGCGAAATCTCACTCCAATACTCCGTACTCCGTACTTATCACCAATCCCGGAACCTTGTCTTGGGTAACAGTTTAAGTTAAAAGTCGTCACTCTTTTTTTTGTTATCAAGATTCAAGTTTGCATATTGATGTTGCGCGTATCTCCGTATGTTTTGTTAGGCGACTCCATTCTCTGATGGACTACTCCGTATTTTGACAATAATGGAGCTTGGACCCAAGGGATGAAGGAGTGAAAGACAACGTTTGGACCTTTGTATATACTTTGCTTTCATGTGGTGCCACACCATACGTACCACACAGGAAGGAAGGTGTGAGTTTCCGGGTTCGGAGATGCTTATCGTTTTGCTTTGGGGCCTCGGGGCGTTGAACCTCATTCATCGCAGATTTGCAGGACCGCCACAGGTATGTTGCTCATCCTCGATCTGGTACGACGATGACCCTCAAGGCCGACACACCACCCCTCATGCGGAGTCTCAGGATGGATATGGACTTTGGAGTGCTTGGTCCACATTTAAAATAAAAGGCCGTTCCAATGCATCACAGGGGTGTTACGCAAGAATTACAACAGTCGCCTTATTTTTAAACGAAGAACAACAGCTGAGGTTGGATGATTGGATGCTAAAACTGTCACATATCCAGGGGTTCAAAAACACGGCACATCTCAAATCTCAAAAGATACTGCCTCCACGAGTGAGTTTTGATATTTTGTCGCTCTCTCCACTTTGATAAGCCACTAATTAGTGATCATTACTCGCTGAGTTCATGTTAATTATCCCATTCAAGGAATCAATCCTACACGCATTCCCTTTTTGGGGCGTCCTCCTGGCTTATCAAAAGTTCAAAACCCTGACCATAAGCCAAGGATCCCCCTTCCAGACGTTGAATTATGATGTGTACTCTGTACGGACGCCTCCTTCGGAATGGCACAAAGATAAAGCGACTGGGCAAACCCGTCCACTTGGCTATGGGTCAACCCCACTGGTTTTGCGTGCTTGTGGATTGGGCCGGTTGGCAACTGACAAAGAACAGGGCGACCGGAACGGATATATATACGGAGTCATGGCCGGAAATAAGAAAGAGATCCATGAAAATCATCTGGAACCATTTTTACGAGTTATCCTTCCTCGTCCTTCAACTCCTGCGCCACCAGGCGGGATCTCACCCAAATTCGGTGCATCCAAGAACAAGAAACGTGTCATCAACTCTAGACCTTTCTTTGTGCTCCATCCACCCAAACAAGAGTCAGGAATTTTCGTGTGCATCGTTATGTAAATGATCCCAACTATTGAAGACGTTTGATGGGTCTCGGATCCTGCTCATCCATGGCAATCCCCACGATAACTGCTCCCCGAGCAGAACTGTCACTCGTTAACGACTCGTGGAACGGAAGGTCGGTTGCCTGCTATTTTTGCTTTTTCTTTTGGCATCTTTCTCAGATTTGTGCTGCGGTGAAGATGGTCTGTGCCAGGTTAATGGATTGGTCTCGCCGATCTGACCACTTTACCTTTAAGAAGGAGGTTGAAGGGTCAATCATTGATACGAGGGACGGAAAGGTTGATGAGTAAAAAAGGCTGCCTTTCTCCGAACGCTTCTTACTAATAAATGGAGAGCGGCGAATGACGACGAATCAGCCATCTTCTGCTCTTGTTGCGTATTATTCGATGCTTTCATGGTTCAGCAGACTGTGTGCATCGATCAAACATTTAACAGTGCAGGGTTACCCGTCGTTCTCTTCCAGGTCCATGCACCACACCGGCAGTTTGATGAGAAAAAGAAAACAAAGATCAAGGTAAAGGAACAATTTAAAAATAAAAGAGCTCAAAAAGGGCCCCGCCTGCCACCCTTCCAGCCGCCAGCCAGCCCAGATGCCAACCAATATTAATAAAACTAAAATGCTCGCGACTCAGCCGCTTTCGGGATAAGACTTTCTGTGTGCCGCCGTACCGTGTACCGGAATTACATCGGCATAATGATTTTTTATACATCTTGCTGTGGATATTTATCTCGATATCTTCAGATAAATGAACGGAGCACGAATGACATATTTCCCGAGGTATCCTCGTTATTGAAATCCACTTGGCTCCTGTTTATGGAGAGAAAAAGGGAAAGCGGGAACTGAAACATTCCAGAAGATCCAAGAGTCCAGGGATCCGTGACCGTTCCAGTGGCCAGTGGGGATCAGGGTCGAAAACAATGGGCGGTTCCTTCTATATTCTTATTCGCTTCGGAGGCATCCTGTCAATTATAATGGCCTCGCTTCGGAGTGAGCTGTCCATCTTCTCATTTCATCTTCAGGCTCATCGACATCACCAAAAAAAATATATGTTGGAGAAGATCCACAGATAATCAGCCCTAAGACTTCCAAACTGGGTTCTGTGGAACCCGAACCTCCCCTGATATCCTCTTCATCCATTCATCCAACTTATTCAGCTTTAAACCGGCATTAAAGGATTGATATTCCCCCCGCCGCCGCAGCGACGGCTTGCCCGGCTCTTTCTCAAACAGCAATCCCAAGCAAGGCTGGCTTATGGCTGGACAAAGGATGATCATTATCACAAGCATTTGCCCGAAAAAAAGTACGAATATCGTGTTGTGTTGTAGACAAGCCAAAAGACAAAGCCACACTCAATGTCTCATGTGCTCCTGACTTTTAAGGAACTTCTCCAGGTGACAGAATTAAGAGCCAACAAAACAGCGTTGCGACGATTTCTCCCCTGCAGGCCTGTGCCTGTGCCGGGGTTGTTTCCCCTCAAAGTGACAAGAAGAGAAAATAATATATGAAGAAGGGAATGATCTATAATTGCTTTTCAGAAAGGCTTCCTACTTGTCCTGTGTTGAGACATGCACGGAGTCGACTGATGAATATGGGTATTTGACTTCAAAAGCTAGGTCCTCCTTTTACGTGATCTTCAAGTTGCATCTTGATCATCTTCGTGATGTGATCGCTGAATTTGGCCTTTTTTGGCGACCGAAGCCGGCATCCGTATCCATATCACTCCAAATTTATTCCGTGTCAGATCCATCACTTCTTGCTCCCATTATTCTGAACTCAGAACAGGAGAAGGAAGGCGGAGTTGGCCCATTTCTGAGTGGAGTATGGGCCGAGGCATTTTTGACTCGTCGATAATAGTCCCTCGTACCTCGTCCCAGATGCCTCATCACATCGCCCAATTCCATCGATTTCTCAGGGGAGCCAATTTTGGCGCTTAAGACACTTCACCACACTCGCCAAACAGGCAATCCCTCGAATATCTAATTTGATGCTGGGGTTTCGTGTTAGTTGCTTGTACATAATACAACGGTCTCTCTTACTCGTGTCAGCTTCACCTAGTATTTTCCCCATCATGCGAAGACACAAGGGGTCATATGATGCTACCTTTTCGGGGCTGCGGTCTCTTCCTTCTTTGCCTTGGCGATTGCAGCAGTTGGGGATGGTCAGAAATGACGCATTCGAACGCCGACGATGCAGAGTTACTGATCGACATTCATGGATCAGCTTCTTTTCTTTGGTGGTGGACGCCGTGCGGGTTCGGACGTCCAATATCTCAGTTGGGTCTTAGCTTCTTGTGGGTGAGATTGATTCCTGCAAATCCCATCAAAGTCCAAACTCACCAAGACAAGAGTTTCATACTAGAATTCTGCTTTCTGCATGTTGGCCACCTATCCCTGACGTTTGCCTGATTTTGTGCTTCCGCTATTAATTCTTCCGATACTTTAAACGAGAACTTGGTGACAGCTCATCCTAGGCAAGAGATCTGATCAACCAAAAGCCTCAAATATTAATGCCGAAAAAAAAGGCGAGCTGCCTCAATAACCCGGCTTCGTGCCGCATCGCCTGTATCACTCATACGATAATACGTCGGGGAATGGGACTGATCGTCCTTGCCACCATTTTGCAAACTTGTAATACGGATACCCATTGGCCCGACTTAGTTTGTGGGTGAAGTCTGGAAGGAGTCATCATCCTCTCACCACCAACAGATCTTCTGCTTTTGATAATAATCTCCATGCATGATACGAAGGATTATCGGATCCCAGAATAATCAAGATGTCACCAACAAGGCTTCGCTTGACGGTCAGCCCGATATTAATAGTCACCGGAGAAAGGTAAGTCGACAAGGACAAACGAAAATCGACCAGGAATACGGGTTTCGCAAGGAACGGAGTCTCACGATGAATAAGCAACGAAACACTTTGTGTCAAGCAACTGGGTGCGGTGTAACCAAGTCGCCACAATAATAACAAGGAGGGGCCAAACATTGGAATATCAAAATAGGCGCTCGGGTCGAATAATTGGGGAGGGGTGGGGGCACCAGTCCAACGCAGCTCGTCTATATTACAACGGGTTCCGGAGACTGCCTGTTTTCTTTGTCGGTTGGGCACCCTCCCTTTCCCAACTCTGAAAATAGGTCGAGATCCAATCCCCTTCTCCCCTTCGTGGAGTCACCAGCCGTCACACACACCCACATTCACAAGAGAACGCGCAGGCCCGCATGGCTGGCTCATGTTGTTGTAGCAAGAACCACAGCCTCCAGGAATCAAGGAATGCTTGTCGAGAAGGAGTCATGCAAAAAAAGAACACCAACATAGATTGTGACAAGGACACAGCAGATCTCTACACCCGCATTTAATTAAATAACGAAGTCGTGCTTGGGCGATATTTCTGGTTTTCTTTCTTCATCATCCCGACCCGTCATCTCTCGCCATCTCTACCCTGGAACGGGCCAACTCAAAATGAGAAATCAGAAAATTCATTAAGGTCTTTTCTCGCTTCTCGAGGCTCGAGCGGATGTTCTTGAATATTTAGTTGTCCATTTCCCTTGATCCGTTTCCCCCGAACGGTCGAGAAAGGCATCCGCCTGAAGGCTGAACGTGAAAACTCTCGTTTGATCGATCATCAACTTCCATGTGCACACACCGCTGTCCTGGAAAGGAACATCCATACTTTTAAACTTTCCCGCGAGCTTGCAGTTTAGACGGTGATATCATCCAAAACGGCATGCGGGTGTAACGAGTCCATGGATGTGTACCATCCCTGGTAAACCTGATGGTGTTGGCTACCCTCCTGCATATGATTCTTGCTTTCTCCAAGCCATGCACATAAGCATCAGCACCAAGCCAGAAAAAACTCACTATCAGTTTTCTTTCACACTCCTTTCTTCATGCAGAGTTCTTTGTCTGTGCGGCGCGTCCAATCAAAATAAGCTGTTGTCAGAGTTCTTTGTTTTGGCTCTGCTGCCTCCGATAATGTATGCCGATGTGTTGTTTGTTGCACGGCATTGCCTTCTTTCTCTTCCTTAGTACAGCTGCTGTGTATGTCTGAAGCGGCCGGATGGAGTGGAAAGATCAGCCTGCTCTCCAATTATTGCATAGGGAGTGAATATTCATTTCAGGCCGGGAATATGCCTCCGTTTCCATCCCCCCAATGCATGTCTCCTCCGCCTGCAGCCATATGGGGTTTGGAAGTTAGCATAGAGTGATATCACACGGGATATAATCCGCTGTTTACTGGTCAATATTTGATGGGCCCTGTGCGAGGCCCAGCTGGACTCACCGTTTGATATTGATACACCCGAGGATATCCAGTAATTTAGCTGGGTTGGACAGATATTGGTAGCATTGTTCCGGCTTTGCTCTTTCATTTGGAATCCTCCAGGAAATTCGCATCGAGATTGTTTTTCTCCTTGATGATCCCCGTACCCTGCTTGGTAACATATATCAGATTTCGATCTCTTGGTTCCGATTCGACCTATCCGATCCCTCCTTTTCTGCATCAATGGGTCATTTTCACCGGCGGAGGTCTCGGGTAAATATGTAAAATAAAAGTAGCTTGCCTAAGAATCAATTCTCTTCACAAGGAAAAGGATGCTGTCTCAAGATAATCAGCCCAAAAACCTCTTTCTCTAGAGTTATCATGTATGCCTAAGTAACTCATTACGGAGTAGAATCATGGTTGTTGGAGTTCTTGTTGTCTAGAAGTTCGATGGGCAAAAAGGGATAAAGTGGGATGAGTTTATCCAAGATCAACGACGTCATCGAACCATCGCATTCGCATTATTTTCTCAGCCTCTTCACCACGAAAATGACAATAGACAAAATCGCCCGATCGATTAATTGATCGGGATCCCTTTTTCACAATGGCAAGTGATAATACGACGAAAAGCCGATCTCAGCAAAATCTCTCATCTGAGATTGCTACGGTTAGATAGCCTTGTCAACTCCCTTCACATTGTGCCATCTGATACTGATATTGATTGTTCCGGAGAGTCACGGGGAGTCCGGCGACAGTGACCCGGAATACCATCATCAGCTAGAAGTAAGTGGAAGTTTTATTAGCCGGACCCCATGTGAAATATGATTTGGCTAAGAGTTGGAGGAGAAGGTACTTTTTGGGCCAGAAGGTGACCATCGTCGCAAATCTTCCCTAGTCTCGAACGATACTCCCAGGCTTGGCCGCCGCCACGAGCCTAAGGATTCGCGGAGAAATACGCCATGCTTCGTTCACTCACTTCTAGGTGTGGGTGGGAAAGAGAAGTTGCACGACCTTTTGGTTGACCTGAATGAGACTTCTGCTCAACCTGCAGGTGGTGCAAGCTTTGAGCGCCTCGACCATGGAGACAACATTTCCGTCGTCGATTTCGACAATCGCCATCAGGGTGAAACTGGAGCATCGGGGATCATCCACTCCCGCCTCCTGACAAAGAGACAGCTTTCTGATATGGCATGGAATGTCCGGGCTCTTTCGAAGAAGCTGGGTGGAATAAGACTCAAGTTAAGGGTTCGAACCGTCTTTATCCTTACGAAGGCTTACGATGAATCGCTGGTGGCTCTGACGAGGGAGATGACACAATGGCTGCTCTCCAAGGAACGAGACTCGCCCTATATCGTCTATGTAGACCAGGCGATGCGTACTCACCGTCATTTTGACGCGGAGGGGATACTTAAGGAGGAACCTTCTGCAGATGGAAGGTTAAAATATTGGGATGAACAACTTGCGCATGACCACCCTCACACATTCGATTTTGCTATCACCTTAGGAGGTGATGGGACTGTCCTCTACACTAGCTGGCTCTTCCAGCGTATTGTACCACCCGTGATGTCCTTTTCTTTGGGATCTCTCGGCTTCTTGACCAAATTTGACTTTGATGATTATAAGGATTCTCTCACAAGCGCATTCCGAGATGGGGTCGCAATCAGCCTTAGGCTTCGGTTCGAATGTACAATAATGAGAAGTAAGCCTCGGGTTAGCGAGCGTTCCGAACAGGAGGAGCTTCCCAAGCGGGATCTCGTCGAGGAATTAATTGGAGAGGAGTCCGATGACGATGTTACCCACACCCCAGACAGAATGTTTGAAATCTTGAATGATATTGTGGTTGATCGGGGACCAAACCCTAGTATGTTGTTCTGCTTGCTCTCCCCTTTTTCCTCCTAGATACTCGTTGAACTGACAATCCCTCAGCAATGTCTTCAATTGAAATTTTCGGAGATGATGAGCATTTTACCACCGTGCAGGCAGATGGGATCTGTGTTGCAACACCAACAGGATCTACTGCGTACAATCTCGCTGCTGGAGGCTCTTTATCTCATCCCGAGAACCCAGTAATTCTAGTTACTGCCATCTGCGCACACACCTTATCATTCCGGCCCATCATCCTACCGGACACTATTGTCCTGCGAGTGGGTGTGCCGTATGATGCGCGAACCAGTTCATGGGCAAGCTTTGATGGGAGGGAGAGGTGCGTATATTCCGTCTTCCATCTGTCCCAAGGCGGGGAGCATTGCTAATAATGACTGGTATATAGGATGGAACTACACCCAGGGGATTATGTGACGGTATCCGCTTCCAGATATCCGTTTGCTAATGTATTACCTCCAGGTCGGAGGAGTGAAGGCTGGATCCAGAGCATCTCGAGAACTTTGAATTGGAACTCCCGACAGAGACAGAAGAGTTATAAGGTTTGGAAGGATACCTCACAGTCACCAACAAAAACGGGCGATTGAAAACGGTAGCAGACGTAATTCCAAAGATGGCATGGGATACATGTTCTTTCCCACGAAGCAGCGTTGTATATACTACTTGGAATTGTATATATTAGTGCCTTGTATAATCGGATTAAATATTCTTACATAGTTGAATACTTTATTTTGCATATTTTAGTATCGCTTTCGATTGAGCAAGGAGCGTTGGGTTTAAGATAAATATATATTTTTTTATACATCTGAGGTTATTCTTGGCCACCGTATTTTCTGCGTATCAACAGCTCAAAGCAACTTCTTCGGAATTGTATCCATCGAGTACCCCAAATATATCGTTGCTTAGCACAATAGGATTTTAGCGGGAGATATAACTATTTCACCATGAGCATGCAATGATTTCCGCCCCCTCCCATTATATCCACCCTAACCGAATGCGTTCCGCTCCCACAGCTCTAGAAACCTCCTCCATCACCTCTTCCATATAGAACCACGCGAAATCACTATCGGCAATCATGTCCTCTCCTTCCAAACACTCCACAAACCCGAGCACGAGTACCGTTCAATTCAAAGATGCGCAAGAAAAACAGCAACAGCAATCCCAGCAACAACTCCAGCAGACATCAACGGGTCTACGGGTACCCTCAAATCGAAAGACGATCTATGACCGAAATCTGAACCGGAGTCGCAATGCGGAGCTCAGCAAGGCTAGCTTTGCCTATCTGTTTGGGGAGATGGTCACATATGCGCAAAGGAGGGTGACAGGTATACAAGATTTGGAGCGGCGGTGAGTCTTTCTACTTGTCTTTACATATACATCTTTAACTAGTTATGAATGCTTTGATTCTAGCTATACCTTAAAAAAAAAAAAAAAAAAACAGAAGCTAACACGCCTCCGTAGACTTAATGAACAAGGCCACCCACTCGGTCTCCGTCTTCTCGACCTCCTCCTCTACCGTTCCCTCCCGTCCTCCTCGTCAGGCTCCTCATCTTCCTCCACAGGCACATCCTCCACATTCTCAACTTCATCCTCAGGCTCCCCGCCCAACCGACCTCTCCGAATTCTACCGCTCCTCCACCTAATACACGGGCCGCTATGGCGCCTTCTCTTTTCCCGCCCCGCAGATGCCTTAGAACATTCCATTGACCCCGCTACCCCGAACGAATACATGATTACAGATAATGAGCCCGTCGTGAATGCCTATATATCCGTACCCCGTGAGATGAACCAGTTAAATTGTGCAGCGTTCGTGGCTGGGATAATTGAGGGGGTGTGCGACGGGTGTGGGTTCCAGGCGAAGGTTTCAGCGCATAACCAGGGGAGTGAGATGTGGCCGTCCAAGACGGTGTTTTTAATTAAGTTTGAAGAGGTTGTTATGGAGAGGGAGAAGATGTTGGAGAGGGTGGGTGTGAAATGATAGAGAGATTTTTCCTTGCGTGAAGGACTCCTTATCCCACCGATTTTTTCCCCGGTGGGATTGGAGTAGATATTGATCCATATACTTCCGTATATGTTTTCGAGCTTGCATTAGCAAGGGGGAAAGAGGCGTTAAGAGGCGAATTTAATCTTCTCACCCGACATGGACGGCGGAGGCATACCATTTGTATATAGTAACGGGATAGGTAGGGGGGTTATGGGAAATAGAGAATCTTTATTGATATCATCAAAATTTTGCATTCTTTACATGTGCGCTGCCTCCCGGACCCGTGGGATAACCTAAGTAAAAAAGAATTTAAATAAGAGCGACTCGCTATGCTATATTGTAACAAGAAAAAGGAGGACAGGAATAAAGAGCTCATCTAACACTCAACGCGTCGCCTCTTATCTCTTTCCTGGTAGCGCGGTGATGGGCTGCGTTTTCGTCGGTTCCTATCATCCCTACTACGACTGCGGTATCTGTCTCTTCTCGGCGGAGAGCGTGACCGGGATTGGGACCGTGAAGGTGATTTTCTTCTTCTCCTTGGGCTCGGGCTTCTCTTTCGGCTCCTGCTTCGGCTCGGACTTCTCCGTCTGCGATCCCGATCTTGGTCTCTGTCTCGATTAACCGGCCTCTCTCTGATAGCAGCTGCATTGGCACCTGTCGGTCCCTTAGAGTCCCTCCCTTCACCACGAAGGTGATCGGGCAAGAACCTCTCGTCTGTGACACCAGCGAAAGGGGCATTGGCGCCTCTATCACCCATCCCACCGCCTCCAGGCCTCCCGGAATATGACTCTGCTCCCCAGCGACCTGTATCCTCAGACTTCAGGTCCTTATAACGAGTCCTTCCTTTCTTTCCGATCTTGGTCATATCCCTAACCTGAAGGTACTGAGGCAGTGCCTCCCGATTCCGAACTTCATCCACAAATCTGCTACCCATGACATCTCTCTTATCGAGCCCCTGTTGCTCTCCTTCCTCCTGGAAAAAGGCACCGCGGTGGAAATATCGCTGCATAAACCCAGCCTTTCCGCGACCTTCCTCCCGTTCCTCTTTCTGTTTCGCAATAAATTCTCTATCTTCACGTTCTCGTTCTTCGGGGTCGAGGTTACGGCGTCGTTCGATCTCTTCGCGTTCACGCTCTGCAACTTCGATTGCTTCCCTTTCACGCTTCACACGCTTGAGTTCGCGCAGTTTCCATGCCGCGAGTTCTGCCGCGGGATCCAGGCCGTCGGTGTCATCTACGTGAGCTTCATCGGTTCCCTGATTATTTTCGTCTATATCATCATCCCAAAATTTCTTCCCAGCTGCTCGAGCTTCGGCTTCCTTTTCGAGCTGGTCGCGTATAAGCAAGTCAGCCTTTTCTCTTCGGAGAGCTGCAGCTGCTTCTGCCTCCGCATCCGGATCATTGGTGGTATTATTGTTCGCGCCGTTGTTCGCGGGAGCTTGTGTTCCTTCCTTTCGTTTATCCTTTTTAATGAATGTCGGCCGTAGTAATACCCGTTTGGGAGCTTCGTCCTCTGAACTGGATTCTTCCTCCTCGGAGCTCTCTTCTTCCTCGTCTTCTTCACTTTCATCCTCCTCAGCCTTGACCTGATTATCCTCGACTCGAACAGACCTCGGACCTGCTGCCTCCCCTTCCTTGGTGCCTTCTTCCTCTTCCTCTTCTTCGGTCACAAACCCCGCCTCATCATCCTCCTCTTCAGCTTTTAGCTTCACATCCTCCACACCCTTTGTAATCTTCCCAGTAGCAGGTCCTCTCGTTCCAGGAAATGAACTCGCTTTCGGCGCGGGCGCCTTCTGCTGTTTCCGTTCTTTCTCCTTCACCAGCTCCTCGGCTTCCTCGTCCTCATCTTCTTCGTCGGAGGACGGTTCTTCCGCAATTTGTTTTCCAGGTCTGTACCGGCCCACGGGTTTGAGGGGATTCGCGGTCATGCGACCATGCGATGATGGGAGTGGTGGTGGCATGACGGTTTGTCAAGCGAAGGGTGAATGGGGACAAGACAGCAAAGGAGAATGTTACCGTCCTTCGCAAAGGACTGCTGCGACGAGGTAAACAATAACTGTATGTCAGATGATATCTGTAGCCATGGGAAATCCAAAGCTTTGAGATGCGAGGGCGCGTTCGAATAACCTCGAAATCATAGAGCGGGAAAACATATAGAGGGAAAATAGTTTACCCATCCCGCGAGTTGATATCAAAAGTTAATTTAACCTTACTTTAAGGTTTCTTGGCAAGAGTTAAAATTTTAGCGCTGAAAGCTTTTCTCCACGCCCGCTATTAGATATTACTTGACACATTTTCCCTTTTAACGAACGTGCAAGTTCTCATTATCAATGTGAGCCGGCCGTGAAGAGCACAGCTGCTTACGCCGTCGATTTCTTGGATAGGTCTATGTGGCAGCAGGAGCCAATCATCCAACAATACATCAATCTTATCCAAGGACTACATGAAAACTGCGGCGGGGTTTCTAACGCTCTAAACATGAAGGATCTTCATAATCTTACCACTTTCTATATGATCGGTGGTCTGGCGTTTGGTGAACCATTTGGCTGCCTTGAGAGATCGGCTTACGATTCTTGGATTGAAACGATCTCCAGCAGTCCCCGGTTTTCGACTATAGGGCAGGTGGCTTCTATCAGTTAATCAAGAACAGCCTCTTGTGTATGTTCTTGAAACCGAGGAAAGAAATGCGGGAAGAACACCAGGAAAAGACCAGAGGTAAGCTCATGCGACGCATAGAAAGCGGCAATGGTCGTGTTGACCTGATTGAAGGTCTTTTAGCCAAGAGGGAGGAGTGGTAAGAACACCCCCATTGAAATCCCGAAGCCTGATAGGTATCTACTTTCAATGGTCGAGCTTCACGTCCATTTAGACGAATCACTAATAGGGAATTATGTGACAGAAGGCGTAGGTCTAAGTTTATATGGCTTGAGAAATTCGGCAGCTAACGGAGTTTAGACAATCGTCGTGATACACCATTGGGCACAATACCATAAGGAGGATCTTTTCTTGGATCCTTTCAGTTCCCACCCAGAGAGGTTCCTAGGACACCCTCGGTTCGTTAATGGCAAACGAGAGGCTCTCAAACCGTTCTGCGTTGGACCGCGGAATTGTGTGGGGAGAAAGTGACGTCTATTTATCACTTGCACTTGTGGTAATCTTTGAAACGGCTTTTTGTCCAAATACTATTATGAAAATGGGACTACTGCCACAGGCTATGGCCTCATCCGGAATAAGAAAATGCAGGTAGATGTTTCCTCCTACCACGAATCTGTTCAAACTGAATGTTTGTTTACAAAAAATTGGATGACGAACAAATGATGTGTATTGATACTGCCGGAGCATACGGGACCTAATCCAAAAATTACATATAACGAAGTGATGAAAACCTTCAGTTTGAACCTAACAACCAAATCCATCTTCTTTTCAACAACTTCCACCTTCTACAGTTTACCTCCGCTGGAGCTATTAGACTCCCAGCTCCTACGACTCTGACTTAGATTCCTATATTCGGGGCGCTCCGCAAATTTATGAGCAATGACTTCTCCAAATCTCCGTATCGCCAAGGATCTGGCAGTTGAGTAAGTAATTGGGCATCCCTGCGAGATCGAGTTCTAAGGTACTAATACAGAAATCAGTCTTAGTGGTAGAGCCATTGAAGTCCTTGTTGGACCTGAACCTCCCGTTCCATTCAGCGTTCATGAAGCCGTAGTTCGAAAAGCATCCGAATTTTTCGATAAGGCCCTGAGCCACGAGTGGAAAGAATCTAAAGAGCGTTCCGTCTCTCTTCCTGATACCGATCCGGATACTTTTAAGCTGTACTTGCATTGGCTGTACTTTAGATTGATTCCTGTCAAACTTGAAAGAGCGGGTCATACCGAAAACGAGGAGTATCTTCAGTTAGCGAAGGCATATGTCTTGGGGGACGTTTTGCAAGATATCGAATTCAACGATGCCGTGACCGATGCAATGATAGATAAAAGCCGTACCCCGGGAAAAGATGGAAGCCAGTGGTTTCCGGTGGGCCCTGTGATTGCGTGTATTTACAATAATACACCAGCCTCCTCTGAAGCGAGACGTCTTCTCGTTGATTTCTACGTCTGTTCCGGGCACGGGGGATGGCTGGATGAATCTGTGGAGACGGAGGACTCGCCACAGGAATTTCTCCTCGACCTCGCGAGAGCATTGCTGGATAGGAGGCCTAGAGCTTCAAGCGGAAACCCCGGCAAAATCCCCAAATCTGGTGAATTCGAGGACTGCTGTAAATACCATCGCCATGGTTTTAGTAGGGTGTGCTATAGAAATGTGCTCAGTTCTGGGACTGCTGTGGCGACCAAAGAAGCTAATTAGAGCTATATATCGAGGCGGTCTGGCGATTTACGTTAGTATGGTTCCACAGACTTGATAATCAGTTGTTGTTTATGGTCTGTGATATGTCGCTATCCATCAAAAGGTACTTTCAGTGTTTACCACCCAGAGGCCCTGCCTGTATCGAGTTTAGTACCTGTTATAAAAGCTTCACCGTTTAAATAAACCATTCAACTGGTGATCTAATTTCCCCCTTACTAGGTTTTGTTTGGTTAAGGGTCACGCCTTGAGAAACATATCATTTGCAACAGGTGTCAAAGATGGCACTGAAAGTTCCTATCTATGTCGAACCATGAGCGAGGTTGCACAGGTGGAGTTATGGTCATCACATGACTAATGATCGATCTTCATCGATCAAGCTGAAACCCTTGACCTTCCCGAGGTCAGAGCTCCAGAGCTTCACCATTATTGAGTCGACATGAAGTCATGGATCCAAATTTCGTTCTTATTGCTTCCCCTCTCGGTGTATTGTTTTCAAATATGTATTCTTCCCCCTCGAAGTGGTCAAGCAAGGTGATATCTCCAACAACTTTGAGACACGAAAAATGTTTACTGCCGGCGTTCGTATCGCGAAGGAGGAAGGCATCAAGTTAGCATAATCTTGTGATTGATGGGAGATCATAATGCTAATTGATCAGTCTCAGTGGGAGGTCCCTCGAGATCCTTATTGGAACGGACCCTCCGGTCCCGTTCAGCGTCCATGAGAAATTGATTCGCGAGTCTTCTGACTTCTTCGACAAGGCTATGAGTTCCGATTGGAAAGAGTCGAGGACGCACTCGGTTTCCCTTCCCGACGAAGACCCGGAGGTTTTTGAGTCTTACCTGCACTGGATTTACTGCAAGAAGCTTCCACTCAGGTGTGAAGACCCGGGCAGTGCTGAATACTTGCAGCTCGCAAAGGCAATTATACTGGGAGACCGACTACAGGACGCTGACTTCGAAGACGCCGCGATCGATGCGGTAATAGATAAAAGCCAGTCTTCTAAAATGAACGGACAAGCGCTAGCCCCTATGATTACTTACATATACAAGAACACCGTAGGAGAGTCTGGGGCAAGAAGACTTCTCGTGGATTTCTATGTATGTCAGGGAAACAAGGACTGGCTAGGTGGGCCTAAGGGGCCGAGAGATCTGCCACCGGAATTTATTTTAGATCTCGCAACAGGGCTTTTAGAGAGAAGGCCCCAAATCGAAAATGGTAAATTTTGTGACAGGTTTGGCACCTGCAAGTACCATAACCACAGTTCCAATGGTGCAATCTGCTACAAAAGCAAAATCCCGGGGCCGTTCATGTCATTACGGGCCAAACTAGAAAAGTCGAAGGAGAGTCCACACAAACCTAGAAAGTGAAAAAAAAGCTGACAAGCTGGGCCGATACGCCTGTCCTTGGGATATTCTGCGCTGCGTATGAACTATGCTGTTCTATTATTTCTATCGCTGTATCTAATATGACTTTTCACTTCTAAATTCAACGCTAATTGTCTATGCAACAGCCTCTAGCTTCTCGTTTATAAATTGAATCATAGTTGCCTTCGCCTCCTCAGCCACTGCAATCCCAGACAAATGGGTAAATCCGTGTGGTGCTCCGGGATATATCTTCAAAATAGCTTCCCCACTCGCCATCATCCACTTCATACTCATCATCATACTGTCATCCAGCAGCGGATCCTCCGTCCCGCACAGAAAAAGTGCCGGAGGCAACGACTTACTCGGTACTGATAATGCTAGCGCCTGCATATCCTCATACAGTGGTGACATTGAAGGGCTTCTCCTCTCCTCTTTGGCAATTCCGGGGGTATAGTGCTTATGCATCTCCTCCAGGGTGTGCACATTGATAACTAAGTCCTTCGTAAACGATGAAGCTACGGGCAGATTTAGCGTCAGGTCGAAAAAGCCGTATTGCAATACCAAGCCTGCGAGCTGGTGTTCCGGCCGCGAACGCATGAGCTGGAAGGCGG
The DNA here is from genome assembly GCA_949709995.1 of Arachnomyces sp. KDTOL00113. Taxonomy (NCBI): domain Eukaryota; kingdom Fungi; phylum Ascomycota; class Eurotiomycetes; order Onygenales; family Arachnomycetaceae; genus Arachnomyces; species Arachnomyces sp. KDTOL00113. The sequence goes on from OX453237.1 coordinate 2,820,528, forward strand.
TTAATACGGAGAGATTGCCTCCCGATGAATCACCGCCTATGACGAGTAGTTTAGCTCCATATTCCTCCTCGGCGTGGTCAACGAGATACTCAGCGGCGTCGAAGCAATCGTGCCGTCCCGCTGGATATGGATCTTCTGGAGCAAGACGGTATCCGACAGATATAACCGTCATCTGACATCCGTTGGCGTACATCTTCAACGTGCCATCCGCGCTTCAGGTGCACAAGAATTAGCTTTCGCTCTCACACTCTCACTCTCACACTCTCACTCTCACACTCTCACACTCATATATAAAATATCCTTACTGTCTATGGGATCCCAAAATAAATGATCCGCCATGAATATGCAAAAAGACCCCCCGACTCTTCTCCCCATTGTCTGGCTTATAAACCCTTAACGGAATATCCCTCCCCTCGTCTCTCGACGGCAACGTCGCATCCTTCGCCTCGGCTAGGTAGACCGGTTTAGGCAACAGAGTTTCACCCGCCTCCACCATCGCGCGAAACTTGGGAATCCCAAGTTTTTGCCATGTCGGCTCGTCGACGAGGTTCGTTATAAACTCGGTTGTTTGTTTGACCTCATCGCTTACGGCGTCTGGATGGAACTTGGAGGAGTCAAGGGATATGTCGCTTTTGATAGGCATTTTTGATATAGGTGGATGGAGAAGGCAATCAATTGAGATAAAATATTCTTGATCTTTGTGCGAATTGCTAAAAGACTTAAATTTACACTGGGGATTGGGTCACTTTTATATCATTAACTCCATCTATATATAGGCTACGAGGTCCTTCAATGTACAGGATATCCAGGTTTTCTCCTTAGTGGGCTAATTTTTGATCCGCGGAAACCCGTTCCGCAACCGATATGATTGGTTTATGCGAGGGTATCCAGAGGAGAGGGATAAACCTTGTGAGTTGAACTGCCCATACCAATTCGATCCATTATTCTCGAGTCAGAATCGCGATCAAGCTTCGAGAAGAATTGATAATAGGCAACAAAATTAATGCCTTATAATATCAAGAATCCACCTCATCTTCCCTGTGTTTCTCCTTATCACTGTAGCCGGACTTTACATTAGGGTCAGCTTATCTGATTTAAGGGGCGGAGGCTAAGCCTTTTTCGATTTAACCTTTTCCACCACTGCAGAACGGACTCCACCTAATCCCTGTCAGGTTCAATGAGCCAGAGTCTAGACTGACTAAATAAGTGTGACTGATGGAAGGGAAGAAGGTGGAAAGCGATTTTTATTTACCATAGAAGGTTAAGGTAAAGCGTGTAGTAAATTTTTGATAGATTACGAGTATGAATTACTAGAAATTACTAAATAATCTTTCGGATTCCACAGCAGAAGTTTCTCGCTCAAGCTGACAGAAGAACGGAGTAGAGAAAAAAAAAGGTCATATATCATACATATACAAAATCGTCAATTGGCCAAATCATTGCAAATTCTGAAGAATACCAGGTTGTATTCCTTCCAACTTCTGAGATAACTCTCCCCAAACTTTCTTCTGCGCATCGTGTCCTTCAGCGGATCGAACGAATGGTGAAAGGGCACCACTGGTAGGGGGGAAATCAACGTTAGGCTAAAATCATACCCTTGAACTGTAGAAAAGGATGGGTGTACTCACTCGTTAATAACTCCGTTATGGAAATACTTCCCGTGAGACTCGAACCCACTGGCAGCCGCATGCACCAGAGTTCTGCCCCCTTGCTCAGTGGTTCTGGCAACTAGGGTTTTTTGCAAGTTGATGACAAAGTATAAGTAGCCTGTGGCTTTTCTGGTGAGTTCGGATTTACAAAAACCCGGGTTGAGAACACTAATCGCAACGGGATCTTTCGAAGACTTGGTCTTTTCGGCGAGTTCTCGAACGACCAAGACTTCCAGAAGTTTGGAAAGCGGATATCTGTGTTTTGTAAGTACAAAGCAGGGCAAGCAGGAAGATAAATAACGGAGAGCTTATCGGGGCATAATCACCTATCTGCCATTTTAGCGGTTTCCTTGTTATTGATAAACTCGAAGATATTATCCGCATTCCGTTCCTCAAAATTGATCCACCCATGGACTGATGATGCCACGATGGTTAGGCGCGAAGCAACACCAGAGATCCTGCTGCTCTCTTGAAGTTTCGGCAAGAGAAGAAGAGCTAGTAAAAACGTGCTGACGACGTTGACGGTAATAGTTGCTTCGTTATCTTCTAGGGTATCGTGTTCCAGCACCGCTATGCCAGCATTCTCCACAACGGCATCAATTCTGGCAAGGCTGTTGGCTCGGTCTGCGAAGCCCTTGACAGATTGGTAGCTACCTAGGTCCAATTCCCATACGACTGCGACTCCAGGGCGGCCCGTGGCAGCCTCGATCGCTTTCCGGGCCTCTTCTCCTTTTGAAACCGACCTCACGGCGAGAATGACTTTTTCCGCCCCGAGACGCACAAAGTGTTTCGCAGCCTCGAAACCCAGGCCAACGTTCGCACCGGTGACGATGATAGTTTGATTCTTGAAATCATCCACGGGGTATTTTGGGAGAGCCCAGTACTTTTCGTAGGCGAGCTCCAATAAATGAGACATGGTTAATAAGAAATGTTTATTGAGGTCTCAATGGGGTAAATGGTTAGCCTATTTTCGTTTTCTAGGCAATAGAGCACTTTCTTGTGGGACTCAGAGAGGTTTGGCGGCGTCGAAGAGTGAGAAAAGCGTCGACTTGAGGTTATACCTAACGAGAAAGAAGGCGATGAGGACGGAAGCTGAATTGAATCGGGTGTGACTTTGGTCTAGAGAAGGATCAAGAGCAAGACCGAAAAATAGAGCAGAACCTGGGCTTTAAATGCTTGTTGACGTGATTGACGTAGTTGGTTGTTGGCTGAAATGGTGTTAATATACTAAACCCGGTTAAGTCCGTGCGACCCAGATACCCACCAGATTGAAGGTAGGATTCTTGGCTCAGTTCGAAGATCCCTTTAGAAGAATGACAGCATATTCTAATTCTGGAGTATTTGTCAAGGCGGTTGATCGTCGACTGTCGGTGGAAAGGTCTTACGCCTGAAAGGTATCGGCTGAACTTTGCTCCGAAGTTCAAACAATCGGCTTGAAGTTTCAGTTTAACCGGAGATTCTCCCTTTGATTGTATCCGCAGCGCGAAGGTACGCCCACTCTTGATGGGATATTGACTGGCGATATCGCTGTATAGGCATATACTCAGGCGCAGTGCTGGTGAGGTTGGTCACGTGACCGGCCCTATAGAAGCGGCGACGAGCTCGCCCAGTAATTTGCAAAAGCGATAATAAATTCTAGAAAACTAAAAGAATCATCTTCTCGCGCTCTCCCGTGCAGATTGATGTTTTCGAAGATCGGTGCGGCTTGGGAAATCGGCACCTAAAGCCAGTCTGCGTTTCTTTGATACTTCCACGGTGCCATTGACAACATTCTCGATTTGTGGGTGCTCATAACTAGAAATGGACAAGGCCGAACGGTCCAATTTGACATTAAACGCACGTACGGGCGGTTCACATCTATCCCGAAGATCCCCAAGGTCAAAGATGATCCAGACCCGACCAGCGATCCGGGTGATTAGGTGGCGCACCGACTTGGGATCTACCTCAGACCCGGTCATCTGCTTCGAAACAAGGTATATCAAGGTGGTATCCGCATCCGCGTCGCCAGCACTACTGGTGGTTGTCCGTGGCTGATAATAGTCGAGTACACCCGGGCGCGTGATGAGGAGAACTCGAACGGGGCATGATATCATTGGAGTGGACGGAGTCATGGACGACGCCGCTGCCATCATGACTGGATGTGTTTCTGAATGATGAAGGAGCAGAAGAGTCAATGGACTGGAGAGTCTCGTCCTCAATCTCACATACTCATACGTACAGGTAGATGAGGGGACTGAAATCGACGTCTCGGTGTATGGACATCGAATCTGGGGTCGGATATGTGCAGTCGGGACACTTTCCCTCTCTGCTTTCTCCTTGCTCCCACGTGACATCAGAGCCGGTGCATTTTTGGCCGCAGGTAACCCACACATCTTCGTCCGCACAGCCACAGCCTGAAAAGTAGTATGTGTACACGACGCACATCACGTTGGCTTGGTGTTGTTCGAGAATAAAAGAAGAAGCCAGGGGAAAAAGGAAAGTATTATTAGTGTCAGTGGTGGGGGAGCGGTGATGTGGTGAGTTTCAGAACATTTGTTTCCTGTCCCTCTCTGCAGAATTTGGGGTCGTATTGCTGAATAAATAGGATAATTCTCATTCTCTTCGCCGCGGGTCAAATGAACAAGGGGCTCTCACGGGTCCCGAACGTGGCAACGAAGCATTGGGCAATTCATTCTGATACACCACCATCCAAGTTTTTTATTTGCCTTGACTGCTCCTTCACCAGCTTCATTTCCTGTATCTGCTTGAAAACTGACCATGACGAGGCTCTGCATGAGTCATGAGTATGGGCATGGCGGCAACGATAACACCACTGAAGAATCTCTTTCGTGGCCCCCTCAATCACTCGCCTCTTAAGGCGGGGCTGAATATCACAAACGTCTCATCGATCTGGTACCCGAGAGGCTTCCATGTAACTGGGAAAGTTCAGACGAACCTCTATATCAGAAGCCACGATGATATCCTACCCTCTCACAGTAGAGCTTCCAACTCTCATCGTAGCTTGGGGCTAAAAAAAAGAATATAATCCAACCGGAAACAACGATCCGTCCTGGATGTCCAACCGCTTTGACAAAAACAAGGACCAACCAGCTTCGTTCATTCAGGTATTCAGGTTCCTTCAGCTTTCCCTGCTTGAGGGAAAGAAAGTCTTGAAAGTCTATCTATCTCACCACGAGGCAAGAAGCAAGAAACAGAAAACAGAGCAACGTGATTCATGTCTCAAAACAAACCAATCTCAGCCAATCAACCGCCATTTTTATATCAGAATAAACGATCACGTGGCTTCGCGTTTCTCCCACGCGTCAAATCAAGCTTTATGATTAGTAAGCCAGCCAAACCCCACCACTTCAATCGAAATCAGCCATCACAAGCACAATTACTGCAACCAACAATCTCCTCGATACCCTCTATCACATCGCAACTTCACCATTGCGCCGAATCCCAATCGAAGAACATAGAATAAAACAAAGAGAGTCGGCAACAATGTCCCTCCCAACCCCGCGCCTTCTTCCCGCCCACCTCCACGCCTTCCAACCCTCCTCCTCCAAGCCATCTACCATCCGCCTCCTCGGCACCGTTTCCGCTCTGCGCGGCGAAACAGCAACCATAACATGCGGCACCCACGGCGACGTCACACTCGTCCTATCCCGAGACTCACACCTGCAAATGGGGAAATTGATTGAAGTTGTAGGGAAGGTTGTGCAGCTCGATGGTGGAGCTGGGCTGGGCGTAAGGGTTTTGGGGACGTTGGATTGGGGGAAGGCTGGGGATGTTGGTGAGTGTCAGGGCCTTTTATCTTCTTGCCCTTTTTGGGTTTTATGCTATGAGTAAGGGTATAATGGCTAATTGAGGTGTGAAATAGACTATAAAATCTACGAGGATGTGGTGGATGCGACGCATCGGTTTAAGGAAATCTTTTACGAATCAAATGAATGATGGGGATCGGATGATGGGGTTTGCATATACTGGAGGGAATGGGAAGGAATGGAGTTCATAGGCTTTTAAACTAATTTTTCTTATTGCACAAGACCATGAAGATTTCATATTCCTATCTTTGCTGTGATGCAAAGACTAAATAAACAAATAAACCATTGCGTATGCAAAATGATAGTAATCCATGCCGACACTCATACAAATAGGTTATCCGAAACAGTAGAAATGATGGCTAGATAGCAAGGAATAAAATGCGAAAGGAAAGAACTCGAAATATATCGTCGTCTTCAATGACTGTCATATTGACTCGATAGGACAAACATAAAGGTATTGACTCTTAAAAAACATAATGCAGACAGAATTGACCAAAACAGTGATAGCCGAATTCTCCAAACACCGTCGCTTGCCTGGAACAGTAGAATAGGAATAAGTAAACCCGTATATAGGGAGGTTATAAAAAAAAAGGAAATAAATAAAAAGATAAAAATAGAAGTGGCAAAGAAACAAATGATGAACAATTTATCAACTTTCATCCTGAACGGGTGGAGAGTTGTGGGTATTGACACCTTGGAGTAAAGCGGACAAGGCAGCATGGTCGATACCCCCAGTTTGCAATTTTTCGTCCTCTCCTTGGCCGCCCAGATCCATCAATGCTGGGTCGACAAGATCTGGGTCAAAGAAATCAAGATGTGGAAGAAGGGACTGGTCAAAGTCTTCATGACTTGGGTTCATCACATTGGGCTGCGCGGTAGAGTCCTCAAAAATGATTGGGCCGAACCCCTTATCTGGCATCGTTGTCGAGTCCATGAGATCAGAGTTGTTGGCGAAGAAATCGTCAAGACTATCACCGGAGATGTTTTCAGGGTTTCCAACGCCGGGGCTACTCGGATCGATTCCTAGATCTGCTTCTTGTTCTTTGCGTTTCCTTCGCTCCTCGGGGTCATCCTCATTTCCTCCGGAAGATGCATAGCGGTCAATCCAGTCAGCCCATGAAACGCCACTGGGTGGACACTTCGGAGCGGCGAGAGAGTAATTTGACTCAGTCCGCGCAACTGAAACCTCATCGTCCGAATCAAAGATATCCATGACAACTCCATCGATTACTTCATAATTTCGGTTGCGGGATTGAGTATTCTGAGCCGACGGGGTGGGGCTGCCGTGAGTATTGGTCAGATTGCTGAGGCGATATTCGTCAGCTGACATCCCTATAGGTTCTCTCTCTGGACGTGCGAGCTCTTCGGCCGTTAATCTAGCCGTTGGCGAGGTCGATTCACCGGCATCGCTTTGTAATATGGGCCCAGATACTTGAGTGACAGGGGACGGGCTAATGTTGGCTAGGCCAGAGGGTTGCAATACCGCAGCCGAACCCAGTGGAGCTACTCTCCGTTTAGGTGTTGGGCTTGATGGAGGTTCAAGTTCAGCCTGACGGTCATCGTCATCATCAAAGAGGTGGTCGAGATTGTCGTTATGTGGTGATTCCGGGGGAAGATTTTCCTTATCGAGTATCGTTTCGGGTGACCGGTTTGAGGCACCTCGAGGACTCTTTCGTAGCGTGTTTACTATAGACTCCCCCATACTTTTCATCGCGCTCTGGTTGGGCGTAGGAAATAGTAACCTGTTAACTGGTTTGGGAGTAATGTTTGCCTCCGCAGAAGACCCGTTCCGAGACTCAGCATTACGTGCCGGGCTCGATTGAATTGCACGACGGAGTGCTTCGTTCGCGTCGTTGCTCTCCCACCGGCTCTGCGCCGTATCTGTTGACTTTCTCGGCTCCACACTATTTGCCCGTCGCTTTTTTGAAGGGGGTTGTGACTCATCGTCATTCCCAGTTTCGTTTTCATTGGCGTTTTCAGGAGTCGCACCCTCTCCACCCCCTGGAGAAGAAGCCTCAGTTGGCCCTGGTGATGATTCTGTTCTCTTCGATATCAATTCGGCCTTTTTCCGAGACCTAGTAGCAGCGCCGACAACGGGCGGTAACACGCCACGGCCTCTGGGCTTCCGCTTTCTTTTGTCATTCGTCTTGTTCCACCTGTTCTCAGGTCGCATCGTCTTAAATTTATGCAGCCACAAGCCACAAGCTAGAATTTGTTAGTTATGTACGTAGATATAAAAAGAGGGGTATGGATATATGAAACTCACGGTTACAAAGAAGGACAAGAGTAAAATCATTATCCTCGTCACGCAAAGACTTTTTGACGACCTTAAACACAGTGACCTTTCCGTCATCATCCTTTTCGACCGACTCCCAAAACAACATGGTAGGATCCTCGGTGTGGGCTTCTGCATCTCCTGTACCCCCATCCAAGACTTTGGACCACGCACGTCTCCATGTCGGGGTCTCAATGGCCCCACAGTTCTCGCAGTATGGTGGGACCCGTCCTTCGCGAATACAAGTATCAAGCCGTGCCTGGACTTGCTTTGTCCTTCTCGCGCCAGCTCCACTCCGGACTTTAGTTTCTGAAGATGGTGGAGGCACCGGCGCCGGCGTAGAGGCCACGGGAAGATCACTCGTGTGGCCAGACCACTGCTGGGGATGGGTGAATGAGGGATCGCTTGCGGGATTGGTACGCATAAGTTGATCCAATTCACTCTGTGAGATGGCAGCAGGAGCAAGTGGCTTAACCGCAGGCTTGATGCCTGCACGTGAAGAGGGACGTGAAGATGGTCGTGAGGCTATCGACTTTTTCCTAGCCGGGGGTGGAAGCTGCGGAGCATTTTCATGGGCCGCGGATTCGGGCATTCCATCGCTGGGCATATAGTTGTTCTGGTGTTGATTCGTAACTCCGGACTGGTTTGTTGGTGAAACTTCACGTGTTTGTGGAGGTTGATCATCCTTCCCATGAACATCTCCGGATTCCTTCCCCCCTCTGGTCTCAGCAGCCATTTCCATCCCATTTTGGTTTGTATTATTATTGTCATCAAGGAGGCACTCTATACCACCGCTCATAAAGCCGGAATCATGGTCGGTATTGAAGGATGGTAGACCAGGGCTTGATGGTTGAGGGTACATATTATCCATCACAGGAGGTGAAGAAGGCATGTGGAACGGGGTCTCGGACATGCTGCCGTAGCGCGCCTCTTCTGGGGAAGTAGCGCTCGTTTCCCTTGTAGGTTGGTCGTCCGCTGATTGGTAGGAAGAAGCTGTCTGAGATGCGCTAAGTTGGCTCGATGACTCACGGTAAAGGCTACTTTGAGCCGGTCGACCTCGGCGGTTTATCTCATTGGTAAGACGTGGGATTGGTGTGGGTGGGCGCGCTGGTTCTTCATTGGAGCCTTGCTGAGTTGTAGCGGGGTTAAAGGGGGTTGGGCGATGGATGCGGACAGATGCAGCAGTACTGGCCGCCACTCGCAAGGAACCGGGTTGCTTTTCAATATTCATATCCGACTTTCCAGGCCAATCTGTGCTGATTACTTTCGCTCTCTTCCTAGCGGGTTGATCGAATCCCTCATCGAAAGTTCCATATCCAGATTGCGTAGACCCTCTGCGACCTAGATAGGATGAAGGCGGCTGCTGAAAATCGATATCGCGCGCGGATCCCCTCGAAGATGGACGGAAGCTCTCACTTGCACCCCTATGATGTTGTTGACTCTCAGATCTCGTCAGGCCAGGAGTCGACATCCGACTTGGTGGCGCATTTGATGCTTGAGATTGAGACGGGGACGCAGCTCGGAAAGGCTCAGCAGGCTGCATGCATGGAAATTCACGAGGTGTCGAGCATTCGCTAAGCAATTCGTGCATTTTTTCGATCCCGGAACGATCTACCGGTGATGACATTCGGTCAGCTGACTGAGGGGTATTGGAGCCTGCCATCTGGGACGTGGAGGCCTGGACGAGGCCATTGAAGGATGACGTGTTCAAATCATGGGGCCCCGAACTGCTCGACTCTCGATATCGTTGCATGCTGCTCAGGTATTCGTTCTGGAGGACTGTTGGGACCGGGACGAGTCGAAGTTTGACCTCGAGGGTTTCTTGGGCACCTTTTGAAAAGAGACCAAGAACATTTTTGCACACTCTCCCGGTAACAATGGTCTTCGACTGGTGTGCCGGTGCATCCGGTGTCGGGGATGCAGAGGCCAGTACCCATGAGAGCATTCCTTGTCCAACTAAAGGTGTCTCGTATTCAGTGTAGTCGTACGCATAAACTGTGTAGTCTTGACCTAACTTGGCAACCAATTCAGGACTGTGTTTTCCAAAGTGGGGTCGAGTCAGCCTCATTGTCGAAGGGGAAATAGTTTAAGATTTTGGAGAAGGCTGGTCAACTCACCTCGCCGAAACAATGGCCTGGATACATGTTCGTAATTCAATCAGGCCGATCTGAGTTTCTTCATCAAGTTTTGCCGTTTGAATATCTAAGATATGAGGCCATCTTGTCAAGCAATTCGTCTTATTTTCGTTGTCGAATGTGTAGAGGACCTTGACTGAGCATGCCAAAAAATGGAGGTTAGCTGTCATTCACGGTCTTCAATTTTGACCACACAAAACTCACGCCTCATCTGGCGGATCGATAACCCGTTCTCTTCTCCCCCCATGGCGTCTAACGGTGGGTTTCCACAGTAGAAAGTCATCCAAAGGAGGAGTGAAAGTTGTTGAGGTCGTTGAGTCGAATAAGTATGTCAGACGTGTCTGGTATAATGTGGTCGTGTAGATGCGAGTAAACCGGCGCTATTTGTGAAAAAGAAAGGTTGTAACGGGTGAGGAAAAGAAGAATGTGCGTTAATGGCGAGAGAGAAGATAAAGCTCGGTAGAGAATAGAGGTCAAGGTGGGAAGGTGCCAGTGGGAGGCTGGGGTCCTCTCGAGAATGTTGCTTTATATCAATTGGCAGAGGGTAAATATTGGGACGGATGTGAATCGAGTGAATGGATAGAGGATATATCCATCGTCCCATAGATAGGAAAAGAGTAAAAAGAAGAGTATGAGGATGGAAGGTGAGTGAGAGAAGAGGAAGAAGAAAGTGGTTCTTTGAAGAGAGGAACCCCAATCGGTCACTCATTCAGGTTGTTTAAGCGTGCTTGACGCTCTTTTCGTGTATTGTTTCTGGGCGACGCGACGTGACCTGCGGACCCACTAAAACTGGCGCCTGCACAACCAATAGAAGAATTACCCACTAGTCTTATTCCGGTAATCACGAACGTCAACTGTGAGCTCTTTCTACGAAAAGACCTTTTTCGCTGCTATCTTTCCTTCCCATCACCCCTTTATACTCACCCAACGAACTGCTTCTACACTTCGCAGCCATGGCCGACGCAAAAGTTCAGTAAGTGACCTGCTGCCTAGCGGTTTATGACTCATAGCCCGCATCCCTGCGCCAATACTGCGCTTTCTGCGCATACCAGTACCAAGACTTGAACCCCGAATTTGCTAACATTGATACCCTCCCACCCAGAGACCTCCTCAATAAACCGCGCAGCGAACTCACGTATGTTCTTATCTCCTACGGTCGCCACTTCTCATCCTCTTCAGTCCCCTACATTCCCGGTCCCCCACCTTATCCCTTACGCGCACTCTCGATAAGAGCTTCATCCCCACCCTCCCTCATAATAACTAACCCCGCCTTTTTAATGTCCGAACAGTGAATATGAAATCTCCGTCGTCGAAGAACATGAGCTTACCTCCGGGCCGCTTTCTATCCTGCAAACCGCCACCCGCTCCCACACCCAAGTCCTGATCTCCTGCCGGAATAACCGAAAGCTGCTGGCGCGGGTAAAGGCCTTCGATCGACACTGCAATATGGTCCTGGAAAATGTGAAGGAGATGTGGACGGAGAAGCCAAAGGGTGGAAAGGGAAAGGGTGTCAATAAGGATCGGTTCATCAGCAAGATGTGAGTGGACAATTCCCGACGGAGTCTTTGAGAGCCCGAGGAAAAGCGATATGGTCGTTTGTTCGTTTGGGTTGTGTAGTAACACGGAACGACGTGTTGATGGGGACGATGCTGACGATCTACTCTTCTTCCAGGTTTCTACGGGGTGACTCAGTTATTCTGGTTCTATTAAGTTGAATAATTAACGACGATATTCCTTCCTCCTTTACCCTTCGCTTCAATCCCGCCAACCTTACGTCCGTACAACAATCTATCGACCCGACCTTCTTCGCAATTATTTCCTTCTACATATCTTACCCAGTTGCTTAACGATGCCTAAAAATGACACGATGACGACTCAACCGAGCTCTCTTTTACTATAAGAAACGCAGATATGGTATCGAGTGGGGAAATACTTCCTTCAAGGGGAAATGGAGTGAACTGTTCACTGGTTGAGATGGGGAGAGGGATGTAGCAAATGGAAAGGGAGGAAACAAAACGAAATTTCCTTTTGTTTACAACGAACGAAAAACTTCCTGGCGTTTCCCACGGCGTTTATTTCCCTCGTCAAAACATTTTGCGTGTTAACCCTCCCGTCGGTTTGCTTCGTCTCTCCATGAAAGACTCCTGCCTCGAAAATAGACAGTCAAAAGAAAAAGAAATACTAAATATTTTTGAAAGAAATCTCTGCCCTTGAGTCGCGAGTTATTTCTCCATCAATATTCTTTTCGTCGGATAAATTACGCGAGCTATGTACTAAAATTGACGTAGCAGGTGCTATGAGACTATCGAGTTACTAATCCAAGAGAATCAAAAAGGAAGTCATTAATTAGGCGGTTGCTGAGAACGGCTATATACAAGAGATAAAATGTCGACAAAACACCTGCTCGACAAAGACAGAAGAAGCGCTCTAAGCAACATAAAAACGCTATCTAGGAAAAAACCAACAAATGAGAATCTAAAAAAACGTTAGGCATGGAGAATACGCTCAACAAGGCTGGGCGAACCAAATCATTTGCATGCATCAGCAAGGCCGGACAAGAACTCGCTGAGTCCATAAGCGCCAGGGTCAGGAATCTTTCCAACCCATTCGCTCTCACCTCCAACATAGACAGCTCGGCCTAAGCTGGCCTTCATGTTCTTGGTGGACTCGGTCCCCTTCTGGGCAGCAGCGGCGGCAGCACCGATGTCACCAGTTTCAACAAGTGATTTAACAAATGGCGCCAGAGCATCGACGAGAGTACGGTCACCTGGCTGCGCAGGCGTGTATGTAGCGAGCGTCTCGAGGGCGTACTTAAGAGCAGCGGACCACTCAGTTGCGCTGATGGGCTTGGTGGTCTTTGAATCGTTCTCGCGGAGACCATGTGCAAGGGAGTTGAGGAAGATAGCATAGATCGCTCCGCTGGTGCCATCCATAGTATTCTCCACGACTGGGATAATCTGGGTGACAGCGTTGATAACGTCATCATCTGTTGTTCCCATGCCGAGGAATTTCTTGATTTGTTCGGCACCACGTTTGAGACCCACACCGCAGTCACCATCTCCAACGATCGTATCGTAGTGAGTCACATCCGGCTCGGCGGCAATGACACGGTCCAATCCTGCTGTGAGGATCTTTTTGAAGGAATCGTTGTTCGCTAATCAAGCAACAAATATTAGTACGGTCGATAAACTTCAATATGTAGAGGGGGAAAAGGAATCTTACCTCGTAGTTTTCCAACGACTTGGATTTCAGTTGCAGCTCTTCTCTTCGCAACCGGTTCATCTGTTCTGTTCTCCCACGTCGAGGTCTGGACTGGTGCAGCCCATCCAACAGCCTCAGAGGGGGCATCCAGCAGTTCCAGCAAGGATTTACCAGGCCCAAGTCCAGTGTCTGCGAGCTTCAAAAGCGAAACGCTGAAACCAAGTCCGTTCAAGCTTGTGAGGAAAGTTCCCTGAATAACTCGGAGGGGCTTGATCTTGTAATCCTTCTCTAACTGCGTAGCTACCTCAGCAGTAATACCTGACAATTCGAGAGAGCTGAGGCCGCCAAGGTTGTTGATTAGGAGGGCAAACTTGTCAGATGTTTGGTATTTGAGGAAAGCGCGGTCTGTGTCGTTCTGGTCCAAAAGCTGTTTGAGCATTCCCTTGACAAGTTCATCAACGGTAGCTTTGATGCGGTGAGAGCCTGGCTCGTTGTGAATGCCCATTCCAACCTCGACCTCACCATCCGGGATGAGCTCGTCGCCTCTTGGAGCATCTCGTCCGGGTACATGAACGTGGTCAAGAGAAGAACCAAGCGACACGAGATTATCAGTGGTGAACTGAGCAATCCGATAAACATCGTCTAGAGATGCTCTACCAAAGGGTTAGCACTTCTGATATCCAGAATCCAAAGAAAGTAAAAGGGAACATACCCAGTCTCAGCCAATGCACCAACGATCTTGAGCACCATGATACCGCCACCAATACCTCTCCGTCCGACTTTTCCTCCCTTCTTTCTGCCAACTCCAACATCATCCGCAATGGCAAAGAATTCCGCCTTCAGACCAGCAGCCTTGGCCTTCGCGGCAGCCATACCGAAGTTAAGGACATCTCCTGTATAGTTCATAGGAATGACAAGGACCCCCTTCTCGGTCTCGACCCTCTCCATGACTGCTCTTCGGATTTGCTCCGCTGATGGTGAAGCGAAGATTGTGCCCGCGACAGATGCAGCAAGGAGACCCTTGCCGACATAACCTGCAAAGGCAGGCTCGTGACCAGAGCCTCCGCCTGAGATGACGGAGACCTTCGGGTTTTCAGCATCTTGAGGGGTAGGTCGGCGGAAGACGATCCTACTCTCGCGATCGAAGGCAACGGAGGGGTTGGTCAACGTAAGCGAGTGGAGAGCATTGTTGACAAGGTATGTGCTATCGGAGAAGAAATGTTTGACTATTGAGACGGACGTGTTAGCAGCTAGAGACAAGTGGTAGGCCAGAGCCTTGAAAATGTGTTTTTAAACATACTCTGCATATTGAAGGTGATATAAAGTCGATTCTAGGAACCGAGAAGTCGCTCGAGAATAGGAAGACGAAGGTGATTGATTCGAGAAACTTGAGGGCCGGGTCTACCGTATATAAAGGAGACTGGTATGTGGGGGTTAAGTTTGCAGGCACACGAGGAAGTCGATATAGAGTTTCGAGATTCAGGAGAGCAAGGAGTTCTATATTTCAGAATTCCTCCGAAGTGAGCGGCAGTGACGACAGACGGGAGGGGCAAGAGTCTGATGCTATTGTTAGGTAAGCTTATGCGTGATGATGTTGTTTAAGCCAAGACGGATGAAAGTGCGACAGGAAGGAGGAGGGGTATCGCTAGAAAGGGAAGGTATCACGATGCCATGATCCAGAAGGTCGGGGAATTTTGGCAGGGAGGTTTCTGGTTTAGGAAAGGTGTCTGATGTCTTGGCGAGTTTATTATGTTGACTAACCTGATGTACTCGATCGGGAACAAGTCCGGGGAAGGTGGAGCTCCACGCTTTACCGTAATAGGACAGAGGCTAAATAAAGAATTTTTAACGTTAAAATAAGGTGGGGCGACGATTATGCAATGAACCCAAAGACGGGGATTTGGGAAGGGAGAGAGAAGGTTCTTTTTAGATAGATATTTTGCGGTTGAAGGGGAAAGGAGAAAAAGAGGAAGAAGGAAGAGAAAGAAAGAGCAAAGAGAGAAATGAAGAGAACCGCCTTTTTAAGTCAATTTCTCGAGAGTGATTTACCAGTTCCAAAAAGACGAACAATGGAGAGAGGGAAAAGAAAAGAAGAGCAGGTCATATGGACGTGTACGTGGGTACCTTCTATCAAGCTATCTGTCTCCATTAAACCTCAACGTGTCCCTGACTTTCACGATGCCGAGCAACGGACTTGGGATTTCTGCTGACTGTCCCGCCAAAAAGCTCTCTGTTCTGGACCCTTTTCCAAGTTCTTTGATCCCTCGGCATTACCCCTTTGGGTAATCCGACCCATTTGATCGGCCGAGTTGCAACCCCACCACTATCAACCTTCCCCGAGACAGCTCACATAAAATAGGTAGGACAGAACTACTCTCAACAATTTAGGACACACCGATCAGAAAATGATCTCTTGTTCGTGTCAATTCCAACCCCCAAAGGATGGCGAGTTGGACTCCACTGCAGGGCACATGGCTGAGCATTTTTGGTGGTTCCTGGATGAAAGAGTGGGTAAAGGCTCCATAAATATCTATCAGGCGGACATGAAAAAAAAAAGATCAAAGAAAGAAGGAATAAAATAAGACAGCCTTCTGGACCCAGAGCTCCACTACTATTATCAATCGGTCTGGGGAATATATGGACGCGCACGCCTTTTTATATATAAGCGAAACGATCTAGACGGTCCGAGGAGTCGGTGATGGGCCGATGGACATACCTCTTTGCGACAACGTGCTTCTCAACAAAAAATGTAGTTCTACCTTCGCTTTACACCTACTGCGGGATACGGATATGAACCAGCTTAATTGATGTACACGTAGTTTGACGGCTTCCAATTCTCCCAATTGATGCGATTGTGCTACAAATAAATAACTGTCCTAAAGTGGAAGTAATAGCCACCACGTCCACGGCGACAGCGACGAGCCGGCATCTCCAAAAGTAACGACGAAATAATAAATAATGTACAGCAACCACACGCTGCGTAATGCATGAATACACAAGGGCACACGGAAGAATGAGAGAAAAAAAGCTCCTGTGGGGAACATCTTATTATTTCCCCTTGCCGTGAACCCGGTGCTTTCTCGGCTCCGTTTGCTTGCCCCACTTCTTCAACGATCCATGGATCTGGAGCATCGATATGAGTGACTAACAATTTTGGCATTGACAGTTGTCACCCATGATCAACAGAATAAAAATGAAGCTGTGACCATATGCTAAAAATATGTATTGTTGATTAAGGTAGATGAACTCCACATTATATGGGTAAGATGAGCACGCAAACAATGCTGGATTTTTTTTGGTCGTTTTCTTTTTAAGAAGTTTGCAAAGACTAACAGATCTCATTATGTACTCTTACGCCAAATATCTGTATCGGTTGCTAGACCCTTCCTCTCTCTCAAGGTAATCCTTTTCCATGAGCCTATTATCACGGATCACTTGGTTAGCTACAATTGAACATGTCATAAAGGAAAGTAGGAAACTCGGAAAATGAAGCAAAGAAACGGTGAAGGGAAACGTACTTTCCAATATTGAGCTTGATGTCATCTGTATCGAGAACTCCACGGGTCCTAGTCGCACTGATCACTTCCGCTACAAGCTCTGCGTGTGTGATGGTTTTGCGGCTCTTCATGATCCTCACGATCGCCGCCTGGGTCTCGAAATGTCGGTCCGCAGCCACACGCTCGTGCACACCCTTGTTCTCTTCCTTAGTCTCCTTCAATTGGATTTGATTGATTTTGATCCTCATTTTCTGATCAGTGAAACTGGCATTGTATGTGAATTGGTCGCTCTCGTTG